>OY856412.1:1265569143-1266769143 GCA_963693085.1 Alisma plantago-aquatica | reverse complement strand
CTCCCTCGAAGGTGAGCCTAGAGAGGAGGTACCCAGACCGAAGCCAGAGTTAAAAGTGTTTCCTGAAGGCCTGAAGTACGAGTTCTTGGATGAAGAGCAGAGGAACCTCGTCATTGTAAACGCCAATCTTTCAAGCAATCAGCTGGATCGACTCCTTGAGGAGTTAAGGCTCCACAGGGGGGCTATAGGATATTCAGTAGAGGATATCAAGGGCCTTAGCCCCGCCCTGTGCATGCACCGCATCAGCTTAGATGAATCAGCCAAGCCTCTGTCTCAACCCCAGAGGAAGCTGAACCAGATGCTCAAGGAGGTCGTCAAGAAAGAGGTAATAAGGCTTAGGGATGCGGGGATTATTTACCCAATCAGCGATAGCAATTGGGTAAGTCCTATCCACGTAGTATCCAAGAAAGGCGGAATGACAGTGGTTAGGGGTGAGAAGGGCGATGAGGTGGCGGTAAGAACCGTCACCGGATGGCGGATGTGTATTGATTATCGAAAGCTAAATCAGGCTACAAAGAAGGATCATTTTCCGCTACCTTTTATTGATCAAGTTCTTGAAAGGTTAGCGCATCACGATTTCTTTTGTTTTCTTGATGGCTTTTTAGGTTTTTACCAGGTACCCATCTTGCCCGACGATCAAGAGAAAACAATATTCACCTGCCTTTACGGCACTTATGCCTTCCGAAGGATGCCCTTCGGACTCTGCAACGCCCCCGCCACCTTTCAGCGATGCATGATATCGATGTTCTCGGATTTTCTAGAAGACATCGTAGAAGTTTTTATGGACGATTTTTTCATCTATGGGAAGGACTTCGATAGCTGTCTGAAGAATCTGTCGTTGGTTCTTCAAAGGTGCGAGGAGAACAGCCTAGTTTTAAACTGGGAAAAATGCCATTTCATGGTGCGGGAGGGCATCGTCCTCGGGCATAAGATCTCGAAGTGTGGGATCGAAGTGGACGCAAGCAAGGTTGAAGCAATATCCAAGCTTCCTCCACCAAGATCCGTGACGGGGGTGCGAAGCTTCCTCGAGCACGCGGGATATTACCGAAGATTCATCAAGGACTTCTCAAAGATTTCCAAACCGTTGTCCAATCTTCTGGTAAAGGACGTTGAATTTGTTTTCTTTGACGATTGTCTAAGTGCTTTTCAGGCCCTGAAAAACATTTTAGTATCACCACCTATCCTTCAAGCGCCAGAATGGGGTTTACCTTTTGAGCTGATGTGCGACGCTAGCCACTACGCGGTTGGAGCAGTCCTGGGGCAAAAGAAAGATAAAAGGCACCATGTGATCTGCTAGTCTAGTCGCACGTTGGACGAAGCTCAGGTAAACTACACAACAACTAAAAAGGAGATGCTCGCTATCGTCTTCGCGTTTGATAAGTTCAGGTCGTATCTCGTCGGAGCAAAGGTCAAAGTATACACAGATCATGGGGCAATAAAATACTTGATGCAAAAGAAAGACGCAAAGCACAGGCTGTTGAGGTGGGCACTATTGCTCCAAGAGTTTGACCATGAAATTATCGACAAGAAGGGCGCAGAAAATGTGGTCGCCGACCATCTATCAAGGATAGTGACTGAGAGACAGGGAGGGCCACCTATCAACGAAGACTACGCCGATGAGGCCCTTAAGTTGGCCGAAGCTCAAGAAGAAAGTCTACCCTGGTTTGCGGACATCTGCAATTATCTTGCTTGTGGAGAACTGTCTCCTGACATCACGTACAACCAGAAAAAGAAGCTACCAAGAACTATTACTGGGATGATCCTCTCCTATTCATAACGTGCGTTGATGACTTATACAGGAGATGCATCCCAGAAGAAGAAACTGCGGACATCCTGAAGCAATGCCACGCCTCCCCCTACGGTGGTCACCTGGGTAGCGAAAGAACAACAGCGAAGGTGCTACAGTCAGGTTTCTACTGGCCCTCATTATTTAAAGATGTTGCATAATTTGTGAAGACTTGCAAGGAGTGCCAATTTACGGGGAACATAGGACAGAGGAATGAGATGCCAATGGCAAGCTGGATAGAAGTAGAAATATTTGACGTATGGGGGATCGACTACATGGGACTGTTCCCTCCATCCCAGGGGTATCAGTACATACTCGTGGCAGTGGATTATGTATCGAAGTGGGTGGAAGCGATAGCCACCCAAACCTGTGACGCCAAGTCGGTTATCAAGCTCTTTGAGAAGACCATCTTTCCTCGTTTTGGTGTCCCGCGCACGGTTATAAGCGACAGAGGGTCACACTTCGGGGAAAGGCAGTTTGAAGCACTCCTGCGCAAGTACAGAGTAAAGAACAAGATCGCTACACCCTACCACCCACAGACGTCAGGGCAGGTAGAGGTTTCCAACAGACAAATCAAGCAGATCTTGGAGAAAACTGTCAGCCGAACAAGGAAAGACTGGTCCATGAAGCTTGACGACGCGCTTTGGGCCTACCGAACTGCTTACAAGACGCCCATTGGAACCACCCCCTACCGGCTTATCTACGGAAAGTCCTGCCACCTGCCTTTGGAAATGAAACATAAGGCCCTTTGGGCAATCGAGTTCCTAAATATGGACCTCGACAAAGCAGGAGAAAAGAGGTTTTTGCAGCTTTAAGAGCTCGAAGAGCTGAGATTGAACGCCTACAAAAATGCAAAAATCTACAAACAGAGAACAAAATGGTGGCATGATGCCCACCTCAGGAGAAAAGATGTAAGTGAGGGGAATAAAGTCTTGTTATACAAGTCCTCTATTCGTCTCTTCCCTGGGAAGTTACAAATGAGATGGTCAGGACCGTTTAACATGTCAAAAATATACCCATCTGGAATGATGGAGCTTTACGACAAGGACGATCCGACCAAAGTATTTCAAGTGAATGGGCACAGGGTGAAAAGATTCTATGAGGATGAGGCCTTTGTCAGGAGAGCAGAGATCGACCTGCAAGATATGGGCACAGTCAAGGGTTGAACAAGATGATCCCACACCGGTCGAGCTGGCGACGCAAACTTCAGCGCTCCTTGGGAGGCAGCCCGAGTTTTTCTTTCTTTCATAGAGTAGGATGCATTTTTCCTATTCTTTGCAAAAACAAACATTATGGCATGTAATAAGACCCGAGTCAGAGCATGCGTCGAGCATGCTGACTCTTCTGTTTTACGGGTCATCGCGGAATTTTCCGAAGCCTTGAAGTGTATTGCACTCTGAGGTTAGGGGCTTAACCTTTGGCCGATGATGTTTTACCCTTTGATCGTTGTTTCTGCTCTTAGGTTTTTATGCCCGCCTGTTTTAACCATGTCGGGTAGCCGCTCAGCTGGCGCGCAGGACCGCCCGTACCGGGTCTTGGTCTCTCGAGCATCGTAACGGCCGTGACGGTTGGCATTCCCGGACGGCATGCACCCTATCGTGCAGGGGAATAAATGCCCTTAATGAGACTGATATGACCATCGTCTCGGGAACCGCCTGACCCGTTGGCCGACGCGTGCCTCAGAGATGTCCGTTTTGCACCCAACCGAGCCAGCTATAAATAAGAATGGAGGTTTTACCATGTCGGGCTATCACACTTTACTCATTTTAGCCACCTGTAATACATGCAGTAGTCCTCCCTTTTTGCTCCCGTGTCGGCCAACTGCCTTCACCGTGGTATCGGGCGATGGCTCCTATGAGCAAAGGTGTAGCCCGATAAGCTTATCGACCGACAGGCTTATCACCCGACACATGTTTTTCCTATCGCGCGCTGACAATTTTGTATCGCCCGACGCAGTAAGCGCGACATAACGGCCGATGGTGTCTGCCCGACACATCATGTCGGGCGACACATTTTTCTTTTGTGACGTCCCGTCGAGAAGTTGCTCTTTGGCGACCTTATCGGCCGATATACCCATATCGGGCGCAATGCTTTTCACGTCTTGCTATCGGGTTTTTGTTTCATGTGACCTTGTCGCCCGATACACCAGTGTCGCGCAGCAAGTTGTATCGCGCGACAACCTCGTATCGTCCAATTTCATATCGACTCGAATTTTTGTTTTGATGGACGATACCCGGAGATTGTAATAAGTTTATCGAGTTTCTTTTTCCTATCTAACATTTTAAATGATTAATGAACTTGATAACAGGCAGAATGACGGCCACAGTCGAAGCAGCAATTGTCGGACAGAAACGTCACAACGGGCCACCAACCACCAAAAAATGAGCAAGGGGAAATTTCCTTGATTAGGTAGCCTCGAAAGAGGCTCGTTTCCTTATCATAGCATGTCTTGTCTTCTGTAGTAGCCTGGGGCCAACTACAGAGACAGCACGAGTACAACCCTGGTGACTGCTGGGACAACACAAGAGCTCTCTGTCTACCGAGAGCCATTGCGCGTGTTCCGGCTGAGCTGGGAAATAAAGCGGAGGATGAGCTTGGAAAGCGCTTTGCCGACGACCTCCAGAGGGAACCTGGGCATCCCGGTTCCAGCTACTTAATAAAGAGGAAGCAGCCACAAGTGCCCGCACTTGTCGAAGCTGTTTCCAAATGAGAAAGAAGGAGGCGGCAGCAAAGAAGCATATTGCAGCTTCTATAAGGCACAAGCGAACCCGCTAAATAACCTTCACTGGACTAACATGAACTCACCCTCTTATTCAATACTCTGGGACACAGTATTGGATAAGTTTGGGGGGTACCCATGTACCAGTGAAGGAGGTATAAACATTCTCTTGTGCCATTTTGCTTTTCCCCTATATCATGTACTTGCACCCTTGCTCATATAAAAATTTTGAAAATTTTGCTTATTTTGTTCCCAGACATATGTACAAAGTAGTTATAGTAGTAAAAACCTGATGCAACTGCTTGCAAAGTTTGTTTTCTGTATGTTTAATGTGATGCAAGTTTTGTTATATCTTTCTGATAATGCTGCTTCAAACAAACAGAAGATTACATTTTTCCACGACAAAATTTTCAAAAAATATAATAATCTCACAAACAGCTAAGAGACAGAGTATGGAGAAGGAAAAAGCTGCCCAAATAGCAAGTATCTCTTTGTTTCCCTTACCTGACAAAAATCCTAAAAAGAGAGAGAAACCTTATGAGAGTGAATAAAAGCATGAGAGTTGTGCCCAATAAAAGAAAAAGAAAAAAAATATACACATACTTGTTTTCCAAAAGTACCCATCTTTAGGCATGGTAGATCCAGGGCAGTGGTACGTAGGATGTGAAATCAATGTTCTAAAGCCAACTGGCTTGGACTGCAGGGACCACTTTCCCGTTAACGGACCCTTACCTGGATGGACCGATGGGAAACAAGAAGAAAACCCAAAAAGCCTTAGCCTACCCTATACACAACTTTCTGCCCCGAAAATAAAGCTGTTTGGTGTGGAAGCTAACTTCGGAATCATACAACAACGTCTCGCTGAAGCTGTAGAGAATAATCTTACTTAAACAATAAGTCAAGAAAGACGAAGTCTTTTGTTCGTAATGAGGCAGCATTATCTCTAAAGGCATTACGATACTTGTTTTACATCTTGGCCTGAGAAGCATACTACGTAAGAAGAAGCATCGCCAAATAAAGTTTAAATATTGGTTGAGGACAATCAAAAAGCTAAGTTTGGGGGAGTAATATAACCTATCTGTAGGTAGTTTCCTATGTTCCTCAACAAATCTGATAAATTCATCAAGACCTTTGGCAAACTCTGGACTGCAACGGTTCTTGATAGACATCCAACTTTGATCCATTTTCTATATCACATTAAAATTAATTATAAAACTGAGCATTTAATATTGATACTATAAGCTGTAAGTTTTTATTGATAGGAAGCTAATTACTTTTATACTAAAGTGCACCACCTATCCCATTTTTGAATATTTAATCTCACTAGTAACTGTATAATGTATCTTTAGTTTTGAAGAAAATTTCAGCAGCATTTCCCCTAAGTTCTTCAAGTACACTGATGTAAATGGCAAATAACCACTCACATATGTACCCAGAGAACAAATGAGGAAATACTACTAAAATTTTCTTCAAAACTAAACATACATTATACAGTCACATCCTAAGTGAGATTAAATATCCAAAAATAGTCCCAAATCGGGGACTATCCAAAAGTTACTCCTAATGAGTAAATTTTGAATGGGTTTCTAAGTTGATACATAAATGTATTATTTTCATATTTATATATTAAGTTAAACATCATGCATCGATGATCTCATCTATAAACCCTAAAGTGTCAATCTGAGACTACACAATGTCTACCCTCATAATTCTGGAATGTCTACCAAGTGCTACCGTATGTATTAAAGATTTGAATCAAAATGAAGCCTAATGGCACATTGGGAGAGTGAGAATATTATACCTCACTTGAAGGCTGAAGAAGAAATATATGCAAGTCAACAACAAGTCAACAGCACCTGCAACGACACAAATGCACGATTCAATTCTCTTATAATGTAAGGCATTAGGGGTCAATATACATCAATTTTAGAGGAGCAGGAAGATTTTAACAAATGCAGTTCAGCAACTCAGCCACCACGACCGTGCTACCTAGCACGGCGGTGCCATCACCATGGTTGTGCTACCCAGCACGGTCGTGCTACCCAGCACGGCCATGCTACCTAACAAATATATTCACTCTAAACCTCTCCTCGATCGTGGCATGACAATGAGAAGAAAAATGGTCGTGGTTATGGCACGATCGTGCTACGACCACCAGCACCCATCGCTACCCACCACCGACCCTAGCCCCGACTGCAGCACCCATCACCACCCATTGCCGGACCCCAGCCCTGACCACAGCAGCCCGTCCACCATAGCCCCCACCTTCCTCGCCTCTCCTTTCCAACCGAGAATGGGCTCTTCGACGGTGGGCAGGGTTTTAGAAGCTTGCGACCGATTTTAAGGTAAATAAAATGTACCTTGCGACCTTCAGTTGGCGGCGGCGGAGGCACAACACGGCTCGACTCCTTGGACACGGCGACCACAACACTGTTCGGCTCGTTGGACACGACGGAGGTGTCAGAAGGGCACGGTAATGGGATACTTGGACACAACAATAGAGAAGGGGGTCTCTAGCGCTATGCTCTCAAACAAAATGAACTGAAACACGCATGCTAGCTAGCATTTTGGTCTAATATCAGTCCAATTTTAGGGTCGGTTATCTGACAAAATAGACGCTACAAGTCGGGTCTATAGGGTCGGGTATTTGAAAAAATCGACCCTAGAGACTAAGTGGTACCCAAAATTTTGGAGACCATCTATAAGGTCGGGTATTTGAAAAAACCGACCCTAGAGGTCAGTATCTATAAGGTCGGTTATCTATAAAAACTGACCCTAGAGTTCCAAAGTGGTGCCCACAATTTTTTTTTGACCCTATAGCGTCGGTTATTTGGAAAATTTGACCCTATAGATCAAGGTGTGAAGCCAAAATTGCACGAATTTTCGCCGCGGGAAACCAGTAAGGTCAGTTTTATGATAAAGTCGATGCAATGGTCTATTAGGTTGGTTATTCTAGTAACAATGACGCTACGGGCAGCAACGTTACTGGCAAAAAATGTAGTAGTATGTAGCTTAGTGATATGTTGCTTATGTGGTTTTACAGGATTGGATGTAGGCCATACCCTAGCAGGAGTGTGACTACGGGTCATATCTCAGTTCACTAGCATCATGACCTGTACCAAGGTGTTCTAGGTGGTTATATGGATGCTCATGCATGAGCAGATCCCTTAGATGACTATATGTCTCTTTCACTCTTGTCCAAGAGGCTTTTAGTGAAGTTGTGGGTTTTGAATCTTCCATGGACCTTGTATGGCACTGATTTAGACTTAGTAGTGGTCGGTTGGATTTGGGTGGTATGACTCAAATCCTCAGGGCATTAATAAAAGATGTAATACAACTGTGTTACACATTTGTTTAGGGTCAAATACAGATAACATTGCATGAGCTTTTACCTTGTTTCTTATATTGTTTATTTCATAACAGCCATATGTGTTGTTCATATTCCTTTAAAAACATAGAATGCTCTACTCCTCAGTTGTAGATACTTGAAGTGCTTAAATAGTGTTAACTGCTCCGCTTATGTCATTTAGCTGAATCTTCCTATATGTTAATAGTATAATCTTCTATTTTAGTTATATGTGCTTTTAATAGATGTTGGCGAAGAGTTATAACTCTCACTGGGATGTTTGGTCTCACCCCATGGGTTCTACAATCTTTTAGGTGGACGTGCATGTTGGGATAGAGATCGTGTTGTTGAGGAAGAAATCCTGAGAAGTGTAGTTGTTGGATCATGGATACGCAGCTAGTGTCTAGTATAGAGTCATATGTGTCGTCCCTATACACTCAGGTCCTTAGGAGTGTTTTATTGACGTTTTATGTCTCTTTGAGTTTTTGAATCTATATGATAATGGTACATAGGTGATTGTGTATGTGAACAGGTTGTCACATGTAACAAGATGTACCTAGTTAGTCAGTGAACTATGTAAGTAACATCTTTTGGTATGAATGAAATACAAGTGGCTCTAGTTTATGGCTTCAGACATGATGAGTTCAACTTGACGTATGGTTATTAACTCAGTTTCAATTTACCCTATTTTTTGGTAATTAGTGTTAATTATGTGTTTTGTTTTGAGCAATCTCACTTTGTGTGGAAAAGGATGTCACATTTCGTGGTATCAGAGCTCTAGTTTCACTGAGTCTATAGGGACACTAGGACTAGGGCTAGGATGGTGTGTAAGATGAAAACATGAGAAAACATGGTGCATACTACCTAATCTCAGTACTTGAGTGCCCTGGCCAGGCATGCAATTATTGAAGAAAAGGTGAGTATGGAACTCTTAGGTTACTTTCTTTCTGATTACTCTGATCAAGTAGTCACATTGAAACAACCTAAAGAGCATAATTAAACATGAATCATGGTAATAATACCTTCATCGTTCTCCAAAGAAGGAAAGAACTATATCATAACCTATTGTAACTTGAATGATTGATGATCATAAGAGAAGAATATGACACTATAAAACCTAAATTTGAATACAAACAAGATACAAGAGATCCCTAAAGTGATAATCTCAATAAGTTTCTAAAGTAAAAGATAAATAAATTTGTGTTAATAAAGTAAATCAAGGTGTAAATTCACATAAGATGAAGAGAATTCCTCAGATAAGTATGACAAAAGCTGACACACTAGAATAATGATGAATTACTAAAGTGGAATCTAGGCTAATCTCATACCAACCTATGAGGACAAGGAAGTATAAAATGAAAACCTTCATAACATATGAAAGAGTTAAGGAGGAATGACCTATGTTTAATGAAGGAAATGTGAAATATTATGGTTTACCTTTAAAAAAGGAGTTAGAAAACGTGATAAAACAAGAAAACATCCATGATAATGATAAACAATAACTAGAAAAGAAGTAATGAGATGATTTAACCTTAATAATTCCTATGCTGATAGCAAGGAAGCCAAGGTGAAAAAGGTAAAATTACATATAAAGAAGTTGTAAAAACTACATAATAATAAAAGAGAGTTGATAATTTATTCCCCTTGTGGCAATCCCTGGGTGGTGTTGTGATGTCAAGGGAAGTGTATTCCTTTGCGACAGTCAAGTGAACCTTATGTCACTTGATGTGCTTAGTTTTGATGTGACCCTAGTGATGGATACTTTGAGAAGTATTGACTGATCTTGAAATGTAGTTCCAAGATGTTGACATTTGTGTATGATGGTGTTTCATAGATCTTCCAAGACAGAAGGATGACCTTTTCGATGTGTTTGATGTTGGAAAGGACAACTGATAGGTTTGATAGGATAGGGATGTGATGTGTTTTGACACACATGATGGATACCAATGTGAGGAGCCATGGTATCGATGAAATACCAAGTGTCCATGAGTTTATGACGGTTATTAGTTAAGATCCTAAGTGTTTAGTTTCCTAGATGGAATAACTTTTAAGAAAAATTTTCTTATCGGTGTCCAACCTATAGTACAAACACCATATGTTAGGGGTTTATCCACCGTATAGAATGGTACTAGAAGAGATGATGGTGTTGAAGATACAATTGCAAGATCTACTTGGGAAAAGAGTCCATCAGTCTGAATGCATCTCTTTGATATGTATCCATTCGGTTCATGAAGAGAAGAAGGGATCTATGAGGTTGTAATCTAATATATGATAAAGCTAGGAATCAGTCAGCAGATCATAGTAGCACAATGGAAGTGTGGTAGGCCCATAACCCACAGGTCATGTGACATCACCATGGTATAGCAGAAGTTACATGGGAGCTTGAGGAAGAGATGTGTGACCGAGTGAGTTTTCCATATAATATATATATATATATATATATATATATTATTTTCTCTCTTATAATTTTGATCATTCCAATTAAGCCCTCAATCATCTCCTTCACTAAATTGATTAATTGGATTATCAATTTCACTTAAGACCATCCATAATATTACATACAGTCAATAATACAAGCATTATGACATTTAGTTAATTGAAATAGTCAACAATCGAATTTTGACTCCAATTTTGTAGCTTAGATACCTTATGACATCATTAAGCTACTCCAAAAGTTTTACAATTGGGTCAACCAATTGGGAGATATGGCCAATTGGAATTAGGTACACATTCCATTCATTGTGGACCTAGGGCCTAAGTTTTGATTTTATTTGACTAAATAAATGTCACACTGCCATTTAAGATTACTTGGGTGTAGTCCAATTACTGGGATTTAACCCCAGCCGTCCGATTGGAAGGACACAGATCTGCTCAGGGATCCAAGGGTCAAGGACCCCATCTCCTAACTTCTGCCTTCTTCGGCTTCGACCCCCAACAGAGTGCCGACCCCAACAACCACCT
The DNA here is from genome assembly GCA_963693085.1 of Alisma plantago-aquatica. Lineage (NCBI taxonomy): Eukaryota > Viridiplantae > Streptophyta > Magnoliopsida > Alismatales > Alismataceae > Alisma > Alisma plantago-aquatica. The sequence goes on along the minus strand of OY856412.1, from coordinate 1,266,758,331 downwards.
TGTGCGCCCACCTCCCACAACGCTCACGTGAGATATTGGGAGGAAAGACTCCTTTCGTCGAGACAAAGTCAGCAACCCCTCGCTCGATGCCCCTATGCTGAGAACAGGGAGAAAGACCTCCACCTTCTCTACACCTTTCACTGGAAGCGGTGGCCAACTTTAGGCTTCCTCTTCCAGCACCCCCCATGCCTATTTAAGTATCTTGCTAGCACTGCCTACCCTCCTTTAATCATTTAGAAACCTCAATTGCATTGAGGGTCACCCCTTCCTCCCCAACCTCAAGCACCCCCACGTCGCCTGACCTTGACTTCCCCCTCACTCCAGTGGCTCTCTCCGTTCAATCGAACGTAACTACACCATCAGGGGACCTCGGCGGGATGATCACCACCTTCGGCTAGAGCCGCAAAGGTCCAGAGGCCTGGGTTGACTTGCCGCCACAGCTGAGCTCAAAAGTGCCAACACCGACGAGGTCAATGGCACGTCGAGCAATAGGGAGTGGACGTAGAGCCTCACGAACCCCACATGAAGCTTCATGACCCCTCAATCCATCGTGAGGGAAAGTAAGGCTCCAGATCCAATTTTCCATTCATTGCACCTGTTAGCAATCATTTTCGACATGTAGTCCACCTCCGATCGAGCTGTTGAGCTCACCGAACTCAGGGGAACCTCACGAAGAGGATCTTCCCATCCTCATACTCCCATGCACCCCCTAGATAGCCTGAGCTACCTCCACTTTTCCTACAACGTTCGTTCTCTACTGCCATTGCGTGAGTGAATAATCAAAGGGGTAAATTCCCCTCTCTGACCACGTGCTGTCACACAACACATTTACCTACAAGGGGTATTTTTGTCCTACGCCTCCTATCTCTGACCGGTTTGACGAGGTTGGCTCGCAGGTTAAGGAGAGGATTCGTGGAGCCAGATCCCTCCCCTGATCTACGAAATCGACCACCCCTTTTCTTTTTTCATTTTTTGTTTATTTCTTTAGAATTTACATGATTGATCAGATCTTAGAGAAACCCTAGAAAATGATAGGAATATCAAAATATATCGAACCTATATATCATTTTCATCAAAAAATGCAATATATTTAAATAAAATATTTTTCGGACCTAGATCTTATCCCTTTTCAGAAAATATGGCCTACAAGTCCTAATGACCTCTTAAAATTTATATATTGTGTAATAATGGTCATCATTGATTTTAGATCTGCCTTTAGGATAGCCTAAACCCTAATTGGAGTCTTGATCACCATGTTACTCGAAATCCTATCTAAGAGGGATAGTTGATTCATTAGTTGTGAAAAATCCTAATTTCTAGTTTCCTCTCTTCATAATGTATACTTTATACAACCTTATGTCAAACCCTAACAACTAAATGTCCTTAAATGACTTTGAAAGACTGTGACCTTAGAATCCAACTCTGATCTCTCGAATCATATGTATCCTAAAGTGATATCCCAAATGACCTAAACCCTAATAAGAAACCCTAATGTGGAATGATGAGAACCCATGGTGACTTTAGGTTTTTGTTTATAGTTCAGGGTGATCTACTCTCTTTTTCATAATCTAGGACTTGTGGAATCCAGATCTGAAAATTAAAGGTATGTGGATATAATTATATGACTAGATTTGCTGGATGTTAAATATATGTACTTGCTTGCTTGTATTTGAAATACATTGTTGGATGTAGATGTATATACATTGACAATTTCCGCCTTGAACAATTAAGAATATATATGAACAAGAAAATGAAATGTAGTTACTAGTGGTGCTCATTAATCTCCCTATTAGAGAGGGAATGCATTAGTGTTGACTAGCACCTCCCTAATGGTACAAGGTACGCAGGGAGATCCCTAATGGTACAAGGTACGCAGGGATGGGCCTAATATATTTATGTTTGTGCTAAGTCCAACATAGTAATGCATATTCATTTTAAATGTGATTAATAACTTGGGATTACCTGATTTTCTGCCTCTAAATAGCATTTTCTTTCTCTTTCTTCTTTTCAAGTATTTTATATATGCCAGCATAGTATAGCTTTTGATTCCACATACCAACTTTGTTGATGTTTTTGTTTCTCGTATTTTCGAGGTACAAGAAACATATGAAGCACTTCAACTATAAAGAGTGGGATAAACCACCCTCTACTAAACTATGGTAAACAAAACTCATTTGGAAGCAGCAGAATAAAAAAAATTGACTATATTCAATTTCATAAAAGATTGTACAAGATACATCAAAAATCTCCCTTATAGGGTTACATCAACATACATAAACTAGGATCTAGATAGAGGGAAGTCTAGACTACTCCACTTTTATCTCCAAGCAACATATCCATCAGCTAGTCCATGTCAACGCTAAGATCTTCATGACATATCCATCACCTTACTCCACATCTGGGTGGTTGGGAAAGCACCCAACAAGAGGGAAGGAAAATAAAAGTATGTGTCACTAAACTATTCTAATGCAACAAGATAAGCAAAGAAAATATAAACATGATAGGGTTCATCATATGATGAAGATATCAAGAGAATGAGGCCATATATATAAAATAATATTTTAATAGATGCTTGCCATAAACAAAGTAAAACAACAACATTGCATGTATGATTAATATTGACTATCTTAACTATGTAGGGTTGAGGCACCTACCAGACCTTCAACCAAAGGGTGAGGGGAGAATAACACATTCCCAGTCACCTACACATATTTCATGTGTGGGGGAGAGTAACATGTTCCCCAGGGGAGAAATAACACATTCCCCAACTACGGGTGGTTGTACATACAAGTACCACTACACTAGTTAATTAGTCTAATAAAATCAACATGCTAGAAACAATGGCAAGTAATAGCATCATCCAAATAGAACATGGCAAAGGGGTACCAAGACCCAAGAACAATATTCCAAAATGATTATGAGGCAAGTATAGCAATAGATTCAAGAGAAAAGTTTACAATGTGCAAATAAGCCTCATTATGGAAAGCATAGGTTAAGGAACAAATAATTCCCAACTGAAGTGTATTAAGCACATACCTTATTCTTTAGAATCCTAGAACCACTTTTCATAACTTTTACACGAGATCAGATCCACTTTCCCTAATATGATCATCATATTTATGTATTAGATATATGTATATTCATTAAAGGCTTAAAACCCTAAAGTTACTAACTTTTTCTACAAATTACTGATTTAGGTCTCAAAAACATCATCATTGTCTTAGTTAGGGTTTTCTTATCAAAATGATATATAATATTATGTATTTTGAAGATATAGACTTTTAGATGCACTTTTGGTGATTTTTAGTTAATTAAATCATCCACAAAAATATCTACTCAAAAAACACAAAATCAGGCTTTGAAAATATTTTTAATGGATAGAGGAGATTTTTTCGAGTTCAAATCATATTTTAGATTTATTTTTAGACAAGCGAGTCAAAAGATATGATTTTTAGAAGTTGGACCAATCAGAAATTGACACATCATGAAACCGAGCTAGAGAAGGGGGTAAAATCACAAAAGTCTAACCAAGCTGCTGCTTGCTTAGACTTTTGGGCGAAATCACAAATCAACGTGAAACTCAGTGCGAAGGTATGCAAAAGAAAGCTCAAGGAAACACGAATTCAGGGGTACCTTTGATTTTGTCGGAGATGAAGAGACAAGGGAGATAAAGGTGCCACAAGGTCAAGCTCAAATCAAGGTTCCCGACATCCAAACACGAGAGAAACGGTGAAATTGACTTGAGAAAAAGGTTTGTTATGGTGAGGTGAAACCCTAGATGGGTATATATATATAGGATTGGGTGTTATGGTGTATGGAGTCGGAGCTCCAGAATAGACTTGGGAAAAATATTGGGCATTTCATGAATACTCAATTAAAACATGAGATCTTGTGCTAGTTGGATGCGGAATTGAATTTTCAATCCAATGCAAGTTGTTTCGCGAAGTTTCGATGAGAAACGAGGGAGATATGGCTAAATAACCGAACCTTTTTTATCTACATTTACTGTTCACGTGGGTGTCTCCTACTCAAGGTAGGGGACAACTCGGCAGCCGTCCGATGCACATCGGAGGGTCGACGCTGATCCGCAAGGAAAGAATTTAATACAACCTTCCAACTTAGATCTTTTGATGCATTAAATGTATAAATATTTCTACAATTATTTGAGGGTACAAACCAAGAACAAATAAACTCAAATTTGGTAGATTTACTGATTTTGGGATGAGGAATCCGAATATAAAATTATATTTATATTTTGAAAAAGTTAGCTTATTTAATTAAGCAAATTACTATTTTCTCTTTCCTCTCTCATTAACGACTATTAGATTCTCCAAAAATAATTAAATTTCAACTATAAATCATATTAAGTATGTTGGATACGAATTTATCATTATTTCCATTTTTTGGTGTTGTTTATTATTTTAAATAATGGTTTTAATATTTTACATATTTTCTCTCTCCTAAATTCACCTTCTTATCAAATATTTTCCAAATTGAGTCAAAATTCATATAAAGATATATTTTAAAATGTAGAACATGAATTTGCCATTATTTTTTTTTTTGAAGACTTTTATTATTTTATTTAATACATTCAAATTTTATCACTTATTTATCCTTTTAATTTATTAGAGGCATCTAGAAACTTTCTAAAAATGTAAACTTGACCTATAATCAATACTAAACGTGTGGAACACAATTTTGGCCTTAATTAATTTTTTTTAACATATATTTAATATTTTTGGTCTGTAAGTCCTTTTCCCTCTCCTGAATAAAATAAAATATTAAGCATTGACCAAATTATATGCAAATTTTCCCAAAGGCTTATTTTTATGTTTAGATTAGGAATTTGTAGTTACTTTTCCAATTTGAGGATATTAGATATTTTATTTCTCTTTCTTGGCTTATTTCCCATTATCTTGTAATAAATGATTTATATATTTATTTATTATCCAAATTAGATGATACTTGGCCATTAAGCAACTTTTAAGTCAAGAAAACGAAATTAATATCCAAATTATCTTCATAGGTTTCCACTTATGATTTTTGGGACAACATATTCCTCATTATCTTCTTTTATCCAAAATATCTCACATTATCTCCATTTATTACATTTATCATCTCCTTTATGTATATTTCGGGATTTTCTTTCTTTTTCATATTCTAAAAAGCACTAGAAAGTTGTAGGACGAATTTATTTATTCTTTTTATCACTTGAGTGGATACTTTGCATATTAGACCCATTATTAAGCTTCCACTGAGGTATTTGTGCATAAAACCTAAATATTGAGAGAAAAGGGGAACAAATACTCATTAAACCATCATATTCTCCCCAAAATAAACAAAAAGGCCAAAGAGGATAGAAATGAGAGGAAAAGATGGGAAAGAGGGTCAAAAGACAAAATGTCCAAGATTCGGTATGTTACAACACTCCACCCCTTAAAGAGGATTTTCTCCCCGAAATCACTAGCAATTAGGGAAGGGTGAGTGTAACATCCCTGACCTGGGTTATGAGTTAACCCTAGGTGTTTTGCCTAATTATGTAATTAAGATGCTGGTAATTATCTTTTTGCATGTAATTAAGTTCCTGAGGAACATACTTTTCCTTTTCTGTCCCTTTTAAACAATGTTGAATTGATTGTTTTGTAATACAGGGACCTATGTGCAATTTACCCAGTTAGAAGGGTTAACTTGCAATTTGCACATGTTGAGATGTTCCTCTGATGTTGAGACATCATAAGAATGATTATGGTAAAGTTTGAGGGATTTCCCAAGCTTGAGCACCAAGGTGCAGCTGTGGAAGCAATCCCTGTGCTTGAAACCCTAAATTGGAGTAAAGTGCAATTTACCCAATTTGAGGGGTGCAACTTGTAAAATACACCATCTAAAACATCTTGTAAGACTCTTGTCATCATTTAGAGAAGAAATGATGAAGAAGTCACTTCAATTGAATAATCATATAATGAAAAACACCTTTGTGATTTAATAATCAAGGTGTAAGTACTATAGCCTTTTATGTGTGTGCTTTAGTAATAGGTTGATCTTCTTTTCCTTCATTTCTTGACCTTAGAAGAAGGTTGTCCTTAGAAATAAGAAGAAGGGACGAGCAAAGAAGAAAGGAGGGACTTAGTTGAAAATAAGGAAAACCTATGTGCCTATGTTGAAATTCCACCTAAGTATATAAGCCTTCTTCCCCTCTTTACAAGGGAACATTTCTTTCGTTTCCTTCACTGTTCCCCCTTGCTCAACCGACTAAGGAGAGCTCTGGAGCTCAGGAGGACGACCAGGGGAGTGCAAGGTAGGTTTGGATCCTTCCTTTTTCTTAAATTCTTGGATGAAACTCGAATTCAAGGTCAAATTCATGGCTAGCTCACTTAGCTCTATCTTTCTAGCCATCTCTTCTCAACTTTTCTTGGAGGATTCACCTTGGCCGACCTGTGCAGCTTCTAGACGCCATTAAAGGCTTGGAGCTCAAAATCTTGGAGCTCAAGGAGCAAGCTTTAGGCGGGTTTTATAACTCCAAACCTATGCTTTGTTATATACATCTTTTCTATGCTTTTAGTTGCTAGTTCTTCTTCTTCCCTATCTTCCCTTGCTTCCTTGCAAGCAAATCCGTGGGGAACTGTTGCTGTTCTTGAGCTAGAAGATAAGGGCGTTATTTCCTATGCTTATACACAGTTTTCCACTTTACCATACGACCTCAAACAATTACCCATACGGTTTACAAAACCGTTTGATGGGCAAACGGTTTCAAGGTCGTATGAAGGCATACGGTCTCAAGACCGTATGGCCGCGTTGACCAAGCATGGACCGTATGGGAATCCTGTTCAAAATTATGTAGGTTAATCACCCACAAAATTTGAGAGGTTAACTCCAAAGGAATCGTGAGATATAGGCAAAACAATTAGCAAATTCAATTGAATTTAGTTCTGATTTTCAATCTGCTTAATTTGCCCTTTTTGGGAAAACGGTCTCAAGACCGTATAAAATGGTTGACTAAGCGTAGACCGTATGCGATTACTGTTCATAATGATGTTAATTAATGACTCACCAAATTTGATGGACTAATTCCAAAAGAGTTAAGAGTTGAAGGTTGATTACTAGGGCAAACCCTAATTGAAATCAGTGCTGAAATCACAATGAGCTAATTTGAGATTTTGGGTTGATTAGCCCAAACGGTCTCAAGACCGTTTGGGGAATCATCCAAACGGTCTCAAGACCGTTTGGGGATCACCCAAGACCGTATGGAGGTCTGGGGTCAAGTATAGTTGACCAATTGAAAGTACAAAGATACCAAATTACATTGCAATTAAGTATCGATGTAATGATCAACTCAATAAATCAAAACTTGATGAATTTTCACTAGAGTTCAAAGGATGGATGGGCAAACGGTCTCAAGACCATTTGGAACTCATCCAAACGGTCTCAAGACCGTTTGGTGACAACCCAAGACCATTTGGAGGTCTAAAGTTAAGGTAATTTGATCAATTGAGGGCCCAATTACAATGGGTTATTGAAATAATCAAATTGCTGATTTGTGACTTAATTAAGGTTCAACCCCTATCAAATCAATCTAGATTTTGATGAATTCTTGGGCAAACGGTCTCAAGACCGTTTGGAGTATATCCAAACGATCCCAAGACTGTTTGGGCCAAGTTTGAGCCCAATTGGAGGTCAATTGATGGGTTCAACTTCGATTTGATTCACATTGTTGAGTGTTGATGGTTGAACGTTTATAGACCTTAATTGAACCAACTCCAACCCTAATTGGATATCAATTGAGGGTCAATTGAGTGACCAATTGGTTAAGGCTAACCCTAATTGTCTCAATTGATAAGTGGTTAGCAAGCTTGAGACCAATTGAAGGCTTCAACATAGGAAACCCTAATTGAGTTTACCCTTTGAACCACCTTGGAGGTCCATACGATCTTGAGCTTTTGAGGGCATTCGACCTCAAGACCGTATAAGGTCATTCGACCTCAAGACCGTATAAGGTCATTCAACCTCAAGACCGTATGAGGTCATTCGACCTCAAGACCGTATAAGGTCATTCGACCTCAAGACCGTATAAGGTCATTCGACCTCAAGACCGTATAAGGTCATTCGACCTCAAGACCGTATGTGGTCATTCAACCTCAAGACCGAATGACACCATTCGACCTCAAGACCAAATGAGGGTAAACGGTCTTGAGTGTTATACGGTCTTGAAGTCAACCAAACCTTAAACGGTCTACAAAGCTTAAACGGTCTACAACCTTATACGATCTCAGGATCGTTTGAATGTTGAAGGTGTGCAACCTATTGGAGACTTTTGAAGTTAAGTCTGCCTAATGCCTTGAAGGCTTAAATGGTTTAATAGTTGTTCAACCTGAACCCTAATGATACCAAAAGACACTAAGCGTCAAGTGGTTAGTAAATTAAACCATGATGATGATCAATGTGTAATTTACCATAATACCCTTGAAAGGTTCAATTGAGTGAAACCTTATTCTAATCAAACCCTAATCACTTAATAGTGGTGATTTGGTCTATGTTAATCAAAGTGGACTTAACCCAACCTGATCTAGATTGGTGTTATCACCATCTACAAGTATGAGGAGAGAGAAAGTATCTTAAGAAAGAGAAAGTACCCTTTTATGATGGAAATTCAAGTAAAGTACCTTCAATACACATGAATGTGCATGATTAGGGTATGATCCACCTATGTGAGATCATGGAACCCTAATTATGATAAATGATGAATCTTAAACTAATCTGAGAGCATCAGTGATGATGTTCCTCATACATGATGATGTTATGAGTTCAATTCACCATAATGTGAATAGTAAACCCTAATTCAAGGGTGATGACATGTAATGTGAATAGTAAACCCTAATTCAAGGGTGATGACATGTGAATAGTAAACCCTAATTCAAGGGTGATGACATGCAATATGAGTAGCACACTCTAATTGATGAGAATCAGAGAACTTAGCTCTTATGACAAGAGTGGAAAGTATATTCTTGTTTTGAATTACCTTTATCAGTTGAATTAACCATGCAGGTTCTGATATGAAGGTGATCATATCCAAGTATGAATGATGATACTATATTCATTGAAAGCATGTTGTTAGCTTTATGAATAGTAAAATATCTTGATGCCTTGTCAGTGGCATCCTATGTTTTAATGGGCTGTAAGAGCCATGAATACCATCAAGGTCATGCTTTAGAGATGACTTGTGATGAGTACACTGAGAAAAAATGATTGATGTGAGTTAGGTTTGTTACATTTAGTATTCTACTTTCATAGTTGTTATGCTACTGTTATTGTTTGAAGAACAATGTATGATGTAAAAGAATACTGAATGTACCTAACTAATCAAGTGAAATGTAGAGCCTTGATCATATATCCATCATTGTCAGAGATCAAATGATGGTGAAACAGGTTTTCCTACGGGATGTTAAGTATGTGGGGTATATGGATGTGTAGAACCTTACATCCTAGTGTAGGAATTTGATGTAGATGTATAATCCGTCAATCCTTCACCACAAAACTCATACCGTATCAGTGGATGGTAAACATGAAACCTCCTGATGACGAGGAAAACATAGATATCCGTATCAGTGAAGATAAACATGAAATCTCCTGATGACGAAGAGAGTACAGAACGCCACTACAACTCTAAAATAGCGAAGGACCAGATTACCCTAGTGAGCTATAATAGTAGAGATACAAGATGTCCTACAAGTGATCCTCTTACTGACTGAGGAAGGTGAAGGTCATGAGAATCTGGCTCTTTCGATGACCTAGTATGATACTAAGGCACTTAACAGTAATTGGTTGGGGTATGAGTGGTAAACCTCATCTCCACAGGGCATAATAATAAGAATGTTTGAAAAACATAATCTACAGCGTAGTATACCTATTAAAGGTAACTATGAGCTAATTGATTGATGTTACACTGTATAGTGCATATGTTCTTCATGCTTGATATATGTTGAGCTCTTGTATACAACTGTATCTGCTATTGAATACTTTGTAAGCTTTTACTGCTTAAGTTATTCTTTGATGTTATAATAAAGCTTCTGGCGGAGAGTTGTAACTCTCGCTGGGACAATTATGTACAATTGTCTCACCCCGTAGACTTCAACTTTTTAGGTGGACGTCGAGGACGGAGGAACAGGTCTACAGGTGACCAGTCCCAGCAGCAGCAGCACCAGGAGCAGCAGTAAATCTCAGGTGGAGATTTAGCCTACCATGTGGTGTAGTTAGAGTCATTCCTATGTGTCCTCTGTACTCTCAGGTCTTGGAGTCTTTTGGTTATTAGTTCTTGAGATTTTGTATCTTATTGTATATAATTACTCAAGAAGTAATTATCATGAGATGTAAATAGTTTATCTCCTTTTATGAATGAAGCTTTATGGATTCAAGCTCTTGTCTCGAAAAGTTTTAATTTCCCGTGATTTTTGTCTTCCACTGTTAATCGATTCGCTTCCGCTAAGTTAAATCGTGTTTATATCGTGGTTTGGAGATCAGAGCTCACAATTAGTGGTATCAGAGCTCTAGGTCCGTTGAGTCTACAGAGGCATAGGACTTAGGATGTCGAGTCTATCCTTAGTATCTCTTCCTTATCTAATAGAATCTTCTGCTCCTCAGGAGAAGAAGATACATAAGGATGGCAGAGCCACATGATGAGTATGTGGCAGAGAGTAGTGCTAGTGCACCTTGAGGCGGTGCAAGGGTTCCAGAAATAGAACAGCCTGCACCTGAGCCACCCTAGTTTGACCCAGCTGATATGGGTAACCCAGCAGTTCAGACGATGTTTGGGCAGTTTATGACTGCCATGACACACATCACCGACAGGATGCCCATGCCTGCACCTAGGGAACCTGCCCAGCCCAAAGGACAAGGTATCGGTAAGACGTTCGAGCGACTTCGTCGTGTCGGAGCTACCGAATACTTTAGGACTGCTGACCCCGCAGATGCTGATCTGTGGTTAACAGAGTTGGAGAAGGCTTTCAGGATTCTTATTATCCCGGAGGCTGAGAAGGTTAGACATGCTATCTATCTTCTCAAGGGCAGTGCTGGTCACTGGTGGAACATGGAAGAGCATAAGAGACCTGGAATAGAGTTCTCGTGGGAAGAGTTTCGTCGGGAATTTATCAATAGATATTTTCCAAAGACCTTCCTAGATGAGAAGATCTCTCAGTTTGAGAGATTGAGGCAGGGCATGATGAACATTAGCGAGTATGAAGCTAAGTTCATGGAATTGTTGCGGTTCTGTCCGCACATGGCTGCCATAGATGACGAAAGAATCAGGAGATTCGAGAAGGGTTTGAATGCTGATATGTCAACCCATGTGTCTGCCTTAGAAAACCGAGAGAGATTCTCTACCTTTGTTGAGTCAGTCTGAAGGATAGAGAGATCTGTGGTTGAGAAGAGGCAAACCCAGAAAAGATATCCACAGTTCCAGGGTTCTTCATCTAGGGATTTCAAGAAACCTAGATTCTCTACACCTAACCCTCCACCACCCAGATCGAGTTCTCAAACTCAATGGTCACCAAGCAAAGGTAGAGGACGGAGTCAACCGCTTCAAGGGACTCACAGTTCTGCATCGATGTCAGTTACTGGACCACCCCGACCACAACAACAGAAGAGGAGATGCTACAACTGTGGTAAGGTGGGACACTTGATGAAGGATTGCCGTTCTAGGCCTGTCAGTGTGACACAGCCTCTGAGACAGAATCAACAAGGATCTCAGAGAATGCAATCTCAAGGAGCAGCTCGAGGACATGGACAAGCGTCTCAAGCTAGATCATCAGCACCACCTCAACACCAGGCGACAGCGAGGTTCTATGCTATGAACCCACCAGATGCAGTGGTCAATCCACGGGTAGTGGCAGGTCAGATGGAACTTTTATATCCTGATATGTCTACATCCTGTGTTGTATCTGTTCTGATTGACCCGGGTGCTACGCACTCTTTCATCACTCATAGAGTGATTCATAACTGCAATGTGACTGTTAGTCATAGGGCAGATAGTTTGTTGTTGGAGACTCCGTTGAGTGGGTCTGCCGTTTTGCAGGAGGTATGCTCTCCCTGCATCCTCTTCTTTTCTGACCATCGCATTCAAGTGGATCTTATACCGCTTGATATGCAAGGATTTGATATAATCCTCGGGATGGATACCTTAGAGAGGTATAGAGTTGTCTTGGATTGTGAGTCCAAGTTGGCTGTGTTTGCTGATGAAAGCAACACATGGATCTTTCAAGGTGAAAGAAAGATTCTGCCCACCTATCTTGTGTCAGCTATGGTTGCTGATAAGCTGTTGAGGCAAGGATGTTATGCATTCTTGGCCCATGTGGTAGATGTTACCAAGGAAAGTTCCAATCCTACCGAAGTTCCCATAGTCAGGGAATTCGAGGATGTGTTTCCTGAAGAACTTCCTGGTATACCACCACCTCGGGAGATTGATTTTGAAATCAATCTGATTCCAGATACGAAACCCATAGCCCAGACTCCGTATAGGATGGCGCCTGCCGAAATGGCAGAACTCAAGAAACAGCTTCAAGAGTTACTTGAGAAGGGTTTTATCCGACCGAGTACTTCACCTTGGGGTGCTCCGGTCTTGTTTGTTAAAAAGAAAGATGGGTCAATGCGGTTGTGCATCGACTACAGACAACTTAATAAAGTAACTATAAATAATAAGTACCCTCTGCCGAGGATTGATGATCTCTTTGACCAGTTGCGTGATGCAACCGTTTTCTCAAAGATAGACCTGAGGTCTGGATATCATCAACTCCGTATTAAGGATAGTGACATATCCAAGTCTACCTTTAGGACAAGATATGGTCACTATGAGTTCACGGTTATGTCGTTTGGACTAACCAATGCACCAGCTGCATTCATGGAACTCATGAATAGAGTTTTTCGACCCTTCCTTGATCAGTGTGTTGTCATCTTCATAGATGACATTCTGATCTATAGTAAGGATGCTCAGCAGCATGAGCAACATCTTCGCCAAGCTTTGACCTTGCTAAGAGAACACAAGCTGTATGCTAAGTTTAGCAAGTGTGAGTTCTGGCTGCCAGAGGTATCTTTTCTAGGACATGTGATATCTGCCTCGGGAATTCGTGTTGACCCTACAAAGGTAGAATCTGTTCTACAGTGGGAACAACCGAAGACACCAACGGATATTTGAAGTTTCTTGGGGTTAGCTGGCTATTATCGAAGGTTCATTAAGAACTTTAGTTCTATAGCCTTACCCTTGACCAAGTTAACCCAGAAAGATATTCCTTTTTCTTAGAGTGATAAGTGTCAACAGTCTTTCCAGTTGTTGAAGGAGAGGTTGACAAGTGCACCTGTGCTTGTGCTACCCGAACAAGGAAAAGGATATGTAGTCTTCTGTGATACCTCCAAGAATGGACTTGGATGTGTGTTGATGCAGGATAAACAAGTGATTTCTTTTGCTTCTCGACAGCTTAAGAAACACGAGGAGAATTATCCGACACACGATCTGGAGTTAGCTGATGTGGTTCATGCCTTGAAGATCTGGAGGCATTATCTCTACGGAGAGACATTCCAGATTTTCACAGACCACAAGAACCTTAAGTATATCTTCTCTCAGCATGAGCTTAACATGAGGCAACGTTGCTGGATGGAGTTAATCAAGGACTATGATTGTACAATTGATTACCATCCGGGCAAGGCCAATGTTGTTGCAGATGCCTTGAGTAGGAAATCAGCAACATCAACCATGGATAGAGCACAACTAAACTCTTTAGTGTGCTCTAAGAGAGATATGTTTATCTCTTTAAGGCAAGACAATGTACAGTTGAAGGTGTCATTGTTAGCCGGGTTGTTGGATGAGATGCATATTAAACCTACCCTAAGAGAGCAGATTAAGGAAGCACAGCAAGATGATGCTGCAGTTCAGCAGATCAGATCAGAGTATGGAAATGAGAAGCAAGATGGTTTCCATAACTTGGATGATCATGTAGCTTGTTATCATGAGAGGATGATAGTGCCAGATGTGGATAACTTAAGGAAGTTAGTCCTGGAAGAAGCTCATTCTTCGATGTATGCTATGCATCCAGGGAGCACCAAGATGTATCGTAATTTAAAGGAACTGTATTGGTGGCCTGGAATGAAGAAGGATGTTGCAGAGTTTGTTCTGAGGTGTCCTGTGTGTCAGCAAGTTAAAGCTGAACACCAGAAGCCTGCAGGAACAATGCAACCTTTACCCATACCACAGTGGAAGCGGGACCATGTGACCATGGACTTCGTTGTTGGCCTACCCAGGACAAACAAAGGACATGATTCCATTTGGGTAGTTGTAGATAGGTTGACAAAGACAGCGCATTTCTTACCTGTCAAAACAACCTATTCTGCTGAAAGGTTATCACAGTTGTATGTACAAGAGATAGTGTGTTTGCATGGAGTTCCTGTCACAATAGTTTCTGACAGAGGTCCTCAGTTTACAAGTCATTTTTGGGAACAGTTACACAGAGCCTTAGGCACCAAGCTAAGGTTTAGTACGGCCTTTTATCCGCAGACTGATGGACAGTCGGAAAGAACTATACAGACCTTAGAAGACCTGTTGAGAGCATGTGTTCTCCAGTTTACCGGAAGTTGGGATCTACACCTAAGCTTGATAGAGTTTGCCTATAATAATAGCTATCAACATAGTATTGATATGGCACCTTATGAAGCCATGTATGGTAGACGTTGTAGATCACCTTTGTGTTGGTTTGAGACTGGTGAGCATCAGTTGTTAGGTCCTGATCTTGTGCAGCAGACCACAGAGAAGATTAAAGTAATACAACAACAGATTAAGACTGCACAGGATAGGCAGAAATCTTATGCTGACAAACGTCGTAGACCCTTAGAATTCCAGGTTGGAGACAGAGTGTATCTCAAGGTCTCGCCTTGGAAAGGAGTCCTTTGTTTTGGAAGGAAAGGGAAGTTAGCTCCTAGATTTATGGGGCCTTATCCAATCATTGAACAAATTGGACAAGTAGCCTATAAACTAGAGCTGCCACCAGAGTTACAGAGGTTACATCCTGTGTTTCACATTTCTATGCTAAAGAAATGTCACCCCGATACTGAGTCAATTCTACAACCTATGGAGGTAGAATTGAATGATGATATATCTTATGAGGAAGGACCGGTGTCAATCCTTGATAACAGAATTAAAAAGTTAAAGAAGAAAGATATAAGCCTTGTGAAAGTCCTCTGGAACCACCGTGGTATTGAATAAGCCACTTGGGAACAAGAGGATGAGATGAGAAGGAAGTATCCTACCCTTTTCTCTTAATATGTTTTATCAATTTCGGGGACGAAATCCTTGTAAGGGGTGGATAATTTGTAACATCCCTGACCTGGGTTATGAGTTAACCCTAGGTGTTTTGCCTAATTATGTAATTAAGATACTGGTGATTATCTTTTTGCATGTAATTAAGTTCCTGAGGAACATACTTTTCCTTTTCTGTCCCTTTTAAACAATGTTGAATTGATTGTTTTGTAATACAGGGACCTATGTGCAATTTACCCAGTTAGAAGGGTTAACTTGCAATTTGCACATGTTGATATGTTCCTCTGATGTTGAGACATCATAAGAATGATTATGGTAAAGTTTGAGGGATTTCCCAAGCTTGAGCACCAAGGTGCAGCTGTGGAAGCAATCCCTGTGCTTGAAACCCTAAATTGGAGTAAAGTGCAATTTACCCAATTTGAGGGGTGCAACTTGTAAAATACACCATCTAAAACATCTTGTAAGACTCTTGTCATCATTTAGAGATGAAATTATGAAGAAGTCACTTCAATTGAATAATCATATAATGAAAAACACCTTTGTGATTTAATAATCAAGGTGTAAGTACTATAGCCTTTTATGTGTGTGCTTTAGTAATAGGTTGATCTTCTTTGCCTTCATTTCTTGACCTTAGAATAAGGTTGTCCTTAGAAATAAGAAGAAGGGACGAGCAAAGAATAAAGGAGGGACTTAGTTGAAAATAAGGAAAACCTATGTGCCTATGTTGAAATTCCACCTAACTATATAAGCCTTCTTCCCCTCTTTACAAGGGAACATTTCTTTCGTTTCCTTCACTATTCCCCCTTACTCAACCGACTAAGGAGAGCTCTGGAGCTCAGGAGGACGACCAGGGGAGTGCAAGGTAGGTTTGGATCCTTCCTTTTTCTTAAATTCTTGGATGAAACTCGAATTCAAGGTCAAATTCATGGCTAGCTCACTTAGCTCTATCTTTCTAGCCATCTCTTCTCAACTTTTCTTGGAGGATTCACCTTGGCCGACCTGTGGAGCTTCTAGGACGCCATTAAAGGCTTGGAGCTCGAAAGCTTGGATCTCAAGGAGCAAGCTTTAGGCGGGTTTTATAACTCTAAACCTATGCTTTGTTATATACATCATTTCTATGCTTTTAGTTGCTAGTTCTTCTTCTTCCCTATCTTCCCTTGCTTCCTTGCAAGCAAATCCGTGAGGAACTGTTGCTGTTCTTGAGCTAGAAGATAAGGGCGTTATTTCCTATGCTTATCCACAGTTTTCCACTTTACCATACGACCTCAACCAATTACCCATACGGTTCACAAAACCGTTTGATGGGCAAACGGTTTCAAGGTCGTATGAAGGCATACGGTCTCAAGACCGTATGGCGCATTTACCAAGCGTGGACCGTATGGGAATCCTGTTCAAAATTATATAGGTTAATCACCCACAAAATTTTAGAGGTTAACTCCAAAGGAATCGTGAGATATAGGCAAAACAATTAGCAAATTCAATTGAATTTAGTTCTGATTTTCAATCTGCTTAATTTTCCCTTTTTGGGCAAACGGTCTCAAGACCGTATAAGATGGTTGACTAAGCGTTGACCGTATGATATTACTGTTCATAATGATGTTAATTAATGACTCACCAAATTTGATGGACTAATTCCAAACGAGTTAAGAGTTGAAGGTTGATTACTAGGGCAAACCCTAATTGAAATCAGTGCTGAAATCACAATGAGCTAATTTGAGATTTTGGGTTGATTAGCCCAAACGGTCTCAAGACCGTTTGGGGAATCATCCAAACGGTCTCAAGACCTTTTGGGGATCACCCAAGACCGTATGGAGGTCTGGGGTCAAGTATAGTTGACCAATTGAAAGTACAAAGATACCAAATTACATTGCAATTAAGTATTGATGTAATGATCAACTCAATAAATCAAAACTTGATGAATTTTCACTAGAGTTCAAAGGATGGATGGGCAAACGGTCTCAAGACCATTTGGAACTCATCCAAACGGTCTCAAGACCGTTTGGTGACAACCCAAGACCGTTTGGAGGTCTAGGGTTAAGGTAATTTGATCAATTGAGGGCCCAATTACAATGGGTTATTGAAATAATCAAATTGCTGATTTGTGACTTAATTAAGGTTCAACCCCTATCAAATCAATCTAGTTTTTGATGCATTCTTGGGCAAACGGTCTCAAGACCTTTTGGAGTATATCCAAACGATCCCAAGACCGTTTGGGCCAAGTTTGAGCCCAATTGGAGGTCAATTGATGGGTTCAACTTCGATTTGATTCACATTGTTGAGTGTTGATGGTTGAACGTTTATAGACCTTAATTGAACCAACTCCAACCCTAATTGGATATCAATTGAGGGTCAATTGAGTGACCAATTGGTTAAGGCTAACCCTAATTGTCTCAATTGATAAGTGGTTAGCAAGCTTGAGACCAATTGAAGGCTTCAACATAGGAAACCCTAATTGAGTTTACCCTTTGAACCACCTTGGAGGTCCATACGATCTTGAGCTTTTGAGGGCATTCGACCTCAAGACCGTATAAGGTCATTCGACCTCAAGACCGTATAAGGTCATTCAACCTCAAGACCGTATGAGGTCATTCGACCTCAAGACCGTATAAGGTCATTCGACCTCAAGACCGTATGAGGTCATTCGACCTCAAGACCGAATGAGACCATTCGACCTCAAGACCGAATGAGGGTAAACGGTCTTGAGTGTTATATGGTCTTGAAGTCAACCAAACCTTAAACGATCTACAAAGCTTAAACGGTCTACAACCTTATACGCTCTCAGGATCGTTTGAATGTTGAAGGTGTGCAACCTATTGGAGACTTTTGAAGTTAAGTCTGCCTAATGCCTTGAAGGCTTAAATGGTTTAATAGTTGTTCAACCTGAACCCCTAATGATACCAAAAGACACTAAGGGTCAAGTGGTTAGTAAATTAAACCATGATGATGATCAATGTGTAATTTACCATAATACCCTTGAAAGGTTCAATTGAGTGAAACCTTATTCTAATCAAACCCTAATCACTTAATAGTGGTGATTTGGTCTATGTTAATCAAAGTGGACTTAACCCAACCTGATCTAGATTGGTGTTATCACCATCTACAAGTATGAGGAGAGAGAAAGTATCTTAAGAAAGAGAAATTACCCTTTTATGATGGAAATTCAAGTAAAGTACCTTCAATACACATGAATGTGCATGATTAGGGTATGATCCACCTATGTGAGATCATGGAACCCTAATTATGATAAATGATGAATCTTAAACTAATCTGAGAGCATCAATGATGATGTTCCTCATACATGATGATGTTATGAGTTCAATTCACCATAATGTGAATAGTAAACCCTAATTCAAGGGTGATGACATGTAATGTGAATAGTAAACCCTAATTCAAGGGTGATGACATGTGAATAGTAAACCCTAATTCAAGGGTGATGACATGAAATATGAGTAGCAAACTCTAATTGATGAGAATCAGAGAACTTAGCTCTTATGACAAGAGTGGAAAGTATATTCTTGTTTTGAATTACCTTTATCAGTTGAATTAACCATGCAGGTTCTGATATGAAGGTGATCATATCCAAGTATGAATGATGATACTATATTCATTGAAAGCATGTTGTTAGCTTTATGAATAGTAAAATATCTTGATGCCTTGTCAGTGGCATCCTATGTTTTAATGGGCTGTAAGAGCCATGAATACCATCAAGGTCATGCTTTAGAGATGACTTGTGATGAGTATACTGAGAAATGATGATTGATGTGAGTTAGGTTTGTTACATTTAGTATTCTACTTTCATAGTTGTTATGCTACTGTTATTGTTTGAAGAACAATGTATGATGTAAAAGAATACTGAATGTACCTAACTAATCAAGTGAAATGTAGAGCCCTGATCATAGATCCATCATTGTCAGAGATCAAATGATGGTGAAATAGGTTTTCCTACGGGAACTCCTGGATCACATACTGTTGAGTATGTGGGGTATATGGATGTGTAGAACCTTACATCCTAGTGTAGGAATTTGATGTAGATGTATAATCCGTCAATCCTTCACTACAAAACTCATACCGTATCAGTGGATGGTAAACATGAAACCTCCTGATGACGAGGAAAACATAGATATCCGTATCAGTGAAGATAAACATAAAATCTCCTGATGACGAAGAGAGTACAGAACGCCACTGTAACTCTAAAATAGCAAAGGACCAGATTACCCTAGTGAGCTATAATAGTAGAGACACAAGATGCCCTACAAGTGATCCTCTTACTGACTGAGGAAGGTGAAGGTCATGAGAATCCGGCTCTTTCGATGACCTAGTATGATACTAAGGCACTTAACAGTGATTGGTTGGGGTATGAGTGGTAAACCTCATCTCTACAGGGCATAATAATAAGAATGTTTGAAAAACATAATCTACATCGTAGTATACCTGTTAAAGGTAACTATGAGCTAATTGATTGATGTTACACTGTATAGTGCATATGTTCTTCATGTTTGATATATGTTGAGCTCTTGTATACAACTGTATCTGCTATTGAATACTTTGTAAGCTTTTACTGCTTAGGTTATTCTTTGATGTTATAATAAAGCTTCTGGCGGAGAGTTGTAACTCTCGCTGGGACAATTATGTACAAGTGTCTCACCCCGTAGACTTCAACTTTTTAGGTGGACGTCGAGGACGGAGGAACAGGTCTACAGGTGACCAGTCCCAGCAGCAGCAGCACCAGGAGCAGCAGTAAATCTCAGGTGGAGATTTAGCCTGCCATGTGGTGTAGTTAGAGTCAGTCCTATGTGTCCTCTGTACTCTCAGGTCTTGGAGTCTTTTGGTTATGAGTTCTTGAGATTTTGTATCTTGTTGTATATAATTACTCAAGAAGTAATTATCATGAGATGTAAACAGTTTATCTCCTTTTATGAATGAAGCTTTATGGATTCAAGCTCTTGTCTCGAAAAGTTTTAATTTCCCGTGATTTTTGTCTTCCGCTGTTAATCGATTCACTTCCGCTAAGTTAAATCGTGTTTATATCGTGGTTTGGAGATCAGAGCCCACAGTGAGTGTGCAACCTCACATCACAAAACTTCAGGTTGTTCCTCCAACCATACAACTTCCACCAAAACTTATACTTCAACTATACCTAAGGGTTCAGAAACTTCACATACATTAACTAATCATAGGTCGGGTTCTCATGGATCTCCTAGTTCCATTATTAAGATATTCGTTTTAGGAGACTTAACATTATTTACATTTATGGCTCATTAGGATTACATTTATTATGATATCTCATTATCATCATTATTTTAATTATATTATGTCATATTCACTTTATTGCCAAAAGGGTTATATTTCATTATCATCCATGAAACATTATATATGTATCTCATTTTTCTTACTAAGAATGTTAGCACAGTTAGGGGTTACTAAATTATCTCAACATTCATTATTATATTTGATCATTGTCCTTAATAATTCAGATTTATACTTCATTATCCTCATATTACCACTTTATTAATTATAACAAATTATTTTACATGAAATAAGACATTCTATTCAATTTGTGGTTAAGCATACAATTATTCCAATTAATGTCACATTAGTTACTTATACTCATATTAAACATTGTCACATGTCACGTTATCTTTATTGATCACATTAATGTCATCATTAATCATTATTCATTTTGCACATTTATATGAATCCAATCACTTCATACTCATATTGAAGCCATTACATGTGTTTTAATGATCAAGGTAAGACATATGTCATATTAATGATTTGATTCACATTAAGTGACTAATCACATGTGTATTAGATAACAAGGTAACTTGCATTTTATATTGATGACTTGATTAATATGTGATTAGATGATTAAATATATATCATTTATGTGTATCAAAGTATGTTAACTGATTATGGCTCTTAACATCATTAATGTATCATGAAAGGCATTAAAGATGTATAGATTAGGGTAAGATTATTGCAAGTTAGGGTTTAGGTCAATATGACCATTATATTTCACTTATTCATCCTTAGCATGCATTAATTACGGATTATAACCTTACTCATCATATCATTAGGGTTTATTGGTTCATGACATTATTAACATCTTACTTATTGACAATTAGCATTGATATTCATATTATGTGCATTGGTTATCCATTAGGGTTTGAACATATGAATTATTCCTCAGATGATCATTGTATGTTCATTAATATATGAACAAACATGTTAGGGTTACCATTATGACATGTTTGGTCAAGACCAAGGATCCAAGCATACTAACCTCCTATTTATGGAGTTAGGGTTTCTAAAGATAGAGTAGATAGATTTCAAGATGTTATAGGGTTCCATCCCCCTAAAGAGGATTTTGTCCACGAAATCTAACCACTCAAACATCATCACTTAACCATACTCCACCCCTTAAAGGGTTCGACCCATCAAGCCAAACTACATAGGGTTAAAGGATAAGTCTAACTAAACCATTCTCAAGATCCATCATGCTTCCACTACGCACTCTGATATCTTTCCAAACACCCAAACTCTAAGGTCTAGGTTCTAGGAATAAACTTATACAAGCATATAGTCCTAAGGGACATAAGGAACTATATAGGGTATATATCCTCAAACAAGTCAAAGGTTATCACATTAGGGTTCTAGGAGAAACTAACATACATGTGAAACTTAAGTCAAACGATTAGGATACCCAAAGATATACAACATAGAACTCTAAGGTTACTATTTCCTAAATGCAAATTATTTTGTATAATTTGTATTATCTCAAGCCAGGTCGGTATCATATAGGCACGGGAGTCCTCGTAAACTAAGCTAGTGGCGCAGAGGAAAATATTGCCAGCCCCCGAAACCCTGATCCATTCTAGAAACCTTCGCTTCAACTTCATGCCCTAATAGTTGCCTAAAGGCAAACCTAAACAACATTAAGCTATGCATATTTTAATTATGATCATATTAGAGTTTTATCCATCAATATTCTAATGTGAAACTATAGGGTCTTATATCAACCTATCATCAGCATAGATCAAATCTAGGGCAAGCATGTCACTTAAAGGAAACTATGCAAGTCTAGGGTTCTAATTAGGAAGACAACTGAAATAGCCATATTCCAACTACCATGGGCTCTGATACCATGTTGTAAAGAGTGGGATAAACCACCCTCTACAAAACTATGGTAAACAAAACTCATTTGGAAGCAGTGGAATAATTTTTTTTTTGACTATATTCAATTTCATAAAAGATTGTACAAGATACATCAAAAATCTCCCTTATAGGGTTACATCAACATACATAAACTAGGATCTAGATAGAGGGAAGTCTAGAATACTCCACTTTTGTCTCCAAGCAACATATCCATCAGCTAGTCCATGTCAACGCTAAGATCTTCATGGCATATCCATCACCTTGCTCCACATCTGGATGGTTGGGAAAGCACCTAGCAAGAGGGAAGGAAAATAAAAGTTTGTGTCACTAAACTATTCTAATGCAATAAGATAAGTAAAGAAAATATAAACATGATAGGTTCATCATATGATGAAGATATCAAGAGAATGAGGCCATATATATAGAAGAATATTTTAATAAATGCTTGCCATAAACAAAGTAAAACAACAACATTGCATGTATGATTAATATTGTCTATCTTAACTATGTAGGGTTGAGGCACCTACCGGACCTTCAACCAAAGGGTGAGGGGAGAATGACACATTCCCAGTCACCTGCACATATTTCATGTGCGGGGGAGAATAACACGTTCCCCAGGGGAGAAATAACACATTCCCCAACTATGGGTAGTTGTACATACAAGTACCACTACATTAGTTAATTAGTCTAATAAAATCAACATGCTAGAAACAATGGCAAGTAATAGCATCATCCAAATAGAACATGGCAAAGGGGTACCAAGACCCAAGAACAATATTCCAAAATGATTATGAGGCAAGTATAGCAATAGATTCAAGAAAAAAGTTTACAATGTGCAAATAAGCCTCATTATGGAAAGCATAGGTTAAGGAACAAATAATTCCCAACTGAAGTGTATTAAGTACATACCTTATTCTTTAGAATCCTAGAACCACTTTTCAGAACTTTAACACGAGATCAAATCCACTTTCCCTAATATGATCATCATATTTATGTATTAGATATATGTATATTCATTAAAGGCTTAAAACCCTAAAGTTACTAACTTTTTCTACAAACCACCGATTTAGGTCTCAAAAACATCATCATTGTCTTAGTTAGGGTTTTCTGATCAAAATGATATATAATATTATGTATTCTGAAGATATAGACTTTTAGATGCACTTTTGGTGATTTTTAGTTGATTAAATCATCCACAAAAATACCTACTCGAAAAACTCAAAACCAGGCTTCAAAAATATTTTTAATGGATAGAGGGGATTTTTATGAGTTCAGATCATATTTTAGATTTATTTTTATACAAGTGAGTCAAAAGATATGATTTTGAGAAGTTGGACCAATCAGAAATTGACACATCATGAAATCGAGCTAGAGAAGGGGGTAAAATCATTAAAACACATGGGAGCTTCTTCCCCACTCACAAGAGGCCATGGCCAACGATAGCAAGCTGTTGTTTGCTTGGACTTTTGGGCGAAATCACAAATCAATGTGGAACTCGGTGCGAAGGTATATGCAAAAGAAAGCTCAAGGAAATATGAATTCAGGGGTACCTTTGATTTTGGCAAAGATGAACAGACAAGGGAGATAAAGACGCTGCAAGGTCAAGCTCCAATCAAGGTTCCCGACATCCAAACACGAGAGAACGGAGAAATTGACATGAGAAAAAGGTTTGTTATGGTGAGGCGAAACCCTAGATGGGTATATATATAGGATTGGGTGCTATGGTGTATGGAGTTGGAGCTCCGGAATAGACTTGGGAAAAAGATTGGACGTTTCACGACTACTCGATTAAAACATGAGATCTTGTGCTAGTTGGATGCAGAATTGAATTTTCAATCCAATGCAACTTGTTTCGCGAAGTTTCGTTGAGAAACGAGAGAGATATGGCTAAATAATCGAACCTTTTTTTTTGTCTACGTTTACTGTTCACGCGGGTGTCTCCTACTCAAGGTAGGAGACAACTTGGCAGCCGTCCGATGCACATCGGAGGGTTGAGAAACGAGGGAGATATGGCTAAATAACTGAATCTTTTTTTGTCTACGTTTACTTTTCACGCGGGTGTCTCCTAGTCAAGGTAGGAGACAACTCGGCAGCCGTCTGATGCACATCGGAGGATCGACGCTAATCTGCAAGGAAAGTATTTAATACAACCTTCCAACTTAGGTCTTTTGATGCATTAAATGTATAAATCTTTCTACAATTATTTGAGGGTACAAACAAAGTTCAAATAAACTCAAATTTGGTACATTTACTGATTTTGGGGTGAGGAATCTGAATATAAAATTATATTTATATTTTGAGAAAGTTAGATTCATTAGTTAAGCAAATTACTATTTTCTCTTTCCTCTCTCATTAACGACTATAAGATTCTCCAAAAATAATAAAACTTCACCTATAAATCATATTAAGTATGTTGGATACGAATTTATCATTATTTCCATTTTTGGCGTTATTTATTATTTTAAATAATGATTTTAATATTTTACACATTTTCTCTCTCCTAAATTCACCTTCTTATCAAATATTTTCCAAATTGAGTCAAAATTCATATAAAGATATATTTTAATATGTAGAACATGAATTTTCCATTATTTTATTTTTTGAAGACTTTCATTATTTTATTTCATACATTTAAATTTTATCACTTATTTATGCTTTTAATTTATTAGAGGCATCTAGAAACTTTCTAAAAATGTAAAACTTGTCCTATAAGCAATACTAAACGTGTGGAACACGATTTTGGCCTTAATTGATTTTTTTCAACATATATTTAATATTTTTGGTCTTTAAGTCATTTTCTCTCCTGAATAAAATAAAATATTGAGCATTGACCAAATTAGATGCAAATTTGCCCAAAGGCTTATTTTTATGTTTAGATTACGAGTTTGGAGTTACTTTTCTAATTTGATGATATTAGTTACTTATTTCTCTTTCTTGTCTTATTTCCCATTATCTTGTAATAAATGATTTTATATATTTATTTATTATCCAAATTAGATGATACTTGTCCATTAAGCAACTTTTAAGTCAAGAAAACGAAATTAATATCCAAATTATCTTCATGGGTTTCCACTTATGATTTTTGGGACAACATATTCCTCAGTATCTTCTTTTATCCAAAATATCTCATATTATCTCCATTTATTACATTTATCATCTCCTTTATGTATATTTCGGGATTTTCTTTCTTTTTCATATTCTAAAAAGCACTAGAAAGCTCTATGACGAATTTATTTATTCTTTTTATCACTTGAGTGGATACTTTGCATATTAGACCTATTATTAAGCTTGCACTGAGGTATTTGTGTATAAAACCCAAATGTTGAGAGAAAAGGTGAACAAATACTCATTAAAACATCATATTCTCCCCAAAATAAACAAAAAGGCCAAAGAAGATTGAAATGAGAGGAAAAGATGGGAAAGAGGGTCAAAAGACAAAATATCCAAGATTCGGTATGTTACATCAATGTACCAGAAGCCATTAAATAATGAGCATGGGTGATATTAGATAGATCTCTCCTTCTCACCTTATTCATTTCAGTTAGATAGTTTTTATTCTCCTAGATTATGTAATAGGATGTTATAGATCCTATGTAATAATCATATTTTCTTACTCATAGACTTATTCTTCTTCCTTCTCAATTATTAGTATGTATGACTTTATCTATTATCAATGAATGAATGTTAGTGTGGCTTTATGAGATGATGTGGACTTTGATCTTGGCTCAATCTCTAGTTTTAGTTGATTACCTTAATCTCTTATATTTTCCCTTTTGACATCTATAGATATGAGTGCATGCATATCTGTGAATGTCACTATGGAAAATATATAGAAATTGGGGTCGTCACAGTTGGTATCAGAGCCAGGGTTCGCACATCATAGTTACATGACTTTAATTCACCCTATTATGAATCTAGGGTAGTCCTTGAGTTAGGGATGTGAAGGGTTGAGGTGACTAGGATAGCATCTGCCTAAGGTCTGGTTAAAGTCTTCGAGCCACTTTGCTTGGCAATCACGAGGCTACCTATAAGGCAGTGTATGTCTACCTTGTCAATATCCTAAATGTTATGACCCACTCTGAATTAACTAGTAAGCACATCGATTAGTACATCATTATGATGATTTAAGTTGAATTAAGTATACGTATGCAATTAGTGCTTTGATCATGTGTTACTAGTTAATTTGGAAGATTTCTTGCTTTGAGGGTGTAGAGGACCTCATGCTTGCAAATTTGCAAGAAAAATCACTCGAATCGGACATTCGAGGCAAAGGTTATGATTGTTTCAAAGATTTTGGACCTGGTTGCAATTTTCCCAGTAATTGATTTTGTTTTTTTTTATTTCCTTTAAGTGGGTCGGTCACCCCCTCCTTTCCCTTATCTCTGTTCTTTCTCAATTAAACTGATGCCCGACAGAGCGCCGTGCAGCAGCGCCAAGCCGCGCCCGGTCAAGCTGCAACAAAGGTGGAGCGATGGCCGACTTCTGGGAATCCTCATCTCCGACCAGCCGCATCCAGCCTCCCACCCTTCTTCTTCCTCCTTCCCTTCACCTTCCTTCCAGCCACAGCCGCACAACCTGCTAGGGCGGCGCCCCTAGCAGCAGGTGCTGCGTCGACCGAGCAGTAGTTGGCGGCCGGCTAGGGCTCCTTCAGGCGTGGGTAGCAGCTCAAATCAGCCGCTCATCCGCCATCACCGCGGTATCTCTTTCACTGCTCTACTCCGCTGCGCCGGAGCTTCCAATTAGCTCCCTCCACCAGGAGGTCTCCGAGGCTCTGCTTGGTCACGAGGGCGGTGGCGACCGAGATGACGTTGAGGCCAGTTGTGTCCGTGGATGCTTCTGCGCCACCGAAGACCCTGATGGAGTACGTCGGCAAGGGAGGGGCCGACGTTGGTGATGATCTCGCCTTGCTGATGAGTCATATGCAGCACGCTTGTAGAATGATTGCCAGACGTGGGGAATCTTGGTACCATTGCCATCCTGAAATACTTGATTTCTGCTGTTATGTGTGCCTTTGTTTTACATTTTAATTCCATCTGATGGAGTACTGGCTCCGATAATGAGTTAATCGCCATGATTATTACTCAGGCTTAACATGGTGTAACTTGTGGCATGGCTATTAGCAATATTTGCCATCAATGAATTGCTTATACTTGCTAAGGCACACACCTAGGGGCACGAAGCTATAAGTGGAACAGGTATTCCTAAACCACATGAGGGAGAGATAATATGAAGAGGTTTGAATTTCATTGGATCGCTTTTGGAATATAACCTGAAGAATGGAATACATGTTGATTATTCTAACCAAGTTGGGTTCGAGCTTATATCTTTATGTATATTTAGTAAGCTTTATATATATCTGTGAGTAATATTTAGAGTATATTCTTTGAAGTACATAGCTAACGGTTTTCAGTAGCTGAAATGCGCTTAATAAATCTAATGTTTGCACCTACTACTAGTTAGTGCTGGCTTGAGGAGGAGAGCAGCATCTCAAGTGAAAATGAAAGACGAAACTGAAGGAGAGCAGTTTATTGATGAGTCAGTCCATGCAGAATACCGGAAAAGTCCAAGATAGAAGAAGACTCAAAATTGCCCGAAAACTGGCCTTGGACGCATTTCCGGACGAATCCGGACAGTCTAAATCGCTGTGAGTAGAATTTCATTTATTTATCATTAATAAACTCAGGCGTTTGAATATTTTCTGTTTTGTGCGCAAATTACGCTGATAACAGGTGTTATCAGGCGTAGGGTGGCGTTTGGCGTCGCCCGATTTTTTTTATTTCATAAATTGCCTCTAGACGCTGTTATATGATTAAATTTAGCAATTGATCAGTGTGGATTGAATCGGTTGATTTATATGGTTCATTGGAACCTAAATTGCTTATTTGAATGTTGAAATTAGAGATTCATGTCTGAAAATGGTGTGATTTGGGTATGAACCCAGATAATGAAGATTTCTGATAAATTATCAGATGTACGATTTCAAAGTTGATATGAATAAATAAAATATGCATGAAAACCTTAATTGCATATATCTTTTGACGTTAATATGTGTAAATTGATATTTACATAAAATGGCACATTTCTCTAAAATATTACCAGAAATTCTCAAGTATTGTTATTAAATTGTGTTGTGATATGTAATTAACTCTTAATTGAGTTAAGTGATGCACAAACCAAGATTTGGGTTAATGTGCACGTTTTTCGAGAAATTTAGAGAATTGATAATTGTTGAGTATGATTCTCATATGTGAAGTAAATTTCTTTAATTTGTGCAATAAGATGTTCAATTGCGTAAATTCGCTATGTATGTGCCAAATTGAAATAAGTTGGGTTATTTATGCATTTCTAATTTGTCTGAATGCATGGTATGAGAATTTCTCAGAAATTACAATGATTTGAAATATATTGCTCTGTCAGTTTAGAATGACAGTGTATTGTGATCTGATATGAAATCAGTAAATGTGATATTCCTGTTTAAATGATTATATGTTAATCAGTTAATAGACTTAGGTGCCCTAACACCGTAGAACCCCTTTGACAGATCTGCTTCTTAGGGGTGAAACTTGTGTTGCAACATTATCCGTGCGATGTCATGGAGACACGAGGATAGAGAGGCAGTGTCCAACAATAACGTGTGCGATGTCACGGTGACACTGGAGAAAATTGGGGGTTATTGCAACAAGATCCGTGCGATGTCATGGAGGTAACCCCGTGAGACTCTCCGCTTGTGTACTCAGGTTAGAGGAGGAGTCTAGAGCACTCGATGTAGTGCAGTGAGGCCGATGAGCCTGAAGGCCGATGAGCCTGGGGTCCTGTGGCAGAGCAGGGCTGGCGTCAGACTTAGCATTTCTCGGGTGTGTCGCTAAGTCTTGTACGGTGGGATCGTAGTTCGCTACGGATCTTCATATACAGGGTACACTGTATATGATTAGGGCTTAATAATAATATAAATTGGTACTCATATAGGATCACAGTAAATTAAAGTATTCGAACTTTTGTGCTATTTCTTTATATCTGTTTATCTGTTCAAATTATCTGTTAATGCATGGAAATGTGATTATATTCTGCAAATCTGTTATGTTATTAGAACTGCCCTGCTTAGTACTGTATTTATGTTTTATTTAAATCTATAAACCTGATGAGTTGTTTAGTGATAGCTAAATGAAATGCTATTCACTGAGCGAGTAGGCTCATACCTCTACTCAAAACATTTTCAGGTCAGCATCAACATCAGGAATCGGAAGGGTCGTTTCATCCTAACGCCTAGTTATAAAAGGTTTGTAGTTAGTCTAGTTAGAGGTCTCTTAGTCCTTTCCCCTCGGTCCTTGGGACATGGCGTGGGTGAGAGAGAGAGTGTATGTGGAATGTGTATAATGATGTAAATTAACTATTATGTTTACTTTCTGTTAAACAATGTTACATGTTGTAAACTCTGTTTATGTTCTCTAGCCAGTTTAATTGAAATGCTTCCGCAATAGTTATTTATGTTTTAGTTTACAACAATAATCCGAATATCATTACGAGGTTTTAAAAAGAAAAAGTTCTCAGTGATTTGTTTATGTGATAATCCCTCCGTCGCGCCCTAATCTCGTGATTAGTGGTTAGTGTGAGATCGGGGTGTGACATCTTGGTATCAGAGCATAGGTTGAATATGTGAATACTCTAAGTCAAGGTCAGGGGACGATAAGAGACCAATAGGATTAGGACTTAAGTGTCTTCCTTCTAATTGCAATTTTATAACAGGAAATGTTCTGTTATAGCATTGCAGATGGCAGAAAAAGGGCGTGGTCACGAGAATCAAGTTGAGAGTTTAAGCTGAGTTATCAGGGATCATTAGGATCAAAAGATAGTACTATAAATAAGTGAGATAAATAGGAAATGATGTGTTTTAGCTCTGGGAGGTCTGAGTGTTTAGATACCCTGGCCAGGTGTCTGAATACTTAAGATTGACCAGTATCAAGCTACTTTGTCTATTCTTCTCTGAATACCCTGGCCAGGTATGCAGAGGAAGGATAGGCTAGAGAGAAACCCTAGAAATCTTAGGGTTAAGAATCGGAAATTAATGTAAGAGTAAGAGATTAAATATAGGATGCAATACAACTCTTGTTTTAAATTTCTTATTTGATTAGAGATCACTAGAAATGCTCTTATATGCATGAAATTAGAATTTCAGTTTGTAAAGTAAACATGATTCTTTTATGTTGTTGTGTGTTATGAAATGATTTATTTATTATTTATATTCTCTGTATCAAGTAGACTAGACGATTGTTTAAATGTATTTGCCCTAAATGGATATTATTTCCACATGTTTGAGATCAATAGGAGTTAGTTAATCTCGAGTAGCTCTTGGCTTCAGGACTACAGGTTCGGCCTGGTCTGGCTGGCAGGATGCGTTACTGAGATCTAATGACTCCTATTAACAGTATAATAAGAGTAGACTCTGGATAATTTAGACTCACATCATAGTAAGAATGTATCTACACTAAGATGTTAAGATATAAGAGAAAGATTAGAACAACTAAGAATTAGTTGGAACTGATATCGGAAACCCAACATTAGGGACCTCATATGAGCAATCCTTAATTAGAAATAAAGGAACACAATAAGGGTCAGGTTAAATTTAATGATTAGGTGAGAAATACCCTTAATGGTACTAATCAATAATGCATAACCAATGCATGGATCCAATACATGATTAGTAAACCCTAGTGGAGGGTGTATCATTGTGAAACCCTAGCTGAGGGTGTATCATTGCGGTTGTTTATAGGCAACTTTATAAGTTATGCTTTAAACTAAAATAAGTCCATATCTTGTGAGATAGTTGGACAATTCTAATGTGTGGCCTATACATTATATGTTAAGGGTGTGTATTTTGTGATGGAATGTATTAAGAGGGGAAATACCTTAATACAAGATAAAGTTGGTTAACTCTAGAGGGTCTGAATTAATGAGAAATGGGGAACCCTAACCCTAGTTTGGGGAAAAGGGAATGATAAGCCCTGTTTGATAGTGAACCCTAATTCCTGGTTAAGGAATGGTGGTGTTACTATTGTATCACATGATGTGATGAATATCTTGTATGACTGTTATCATGCCTAATAACCATGCAGGTATGATGAGATGATGAATATAGCCAAGTTTGGGCTGTGACAAGATATGAATGGCCTTGTGAGCCATGTGTGATGCTTGGGTAACAAGTATCATGTTTATTTGTAGCATTTGTGTTAATAAGTTATGTTAGAGAACTTGGCTGATGTTACATTTCTGTTATATATCTATAGTTCATTGATGATTATTCATATCTGTTGTATCCATTACAAGTAGATGGATGAACTTATGAGATCTAAAGTTTGATTTTAAACTAAGGAAGCAAACTCACATCACAATAACGCTATGTTATTGATAAGGACGAAACCCTAGAATGTTTAGAGTTGTAGTAGTTCAAGGGATATCAATAGTGATTTGACCTTGAGTACTAGCATCCCTATAAAATAAGATCATGAGATTTGTTCCATGAAAGGTAAGCTAGAATTAATAAAATCTAGGGTTTAAAGGTAGATAAACAATATGAAAATGACTTGGAGAAAAGAGTAAGATAGAAATTTGAAATGTAACAAGTGTATTTTGAATAAAAAGAGAAATATGAAATAAGTGAAGTGCGTTATGAAATAATGTTTTTATAGTAATAACAAGAAGTAAGTAGTGGAGAATGAGGAGTATTACCTGATACATGATCTAAAGTTAGCTGATGTAGTTCATGCTCTTAAGACATGACATCACTATCTTTATGATGTGACGATAGATTATCACATTGGAAAGGTAAATGTGCTGGTTGATGCTTTGAGCATAAAGTCAAGTTCAACAGTTGATGCATTCTCTATGGCATGTTTCAAGAGAGACATGCTAGTAGAAATGCGGAAGTTGAACTTAGACTTAGGGGTGACAGAGTAGAGTGGTTTGACTGTATAAATGCAAGTCAAGCCTATCTTTTATGATTAGATTAAGGAACTACAGTAGGGTAACAGTGAGTTACATCAGATCATGCATGACATGACATGGGGTAAAGACCAGAGTTTAGGTTTCAGATGATGTTGTTTTGTATCAGCATGACATGTTGCATGTACCTCGAGATAGTGATTTGAAAGAACAAACTCTTGAGGAAACACATGCACCGATGTATGCTATGCATCCAGGCAACACTAAGATGTATATGAATCTCAAGGAGTTGTATTGGTGGCCTGGCGTGGAAAGAATGTAGCTGAGTATGTGGTTAGGTGTAATGTGTGTCAGCAGGTTAAGGCTGAGCACCAGAAACCTACAGGTACTTTGCAATCACTTCCTATACCTGAGTGGAAATGGGAACATATCACAATATATTTTGTGATAGGGTTTCCCAGGACACCTAAAGGTTGTGACTCGATATCGTGATTGTGGATAGACTGACTAAGTCTGCTCACTTTCTTCATATTAAGTCAACCTTTGATGTCCCAAAGTTGGCTAAGATATATTTGGATGAGATAGTCAGGTTGCATGGTATTCCGGTTTCAACTATATCAGATAGAGATCCTAAGTTCACATCCAGGTTGTGAAATTTGTTGCATCGAGCTTTGGGCACAAAGTTGAGATGCAGTACAACCTTTCACCTGCTGACAGATGGTCAATTTGAGAGGACCATTCAGACTCTTGAGGACATGCTGAGAGCATGTGTTTTGCACTTCAGTGGAAGTTGGGAATGACACTTAAGCATTATAGAGTTTGCATACAACAATAGTCACCATTCTAGTCTTGGTATGGCCCCGTATGAAGCTCTGTATGGTAGGAAGTGTAGATCACCCATATGTTGGTATGAGGTTGGTGAAAAACAGATTCTTGGACCCGAGATAGTGGATTTGACCACTAAAAAGATTACTTTGATTAAAGAACAGTTAAAAGTTGCACAAGACAGGCATAAGAGTTATGCTGAGAAAAGACGTAGACCTCTTGAGTTTGAGGTTGGTGATGAAGTGTACTTGAAAGTTTCACCATGGAAGGAAGTGCTGAGATTTAGTAAGAGAGGCAAACTGACTCCTAGGTTTATGGGCCCGTATCCTATCATTGAGAGGATTGGACCTGTAGCATATAAGTTGGATTTGCCATCCGAGTTGGCCAAGTTACATGATATGTTTCATGTATCGATGTTGAAGAAGTGTTATCCCGGTACAGAGAAGATAGTGGACCCAGAACATGCACAGCTCTGATCATATGTGTCCTATGTCGAGAGATCAGTACGAATAATTGATCAGAGGATCAAGAAGTTTAAGAATCACGAGATACCGTTAGTGAAAGTCATATGGAGGAATCATAACCTAGAGGGAGCCACATGGGAGCTTGGGTCAGAGATGCGTAACAAAAATTTCTTTTTCTCTTTTAGGAATTTTGGGACGAAATTCTTATAAGGAAGGGAGATTGTTATGACCCACTCTGAATTAACTAGTAAGCACATCGATTAGTACATCATTATGATGATTTAAGTTGAATTAAGTATACGTATGCAATTAGTGCTTTGATCATGTGTTACTAGTTAATTTGGAAGATTTCTTGCTTTGAGGGTGTAGAGGACCTCATGCTTGCAAATTTGCAAGAAAAATCACTCGAATCGGACATTCGAGGCAAAGGTTATGATTGTTTCAAAGATTTTGGACCTGGTTGCAATTTTCCCAGTAATTGATTTTGTTTTTTTTTATTTCCTTTAAGTGGGTCGGTCACCCCCTCCTTTCCCTTATCTCTGTTCTTTCTCAATTAAACTGATGCCCGACAGAGCGCCGTGCAGCAGCGCCAAGCCACGCCCGGTCAAGCTGCAACAAAGGTGGAGCGATGGCTGACTTCTAGGAATCCTCATCTCCGACCAGCCGCATCCAGCCTCCCACCCTTCTTCTTCCTCCTTCCCTTCACCTTCCTTCCAGCCACAGCCGCACAACCTGCTAGGGCGGCGCCCCTAGCAGCAGGTGCTGCGTCGACCGAGCGGTAGTTGGCGGCCGGCTAGGGCTCCTTCAGGTGTGGGTAGCAGCTCAAATCAGCCGCTCATCCGCCATCACCGCGGTATCTCTTTCACTGCTCTACTCCGCTGCGCCGGAGCTTCCAATTAGCTCCCTCCACCAGGAGGTCTCCGAGGCTCTGCTTGGTCACGAGGGCGGTGGCGACCGAGATGACGTCGAGGCCAGTTGTGTCCGTGGATGCTTCTGCGCCACCGAAGACCCTGATGGAGTACGTCGGCAAGGGAGGGGCCGACGTTAGTGATGATCTCGCCTTGCTGATGAGTCATATGCAGCACGCTTGTAGAATGATTTCCAGACGTGGGGAATCTTGGTACCATTGCCATCCTGAAATACTTGATTTCTGTTGTTATGTGTGCCTTTGTTTTACATTTTAATTCCATCTGATGGAGTACTGGCTCCGATAATGAGTTAATCGCCATGATTATTACTCAGGCTTAACATGGTGTAACTTGTGGCATGGCTATTAGCAATATTTGCCATCAATGAATTGCTTATACTTGCTAAGGCACACACCTAGGGGCACGAAGCTATAAGTGGAACAGGTATTCCTAAACCACACGAGGGAGAGATAATATGAAGAGGTTTGAATTTCATTGGATCGCTTTTGGAATATAACCCGAAGAATGGAATACATGTTGATTATTCTAACCAAGTTGGGTTTGAGCTTATATCTTTATGTATATTTAGTAAGCTTTATATATATCTGTGAGTAATATTTGGAGTATATTCTGTGAAGTACATAGCTAACGGTTTTCAGTAGCTGAAATGCGCTTAATTAATCTAATGTTTGCACCTACTGCTAGTTAGTGTTGGCTTGAGGAGGAGAGCAGCATCTCAAGTGAAAATGAAAGACGAAACTGAAGGAGAGCAGTTTATTGATGAGTCAGTCCATGCAGAATACTGGAAAAGTCCAAGATAGAAGAAGACTCAAAATTGCCCGAAAACTGGCCTTGGACGCATTTCCGGACGAATCCGGACAGTCCAAATCGCTGTGAGTAGAATTTCATTTATTTATCATTAATAAAATCAGGCGTTTGAATATTTTCTGTTTTGTGCGCAAATTACGCTGATAACAGGTGTTATCAGGCGTAGGGTGGTGTTTGGCGTCGCCCAATTTTTTTTATTTCATAAATTGCCTCTAGACGTTGTTATATGATTAAATTTAGCAATTGATCAGTGTGGATTGAATCGGTTGATTTATATGGTTCATTGGAACCTAAATTGCTTATTTGAATGTTGAAATTAGAGATTCATGTCTGAAAATGGTATGATTTGGGTATGAACCCAGATAATGAAGATTTCTGATAAATTATCAGATGTACGATTTCAAAGTTGATATGAATAAATAAAATATGCATGAAAACCTTAATTGCATATATCTTTTGACGTTAATACGTGTAAATTGATATTTACATGAAATGGCACATTTCTCTGAAATATTACCAGAAATTCTCAAGTATTGTTATTAAATTGTGTTGTGATATGTAATTAACTCTTAATTGAGTTAAGTGATGCACAAACCAAGATTTGGGTTAATGTGCACGTTTTTTGAGAAATTTAGAGAATTGATAATTGTTGAGTATGATTCTCATATGTGAAGTAAATTTCTTTAATTTGTGCAATAAGATGTTCAATTGCGTAAATTCGTTATGTATGTGCCAAATTGAAATAAGTTGGGTTATTTATGCATTTCTAATTTGTCTGAATGCATGGTATGAGAATTTCTCAGAAATTACAATGATTTGAAATATATTGCTCTGTCAGTTTAGAATGACAGTGTATTGTGATCTGATATGAAATCAGTAAATGTGATATTCCTGTTTAAATGATTATATGTTAATTAGTTAATAGACTTAGGTGCCCTAACACCGTAGAACCCCTTTGACAGATCTGCTTCTTAGGGGTGAAACTCGTGTTGCAACATTATCCGTGCGATGTCATGGAGACACGAGGATAGAGAGGCAGTGTCCAACAATAACGCGTGCGATGTCACGGTGGCACTGGAGAAAATTGGGGGTTATTGCAACAAGATCTGTGCGATGTCATGGAGGTAACCCCGTGAGACTCTCCGCTTGTGTACTCAGGTTAGAGGAGGAGTCTAGAGCACTCGATGTAGTGCAGTGAGGCCGATGAGCCTGAAGGCCGATGAGCCTGGGGTCCTGTGGCAGAGCAGGGCTGGCGTCAGACTTAGCATTTCCCGGGTGTGTCGCTAAGTCTTGTACGGTGGGATCGTAGTTCGCTACGGAACTTCATATACAGGGTATACTGTATATGATTAGGGCTTAATAATAATATAAATTGGTACTCATATAGGATCACAGTAAATTAAAGTATTCGAACTTTTGTGCTATTTCTTTATATCTGTTTATCTGTTCAAATTATCTGTTAATGCATGGAAATGTGATTATATTCTGCAAATCTGTTATGTTATTAGAACTGCCCTGCTTAGTACTGTATTTATGTTTTATTTAAATCTATAAACCTGATGAGTTGTTTAGTGATAGCTAAATGAAATGCTATTCACTGAGCGAGTAGGCTCATACCTCTACTCAAAACATTTTCAGGTCAGCATCAGCATCAGGAATCGGAAGGGTCGTTTCATCCTAACGCCTAGTTATAAAAGGTTTGTAGTTAGTCTAGTTAGAGGTCTCTTAGTCCTTTCCCCTCGGTCCTTGGGACATGGCGTGGGTGAGAGAGAGTGTGTATGTGGAATGTGTATAATGATGTAAATTAACTGTTATGTTTACTTTCTGTTAAACAATGTTACATGTTGTAAACTCTGTTTATGTTCTCTAGCCAGTTTAATTGAAATGCTTCCGCAATAGTTATTTATGTTTTAGTTTACAACAATAATCCGGATATCATTACGAGGTTTTAAAAAGAAAAAGTTCTCAGTGATTTGTTTATGTGATAATCCCTCCGTCGCGCCCTAATCTCTTGATTAGTAGTTAGTGTGAGATCGGGGTGTGACACTAAATGTCCCCAACTTCTTGGGCATACCTTAAATTATGATCCTTCTCATCTATAGAAATTCCCTCTCATCTTTTCTATAGGAATATTTCCCTCTTATCTCAATTTTTTTGAAATTTCCCCCCTTACCTTTATGATATCAACTTAGGAAAGAGTCTCTCTATTTAGAAAGTCTTAAGGACCGACTGATAAGGATTTTAGGATATCCTCCACAAATCATCACATTAAGAACATTGATAATCAATAAAGGAAAATAATGAAATATCATGTGATGATAATTGTGACGATGATAATAATTGTTGAGTAATAAATTTAATTTGTCCAAATCAATTTCAGGATGCCTCTTAAAACTTGCAACTCAAAGGCCTCAGAGGAATCATCCTATAAGAAGAGAAAAGAGCCTAAAACCTCTGAAGTACCTGATCCTAATGCCACGGCCAAGGAAATGTGGGAGGAACATAAAAAAATCCTTCTAGACTTTATGGAAACCCTCGCCACAAAAGGAACCCCTGAACCTAGATCCTCTAGGAAAAAGGAAGTGACGGTGATAGACTTCATTAAGCTCAACCCTAATTTCTTTTAGGGGGAAGATCAGCCTGAGGTCATGGACAAGGCTGAAGCCTGGATCCTGTCCATGGAGAATGGTTTTCGTACCTTAGAAGTACCCAATGAGAAGAAGGTCAAGTTCGCCACCCATCTGCTTAAGGGAGGGGCAAAAATCTGGTGGGAGAACTATGGCGGGAATAGGGAGAGGAAATAGATAACATGGAGTGGGAATCCTTCAAAACCCTCTTCATTGATCATTTTATGCCCATAGCCGAGAGGAAGAAGAAGGAGAAGATGTACATGGAGTTAAGGCAGGGTAGTCTTTCAGTGGTTGATTATACTCAGAAGTTTAGGCTTCTGGAGTGTTATGCACCCATAAGGACTGAAGACCGCCTTACTAAGCACTATGTTGACTGCCTTTTCGCCCATCTAAAAACCCTAGTCATAGCCTCTCATCCCAAAAGCATAGATGAAGCCCTAGACATGGCCCTCAAGCAGGCGAGAGAGAGTAGGACATGTAGAAACCTTCCAGCATGGGGTACTTAGGGTTAACCACAACTGAAGAGGATAAGTCTAGGAAGTTCAAACCTGGACATAACAATAAGGGATCAGGGAAACGAGGAGGTTCGGGAAAGGGAGAACTGAAAATCCACCAAAACCAGCCAAGGGTGAATCATCCCAAGTGCAAGACTTGTGGGTGTTTCCATGGTGGAGTATGCCACCATACCAAGCCGGTCTGCTATAACTACAAGAAGGAGGGTCATTTCGTCGCCAAGTGCCCCACTCCCTCCATCTTTGGCAATTCTACAACATGTGCTCTGTAGCCTCAGGGACACCGCAATGGCAGGATATTTGTAGTAAATGCAGAAGAGGCCAAGGCAAATCCTAACCAGCTCTGTGAAGGTAACCTAAGTTCTTTTATAATTTAATATCTTGTTCAAGTCTACAATTATTCATAACTTGATTATAATGTGTAGGCATTGTAATATTAAAAGGTCATCCTATTAAGGCTTTGTTTGACTCTGGATCTACAAATACGTTTATTTCTCAAACTCTGGCATCTATATTACATCTGCATATAAGGGACTTGGGATATGTTTTGGATGTGTCTACTCCTAGTGGCAAAATACTCACAACTCTATAGAAAACTGATGAGCTCTCTCTTAAATACGAAAATCATGATATGCCCTTTGAATTCATTCTCTTAACTATGGAAGACTTTGATGTTATACTTGGTATGGACTGGCTATACACATATCATGCCCACATAGATTGTAGAAACAAGATGGTAGTCCTCTCTCAACCTCATTCTTATCCTGTGAAAATACCTAGGGGAAGCGGATTCTGTAATAATATTATAATATCCTCTCTTAAAGCTAAAAAGCTCATTTTTTAATGATGTAAAGTCTTCCTTGCATTAGTCTCAGAGACTAGTCCTAGTAGCAGGCATGTAGAAAGTCTGGAGGTGGTACGTGACTTCCCTGACATTTTTCCGGAGGAGCTTCCTGGGCTCCCTCCAAATAGAGACATTGAGTTCTCCATAGATCTTCTTCCTGGAACCACTCCTATTTCTAGGGAACCGTATAGGATGGATCCTGCTGAGCTTATGGAGTTGAAGAAACATTTGCAAGAACTCCTCAACAAAGGTTTCATTCATCCTAGTGTTTCCCCCTGGGGCGCTCCTGTTCTTTTTGTTAAAAAGAAGGATGGTTCTATGTGTATGTGTATTGACTATCGCGTGTTGAACCTTTACTGAAAATCACCCCTTTATTGAAAATTTGAAGAATAAGGCATCCATCCCAACATACTCAAAAGGTATGTTGAAATAGATGTAAAATTTTCAAATCTTTATATAATGGTATGCAAAAGACCAAAGTGTATAGCAACGGAATAAAAATCATGACGATATTCAATTTTCATATAGGATTACAAAATTCCATCATATCTTCCATATAGGGTTTACAACAACAAAATGATCCAG
This sequence comes from Alisma plantago-aquatica, assembly GCA_963693085.1. NCBI lineage: Eukaryota > Viridiplantae > Streptophyta > Magnoliopsida > Alismatales > Alismataceae > Alisma > Alisma plantago-aquatica. The sequence continues at coordinate 1,266,718,355 of OY856412.1, read as the reverse complement.
ATAGAGTGAAATTTAAATTACACCAAGTTTGTTTCCCAACAACAACTTCAAGAGTCGGGTACATGTTGGAAGCCATGTACTCCATATCCTAATCCTAGGCTAGTCCTCCATGCTCCTACTGTGCCACTTTGATACTAGGCCTTGCTCAACACCTTGATCAAATCATGGGTGGTTGGGAAGACACCCAGTAAAACAAAGAATCAAGGTATGTGTCAGTAGATGTTTGTCATGATAATTAAGGCTAAGATTCCATCATAATATGAGGATGGTCAAACATTTGAGGCATAAATAAGTAGATGTTTGTCATAACAAAAATAGTAAAACGTTTGCATGCATGATTTTTATTGACTAACTATGTAGGGTTGAGGAACCTACCTAACCTCAACCAATAGGTGAGGGAGAGTAACACATTTTAGTCACCTACAAATATTCTATATTGGGGAGAGTAACACATTTCCCTGGACGAATGTACACATGCCCTATCTATGGGTGGTTGTACAAAAGTACCACTATACTAGTTGAATAGTCTAATAAAATCAACATGCTACAGAACTATGGCAAGTATAAGAATAAAGTAATAGACATGGCAGTGGGGTACAAGACCCAAGAAATAAATAATAAAACTGATTTTGAGGCAAATATAGCAAAAGGAAATGTCAAAAGAGAAATTAGGATTTCCTAGAAGCCTCATTACGGAAACTGGGATAGATTTTGTAAGTATTCCCAACTTAGGTGTAAGGAAATCACATACCTCTCTTATGAAATTTAACTATTCACTTTCACCACTTTAATTGATTCTAAGATCCACTTTTCCTATTTTCAATGTATGATCATGTATTATAGTTTATCATATGCATTAAATGTAAAGAAAACCCTAGTTTTTGACTTTTTGAATAGAACTCCAATTTAGAATCTATAAAAATCACCATTGATCTTATTAGGTTCTCTTGATTAAGAAAACATATAATTTTGTCTATTTTGGAGTTATGATGATTAAAGTTATGATTTTAGTGTTTTTACACATCAAATTCATTCTCCAAAAATTACTTCACAAAATCATATAAATCAGGCATTGAAACCATTTTTATTTGAAAGAACACATTTTTCCAATTCCAAAACATATCTTACTTTAATTTTTGGACCACCAGAGCAAAAGATATGAATTTTACATTTTTGACCAATCAGAAAATTTATTTAATCCTAAAGCGAGAAAGAGAGGGAGAGAGAGGGACCCAGCCAAGTGACTTGGACCAATCATAGGCATACAAGTTACTGGTCAATGGTCCAGTTGAATTCAGCCAAAGCAAAGGAAACGGGAGGCAAAAAGATGATTTTGCCCTCCGCAGCAAAACAAAATGAAAGAGGAAAATAGAGGGGTGAATTTGAGAAATATGAGGAGATCATCTCCCTACCGAACAACTACACCATGGTTGGAGAGCGTGTAGTTTGATTGGGTGAAATTGGGAAAGACAGAATACTCACCTTTGGTTCAAATTGAGTACCTGAGAAGCTTCAACGATGTTCAAGTAGTTCATTGAATAGTTTTCCAAGTGGCACGATGGCCAAGACCGCCACAACCAAGATCGGATGCCTTCCCTTGTTGCAGCCAGAGATCAAGAAAGCATAGAGGTTGATTGGGGATGAACAAAGGCTTGAAAACTACTTCCCGACATTGGGTGAAATAGACGCACGGTCTTTTAGGACACCTGTGACACTGGCTTGCGAGGAACCAACGGCGCATCTTGAAACATGAGTGAAATAGGGCAAGGGGGCGGCGAGTTGTGGATAGGAGATGGTGCTCCAAACCCTAATATATACGGGGTCAATCGGTTCAGAATAGTAAAGGGAAGAGGTTGGAGAAGAAATTGGAGTAGAAACTAAAAGGGAGAGGGAGATGAGCAAGAAAATCGATGAGGAGAAGAACTGGTTTCCTCATACGTGTGAACGAGTTAGTGAGAGGAAGGAGAGAAGACAGAGACCATAAGACTAAAAATCCTAAGTTACAAGTTCAATTCGCGTCATCAAGCCACATGACAAGGAAAGATAAAGGAAATATTATGCAAATTGAAATTCAATTAAGGTGATGCATTAATTTATTTGTCTTTTTCTCTCTCCTCATTTGAGGGTGCAAATGAGCCCCAAATTAAGTAAAATTTGATACCCAACCTATTTTGGACATGAGGAATCCAAATATGCAATTAGATTTGCCTTTTAAGAACTTCTTATCTGTTAAATAAACCAAATCTTATTTTCTCTTTCCTCCATCATTAATGCTTATAAAATTATCCAAATTTGATGAAACTTCACCCACAAGTCATACCAAATTTGCTATCAATTTTACATGTTGGAGTTGTTTGTGCATTTATTTATATTTTGAAGGTCCTAACTTTCTCTCTCCTAATTTCGCATGTATATTAAAGATTATCCAATTACATGAAAATTCACCCAAATGCTATTTTTAATGTTTAGATTACCAATCTAAGATTATTTTCCACTTTTGGAGCCATTAAGTATTTTATTTCATATTTTGAGAAAAACTCACCTTTTCTTTGTTGGTATGTATGTCGTGAGATCCAATCATGGGATGACTGGTGGGATACATTAAGATTGATTTGATAAACATCAAAGGCAAGCTTCCAATTTTTTCTAGTTCAGTCATATGAGATAGTGATAGAACAGATTGAATGTCTAGAGAATGACAATACTCAATGACGTATGCCTTCAGGTTCAGGACCTGAATGATGAGATCATACGGATGCTAAGAGTTTGTACATTCTTGTTATGTCCCTAGTCGGATGTCATTGTGGAAGGCAGATAGACAGCAATGACACACAAGACTAGATTGTGGTGTTGGTTGATGACAGAATCTCATTAGTCATGATATAGAGATATCAAACCAAACACATAGGTACTTGTTAGAGAACAAGTGTATCGGACAGACCCACCGTGAGTTTGACACATGGAACCATGACATGGTAGTCACAGTCAGTACTCACAGTGATTGTGGTGAGTGTGATTCTTTGACCTGAAATCACTACACTCAACACATGTCGTTGGGCACACTTTGACATTATCAAACGCAGTCCTGAAATATGGGTTGTTATAAAGGTGATGATTGGGTGGCTTTGACACATGGGGCTTTTAAGGGGTGAGTGATAGATATGGGATTTGTACCTCCTGAGGGAGTTTGATATCCAAGGCCACTTGATGAGTACGATTGAAATAGGCGTGCGCACGCATGTCTGAATCAGTATGTGATATTGATGTCATACATATCTCTTCCAATCTACTTTGAGATCAAGAAAGTGAATGAACGTTGACAGGATGATTATTCCATGCCTCGAGTTCATTCGAGATATCAGTGACAAAGGAATTATACATTCACTATAACACCATTTACGGATTGTAGGATTGAAAGTTGTTCTCCAACTTTCTACTTTCACTTGGGTAGCAATGATGTGTGACTAGGCACCTCTCTTTGCTTGTGAAGTCATAAGTGTTATGGACTTTCACTGCCAACGTGAAATGGACCTGCAGGGTCACACACATAGGATTTAACCTGGAAGAGGAATTTTGTCCACCAACAATGTTTAGATTAATTACTAAAGGAGTTTAGTAGTTCAATTAAACACTCAATCAATTGATAGCTCAATGTCATAATGTTCAAGGTGTTGGACACATTGATTCGAGTATCAGATTGATTGAAATCGCAATTGACTGATTCTGCACAATCTGCACTCCCAACCGATCGGCTCATGTGATGAACTGATCGGCTGAGCTTGGTGAACCGGTCGGCTCAAGTGTTGAGTCGATCGGCTCATAGTCAGGGTGAAACGATTGCTTCAAGAGTTGAAACGATCGATTCAACTAGTGCAACCAAGCAAGTTGGGAAAGTAGGATTGGTGGGAATTTTCCTTTCGTTTCACTTTCCCAATTTGATTGGGAAATAGGATTGGTATTCGATACCAATTAGAAACAAAAGAAGGAAAGTCAATCGGGAACTATTCAGAAGTGAACCGACCGGCTCATGGGTCCCAAGCGGTCGGTTGAGGTGTCAACCGACCAGTTCAGGTCCCCAACTGACCGTTTCAGTTGTGAAACGATCGGTTCAGGTTGCGAGTTGGTTGTTTTTGTGGAAAATCTCGAACCCTTCTACTCCTACTTTTAGTCCTGCATTGCCCGAGATGGAGAAACCTGTCCCATGACCCTCCTATATATAGGGGTATTGGGGGCTTCTCAAAGTATAACTCAGTGCAACCAGTTGCTCTGTGAAGTTGTCGTTCTCTCTGGTTTTGGTAATCGAGAGAGCCCGAGCAAGTGCTACCCGATAAGGGAGGCACAACAAGGGAAAGGCAACTACAGTTGCGACTAGTGGCAGGAGAGTGTGTTGGCAACTAGTATGCTGACAGGAGGGTGAGACTCCTTCCAATTCCTTGTGGGATAAGGAGATTGGAGTTCCAGGTGGTCTGTGTGGACTACTTCATAGGCGGGAGGTTTCTGTCGCTCGGAGGACAGCTGTCAATCCTGACAGTCCTGGTGAGACCAGGAGTCATCAGTCCCGGTGCGACCAGGAGCTGCACAGACACCGTCTAAGACCAGAGGTGAAGACCATGCAAGGCGCGAGGTATTGTCGCCGAGCAAGCCTCTGGACAAGGTATGATTCCACAAACCATCATTTCCTATTGTATAGACGTTGACGCGTTTCCTTGTTCTGGGTTTGGGGGAGAAAATTTTTGTTTCCGCTGCCTTATCTGCCTCCCCTAAAACCCAACATTCTTTTCAAAATAAAAGAGAGATAATTATTATGATCCCAAAATATTGAAACTTGGCCTCTAAGCCAAACCAAACCCAAGGAAAATGAATCACAAGTTATCTTTAACCAATTAGTCTTCTTTTTATGGATTTTAGACCATTATCCATTATTATCTCAATTTCTCATATTAATTCAATATCACATTAACATGTTTAAAGCATTATTATTCATTCCTTTTTCTCTTCCTTGCTCCATAAGGCTAAGGAATGATCTAGAATGAATTTATTTTATTATTGTCTCACATATGTGGTAAATTTTCAATTAGGCCCTTATTAAAAACATTTATTGAGGTATTTGTGCATAAACCCATATGTTGACATAAATGGTGATCAAATTAACCCCAAACCACTACTATTTCCACAAATCCAACATAAAGGCCAAAAAGGATAGAAATGAAAGGAAAAGCTTCCAAAGAGGGACAAAAAGAGAAAATGTCCAAGTTTCGGTATGTTACAGTGTGTGTGTGTGTGTGTGTGTGTGTGTGTCTATATATATATATATATATATATATATATATATATATATATATATATGTGTGTGTGTGTGTGTATGTATGAATGTATGTATGTATGTATATATATATGTATATATGTATATGTATGTGTATATATATGTATGTATGTATATGTATGTGTATATATATGTATGTATGTATGTATATATATATATATATATATATATATATATATATATATATATATATATATATATATATATATATATATATATATATATATATATATATATATATGTGTGTGTGTGTGTGTATCTATATATATATATATATATATATATATATATATATATATATATATATGTGTGTGTGTGTGTGTGTGTGTGTGTGTATGTATATATATATATGTATATATATATATATATAGAGAGAGAGAGAGAGAGTCAGGCTAGAATACACTTGAGTGTACAGATCGGTATGTTACAGTATATATATATATATATATATATATATAGAGAGAGAGAGAGAGAGAGTCAGGCTAGAATACACTCGAGTGTACAGATCACACGAATACACTCAAGTGTGTTTTCATATCAAGACTATTTTTTGCAAAATGTAAACCGTTGATCTTCACTGTCATACTATAACTAGGCTACATACAAATTTTTAGCCCATTTGGATGAGTGTAAGTCACTCATCCAAAGGAAACAAAATCGATGCGAGAAACTTATTTGAAATGCATAATTTTTGTGATCTTTATAACATGACCTATAAATGTCCAAATGTGCTCAAATTTTGCGTATGAGATATTCACAAGATGTTTAAGAAGAATAACGGATTATATTTTATAAAAAAAATATTGCATCATGAAAAACTACTTGAGTGTATTCTACTTCGAATACACTTGAGTGTATTCTAGCATGATTATATATATATATATATATATGAACGATGATAACACTTAGTGATGTTGGTTAACATCATAATCTTAAACGAGTAATGATGCTTAACCCTGATCCAAGGGTATGTTATATAGATGGAATGTTTAAGATGAGTAACATGTAGATTATATGTTTTCTCTCTACTATCTATATGCAACTAACCTTGCAGGTAAAATGCATGCCATGGCTAGGGTATGATGTGGTTATGGTTATGAATGTTATGAGACATGTTGAGATAATGATGATGTAACGCCTGGGCCCACTGTCCAAGGCTCTAGTAGAGTTTCAGGAATGACGACTGGCCCCACAGACCACCACTAACCTTAACTACGCACTTTGTCCACACTGACGCGCAAGCCAGGATCAACTTCCTGACTGGTCACCCATCCTAGTACTACTCCAAGTTGAGCACGCTTAACTATGGAGTTCTTTAGAGATGGGCTCCCAGAAAAGGAGGTGCACCTTGGTGATATGGGTAGTCCAATCATTCCTTTTAAGATCATTATATCTGAGGCCTCAAATCCTAGGACGTTATAATCTCCCCCACTTAGACTCTTGAAGTCCTCATCAAGGCTCAACTATTTGGCCTCATAATATTTCCCCATTTCAGTGCAGACCCAATATGGCCCATGGACACCCAGCTCCCAATCACGGAATACCAGCGCAAGGGTGGCTACATCACCATGGATAGCCCTTTCCTACATGCTTGGACCGTACAGCTCAAGACTGGCATGCCACATGCCCATGTGGGCCCCACCTACTGGAGGGGAATCGGCTCTGATACCATTTGTAATTCCCGGACCCACTGCCCAAGGCTCTAGTAGAGTTTCAGGAATGACGACTGGCTCCACAGACCACCACTAGCCTTAACTGCGCAGTTTGTCCACACTGACGTGCAAACCAGGATCAACTTTCCGACTGGTCACCCATCCTAGTACTACTCCAAGATGAGTACACTTAACTATGGAGTTCTATAGAGATGGGCTCCTGGAAAAGTAGGTGCACCTTGGTGATATGGGTAGTCCAATCATTCCTTTTAAGATCATTATATCTGAGGCCTCAAATCCTAGGACGTTACAGATGAGACATAGGAATCTTGGATGTTTTTCCTTTCTGACTTATGAGCCTCTAATCTTGCATGTGATGAAAATCATAGCTATGCAAATGCTATGGTGATTATGCATAGTGTTGAGGCATAATGTGATGACGTACATGCATGGATGATATGATTGGTCTTATAACCTAGTGAAGGTGTGATGCCTGGTGAGAGGTGTTATCCTCTAGTGATGTGATGAGGGATTGTTATCCCTTGTGTTGTGACTATGATGATTAGTCTGACATGGCAGTGTTAATAGGTGGTGATGATGATAGCCTTACGGAAGGCAATGAGACAGTGATGCCCTGAGATAATGTGATAAGTTCACACCTTATACGTTTCATACCTTTTGAAGTTTTTTTCATAGTTATGCTTTCTAAATTGAAATAGGGTTTGTATGTTCATTTGTGTGCTAAAGCCTTAATTCATCCAATTTGCATAACTAATAAAGTGAAATCTTAATCATGTAGTTGTCATGTGCCATAGATCCATCTTAATGTTTGTATTTGCTGGATGGTGAAGCAGGTTTTCCCTTATTGGAAGCATGGAGTCATATATTGTTGAGTATATGCATTCACAGGATTGGTTGTGCGCCATACCCAGGGTAGAAGTGCAGTTGTGGGCCGTAGCTCAGTGATATGCTGTGTGTGTAGTTTCACAGGATTGGTTGTGGGCCATACCCTGGAAGGAGTGTGACTGCGGGTCGTAACTCAGTTCACTAGCATCATGACATGTACCAAGGTTGGCTAGGTTGTTATATGGACGACCATGTGTGAGTTGATCCCTCTGATGACTATATGTCACTTTCACATGTGTACTGACCAAGAGGCTTTTGGTGAGGTCATGAATTCCAGCTCTTCCATGGACCTTGTATGGCACCAATTTCAACTTAGTAGTGGTCGGTAGGATTTTGGTGGTACGACTCAAATCCTTAGGGAATTAGTGATTTCCGGCTGAGGTCCTAGGTCGGTCAATTCCCCACAAGGCCACCTACCTTGACCAATGGATTCTTGCTGTTGTGGGATCAGAAACTTATGTAGTGGTTGGAGTTATAAAAGATGTAATACAGTCATGTAGTGTATTTTTTTAGGGATATGGATAACATTTGATGAGCCTTTGCCTTGTTTCTTATATTGTTTATTTCATAACAGTCATATGTGCTCTTCATATTCTTTTAAAAAGTAAAGAATGTTCTACTGCTCAGTTGTAGATACTTGAACTGCTTAAACAGTGTAAATTGCTCCGCTTATATCATTTAGTTGAATTTGCATATCTATTAATAGTATAATCTTCTATTTTAGTTATTTGTGCTTTTAATAGATGTTGGCGGAGAGTTATAACTCTCGTTGAGACGTTTGGTCTCACCTTGTGGGTTCTACAATCTTTTAGGTGGATGTGCATGCTAGGATAGAGATTGTGTTGTTGAGGCAGATATCCTGAGGAGTTTAGGTGTTGGATCATGGATATACAATTAGTGTCTAGTAATATAGTTCTATGTGTCGTCCCTATACACTCAGGTCCTTGGGAGTGTTTTATAGATGTTTTACATCGCTTTGAGTTTTTTAATCTATATGATAATGGTACGGAGGTTTTCGAGACCTCTCTTTTGATCAGCATAATACCAACCATTAGAGATAATCCCAAAACCTAAACCCATATTATGAAATAAAACAATGAATTCTTGGCAAAGGAAATTAAACAATATACAAAAAACACAGATAAATTTTCCCTTTTCTTTCTTCACAATTTTCACAACAAATATCACATCAAGGACATCACATTTATATATCACAAATCTTATTCAACTCCATTAAAACCAGAATCAAATCTTCACAGTTAGATATCACAAATCTTATTCAACTCCATCAAAATTGGAATTAAATCTTGTTCTCATATGTGGTTTAGTTTACATCAGATACATGTACATTAATGAACAAACTTAGTCTAAAACCCATCCTGGGAAAGAGAGAGAACAAGGACATTCTAATTTATCTAGATTATGCTATTTATATCTTCTTTGTCACGACCTCTCTGTTGGATAGTATTATACCTAAAAACATTTTAAACAACCTCATGAGACTCATATAGAGACCCAATGAGTGTATACCTCCCACTCAAGATAGGTACATGCATTAGCATCAGATTACATATAATAAACTTAATAGAAACATGTAGGTATTGAAAAGACTAGCTGATAGTTCTATCATAAGTCAAATCTAGCTTACAAAGGTAATCTAATCCAATAGATACGGTAATCACTTAAACCAATTATAACTTTGAAACATCTTTTAGAGCATGTCTATTAACAAATCAGTAGATACTTCTTAGTTCAAATTAATAATCCTACTGCATGAGCAATAATTCAACTTCTACGCATTTTGAATCAATACATAACAATAACATTATCTTTGTAACACTCCACTAGCCCGACCGGGAACAAATCATGCACTCCTGAAGTGAAGTACACATAATACATATCTACTAAACAATACTATCAAATAGCAAGAAATCCAACTCATATTTAGAATGGATATAAATCCCATCATTTATAACTTGTCAACATGACATATCATAATATGATATAGAAAATTTCCATAGCAACATGATTACTTTCCACTACAAGAAGCATAATCAACAATGACAAATCATCAAGTAGCAGTACAAGGAATGTAACAATTATTCAAATCATGTTCTACATGACTTGTCGTCTTTTATTCATTTGCCCTGAAACTACTTGGCTTGTACCTCACCAAGTAGAAGTCACCACGCCTGATTCTTGTGTCAACAACTTACCGTCACTGTCTTAGAGTTTAGTCTGCCACCCTAAGATATCAACAATAGACCATGGCCACCTCAGGGTTGCCTAAAGAGGCTCATGTCCTCATCTTGGGTGCACGAGATAGGAACTAGCAAAATAGTATATCACATATCACAGTATTTCACATATTTTCATATTTCACATATTTCATTTCATCAGAGTCTATTCCATCTGGACATAGACTTTCACAACAAGGATTTAGGGCCATAGCCACTCTAGATGACTCACTCCTAAATTCTGGTGGTCTAACCTTTAAGGTCTCAATCCACACGCCGGAAATCCTTCTCATAATTCATCAATTCCTACAAGGAGATCTATTTTGTTTCCCTAGTGTGGTCCTTGGGGGAAATTCACGGTGTTTAGGGAACCTAACTAGATGTTTCATCATTTCACTTGTTATTAATCTCTTTTACTCATCTGAAAAGAATTTAAAAATCATGTATCATATGTGTGTATTCTCACATAACTAGAATAATATGAAACATATTAGATTTATCAAAAAGATAATAATTAAAGCAAGAAGCATAATAAATCTGTAGATTGCAACACATATGATTATTTCTATCTTCTACATCATCTCATAACAATTATCAACAGTGGGAATTTATCCCGAGACATAACCTTATTGTCCACCATTTACCCCATTAGGGTTTTATCATCATGAGTGGGCTTTCATCCCTAGTCATCATCTCATTATGCAATATTTACCCTCATCATGGCTTCTCAAATGTAAGAAGTGTATTTTAAATTCAATTTCAACATATTTCTTATCAGTTCATTCTATGTCACAATTCTCAACAAATATTTAGAGAGACATTAGAGCTAACAATAGTAAAATCATATAGGTATCTTGTATCATCTATCATACTGAGAATAGATTTATCATACAACATATACTTATTCCATCCAATTTCAGTAGACGCAAATATATTTCATTTATAAACATGCATAACACACTTAGTTCTCTTCTTCTTTTATTTCACATTCTTCAGTTAGGGTTACTAATCAACACATGGTAATTATCATTTGAATTCCATCAAAACAGTTCATTCTCATGGTACAAGTATTCTATCAAACAATCACAATACAAGAACACATTCTTGTAAATCAATTCAAATGCTTGAACCTTATCTTTTAATTGAATTAAACTACAGTTATGTACATTCCTTAATCCCTCAATTGAGATTGTTATTCATTAGCATCATTTAGCTCAACATTTAGGGTTAGAGTTTGGTTCTTAGATTTGTCTACTAATTCTCATCTTTTTCCTTCATTTCATATTCATCAATCTCAACTTATTTCATGTCATGTTCATTATGTTATTGGAACAATCATTCTTAATTCATTTGATATACAATTATTCTCTTCTCATTAACATCCATCAAAGCCCAAATTAGTATATTTTATTCAATCTAGATTAGCCAAATGTACTTAAACAAAAGATTAAAGACATCATCAGAATAACTTCATTAGTTTCATCTTTAGCTTGCCATCACCATTCATTACATTTTTCTTCATATTGTTTCTTATATTTAGAAAAGTGTACCATGTCATTGGATGTAATGTCATTCCCATAATCAATAATGACCATTCTTTATTATACTATATGAATGGTTCAGGTTTCATCTTCTTACACCATAATCTCTTATCAGCCTTCACGGTTCATTGTTATGTAGCTTGTATAAAAGGACCCATATTCATGTGAGGGCTTACTCATCGTTTCATAAGTCATGCTAAAATAGATGCATTGGGCTTATATAATATTAATAAGACTCATCATATTTAATTGACGTATTATTACTTATACTTCAACATTTCATCACATTTACAACATCATATACAAGTTCTAGCTTTATCACTCATACTTGTCTTATTACTAAACATCTAGGGTTTTCAAGAAGTCATCCTTAGTTAAACACATCATAAGAATCATTTAACTAAGTAATTTCATTATGATTCACATGGGTTCATTAGGTCTATTCACACACTTGGAAACCCTAGTTTCCATTTTCACATATTCCATTCATCAATCATAAGTATACATTGATTTATTGACCCATTTGATTCACTTCCTCAACACAAAGCCTAATCAGGAAATGTGGTCACCTCATATTGATCCTTATCTATATATCATATTCAATTCCATTAGCATTCAACAATACACTTGTATAATATACAATTCAAATATGATTCTATACATGTCAATTCAATTCCAAGCATATCAGCCATTGCGCAGACTTTTAGGAAAATTTCACATGAAATAGCATAGTCATCTATCCGTAGGATTCTACATGGAACCTCAATCAATATATCAGGAACTAACCAAGTTCCAATCAATGAAAAATAATCAAAATTAGTAGAATTTGATCCCCTAATTTCTTTCCCAAATCAATACCCAATCACATACATATATAAGCAAGGTTCTTGATTATTTTAGTCGGATAGAATTATTATTTCAACATGAATACAGAGCTTAGGTGGGAGAAAGACACTCATCTCAGGTGCTAAGCACCTGAAAAATGTAGGTCAACCTCTAAAATTTTAGAAACCCAATCAAACTCTGAAATGAATCCATTTCTTCCTCCTCTCAACTCAGAAACCCTAGAAATAGAGATTAGGAGAGAAACAGTGAGAAAAGGGGATGATTTGATGTGATTTTGAATCAAATCAGAGAAGGGATAGAATCTTGACATGTGAGAGAAGATTCATCATGAAACACTATGTGAAGAAGCTAAACTTACTTGATTTCATCATATCTCAGATAGAGAAACCCTAGGTCCACATCTCCACCACTTTCTCTTCTCAAAATCCTATCTCTCCTCTCTCTCTAGAATTTCATTTCTTGGACAGGAATGATGAGTTATGAGAGCTCCTTGTGTGTTAGGTTAGTCATATAGATGAATTGAGGTACTTAGAACAATTGCAAATAAGCCCTCCATTGTATTTTTATTTTGTTCAGAATGGTTGGTCGGTTGAGTTATAAACTTGACCGACACCACACCCTTCAGAACTCAAACATCATAAAACAATTATGAAAATTTAGCACAATGTATGAATTTGAGTTTATAAGATACACTTAAAATATCATATCAATTGGAGTTACCAATAAATAAATAAAAATCAAACACTAGATTTCTATATTGCAGTCTGCAGCATGGTCAGTCGAGTTTGTCCTGGGCATAACTCAACCGACACCCTTTTATGTAGAGATCAAACATCATCCAAAAATTACACCAATTTGACAGGATGTCTATAATATAGTTTCCCAACTATAATTAAAATTTAAGATCAATTGTATGTATCAATAAAAAGATAAAATTAAAATACCAAACTTCTATATTTCAATCTGAATACATGATCGGTTGTGTTTCTCTTAGGGAAACTCGATCGACAAATATGTCAGAGAATTATTCAAAAATCCTTAAATTTTTAAGAGTTCTCACATTTGAGATATACAAATCATATACAAATTTCATCTCAACAGAGTTACGCATAAAATACTAAAAATCATGTAGTGAGCCACTATACTTATCCAATTTTGTATTCATATGTCATCAAAACCCTAATTTTTGTCCGATTAGGGTTTTTGATTCTTAAACCCTAATTAAGTGAATCAAAGTATGATTAAACCTTCTCGTTATATTTAGAACATCAAAATTTAACTACCATCAGTAATCAAGCTTTAAATAATGATCCACCTGGTTAAGCATGCAATCAATCAAGTAAACCCTAATTAGATGGTTAATCTAAAAATGGGTCATTACAGAGGTGATTGTGTATGTGAAAAGGTTGTCACATGTAACAAGTTGTGTCTAGTTAGCCAGTGAACTATGTAAGTAACATCTTTTGGTATGAATAAAATACAATTGGCTCTAGTTTGTGGCTTCAGACATGATGAGTTCAGCTTGACGTATGGTTATTAACTTGATTTTAATTTATCCTATTTTGTGGTTATGTGGATATTAGTGTTAATTCCACATTTTGTTTTGAAAAATCTCACTTTGTGTGGTAAAGGATGTCACACTAAAGGTCTAAGAAACAAAATATATTATCTCAGTCTACTTTTGAGGCGGAGTTGTGTGCTTTAGATGAAACTGGATTGGAAGTTGAATGGCTACATTGACTTATGTCCAGTTTACCTATGGTAAAGAAGTCACTTCCTGCAATTTCAGTTCATTGTGATAGCACTACAACTATTGTTAAGATAAAGAGTCACAAGTACAATCAAAAATAGTGTAGACACATCCAAGTCAGACTCAAGTCTGTAAGGGAGTTACAATCTAACAGGGTCGTGGTTGTGGACTACGTCGGTACCAAAGACAATACAGTTGATCCTTTCACTAAAGGTCTTACTCTAGACTTAGTGGGAAAATCCAGGTTGGGGATGGGACTAAAATGCCTCATTATTCGCATGTAGTAGCAACCCAACCCAATAGAGTGGACATCCCACAAATTGGGTTCAATGTGGTAATAACAAGTTGTCGGGTGAATTGGATGACACTATGTAATTACTTTGATGCACTACTACAGAACCTACCTTTAGTGTCGGTTATTTAAAGCCTTTAGTGTCGGTTTCTAAGCAACACCTATGTGGGCGACACTAAAAGCTCACCCATTAGGCGTCGGTTCCAAAACCGACGCCCAAACTCTTCGCGCGCCACCGAAAACGCACCATCATGGGACTATAGGCGTCGGTTATTAGATAAGAAACTGACGCCCAAACCCTTCGCGCCACAGAAAGGGCGCCATCTTGGGCACTATCAGTGTCGGTTTTTTACAAATAACGGACGACATATATCTTTGCGCCACAGGAAATCTTGGGCACTATCAGCGTCGGTTATTAGATAAGAAACCGACGTCATATAACTCCCAACACGGACGTGCTGGCCAGCACGGCCGTGGTGTCTGGTCCGCTGCCATGGTTGTGCACTCCCAACATAGCCGTGCTGGCCAGCACGGTCGTGGTGCCTAGTCTGCTGCCACGGTCGTGCTGGCCAGTACGGTCGTGGTGTTAAGGAAATAGATGTCGGTTACTATCAAAAACCGACACTGTAACGATGTGGCGTCAGTTTTATACAAATAACCGACGCCTATTGTTTTGTTTTTTTTCTGTCAGTCTGCAGACCTGCTGTGGCTGGTCGCAGGATGAGAAATCTATTCAGTTCAGTTATGAACTGCAGGTTTTACGACATCCATTGATATCATCCAGCAACAGGCCACAAACCTGCAAAATTAACAACAAAAATACTCACACATGCATTTAGCAATGCAACCTGCGGTTCCATTTTATTTTCACACATTTAGAAACATTCATGTAGCTAGCAATTTGTAGTTCCATTCATTCACATTCACACATGTAGAAACATTCATATAGCAACCAACACTTTCATTCATTTTCACTCAGACACATGTAGAAACATCCAGACATGTAGAAACATTCACACATATATTATAATTCAGAAATTCATTTACAAAATATCATTGTTTAGTCATTATTCGCTATCAGGATCCCAATTATATTTTAAAGCCCCCACTATTTGTATGGTTGTTGCCCATTCTTCTCTTACTTCATTTAATTCTCCCATCGTATAGGGAGTATTTTCATCTGGTAAGGCCTCTCCTATAATGGGGTCAGCTTTAAACACCTGTAAAGAGAATGATGTATATATATAATTAATGAGCTATAAATAAGATTGATATATTTCGATCATATTATCTAATGAGACTATATAATACCTGAGCAATACACTCGATATCTAGTGTGGCATGTTTGATAATCATGTGCATATATCGCATGACATAGTATCCACATGCCCATCCGTTGTCTTGTGTAGCACACTATAAATTCAAACATACAAAATATTAAAAAATACAACTAATTAAGCATTGTTCACATAAATAATATATCCATATATTGCAATCGGGAACTTACTTTCACGTTCTTCCAAATTATTGGCTGGTTCTTTTTCGTGGGGACCTTTCCTCCAGCCTTTTTGAACTCCTCAAAACCCCTACATGTTAATGTAACACAGAACATTGCAATTAAATAGTAATGTAATAACATATGTTAACGGATATGAAAATGAAATATTTCTCACCAGAATAATACCATTTTCATTATGTGTCCAAATCTTGTATTCAATTTACTCCCCTTAGGATCTAGATAATACACTGTGAACGTCTCGGGGGCAATAACAAGTAACTCCCAATGCCTACCCCTAGAGGTTAAAAAGTTAAAAATTAATAACTCAAAATCCACAATAAAAATATAATTTTCTTAAGTCCAAATTATAATAAGCAAAGTAAACTTACTCCACATTGAATGGAGCCATTATCACCGTCTTCTTATTTACAGCAAAATTTGAAAAAGCCTCACAGCAGTATTGTTGAACTGACGTAGGGTCTTTAGCTACTAGACTAATCAAAGATGGAATCAAAAACCCTACATGTTCGAATCCAAAATCTGCACATATGTTGTCTAAGTAGCTGCAAAATATGTATTAATTACACATGCATTAATAAATAAGAAACCAGATCACCAGATCATACACAATGTATATGGATGTATAAAGAATATCTCACCTTATCCATAGCTCTATCACAGATGTATTTAGCCAATCATATCGAAACAACTCCAAAATATCTAGTATAAATAGTTTTGTTTCGTATGACTGGCCTGTAGAATCTAAATCGGAAGAAACAGTTATAGGGGAGTTTATATCATGTTCGCCTAACCATATTGACATACCCCTACAGTTAGGACCTAACGGGACAGGTAGGTCATGTGGAACCCAACTAGGTAATGTAGGAGGTGGAAGTGGAGGCCTAGATGCTGTGGGTGTCTTCTTTTTAACCTGTATATATATATAATTTCAGATCAACTGCCATCATATACACACACTAACAATTGAACATAATGTAAATTTACCATACCTTTTCAATAAAGAGGACATCCACTTTTAGCCACAATATCACTCCGCCTACTGCCTCACCAAGCGTTTCACAATCTGGGTGGGCATATGGCAATGGAAGATCCATCCACTGGGAGAATATATGTATCGGGCTCACACGAATCCAACCAGCTGGTACTGGAGACCCGTGGCATGTTTCCCCTGGTAGGGATGGGTAAGACGACGCCTCTGCAACGAAAAATTCTTTACTTTTTAGACGGCATGGCTTCAACCCCTACAAATTTTTGTGTAAAGAATGTTATATACATATATACATATCATCTTTTTTTGAAACAACTACAATTTCATATATACATATCATCTTGAATTAAAAAACTAGTTACTATGTCATAAAAATACTTACAGCGGATGTGCTAGGTGGTGGTTCTACAGGATTACTCCCAACCTCTACAGTAGGAGTAGGAGGAGTAGAGCCTGCAGTAGGTACTGTCTGGTAAGTGGCAGTCTGAGATGCCTGCCACTTTTTCATTGCTTCTTCTAGTTTCCTATCAACTATCTTATCTACCTATACATGGATAAAAGAAACGTTAGCTTCTAATTATTGAATTCTCTTTTACAGTAACATTATAAAGAAAGAATATGTTACCTCCTCTTGTGAAAGTCCCACTTTTGGGACATGTTTGCGTTGGGATGGCCCAAAAAAAGCTTTGATGCCCACACCAGCGCCTGTAGCCCTAACACGTCTAGGATGCTCTGGGTTACCCAGAGCAACTGTCAATTCATCCCTTGTGCCCTCAGGGATGAACTTGCCTTGTTTCCTGAGCTCGTGCAGCTCCCGCTAATCGCCAAAACAAAAATTTGTAATTAAGTAAACAGCACAAATAATCAATATTCGAATTATTGCTGTAAGAGTTGTATTTTACCATTTTTGCAGCCGCCTCAGCAGTTGCGGCCTTTGTTATTTCTCCCTTCTTATTTTGCCTCCCAGCTATCCAGACATCATGGCGAGGCAGAGGTGTGCTACCTATGGTAGAGGACTCCTGAGTAGCAGCAGACTGAGTAGTAGCCTCATACTGTAGTCTTTGGCGAATGCCTGCATACCCCTTTGGACCCATTGTGTGGTCATGCACATTCAGTGCACGCCTTGATCTTTGTGCCTCACTGAGGGCCTAGTTAGTATGCACATTAATGATTTGGTTAGTAACACTAAATGTTAATCTTGAATAGGTGAATACAACATATATTAATTAATGAGATTGAGACTGACGCCTAATACCTTGAATTCATCAGTTTGTCTTGAAGCAACAAACGCGTCCCATTCTTCTTTGTCCAGGAAGTTCCACTATTCAGTGGTTGTCTTCTTCCTCTTGTCAGCTTCTTTTATGTATTCTCGGGTGAGATTTGTCCTATAGTTCCTTAGGACTCTCCCACAGCGTTGCATCACGCATTTACGATGCAGCTTTTCATCCAATTCAAATATACTCTGCAAAATAGAATTGCTATTAACTAGTATCCAAAAATTTAGTAATCTACAAAATAGAATTGCAAATTAATAATAACTCACGCATAAATCCCTCCATATTAAGTCTTTCTTCTCCTTAGAAATGTTATGCCAAGAATCTAAGTGACAACCGCAATGGCTACGAGTAACAAACCCAAGATATGAAATAAATGAATTGCGATTCACACCACATGCATTTCCTGGATTATCAAAATCCACAACAAGTTTGGGTCCATTGCCCTTTTGCGCAATTAACTTCTTCATCATAGTGATGCCCCTTCTCTTGTCAACTTTTTGGTGCTGTTGATCAAGTGCATCAAGTGCTTCAGATGGTACCTGTGCATCATCAACCTAAAATTTGACAAAATAATCACATTTACAAGATATAACTATAAATGGACATATAGATATAAATATATGATATATTTTTAAAACTTACATTGTGAGGCGGCGCATTGATGTCCTCACCCTCACGGTAATCATCAGCATGGTCATCAGGAGAATGGTCAGCCATCTGCAAATTCACATTCAAATTGTAAAGTTCACATTGTAAAGTAATTCAAACTGTAAAGCTCACATTGTAAAGTTCACATTATTACAACAAAGTATATATCACAACAAAATTGTAAAGCTCTATGATCAAAGAGAAAACAAGTATATATTACAACAATATTAGGGTCTAGGGTTAACAAATACATGTGATGTCATTCTTATATATAATAAATGTACATGTACCACCTATCCCATCCTTGAACACCTAATCTCACTAGTAAGTGTATAATGTGTATTGGGTTTTCAAGAAAATTTTGGCAGTATTTCCCCGCTGTTCTCCAAGTACATATGTACTTAGAGAACAAACGGGGAAATGCTTCCGAAATTTTCTTGAAAACCCAATACACATTATACACTTACATCCTAAGTCAGATTAGGTGTTCAAGAACAGTCCCAAACCGGGGACTATCCAAGATTTACTCCTAATGAGTAAATCTTGGTCGGGTTTCTAGGCCAACAAATAATGTGTTGTCATTCTTATACCTAAAATCCTAGTTCTTCAAGTTAGGGTGATTATTGATGTCTTTAAAAGCATGATTGGCAATTTAGGGAAAAGTTCATCATTTACATTCCAAGCATGTCACATGTGTGCATTACAGTTCATCATTAAGCAAGAAGGGTGATTAGGATTCTCAATATACATAACAATGAAACAAGTTACCAATTTCATAGTTTTATAGAATGTAAGATTACACAGTTTATAGAATGTAAGAATGTATTTATAGATCCTCAAGACCAGGTCTGTTGCTAGCTAGCACACGTATACAATCATAAATCACGTAATAGACTGTTTCAACACTTATCAAGTTACCAATAAATAAATAACTTTAAAAAAATTAAAAAAATGCCCAGCAGGGCACCTGACGATTTTGCTCCAGGGCACCTGCAGGGCTTGACCTAGCCTAGGCGGAGGAAGGAAGGAGGAAGAAGCCGGCGTACCTTGAGGGTAGAGGAAGAAGGCTCGGCCGAAGCAAAGGAGAGAAGTTGGAGGTGAAGCTGGCAGCGCCGGAGAAGAGGAGAGCAGCTGGCAGCGTCAGAGCAGAGGAGAGCGTCGGCGGCGAGGATCAGAGGAGAACAGCGGCGATGAGCGGCGTGCGAGGAGACGAACGGCGGCGCGGGGGGAGCCAACCGGCAACGACGGCGGGGAGCAATCGGGGGAAATTTCCAGACCTAGCGCACGACGCAATGAAACAGAGACAATTGGGAAAAGTTGTGTTTGCGGGGCTATTAACTGTACCATAGGCGTCGGTTATTCAAAAAAACCGACAACTAAAACTAACAGTGTCGGTTCTTCACAACAACCGACACCAATACTTGATTATAGTCGTCGGTTTTTAACTACAAACAAACTGGCGTCTATATTCATATGCCGATTAAAAAAAATCGTTCTCGATTTATGACCATAGTCGTCGGTTTCTACTTCAAACTGACGCTTAAAGGGTGTGAAAAATTCCCCGCGGACAGCGCGGGAAAACTCATAAGTGTCGGTCGTTGTAGTAAAACCGACGCCCAATTTTGTCTCGTGAATAACCTTTAGTCGTCGGTTTTTTAATTATCAACCGACGCCATATGTCAAATTTTGGAGGTAATTTTTTTCACTGGAAATTTTGGATTTGGCGGTTAATTTTAGGTGTCGGTTTTTTATTAAGTAACCGACACTTAATAAAAGCGGTACCCGTGTCTGGTCGCCCGTCATAATTGGATGTCGGTTTATGTTATCAACCGACACTGTACAGTTAGGTGTCGATTTATGTATACAACCGACACCTTGAAAAGTGACTTTATAAGCCATTTATGTAGTAGTGATGCTTCATGCATTTGTGTGTCTATCCCTTAGGAAGTATGTTAGTGTCATGACTGCAAGTTAGTAAGAGATTTGTCTTTAAATGGTGTCAAGTCTTAGGATATGATGTTAGCAATACATCCTTGGAGACTCCAACTAAATGATTGATGTTGTGTAGGCCACAACAGGAGAATTGAGTTGTTCCACTAGTACAGGAATGGTCTGTAGTGTCAGTTTTTTTAAGCCTGCAGCGTCACTTTTTAACCGACGCCTAAGTGGCCGTCGCTATAGAATTTTCTCTATAGCGTCGGTTTATTTAACCAAATAAAACTGACCTTACACAGTAAACACCGACGCAACAGGTTGTAAAAATTCTGACCTAGGCGAGAAAAAAGGAGCCTGTAAGGTCGGTTATTCGAAAAAAAACCGACCCTGTAAACGGTCTCGGTCGAGAAAATTGTCGACAGAAAGTTTTTCGGTCGACAATTTTCTCGACCGAGAGAGTTTACAGGGTCGGTTTTTTTGAAATAACCGACCCTAAAGATTGAATAAACATTTCAGTGTAACACTCGGTCGAGAAAATTGTCGATCGAAAATAATTCGGTCGACAAACTTGTCAACCGAAAGGTACACTGAAAATGTTTATTCAATCTTTACGGTCGGTTTTTGTAAATAACCGACCTTATAGAGGACATTTAGAGTCGGTTTTGTACAAAAATCGACGCTAAATATTGAATAAACATTTCAGTGTAACACTCGGTCGAGAAAATTATCAACCGAAAATATTTCGATCGACAAACTTATCGACCGAGGGGTACACTAAAAATGTTTATTCAATCTTTAAGGTTGGTTTTTGTAAATAATCGACCTTATAGAGGACATTTAGAGTCTATTTTGTACAAAAACCGACGCTAGAAGTTATATTTCAGCCGAAAATTTGCTCGACCGAAGAGGGTACACTGAATTCAATCTTTAGGGTCGGTTATTTAAAAAACCGACGCTAGAAGTTACGATTTTTTAAAAAAAATTCTGCAGAAATTGAAATAGAACAGAAGAACAAGAAGATTCATATATTCTGGGAGAGGGGAGCATTGATGCTCAACTGTCACCATTCAAAACCACACATTCATAACAAAAATGATTCTTAATCACATCATAATTTACAAAATGATAGAGTGCAAGTCTGAGATGACAGATACAAAAGTAAATATGAAAGAGTACTCAAACCACATACATAAATGGAGCCGAAATATTTAATCCAATGCTATATCGGCTTCATTTATAAAAGACTCTGACCACTCTTCTCGGAATTCATCCAAGTCCACATGTGTGTAAGGCTGGGTTGTAAAGATCTGTAACAGAAAATGCACATGCTAATATTTTATAAAATGACTACAATCACTTGTAAATTTATGATGTTATTCTTTATTACTTGACTTATAGTCTGAATGTCATGTGATGCTTGTTTGACAATAGCTTGCATATATTTCATTACATAGTAGCCACAAGCCCAGTCATTATTTTGCATAGGACACTACAAATAACAAATTATACTTAATGTTAGTAAACTACTATAAACATCAATTGAGATAAGAGTATAAGAGTTGACATATTATAGTTAAAAATTAATACATATAAGAGTAAGCAGTTGTCAAAGTAGCTACCTTGATATTTTTCAAAGTCAATGTCTTTAATTTTGTGGGTATTTGTCCTCCAGCTTCACGAAAAGCCTTTGTACCCCTATCAAATTAAATGATAGTTGGTAAAATAGAAATTCTAAATAGAAATATCATGTTGAAGCATTTATTAAATTTATGCTTACTCCATAGCTGGCAATTTCAGTTTGTGACTCCTTGTTGTTTTACCCATTGGGTCAAGATAATAAAGAGTCATCAATTTTGGGGCAATCACCACTAATTCCCAATGTCTAGCTCTAAGTAAGAATAAAACAAACATTAAAATAAATAATTTTATTCATTAATAAAATTATATTGAATAATAATACTTACTGGACGTTAAAAGGAATTAGGATAATTTCCTTCCCCTCACTAGCAAAATTTTTGAATGCATCAGAGAAGTACTCATTCACATCCTCAATATGTGTCTCCACCTGACTACTAACCGAAGGAACTAAGAATCCAACATTCTTTATATCAAAGTTTGTGGCCTCGGTATATAAATGGTTGTTAAACATTTGTAATTATTTTCATATGTAGAAATAAGCTAAAAATGTGTATTGGAATTTTCTATATATATTGATAGATCCTTACCTTATCCATACTTCTATTATCGAAGTGTTCATCCAATCATATCGGAACAACTCTATAATATCATCATGAAAAATAAAATTCTGAAAGTCCCTCTCAGCTGCATCTTGTGTTAAATTGACCAACATATGTGATCTCGATCTTTGGTTGGCTAAGTATCGACACAAACATTTAGATTTTCTTCCCAATTCGTCGAATGTAGTTTCGGGAATGAAAGATGGCTTGGGCATAGGAGGACGACTAGTAGAAGTTTTACTTTTTGGTTTACAAACCTGTTAATTAAATTACATACTTATATTACATGAGTTCATATATGCAGTCAAATATGAAAAATATGGTAGAAATAAGGTATACCTTGTCATTGATAACCAAGTGTCTAGGCCAACCCACCATAGCACCCTCAGCTTCTTCAACTATACTATATTCAGGATTAGGTATGGGTAGTAGTTTGTCCCCGATTCCGTCATACACAAGATGGATGGACACACAGAAAATGTCATCAGTAATTTGTTGGCAATGCAATGTACCACCAAGGTTGTACACCTTGCTCGCTGCTACAACATTATATTCTGGAACCTCCACTGCAAGTTTACAGTTCATACCAACCTAGATTGAAATAATATAAGTTATATAAGAAATAGTAGAACAGATACATGTTACAACTATATATATTATCATATATTTATCATACTAATAACACAACATATAGAACAAAAACTTACTGCAGATTGTCGTGGTGGGTCATCGGGAGTGCTCCCATGACCTTCTACAACTGGAGAATGGGCTTGTACCTCATCACTTGAGAGACGTGCAGTATGAATAGATTGAGAAGGTTGAGTAGGATGAAATGAAGACATTATTTCTTTTACTTTCTGTGCTACTAATGCTTCAACATTCTCTTGTGTAAGACCTCCTGCACAACCTCTTTTAGATTGTGAAGGGCCAAAATAAGACTTGAATCCTATGCCAACTCCTAATCCCCTAACACGGCCAGGATGCTCCTTCGTACCAAGAGCAACTGCTAGTTCATCCATGTAGCCAGTTGGGATGAACTTTCCTTCCTTCCTTTGCTCGTGGAGATCAATCTATTCATAGTTAATAAAAGTATTAAATCACAATATCAATTAGATATAAATAAATCTAAGTTTGTGGGAGTTACTCTTTACTTAGTTGGGATAAACCTACCATCTTTTGCGCCACCTCCTTAGTTGCAGGGTTGACAATTTCACCGGCTCGATTCTTTCTAGCATCAATCCATGTCAAGTGTCGGGGTGGTCGCTCAACTTGAGTTGTACTAGATTCTTCTCCAGAAGATGATTGCTTCTCTTATACTTGGCGGCGGAAGGCATAACCACCGGGCCCCAAGCAATGATCATGCACATTTTTAGCCCGTCTTTCCTTTTGAGCCTGGTGAATAGCCAGATCATTTAAAACGAGGTATTGCAATTTAGACTTGGCAAACATGTATAAAAAGATTCACCTCCTTAATTGTATAAAATTAAATATTCATACAATATATCACAATCTTTATTACCTGAAACTCTTCCGATCTCCTAGCTGCAACAAATCTTTCCCACACCTCAGGATCTATAAAAATATATACATCTATAGCTTTCTTCTTTTGTTTAGGATTATTTATAAATTCCCTTACAAGATATGTCTTAAAACCCCTTCATCGTACACCACAACATTGTAGCACTCTTTTCTTGTGATCTTTTTCAATTAGATGAAAAACACCCTATACATACAAAAGAAGCAATTAATAATGTTGTTTTGAAAAGGAATTAATTCCAACCAAACTAAATTAGAATCAATAGATAAAAAAACATATTAAAATAATATCACTTCCACTCACAGATATATCTTTCCATATGAGGTCTTTTTTGGCATTAGGAACATCATGCCAATTTTCTATATCTATTGGCACCTTACTGCGCGCGGTCGCCCCTACGTAATGCTTGAAAGCACTAGCATGTTCCCCAACAGGTGCTCCTGTCATATCAAACTTGACTGGCAATTTATCCCCTTTAGCCCTGAGCTCCTGCAGCCTACGCATCAATGTAGGACATCTAAGTTTCTTAGCATCACCACTACCATCCTCATGGTGCTCATGCTCAGAATGTTCATCTTCACTCGCCATTTTAGAATATGAAAGTATACATGATAAAAAAATTAGTGATAATAAAAGCACAAGTGATAAGGTATACATGATAATAAAATAAATAATTCAAAGAATACATACCTTTAGTATTGGTTGAGTTGTTAGTCAAGGAAAATTCCTTCAGCATGGTCTTGACGTTTATAATATTCATCAGTGTTATCTTCAACATTTACACTTGGCAAACCAACTGAGAATGGACTGGAATCATCATACGTTTCATAGTATTCTTCTTCATTTATAGGATCTATAGTAAACTGTCTTTTTCCATTAAGAACGACAGACCAATTTTTATTTGCCGGGTCACCAATATAGAATACTTGTTTTGCTTGGTCTGCCATGATGAATGGCTCATCTTTGAAACTAATCTTTTCAAAATTCACCAATTTGAAACCCAACTCATCCACTAAAACTCCTTTGTTGTTGTCAACCCAATTACACCTAAATATAGGAACTCGAAAATTTGTATAGTCCATTTCCCATATGTCCTCAATGACGCCGTAATATGACATCTCAGCTTTGCGTGGTCTTTTATTTTTGGCACTAGAAAAATACAATGAACAAGCTTTAACAGTGACCCCACTATTTTGAACTACACTACTTTCATCTTGACGCTTTGTGTAGTATGAAAATCCGTTAATGTCATAACCTTCATATGACATGACATCCATTTTTGGCTTAAAGGCGAGCCATTTTATGTTCTCAGCAACATTATTTGGTGATTCAGATAGTTGATTAAATACTTTCTCTTCAAACCACCTAATAAATGTTCGATTATGCTCTCTTGCAAGCCACATTGAACTAGATCGCGGATGATTTCTCTTGATAAGATCATTGTGTTCTGTGATGTAGCTACTAACTTCATCGATGTTGTGTAAAATATACAAATGCGCTTGTTCCCACAACTCACGACTGATTCCTTTCACTCATCCTCCCAGAGTTCCTTTGCCACAATAAGATCCAGTGTGATGGGAATTTTTTTGATCGCTACAAGTTTCATTGCAATTCAAAAAATCATTACAAAAGTCCATCACCTCCCTAGTCACGTAATGCAGTGTCTAATTGCCAAAGATCTCCAATAAGGAAGATCCCAGAATATTGACCTCTTCTTGTATAGAGATTTGTCACATGTGAGTGTATGACTACTTGAACTCTTTCCAAATTCATTAACAATATGTTTCACCCTATCATATACAACATTTCCTGGTATAGGTTTAGGAGCACTTCATTCCTCAGTTGACCCATTAAAGGTTTTGCGTTGCCTTCGATAAGGATGCACTGGTGGGAGAAATCTCTGATGACCAAGATATACGATTTTACCACCATGTTTCAGTCTGATTGAATCAATATTTTCCTCACAAACAGGACATGCTTTGTATCCTTTTATGCTATATCCAGACAAATTTCCATAAGTTGGAAAGTCATTAATCGTGCAAAATAACATAGCACGCAAACTCAAGATCTCTTTACGTGAAGCATCATATGTCATAATACCTTCTTCCCATAGTTTCATTAGGTCATCAATTAGAGGTTGAAGGTAAACATCAATATCATTTCCAGGTTGCTTGGGCCCTCATATCAATATTGACAACATCACATACTTATTTTTCATACACAACCAAGGAGGAAGATTGTATATAACAATCATAACAGGCCATGTGCTATGTTGGCTGCTTAATGTACCATAGGGATTCATTCCATCTGTACAGAGTCCAAGTCTTAGGTTTCTTGGTTCTTTACCAAATTGAGGGTATAATAAATCAATTTTCTTCCATTGTGGTGAATCAGATGCATGTCGTAGGACTCCATCATCATTGACCTTTAACTCCCCATGCCAAGACAAATTTTGCGGATCTTCTGTATTAGCAAATAAGCGTTGAAATCGTGGTATTATTGGTAGATACCACATCACCTTGGCAGGAGAGCCATTTTTAGCCTTAGCTGAATTTGTAGTCTTATACCTTGACGCACCACATTTTGAACAATTTATCAAATTACTATAGTCCTTCTGAAATAACACACAATCATTTGGACATGCATGAATCTTCTTAGCCTCCATTCCCATTGGGCACATTATTTTCTTTGCTTGATATGTTGAAATTGGAAGCTCGTTGCCTTCAGGAAGAATTTCCTTTAACAAAGACAACGGTGAAGTGAAACTCTTATCGCTCCACCAGTTTTGAGCTTTAAGAGTATATAATCGCATCACACCACTCAACCTCGTGAACTTAGTACAACCCTTATATAATGGTTTTTCAGTGTCATGGAAAATGTTTGCAAATAAAGAAGGTGGATCAATGACATTGTCCCGACAACTACGTAGCATCTCATCAACCATATCATCATGAATCTGGTCATCTTGAATCGGTTCATCATTAACATTATTATCATTATCTATATCTTCTATGCCACAACTATTAGTATCGACATTTTCTGATCCATAATTCAATTTCTCTCCATGCCAATACCATTCATTATAACCTTGTATGATCCCATTGCATATGACATGATTCTTAATTTCCTCACTAGTATCAACTTTCAAAATGTTACAACAATTTCTACATGGACAATATAGCCTATCTGTAGGTAGTTTCCTATGTTCCTCAGCAAATCTGATAAATTCATCAAGACCTTTGGCAAACTCTGGACTGTAATGGTTCTTGATAGACATCCAACTTCGATCCATTTTCTATATCACATTAAAATTAATTATAAAACTAACAGTTTAATATTGATACTATAATAATCTGTAAGTTTTTATTGATAGGAAGTTAATTACTTATATACTAAAGTGTACCACCTATCCCATTTTTGAATATTTAATCTCACTAGTAACTGTACAATGTATGTTTAGTTTTGAAGAAAATTTTAGCAGCATTTCCCCTAAGTTCTCCAAGTACACCGATGTAAATTGCAAATAACCACTCACATATGTACCCAGAGAACAAATGAAGAAATCCTACGGAAATAATCTACAAAACTAAACATACATTATACAGGTACATCCTAAGTGAGATTAAAATATCCAAAAACAGTCCCAAACCGGGGACTATCCAAAGTTTACTCCTAATGAGTAAATTTTGAACGGGTTTCTAAGTTAATATATATATATGCATTATTTTCATATTTATATATTAAGTTAAATATCATGCATCAACCCTAAAGTGTCAATCTAGGAGTACACATGTCTAATCTAGTATTAATTTCTAAATTTTATATAATGAATACATATGAAAAAGACATGTTTTTATTATTGGGCTATCAAATCATATAAAATAGAAAATACTTGTACAAATTAGCAAAGTAAGGCCGTTTTATAATATTCAGAACTATTTGTGAACATTACAGCAAATATGATTAAAACATTTATAGCTCCCACATAAATAAGGAGCAGGTCCACTCTCAGTTGACAATTAGTCGACCGAGAGCCCACCTGCTCGCAGCGTCCAGGTCCACTCTAGATCGACGAATTCGTCAACCGAGAGTGGACCTGAACGATGCGCGCAGGTGGGCTCTCGATCGACTTATTTTCGACCGAGATGGACCTGAACGCAGCAATGGCGGCGGGCGGGAATGAAGGAAGGTGGGAATGAAAGAACGAAGGAAGCGACGAACTTACTTGGAAATGGCAGCGACCTTCGTGGAGGATCAGACGACCTTCACGGAGAGGCGGCGACCTTCGTGGAAGAGTGGAGAGGTGGCGACGACGAGCTCTTTTCGTAGAGAGGAGGAAAAACTTTGGCGGCGCGGAGAGGAGGCAACGTCTTCACGTACGGACACCACGATCCTCTTGGCAGCGCGGAGAGGTGGCACGGGCTTCACGACAATGGCTTCACGGAGAGAAGGCAAGCCATTTGCGGCGGAATGACACAGGAAAAAGCAAGGGTTTGCGGCGCCGTGGGAGAGAGAATAGAACAGAGAAAAGGGTTTCGTGGGAGGAAGAAAGACTAAAGTTTCAGCTTTTTCACAGAGAGAAAGACATGTAGCGTCGGTTAACAACAAAAAACCGACGCTAAAGATAAACAGTGCCCGTGTCGGGTTGTTTAAAACGCTCAAACGCATTTTCGGTCGACGAATTTGTCGACCGAAAAGACATCTAGGGTCGGTTATAAGGAAAAAACCTACGCTATAAGTGTTTATACGAAGGAAATCTGGCCCCTTTCGGTCCACAAATTCGTCGACCGAGAAGGAGCAAGATTTCCTTCGTATAAGCACCTCTAGGGTCGGTTTTTTCCTTATAACCGACCCTAAGTTTATCTCGGTCGACAATATTGTCGACCGAAGAGGACTTTAGGGTCGGTTATAAAGAAAAAACCGACCCTAGAGGTGCTTCTAAGAAGGAAATCTGGCTCCTTTCGGCCGACGAATTTGTCGACTGATATCTATCGGTCGACAAATTCGTCGACCGAAAGGGGCCAGATTTCCTTCGTATAAGCACTTGTAGCGTCGGTTTTTTCCTTATAACCGACTCAAGAGGTCTTTTTGGTCAACAAATTCGTCGACCGAGAATGCGTGAACTAAACTGGATCAAAAATTCATGTCGGTCGACAATAATTTTCGACCGAGGAGCGTTTTAGGGTCGGTTATAAAGAAAAAACCGACCCTAGAGGTGCTTATACACGTGAAATCTGACTCTTTTTCGGTCGACAAATTCGTCGACCGAGGGAGCTCTAAGGTGCTTACACAACCCTAATAATGATGTTATGTGAAACCCTAATATATGGTGATGTCGTATGAAACCCTAATATGGGATAATGTTATGTGAAACCCTAATATGTGAAACCCTAATATGGGAATGTTATGTGAAACCCTAATATAGGGTGATGTTGTGTAAAAACCTTAATATGGGATAATGTTATGTGAAATTTCAATATGGGATGATGATGTGAAACCCTAATTGATAAAGATGGGAAACTCTAACCCTAATGAGGGAATAGTGATGTTATTTTTGTATTGCATGATGTTGATATGAAATTGATATGGTTGATATGAAATTGAGATGCTTGTGTAACAAATATCCTGAATACCTTGGTCAGATGACCTGAAGGTAATAGTTACATGATAACTGATAACCATGTTTAGTGATGAACTAAGGGTTTGAATACCCAGATCCAGCAAATGTGATGATGGTGGTATTGAGGGATGTGAATTCCCAACAATGAGACAAAAGATTGAGATCCCAATGCTTTATAATGTTTTGAAAAGTACTAAACTCGATCCCAAATTTCTGTCGGTTGACAATATTGTCAACCGAGGAGCCCTTTAGGGTCGGTTATAAGGAAAAAACTGACCCTAGAGGTACTTATACATGTGAAATCTGGCTCTTATTCGGTCGACGAATTTGTTGACCGAGGAGCCCTTAAGGGTCGGTTATAAGTGAAAAACCGACCCTAGAGGTGCTTATGCACGTTAAATTTGGATCTTATTCGATCGACGAATTTGTCGACCGAGGTGCCTTAGAGGTGCTTATAACCGACCCTAGAGGTGATCCTAAGTCCTCCTCGGTCGACAATATTGTATTGAGGGATGTGAATTCCCAACAATGAGACAAAAGATTGAGATCCCAATGCTTTATAATGTTTTGAAAAGTACTAAACTCGATCCAAAATTTCTGTCGGTCGACAATATTGTCAATCGAGGAGCCCTTTAGGGTCGGTTATAAGGAAAAAATCGACCCTAGAGGTGCTTATACATGTGAAATCTGGCTCTTATTTGGTCGACGAATTTGTCGACCAAGGAGCCCTTAAGGGTCAGTTATAAGCGAAAAACCGACCCTAGAGGTGCTTATACACGTTAAATTTGGCTCTTATTCAATCGACGAATTTGTCGACCGAGGTGCCTTAGAGGTGCTTATAACCGACCCTAGAGGTGATCCTAAGTCCTCCTCGGTCGACAATATTGTCGACCGAGAGTGTCTCGGTCGACAATATTTTCGACTGAGATTAACCCTGTTTCAATGTTTTAAATTAAGTACCAAGTGTGTGTCTGAGTGTGCGGTTGTGACACTATTGTAGGGGATGACCTGTCTAAGTGTTGTAAATGGCTAGGTAAGATCTAACGCTTGATTTACATGATATCTAAGTACTTGTACAAGATTTTACATGATATCCAATATAATCATTTTGTATGACTCTTTAGTTCTCCCCCTTAATTTTATGCTATGCTCCCCCTTAAAGAGATATTTAATTTTAAAACCAAGTGATGCTTTGTCAAATTTAGCTATAATTTATTTTTCAATCATTTGAAATAACAATATTCTTATATAACATGTATATGTCCAAATGAAGCCATGGAAAACACTTTTATTCATAACAATTTAATGCCCATACACTTTATAAGATGAAGCATGACATACTTGCTTTATAAAAAGATATCCATTACAATCATTACAAAGATATCTCATAATCTCACTGAAAAGACCGAAGGATTACATCAATGTCTGGGTCTTTTCCAAGAAAGGGCTCAGCTCCATAATATTTGACCAATGTCTGCCACTCCAAGGCACCTGTCTTGGTTAAGGCATAAGCCTCCAAGAAGGTGGGAACACGATCAAAGCGAAAGTGGGCAGCAATGTCTTGAAGTTGAATTGGGGGAAACTGAGTATGTGTGAGATCAGGAGATGGTAGAGGTGGAATTTGATAGTAGTTGTAGGAAGGATTGTATGGATTTATCGTGCCAGGATTAAGGGAATAGGGATATTCATCAGGTTGGTTAGGAGAGAGAGTTTGCATCCTTTGTTTTAAATAAGTCATGGCATGATGATTATAATCCAATTGCCTACTTAGGTGATATTGGGATCCAGCAATGTATGTCAAGGTGTTTGTATTAGGATCATGGGGTAGGTTGGTAGGAGGAGGTGGTGGAGGTATGTCTTGGGTGGATGTCTCCCCTTCAGTCCTAGTCCTTTTGTGGCCAAAGTCGATTCCCATCTTTTCCACCGTATTTTTACTTATCTTTTGGGGTTTTCTATCCCATGTGTAACCTAAGTCGTCCTCAATATTCTTCTAAAGAAAATGTTGAGTGATTTGGCATACAAAGTCAGCATAAGGTGGATTGCCAGAAAACTCAAGAATATTCTTAAGGATGATACGAATAAAGATTATGGGAATACCTTTGAGAATGGCATAGATAAGGTACATACAAAAGGTGGGTACTTCATATTTGTTTGCTCTATGATGGATATTGGTGGCAACAATGAGATTTATGATCCTAGCTTTAGGTTTTAAATTTATGGCATAATAGGTACCCCTATCTTCATGACAAGTCGTATTTGATTGAAAGATGGCTCTTTTGACATCACTAAGGTTAGTTGTAGTGTCATCTTGGGAGAGTTTGTTGAGTGGATTTCCTGTGGTGAGATCAATAAAATCTTTATATTCTTATATGTCTATGTCAAGCATATCAAGAATACCATCCTCAGTAAAATGGAATCCATACCCACCAACCATAGAGGAGAAGGAATCATGGTCAGGATGTGGGGTTAAATTGGCATAGAATTAATTAACTACTTTGGAGGAGTAGGAATGGAAGGAGGGATTTAGAAAATCAGTCAAATGTTGCACCTCAAAGAGTTCCTCCAAATCGAAAATGTTGTGGAAGTCCATGATGTCGACTGGTCGTCGTGGAAGATGAGTTCTTGTGGAGAGTCTGAGGTAGCGGTCGCCTGCAGCTGCGTCATTGAAGGGGACATCGTTGATGAACGACAGCGTTGGAGAGATCGTCCTTCCTTTCCTACCTGCAACTTGCTTCTTTCCACGCGTAGAAGATGAAGCCATTTCGTTGCTTTGAAGTGGAGAAGTAGCAAGCAAGACTTGGATGTAGAGAAGCTAAAGATTTTCACAAGAATACACTAGAGAGGAGCTAGAGAAGTGAAAATGTGAAGGTGTGAAGAAATGGATCGTTTTGGGTGCTATTTATAGCAAAACAGAGCCCATTTTGGTCGACAATTTGTCGACCGACGCCCGCAACGGTCGTCTCCTGGTCGGCCAACGGTCGATCGAACTAGCCGTTACGACGGTCGATTTTCTAGCCGTTACGATTTTTTTAATTTATATTTTAATCAGGATATTGCCTTTTTAATTCAAGCAAATGGAGGTTCACAGGGTTGGCCTCGGTCGAATAATTCGTCGACCGATGTTGTCTCGGTCGAACAATTCGTTGACCGAAAAAGAGCCAGATTTCCTCCATATAAGTACCTCTAGGGTTGTTTTTTTCCTTAAAGCCGACCCTAGAGGTACTTATTCATGTGTGAAATACTAAACTGGATCCTAAGTTTATCTCGGTCGACAATATTGTCGACCGAAAATCCCTCTAGGGTCGGTTATAAAGAAAAACCGACGCTATAGGAGCTTATACGAACGAATCTGGCTCTACCTCGGTCGACAAATTCGTCGACCGAGAAACAGCCAGATTTCCTTCGTATAAGTACCTTTAGGGTCGGTTTTTTACTTATAACCGACCCTAAAGTCCAATTCGGTCGACAATATTGTCGACCGAGATAAACTTAGGATCCAGTTTAGTTTTTCACAAGCGTGAACTAAATTGGAACCAAAATTCATCTCGGTCGACAATATTGTCGACCGAATAGACTTCTAAGGTCGATTATAAGCAAAAAAACCAACCTTAAAAGTTGCTTATACACTTGAAATCTGACTCCTTATCGGTCGTCGAATTTGTCGACCGAGATTATCGGTCGAAGTATTCGTCGACCGAGGAAAGCTCTAAGGTCGGTTATAAGTACAAATCCGACGCTAGAGGTGCTTATACATGCGTGAACTAAACTGGATCCAGAATTGATATCGGTCGACGAATTTGTCGACCGAGGAGCCTTTAGGGTCAGTTTTAAAGGGAAAACCTACCTTAGAGGTGTTGAACCGAAGAGGACTTTAGGGTCGGTTATAAGGAAAAAACTGACCCTAAAGGTGCTCGTATACATGAAATCTAGATCTTATTCGGTCGACGAATTTGTCGATCGAGGAGCCCTTTAGGGTCGGTTATAAGAAAAAACCGACCCTATAGATCGAGGCGCGAAGCCAAAATCAAGCAAATTTTTGCCGCGGGAAAATTGTAATTGACTTTCTAAACCAATTGTCTATAAGGTCGCTTATTTTATAAAAACCGACCCTATAGAGATGCACTACAAGGTCGGTTATTTTAAGAAAAGCGACCCAAGAGGTCTTAAGTGGTGCCCGCGTTTTTTATAGACATATAAGGTCAGTTATTTGGAAAACCAACCCTATAGAGATACACTACAAGGTCGGTTATGTTAAAAAAAGTGACCCAAGAGATCTTAAGTGGTGCCCGCATTTTTTATAAACATATAATGTCGGTTATTTGGAAAACCGACCCTATAGAGTTACACTACAAGGTCGGGTTTTTTAAGAAAATCGACCCAAGAGGTCTTAAGTGGTGCCCGCGTTTTTTTTAGACATATAAGGTCGGTTATTTGGAAAAACCGACCCTACACGTAGGGACGTTATAACCCATTTATGTACTAGTGTTCTCTGATATCAGTCATGACATAAACTTTTGTGTGCATGATCTTAATGCATTGTTTTCTTTTCTACCATGTCTTTATGGTGTTATTACCAACCTATACTCTTGCACCCAATGTTCAGGTT
Organism: Alisma plantago-aquatica; assembly: GCA_963693085.1. NCBI lineage: Eukaryota > Viridiplantae > Streptophyta > Magnoliopsida > Alismatales > Alismataceae > Alisma > Alisma plantago-aquatica. The sequence goes on along the minus strand of OY856412.1, from coordinate 1,266,683,441 downwards.
CAATACTTTTGTTCACCTAGTTCCTGTGGGGGTCACAGTTGGATAACTCGGGTAGATTCAAATCGAAAGGTATCTGCTGAAAGCACATTATGGAGGATTGAATGATAGAGAACACTACATATTGGACTTTGTGGGAGATTGTTAGATAAATGGTTGTTAGCCATGTATATAGTATGGGTTAAGCCCAATGTAGTGCGGTTAGTACATGGGAGAAAGGTAGTTTTGTGTCTAGTGCAAATGGGGAAGAAGTTTTATCCCACGTTGCTCACTCCTAGAACTTTTGTGGTCCTTATATGTAGGATTACATTTGACACTAGTGTCCAAGGGTCCTAGGAGAGGGTATGCTCACCTCCTTGGTGGGTATGGTGATCAAAACACACTCACACGCATGTGCGCATGCCACGCCTCACCTTACCTCGCCTGACCTGGCCGGGCACGAGCTCAGGCTTGTGGTTTGTGGATTGTGGCTTGTGGATTGTGCATTGTGGGGAATGTCTTCCATCTTATGTCTTCTTTTTGTACTAGGATACAACTACGTAATTAATTATTAATTTAATTAAATATTTCTTTATCATATTTATTAACCCTAACTGGAAAGTGTATCTTTATGGATTCTTCAACAATGTATACAAGAGCGACCGAGTGGTCACGTCTTAACAGTAATAGGATTACGGGGCGTGTAAGGCTATAAATAAGGCTCCGGTCGTTAGGGTTAAACACATCTTTCGAACACACAACTGTCAACGTTCAAGTTTGTATTTGGCAAACCCTACAGCCAGAGTCTTCTGTCACTGTCGCTTTTGTGATGCTACGTGGAGATTCTCTCCTGTGTGTGGCGAGTTCATCCATCCTCTCCCTTCCGAGACGCGGTCTGTTAGGCGGTGGTTCATGTGGTCAGTAGACTACACTGATAGTGCAAGTCATTCGTCTCCATCGTTCACCATCAAAATGAGTGAGACGATCTCTTCTTGAAGTTCGTGATCGGGTCAACTAGGAGAACATCGCTTATCCTTAAGGGTTGCACGACACTGATTTCTTTAAGTATAACACGTTCGTTTCTCAATGAACAATCTGATTTGTGTTCCTAACCTCTATTTTTTGTTCTCTTGTATTGGTTTATTCGAGACTTTCTTATCTAAATTGGTCTGAATTGTTAACCTAATTGCACATGTCATTGTTGCATGTAACGATGTGACATTAAAATTAACAACAAGGATTGCCTCTTTCGTGGACAACAAATTGCATCTAAATTGGGTGCAACTCGTTTTACTACGCACATTCCCATCGAATGAAGAATTAGGTGTGAGTTTCATTAAAGTTTACACCCCCAACCAAACACTATGAATTAGTAGAAAACGTCGTTTGGGCTGAAAGTTTGTGATTTTTGTCTCATCCCAACTGAACCAGCCCTTTGCAAATTATAGTTCGGGCAATCCTTCGCCGTCTGGATATTGCGTGTCAGATGGAACATGAGCTTTTCTGAGTCGAAAATATGGAGTAATGTTTTCTTTTCCTCCTCCTGAAAAAAAGAAAAAGAAATAATGAAATGACGTATTAACAACATGACGTAGTAGGTCCATGCGACGAGCACTGCGAAGTGTGAGTGGAAGCACGTTACCCACGTATAATTCCCAAGTGTGAAGCCGGACGGTATGGGACCCATAGGGAAAGTGAAGGGTTAATATTATAATAATCAGCATTCGACAGGACATGGCGCAGCAGGAGTTGCGGGCCGTGGCGGGGAACGACGTGCACTGCGCTACTTTGGTGGGTCCCACTTGCTGCCCCACCTCCAGCCCCAACCTATCTATCTACCTAGCTTGCATTATACTGCAAAACATCAGAACGGCGGTGCAATGCATGATAACGATGATGGTGATGCCCACTCAATACACACACGACGTACGTAGGTTGTCGTTTACATTTATCTATACTACTATAAAAAGAACGAGTTTGATGTTGCGCTCTCTTTTATTCATTCTTTTCTCTTCTTTTTTCAAGAAATTTTGATCCTATAAATATTTATTCTCACACTCTCCTAATAACTTTATTATCTTTAATTCTGTATTTCTCTCTCCATCTCACGGAAACGGTTCCTTCATTATCTCCTTTCAAACAACCAACACAAATATCTTTTACCGTAGGACCCATTTTACGGACGAGTCATCTCTCCGTACATTTTCAACAAATTGTATATGTCACGTGTGCGTTCACTAGTATATACAGAAGACAGAAGTAGAGGACGTCGCACGGAGTTTGCCAAAGGGAGGTGGGCGAAGGAGGGTATACATCGGTGCAAAAAAACCCATCCCGTTTTCCCCGTCTGTGCTCTCGTCTCGTGGTGCAGCTCTCGTACTCTGGGCTGGGACGTCTTGAATGAAGACTGGAACAGAGAAGAAAAGGGGGGATAAGGGCCGGGGAGCGGATAGATGAATGATAATTGATATGAGGATTATTGACAGATGCAGCAAAACTCATATCGGCAATTGGACTGTGCAGGTGGGAGGGGGTAATATAGGGGATTGCAAACTTCCGCGGGATTGTTTGCTGCGGTCACCGCCCGGTGACCCATACTGACATGGGTGGGGTTTGTGGTCACCGGCATTTGGGTGGCGTTGTTTGTGGTTTGTGCTGCCGTCCGCATTTTCGTTGTTTCCTCGTTTGGCTTTCTGTATCATGTTGGGCTGGTGCGGCAACACGCTAACAGCGTCGTGCTGTTCTAGGTATGACACGACTTAGCACCCGTACGTTACGTTTGTATATTCGTATATACCAGGTTATACGTGTGACATGGAATTGAACATTTTTGAAGTAACAAAGAAAGAAAGAAAAACCAGAGCATTCCCATATAGAATACACTGGTAGGAAGACACGTGCTCAGCACGTGTAACATAATTGAATTAATCAGTAAAATAACATATTGAATAAATCTATTTAAAGAGAATATTTCAATTGATTTTGTGAGACATAATGGAATTACTTGTTCTCTATAAAATTATATAATTTAAATTTAACACACCATAAAAGAAGAACTCAATTAATTGTCAGAGTGACTCCCTTCAACATGTATATGTGGTTATTAAAATTGTCTTTGTTCCAAAATTTGTGTAATTAATATACTCACAACTCACTTAAAGAGAATAATCTGATTCTTGCGATTACTGGAGTTACTTATGTTCTAGAAAATTAATATATAGTACTCACACTAATAGAGAAGAACTTGATAAATTGTTCAGAAGATTTTTTCTGATTGTGTGTGTCGTTATTAAAATTGTTTATGCTATGTAGCTAATACTCACGACTCGCTGAAAGAGAATAACTTGATTGATGGGGTTACTAACATTTCTTATGCTCTAAAAGTTATAGATATTTTACTCATAATAATTTAAATATAACACACTAAAAGAAAAAAAAAACACAATTAACTATCTGGTTGACTCCCTCCAATGTGTATGTGTGATTACCAAAATTGCATATGATCCACAAAATATATAACTAATACTCACAACTCATCAAAAAAGAATAACTCAATTCATTTGATTATTGGAATCATTTATACTCTAGAAAATAATGTATATAACACTAATAACAACTTAAAATATTATACACTAAAAGAGAAGAACTCGATTAGCTACCCGACTGACTCCCTCCAACATGTATCTGTGATTATCAAAACTATCTCTACTATAAAAAATTATGTAACTAATACTTACAACTCACTGAAATAGAATAACTTGATATATTTGATTATCAATATTATTAATGCTCTAGAAAATTATATACATAACTCAATATAACATAAATATAATATACTAAAAGAGAAGAACTCGATTGACTGCCCGACCGACTACCTCTATCATATATGTGTGATAATCAAAATTTACTCTGCTCTAAGAAATTATGTAACTAATACTCACAACTCAGCAAAATATGACAATTTGATTATTTACCAACTGACTCACTCTAGCATGTAGTTTTTTTTTACTAAAGTTACACATACTCTCATTTTTAGCATGTCTATTGTCAACTAATATATAACCAATTGTTGCTTCCCTCCCTACAACCAACAATGCTATATAAAACATGTATATGTGCCGCTAAAATATGCAAATAGAACTCACACACATACTAATGAAGTATGTAATAATGCAGATACATGAACTAAGCATAAAACTCCTAGAACTTGAATAATGATGAATTTAAAAAAAAATAGTCAATCGGCCTGGTCGCTAGCACACTGACCGGAAGACCTTGCTTCGTTATAGGCACACGGTAATTATACATATCACATTAAGAGAGAACAAATTAATTCACATCAAGTTAACTACCTACGATGTGTAACGACACATGCACTTTATATTGATAAGCACAAAAACAAATTGTTAGAATGCACAAAATGATTAGACCCATGAACACACAACCTGGTTGCTAGAACGTAGATATAAACTGGAACGATGACCACACATAAAAAAAAAAAGTATGACCCTTATATTATAACTCAACCCTCTTTGTTCGCCGCATAACTAATTTTGAAACCCAGTTTGTCTGTCATGTTGAGATGTCATCAGCCAGAAATCAACCTACCACCTCTTATTTATTGAGAGAGATAAAGACGTGTCACAAATTACGATTTTTTCGATGGGCGCAAGATGAATAGCACACTACCATACACAATAATTTGTATACATATCACCAAGAGAGAGTAACTCGATTGACAGGAGCGAACTCCCTTCAGTATGTAAGGATACATATAGTCTAAGATACATATAGTTTGGACTAATAATCATACAAACATACTTGTAGAACACAAAAACTAATAGATTGGCAAACACAAACTGGATTGATGCTTAAACAGACCCAAAACCTGGAGGCTCCTATTTGACATGAAAAAACAAAAAGCAACCAAAAAAGTAATGAACGAAAGATAACACACACTTAAAGAGTTCTACGATGTGCAAGTGTTCGTCCACTCTAAACAAAAGGAGTTGTTTTATTATTTGCATACTTACCCATATGAGTTATTCCCATACTAATCCAATTGTACACTGATACACATACACACAACATACCATTTTTGTAAAGTTTATCCAATTGACGGTTTGGATACTTAAATACCGACGCTTCAAAACAAAGCAACCGAGCACGCCGGAGTGAAAGCAGCGACCACACTATTGAGTTATTCCCATGCTTATCCAATTGTACACTGATACACATACACACAACAGACCATTTTTGTAAAATTTATCCAATTGACGGTTTGGATACTTAAATACGGATGCTTCAAAACACACAACAGACCATGTGTAGAATGAAATGATTAGTACACAAAATAAATTACTGGAATACACAAACAGACTGGATGTATAAACACACAATCAAACTATCGTAACATACATACATGGTCTTCATGAACAAACAAAGTCAGTTCTATATCATATCCGTCGTCCTCTTCCTTTGACATAGAAATAAAAAGTTACCCAACCGAGAAAGTAGAATATACGGATAAGGATGCAAAAACCTATCAGCACAATAAACAATATTCTTATAGCAGCCTATCAATGCACAACTTCCGAAGAATGAACAATGGCCCTTTCCCCAAACAACAATGTTGGATAAGTAAGTGCAAGTTAGCAACATCTGCAAACATATTGACATCAAAATGAACCATCTAGACAAACATTAAAAAATCAATTGTAAGCAGCTTAAGATTCGAACCGAAACAGGTAACAACTGAAAAAGAACAAAAAAGGCAACTGCAAGCAGCCACCACACTGCTGTTTATTTAGAGGGTTATAGATATAGATACACGTAATCATAGAAAACGACGACAACTGTCTCAAATTATGCCGAGTACAAAACAAAAAAGGCTTAAAAATTATTCATAATATCTTAGAGCACAGTTCAACAACGAAGACAGAGCAACATAAGCATGGTCGTCGGCTCCAAACTAAAATAAAAAGGCTCGACACTTGAGATATAGAGAATTTAAAGGATTATTACCAGACCCGGTGGGAGAAATACCAATGAAGTCCCTTCCATTCAGTAGGAACGATCACGCATGAGACTAGATGGGTGATGGGCTGGTAAAGTCCTTGCAGCAGTCCAACACCTCCTTGGGGAGCCAGGACTCGACAAAGGTCTTGAAAGCCACGTAATTAGTGCCCTCAATACCTTTCCCAGATACCACCACCCCCTCGGCATGCTCAAATTCATTGCTTTCCTTCACTCCGTTCGATATCACCCCACCATTCTCAACGCCCTATTCTTTCACCTGGAGAGGGAGTGCCTAGCAGCTTGAAAGCAGGCTGGACACTACCTCTTATTTAGAGGGTTATAGAAAATTCTTTATATAGACACCAATATATGGCCTAAAGACGCTTCTTTGTACATACATAATTGTATTAAATAACATGATACTGTATTCTTAATGTATGCGCTATAAAATTGATTAAAATATTTAGGCCTGTTTTAAGTTAGTCGAAATGACCATGCTAAGCCGCATTTGTTATTTTCGAAAAAACTGAAAATAGTTGATTTCACTATGCCTAAGTGATCAGTAAGCTATACATTGTCAATGACATTCCCTGTCTTTGACTTCCTATTAATATGAAAAATGTTAACTGAAATCGTAGGTACCAAATATTCAATCTAGTATCACAATTACACCTTTGTAAGCCTCGAGTCCTATAAAGCAAATTACCTCCCATGTACAACATACTACATAGCCGGTATTAGATCAAGCTGCCTGATTGGTTTGGCGTTGTAGCACCATATAAATTCATGTCTTCTTTGAAGTCGAACGTCCTTATAAATTACTCAATCATGTAACGTATAAAGTTGGCCATAGCCATCAGCAGTTGTGACTTCTATGCGACACCACCGTGAGGCTATTACATGGTTTAACAAAGATTATATAGATAAAGTTTTGGGCCAAACAGTCAACGATTGAGGAATGCAGACATGAGACATCATCAGTTCGTCGGCATGTAGCACCCCTAACTTATGTGCCGTTTACAGAGTTGGTAGCAGGTAGTCTTACATGGGAACGACTGTAGGAAAAAAAAGGTAATAAATGACAGTTTTGGATGGTACCTATTCAATAATACAACAACAATAAAAGTCAAGCAATAAAGAATGAACTTGGAACCTATGAACGTTGTTGAAGGTAGAGTTGAAACAGAGAACGACACAACACCCAAACTCGAGTAAATAGGCAGCAGAACCACAAACGCGGTAAAACTAAAGAGTTGTGTAACGGTAAAATAAAGAACATGCAACCTTTTGCAGTAGTAGACCAGCAAACTTTTACAGGAATATCAAGGTACTGAATGCGGGCAGCGCAGCAGTTTGTGAAAGCAAATCCTGAAATTTTGTTGAAAGAAGACGGAGTGTTTTTAGCCTACAACAAACATTATATTTATCGGAATGGAATGGAATTGATGTTTATAAGGGTGCGATGTCGACCTCTAAGACCACAACGCCTAAAACGTGGAAGTAGCAGAGCACAACCGGTGGTGGGCCGTGTTGTCACAAGCTGTTGCTAACTCTCAGCAGAAACATGGCAAGAATAGCAGGCATGTCACTCGTTCTTATTCATAGGGTATGAGATTCATGCCATGGTTTGATGGGACGGAGACGGTTTAAATAAAGGAAGAGCATAAAAAGAACATATGCTGGTGCTCTTAAATAAGCACAATTTATAAGCTGTCTTTTCTATTATATTAATTAATAATTAATATCCCAAACAGCTGTTGCGTGAAAGCAAAATGTTCCGAGATGCGAGTTCAAGGACGAACATGCAAGAGATGGAGACAAAAGGCTCGGATCACATCCATAAAGAAACCAGAGCTCATCGTCATCAACAAGCAAAGTTGCCAAACATGCATCATATAAGGCGGTTACACTTGACTAGTGGTTTGTCTTTGCTTAACTATAGCGGGTGATGGATGACATATGCAAAGCCGGCAAAGGGTATATGAATCTGTGACGCCGCGTTGCCTAAACAAAATGCCCACAACAGCATCCCGTTTCCCTTCTTGGTAAGACAACAGCGCCCGCGCAGTTAACAGGATTTGGAGATTACACCTTTTTTTAGATAAATTTTCCATCTTATTATACTGAAGAAGCCCCACCGCAACGGCAGATGTGAGACTTAATGAGTAACATGCTTTACCGCTGAAAAGTATTGTATAACAACATTTTACGTGTTATATCTATCAATATCTACATATGTATTATTGATTTATAGTAGATGTACATATTTAAAATATATATATATACTACTACAGAAATGACGTATAACGTCACATTTACTAACGTCGGTTGAAACCAAAAACTAACGCCATTACACTACGACGTCGGCTGCAAATACAAACTGATACTTATATGTGAAGACCGGTCAAGTTTCATAAGACACGGGTATCGCTTTTTATTTAGCGTCGGTTAGGCGATAAACAACCGACGTCTAAAATCACCCATGAAATATAATTTTTCAGTGAAAAAAATTTACCTCCAAATTTACATATACGACGTCGGTTGTTTAGCAGGTAACCGACGACTAACGTTCTTTCACGAGGCAAATTTTCATCCCCATTTTGTCGTCGGTTTTAGTAGATGAACCGACACAGATTTGTGTTCGCGTGTTGTCCCCGTGAAAAACTTTTCCCCCCCAAATTGCCCAATTAGCGTCGGTTTTATATGGAAACCGACGACTATGGTTGTAACTTGAAAACATTTTTTTATCGACATATGTGGATAGACGTCAGTGTTTTATTTTGAAACCGACGACTATGGTTGTATGTAAGTGTCAGTTTGTAGTAGGACCGACGACAAATGTCTCTTTAGACGTCGGTTTTTTTATAATCGACGCCTATGTCCCACTTAAGAACAGCGAAATTTCCTCCCATTCCCCTTCCCGCATTTTTTCTTTCATCCCGACTAAAACCCTCTGGCGATTGGCGATTTCGTTGCTACCACCGTTGCTGCTGCTACTGCCATTGTTGCTACTGCTACCGCCGTCGTCATCGTTCGTGGAGCTCACCGCCGCCGTGGAGCTTGCCGCCGTTCGTGGAGCTCGCCGCCGTTCGTAGAGCTCGACGTTCGTGGAGCCACCGCCGTCATTGGTCCTCTCCTCCAGCCGATCCTCCTCTCGCCAGTCCTCTCCTCCAGCCACTAGAAGTCAATGCTAGCAGTCATACTGTCGGAGCCAGAGCCAACACCAGTAGCCAGCGCCAGCAGCAGCAGCCGGAACCAGAGCTTGCCATTGTCGTCACCACTGTCGTCGCCTACTGCTGCTCGTGGTCTCCTACTATTACTCATCACCGCGGCAGTCCGTCAGAGCCAGCCACATCTAGGGTTGACAGTACACCCACGGCACTACCACTGTTGTCATTGCCACTGCTAGAGGTAAAGCCTCCAATTGACTAAGTTTGCATCCTCAATTCCTCCTTAAGATATGTTAACAAATAATCCATATAAACATGTAATGTTTATTTAATAGAATTGATGATTGGCTTGGTTATTAATAATATATGACAAAAATAAAATACTTAATTTTAGCATATATCCTGGATAAACCTTGTATATATGTGTCTGCCCTGGCAACCTTATATTGGATCCCACAACAACATTTAGTACATGACCTAGTTTGAAATTTTGAAATAAATGATGAATGATAGGATACTTACATTTATGTGTAATGATTGTCTTGATGATGAACATGCATGTACATTGGAGATGTTGAAATCAATTGTTATAGAATACGATACCTAGGCTAGGGTATGATTAAGACTACAAAATGTTGCTATTGTAAGTCAACCTAGGATATGAACAAATGAACGTAGGATCGTAGGTATATAAATGACAACATTGTATTATGGCCTAGAAACCCATCCAAGATTTACTCATTAGGAGTAAATCTTGGATAGTCCTCGGTTTGAGATTGTTCTTGAATACTTAATCTCACTTATGATGTAAGTGTATAATGTGTATTGGGTTTTCAAGAAAATTTCAGTAGAATTTCCTCATTTGTTCTCTAAGTACATATGTACTTGGAGAACAGTGGGGAAATGTTGTCGAAATTTTCTTGAAAATCCAATACACATTATATACTTACTAGTGAGATTAGGTGTTCAAGAATGGGATAGGTGGTACACATTTATTATATATAAGACCTCAAATCCTAAACTTTTAACTATAAATCCTAATCTTTTAACCCTAGACCCTAATCTTTTAACCCTAAACCCTAATATATACTTGTTTTCTATTTGATCATAGAATGGATAGATCATGGATGTCCATTCCAAATCGCTGCACCCCAGAGTTTATTTCTAGTCTTGATCAGTTTATTAGATTTGCCGAGGAACATAGGAAACAACCTGGAGATAGGTTCTACCGTCCATGTAGGCATTACGGTAACAACTTAAAAGTCAACACTTATGACGAAATCAAAAGTCATGCCATGTGCAACGAGATTGTACAAGGCTATACAGAATGGCACTCGCATGGAGAGATTTCAAACCTAAAATCAGTGGATGTTGATAGCAGTGCTTGTGTGGAAGAAGAAATTGTCTCCGATGACGTAGATGTGAACGAACCAGTTCCAGTAGACATCATTGATGTGATGCTGGATAGTTGTGGGATAGAGCACACCGGTCCACCTCCTATGTTTAGAAACATTGTGCATGATGCTGAGATACCATTATACATAGGTTGTACTAAGTTTACGAAGCTTAGCATTGTGCTGAGATTATATAAGATGAAAGCTAACAATATATGGAGAGACAAAAACTTCATGTCATTGTTGTCTTTGTTGAAAGAAATTCTTCCTGAAGAAGGAGCTGCCAATCTCAACATACCAGTTAAATAAATTGTTGTGTCCAATGGGAATGGAGGTCAAGAAGATACACGCATATCCGAATGATTGTGTATTATTTCAAAAGGATTATGTGGATTTGAAAGATTGTCCAAAATGTGGTGCATCAAGGTATAAATTGATGACTTCAGGGGAGTCCAAAACTGGTTCTCCTGCCAAGGTGATGTGATATCTACCTATAATATCACGGTTTCAACACTTGTTTGCCAATATGATAGACGTGAAGAATTTGAGGTGGCGTGCAGATGTTAAGAAAATAATGATGGGATCCTATGACATGCATCTGATTCCCCACAGTGGAAGAATATTGATTTATTGTACCCTAAATTTGATGAAGAAATCAAGAATCTAAGACTTGGGCTTTGTATAGATGGGATGAATCCATACGGGACATTGAGCAGCCAACATAGCACTTGGCCAGTTATGCTTGTTATATACAATCTTACTCCCTGGTTGTGTATGAAAAATAAGTATGTTATGTTGTCGTTGTTAATATCGGGCCCTAAACAACTTGGAAATAATATCGACGTTTATCTTGAACCTCTGATTGATGACTTAAAGAAACTCTGGGGTGAAGGTGTGATGACCTATGATGCATCACGAAGAGAGACATTTTGTTTGCACGATGTGTTATTTTACACTGTTAATGACTTTCCAGCATATGGGAATTTGTCTGGATATAGTGTCAAAGGATCTAAAGTGTGTCTTATATGTGAAAAGAACACTGATTCAATACGACTAAAACATGGTGGTAAGACTGTATATCTTGGTCATCGAAGGTATCTTCCAAAATTCCATCTGTATCGTAGGTTGCACAAAGCATTCAATAGACGAAATTAGGAATGGAGTGCACCTAAACCTATATCAGGGGAGGTTGTTTATGAAAGAGTAAAAGACTTTGCCAATGAATTTGGTAAGAGATCACAATGTACCATGGCCACACAGAGTGACAAATCTTTATTCAAGAAGAAGTCAATATTTTGGGAAACTTTTTTTATTGGAGTTCTTTGGCAGTCAGGCATTGTATCGATGTCATGCACGTTGAGAAAAATGTCTATGATAGCGTCATTGGTACTCTGTTGAATATACCAGGTAAGACTAAAGATGGGATAAAATCCAGAATGGGCCTACGTGAAATGGGAATAAGGAAAAAATTAATAGAAGTAGTTAGTAGCGATCAGGGAACATACTTACCTCCCACTTATTACATGTTGTCTAGAAAAGAGAAGAAAGGTTTTTGTGAATGCTTGGTAAATGTTAAGGTGCCACAAGGTTACTCATCCAACATTCGTAGATTGGTATCAATGAAAGATCTGAAGTTGATAGGTCTTAAATCTCATGATTGTCACACTCTAATGTAACAAATATTGTCTATGGCAATTCGATCTATATTGCCAAAGCATGTAAGGTTTGCAAGATCACCAGACTTTGTTTCTTTTTCAACAGTCTATGCAGCAAAGTTATTGACTATGATACTCTCGATAAATTGCAAAGAGAAGTGGTTGTTACCCTATGTCAACTTGAGATGTATTTTTCTCCTTCGTTCTTTGATATCATGGTACATCTTGTTGTCCACTTGACTAGGGAAGTGAAAATGTTGGGACCAGTTTTCTTGTATTGGATGTATCTCTTTGAATGATACATGAGTATTTTTAAAGGTGATGTTCAAAATCGTTATCAGCCTAAAGGGGTATTATTGAGGGTTATGTGGCGAGAGAGGTTATGGATTGTGGCAATGACTTTCTGAGTGGTAATGATGCTCATGTTAATGACAAGAATATTGAGGAGTATTCCGGCAAAGGAATTGTGAGATCAAAGATGAAAGTAATCAGCCGTGAGCAGTTGGAACAAGGTCACTTGTATATTTTACACAACATCGATGAAGTGAGTTTTATATCGAGGAACATACCAATTTTATCAAGAGATAATATCCTCGAGCCAATTCAATGTGGCTTGCTAAAGAGCATAACAAGACATTTATTAAGTGTTTTGAAGATAAAGTCTTATATCAACTATCTCAAACATCAAATAATCTTACTGAAACTATCAAATGCCTCACCTTTAAACCAAAATTGAATGTTATGTCTTATGAAGAGTTTGACATTAATAGATTCTCATATTACACAAAGCGTCAAGAGGATAAGAGTGTCGTCTAAAATAGTGGGGTCACCCTTCAAGCGTCTTCATTATTTTTTGCAATTGCAAAGGATAAGAGTTTACATGAAGCTAAAATGTCATATTACGGTGTCATTGAAGACATATGGGAGTTTGACTACGTAGATTTCAGAATTCCGCTCTTTAAATGTAATTGGGTTGATAACACCAAAGAAGTTATAGTGGATGAATTGGGTTTTACATTAGTGAACTTTGAAAAGATTGGCGAAAAGGGTGAACCATTCATATTGGCATCACAGGTGAAACAAGTATTTTATATCGATGATCTTGCAAATGATAAATGGTTGGTTGTTCTTCATGGTAAAAGACAGTTCATTAAAGATCCTATAGATGAAGAAGAGTACTATGATAATTATGATGACTCCAGTCCATTCTCAGTTGGGTTGCCAACACCACCAAATATTGAAGTTAATGATGATTTATATGTGCGCGGAGATCACAACAAAGGATTGTTAATTAATAAAAGATTGCAATATCAGAGGCATGCATGTTTATATTTTTTATATGTTTTATTTTTTTGAATGTGAACTTTATAATGTTTTATTATCTTCTAGTTATGTCAAATGTTAAATGTTTGATTTTTTAATGACACTTTCAGATGGTTGAGCATGAGCATGATGATCGTGATGATGATTACCGTGAGGGTGAGGATATCAATACACCACCTCACAATGTAAGTTTTAAAAATATATCCTATATTTCTATCTATATGTCCATTTATAGTTATATCCTGTAAGTGTGTTTATTTTATCAAAAATTTAGGTTGATGATGTACCCCCTGAAGAACTTGGGGCACTTGATGAGCAGCAAAAAAAATTGAAAAAGTGAGGGGCATCACTATGATGAACAAGTTACTACAACAAAGGGGCAATGGACCCAAACTGGCTGTGGATTTTGATCATGTAGGAAATCCAGTTGGAGTGTACCGCAACTTGTTTATTTCATATGTTGGGGTTCTTACTCGTAGCCATTTTAGTCCTAATGTAGAATCTTGGCATAAAGTTCCTAAGGGGAAGAAAGACTTAGTATGGAAGGAACTATGCATGAGTTATTATTATTTGCAATTCTATTTTGTAGATTACTAATTTTTAGGATACTAGTTAATAGCAATTCTATTTTGCGTGATACAACGTTGTGGGAGGGTCCTAAGGAACTATAGGACAAATCACACCTAAGATTACATACGAGATGCTGAGAAGAGGAAGAAGTCAGCCACTGAGCAATGGAACTACCTTGACCCCAATGACTGGGAGGAGTTTGTTACCAAAAGAAAAACTGATGAATTCAAGGTATTAAGCGCCACTCCCAATTTAATTAATATACGTTCTTATGTATTCACCTATTCAAGATTAACCTTTAGTGTTACTAACAAATCAATGTGCTTACTAATAAGGCTATCAGTGATGTTCAAAGAGCAAGGCGTACACTAAATGTGCATGACCACACGATGGGTCTAAAAGGCTATCCAGGCATTCGCCAAAGACTACAGGCTGAGTCTACTGCTCAGTCTGCTGCTACTCAAGAGACGACAGAGTCCTCTACTATTGGTCCCGCACCTTTGCCTCGCCATGCTATGTGGATAGCTGGGAGGCAAAACAAGAAAGGAGATTTAATCAAGCCCCCCAACTACTGAGGCGGCTAAAAAAATGGTAAAATTCAACTCTTAGAGCAATCAATATTGATTATTGTTATGTTTACTTACCAATTTCTATTGATGGCGATTAGTGGGAGCTTCATGAGCAGAGGAAGGAAGGCAAGTTCATCCCTGAGGGCACAAGGGATGAATTGATAGTTGCTCTGGGTAACCCAGAGCATCCTGGACGTATTAGCGGTGTAGGCGCTGGTGTGGGCATAAAAACATTCTTTGGGCAATCACAGCACAAACATGTCGCAAAAGTGGGATTATTAAATGTTGAGGTAACATGTTCTTTTTTTAAAATGTCATTGCAAAAGGAAATTCAATAATCAAAAGCTAGCATTTCTTTTGTCCATGTATAGGTAGATGAGTTAATTAATAAGAGAATCAAGGAAGCACTTGATAAGAGACTCCATGAAGCAATTAGCAAGTGGCAGGCATCTCAGACTGCCACTCAGACAGTACATGTGGTGTGTTGCTCTTCTCCTACTGTAGAGGTGGTTTGGAGTAACCATATAGACCCACCACCTAGCACGTTTTCTGTAAGTATTTTTATGACATAGTAGTTAGTCTTTTCAAGATGATATGTTTATGTATATATATAACACTCTTTACGTAAATTTGTAGGGGTTAAAGTCATGTTGTCTAAAAAGTCAAGAATATATCGTTGCAGAGGTCGAGGCTTACCCACCCCTTCTAAGGGACATGTTTCATGGGACTCCAGTACCAGACGATGTGATTCGTGTGAGCCTGATAGATGTACTCCCCAATTGGAGGGATCTTCCATTGCCATATGCCCACCCAGATTCTGAAACGCTTGGTGAGGCAGAAGGCGGAGTGATATTGTGGACCAAAGTGGATGTCGTCTATACTAATATTGTATGGTAAATTTACATTACGTTAATTTGTTAGTGTGTATATATGAGTCAATTGATCTGAAATTATATATACAGGTCAAAAGGAAGACACCCGCTACATCTTAGCCTCCACCTCCACCTCTACCTCTTAAAGTACCAAGTTGGCTTCCAAGGGACCTACACGCCTTTTTAGGTCCTAATTATAGGGGTATGGCATTATGGATAGGCGAACATGATCCAAATTTTCCTATAAATATTTCTATTCCAGAGGATGTTGCAGGTCAATCATACGATAACAATCTATTTATACAAGATATTTTGGAGTTGTTTCGTTATGATTGGTTGAATATATCTATGATAGAGCTATGGATATGGTGAGATCTTGTTTATACATCCATATACCTTATTTTATATACGGCGATATGGTTTCTTATATATTAATGCATGCGTAATACATGTTTTGCAGCCACTTATACATGATATGTACAGATTTTTCATTTTCCCATGTGGGATTTTTGGTTCCATCTTTGATTAGTATTGTAAATAAAGACCCTTCATCAGCTACTTCATACTGCTCTGCTGCTTTTAAATATTTTGGTAAAAAAAAAAGAAGACGGTGATAATAGCTCCATTCAATGTTGAGTAAGTTTACTTTGCTTATAATTTGGACTTAAGAAAATTACATTTTTATTGTGGATTTTGAGTTATTAATTTTTAACTTTCTTACCTATAGTGGTAGGCATTGGGAGTTACTAGTTATTGTCCTCAAGACATTCACTGTCGATTATCTAGATCCTGTGGAGAAGGAATTGAATACATTATATGGACACACAATGAAAAGGCCATTATTCTTGTGAGAAATATTTTATATTTTTATATTTGTTAACATATGTTATTACATTACTATTTAATTATGCAAATTAATGTGTTACATTAACATGTAGGGCTTTACATGAGTTCAAAAAAGCTGGAGGAAAGGTCCCCAAGAAAAAGAAACAACCACTAATTTGGGAGAATGTGAAAGTAATTTCCCGACTCCAATATATATATTATTTATGTGAACTGTGCTTATTTGTATTTTTAAATATTTTGTATGTTTCAATTTATAGTGTGCTACACAAGACAACGGATGGGCATGTGCATACTATGTGATGTGATTTATGGACCTAATTATCAAACATGCCGCAATAGAAATCGATGTCATACATCAGGTATTATATATAGTCTCATTAGATAATATAAAATATATCAATCTTATTATCTATTATTAATTATATATATACGTCATTCTCTTTGCAAGTGTTTAAAACTGACTTCACTATAGGTCAAAAGTTATTAGATGTACATACTCCCTATATGATAGAAGACTTAAATGATGTAAGAGAACAATGGGCAAAATCCCTACAAGTAGTGGGAATTTTTAAATATGATTGGGATACTGATGGAGATAATGACGACGATGAATAAAGAATGACATTTCTAAACTTTGTTCTCATAATTATTTTTGTGTGAATGTGAATGAATTTTTCTGAATTGTCATATGTGTGAATGTGAAGATGATCAATACATGAATGTTTCTACATGTGTCTGAATGTGAAAAGAGATTAAATGAATGAAACTACAGGTTGCTAAATGTGTGTAAAAATGGAGGAAATTTGAAATGGAACTACTAGTTTCTACATGTGTGTAATGAAAAATAATATGAATTAAATGTGCTTATACATGTGTGTGATCATAAATTGTTGTTCATCTTGTTAATTTTGCATATTTGTGGCTTGTTGTTGGCCGATATCAATAGATGTTGTAAACCTGCAGTTCAAAATTAAACTGCAGGTTCTGCATCTGACTAGCCATACAGTAGGCCTGTAAATTGATAAGAAAAAAATCAGAACATAGGCGTTGGTTATTAGTATAAAACTGACAACAAAGACATACAACGTCGGTTATTAGTAAAAAAATCGACGTCTATGTAACTAGGTACCGTCTTCATGGCACCAGGGATGTGGTGTTGGTTATTAGTATAAAACCGATGTCTTTATCTGGATATAGTGTCGGTTATATATACAAATCGACACCGACGGAGTCCTTACTGGCGCGTTTTATTGGTGGCGGGAAGGGTTATGACGTCAGTTTTTGTGAAACGTCGATGTCTTTGACCTGGATATAGTGTCAGTTTTATTAAATAACTGACGTCTATAGTGCCCTTGCTAGCGTATTTTGGTGGCGGGAAGGGTTATGGCGTCGGTGTTAAAGCCAACACTGAAGGTTTCGACTTTTAGCGGCGCCCACTTGGGTGTCACTTTGAAACCAACGTTAAAGGCCTTAAATAACTGACACTAAAGGTCAGTTATGTACTAATGTTACATACTGTGTAAACTTTCCTTTACAAGGAAAAAGGATATATATGTTCTGCACATGTAACTTCAACAAGACCTTACAAGTTCCTTGTCATGTCCGTCTCACTAACTCTCCCCGCATACTGATTTCACCAAACCCTCCCTTTCTCTGTTTAAATTTGTTTTGGTGCTTAACTATCACACCTTAACAAATTGGACTACCAAAATAATCTTATACTTTTCTTAAAGTGCATGTCACATATAGAAGGCTAAAGAAACAGCCTAAAATAGGGGACCCCGATAAAACATCATATATTGTTATATCAAATATATACTTAGTTTGCATTTCAAATTGTCAAATTTAGATACAACAGTGGATAGGATATAGTATAAAATTTGAATATGGTATACTTAGTGTATGGTGGAGGGTTGATTACTTCACATTTACTCAACTTGAGGAGCGTTGTCAAAATTTGCTAGTTGATATGATGCCCCCACACATCTATGAGAAACCCCTTTCTGAACAAAAATGATGCCAACCAAATTTCATGTGATATCCATCATTATCTTGAGTGTATCCTAAATTGAATGAGTAATGTGAATTCACATCTAATTAAAGTACTTTGATCACCTTCACCATATGAAGCAAATCTCATCATCATCATGAAACATAGTTGATAAGGCACGATGTAAGGCATAAAAATAAAATTAAGGGTTCTTGTTTCTTATTTATATGCATGATTTCATGATTTCACAATCCAATTGAGGGATTTCCTTTCATTATTCTCTCTTACTCTCCCCGCCTACTAATTTCACCAAACCCTCTCACACTCTTAAAATGTGGGGATTTTTTGTATTAAATATAAAATACAACTTGGACTATCAAATTAATCTTATACTTACCTTGATTTTACCAAATTGATTGATATGTGTACCCACTAACAATATTTTTCAATTTGTTCTTTTAAAACAGGTACGCCTCACATGTAGAAGGCTAGAGAAATAACCTAAAATGGGGTAGTCTGATAAAATGTCATATATCACACTATTATTTATTGTGTGTATGTGTATGTGTGTGCCCTCGTCAACCACTCCATTCTTGAAAAAAGTTGATATATATGCGTTCCTAGAGATGCACGAGGAACACGTGTAAAGAGAGAATATCATGTTTTTGAGTCTTCTAGTGGGGAAGTTATATGCATTTGTTGTTTTCTAAAAAAGAAGACAAGATGTGTTCTTCCTATCAAGAAACATAAAGTATACATACATACATACATACACAAAAGGTATCCAATTTTGTGGTCATATTTTTCTAGTGTGCTCATTGGGGGTTACAACAATCAATACATGTAAGTTTAAATATACAAATAGTTGTTGGGCTCCTGTCCAAACAGGTAAGCATGATTTGTTTTCATTAATACTTATACTTATATAGCATTTTCCTTCTAGTTTGAAATGCTCATAGTCTGATAATGGTGTGAATTGAAAGGGAAAAATCTTTACTTATGAAACTGTTAGAAAAAAGAAAATATTAAATTAATTAAAAGGAGATAATGGTGTGAATTGAAAGGAAAAAATCTTTACTTATGAAACTATTAGAAAAAAGAAAATATTAAATTAATTAAAAAGGAGATATACTAATAATACAGTGGTTGGACATATATTAAGTTTACATTTTACTTTACCAAATTTAGATACAATAACAAATTGCTAATAGATAGGAAATAGTTTGAAATTTGATATGGTTTAATTTATACGTGGTTCACTTACTTACTTGATCTAGGTTGATTTCGCATTTATTTAACTTAGGGAGGGTTGTTGGAACTTGCTAGCTGGCATGACGCCCCATAGGTAAAGAAAAATCCTTCTGAACAAGAATGGTCTCAGTTTCATGTGATTTTATATGTAATTATTTTGAGTGTATATTAAATTGAACCAGTAATATGAAATTACATTTGGTTAAAGACTTTACCACTTTCATAATGAAGCAAGACTCATCATCATCATGAATCAAATATTTTGAGACATGATAAAAGGAGCATCAGTAAACTTGAGTGTCTTTTACTTATATGTGGACATGAATTAATATGTAAAATATGCATATGTCACATATTTGAAGAAACGGACAATTGATCCATTAGGGTAAATTGAGTAATGCAGACATACTATTGTAATACCTAAATCTTATATAACACAAAGTGTGTATGTACATACACATTCTTAAATCATCTCAGTCCAAAGAGAAAATTGATATTTACACATGTTCAAAGATGCATGTGTATTGCTATGAGAGAGAAAAAATACTTTAGAGTCTTCTAGAAAGGAAGTTTTTTGGATATGTTATCTTCTGAGATGGAAGATAGAATGAGCTTCACACATGCACAAACTTTAATCACACACACAAAATGTGTTATCCACCAGGTTGCATTTATCTTGGTGTTCCAAGTAGGGTTACAATATATGTCATTTACATAAAAAGGTTGTTGGAACCCTCCCCCAATAAGGTGGTTGTAACGCCTGGGCCCACAGCCCAAGGCTCTAGTAGAGTTTCAGGAATGATGACTGGCCCCACAGACCACCACTAGCCTTAAATGTGTGCTTTCTCCTCACTCACACGCAAGTCAGGATAAACTTCCTGACTAGTCACCCATCCTAGTACTACTCCAAGTTGAGTATGCTTAACTATGGAGTTCTTTTTAGAGATGGGATCCCAGAAAAGGAGGTGCACCTTGGTGATATGGGTAGTCCAATCATTCTTTTTAAGATCATTTTTATCTGAGGCCTCAAATCTTGAGACGTTGCAATCTTCCCCATTTAGACTCTTGGCGTACTTGTCAAGGCTCAACTATATGGCCTCATAATATTTTCCCATTTCAGTGTAGACCCAGAATGGCCCATGGACACCCAGCTCCCGATCATGGAATACCAGTGCAAGGGTGGCTACGTCAACCATGGACAGCCCTTTCCAACATGCCTGGACCGCACGGCTCAAGACTGGCATGCCACATGCCCATGTGGGCCCCACCTACTAGAGGGGTTATGGCTCTGATACCATTTGTAACACATGGGCCCACAATCCAAGGCTCTAGCAGAGTTTCAGGAATGACGATTGGCCCCACAGACCACCACTAGTCTTAACTACGTGCTTTCTCCTCACTCACACGTAAGCCAGGATAAACTTCCCGATTGGTCACCCATCCTAGTACTACTCCAAGATGAGCACGCTTAACTATGGAGTTCTTTAGAGACGGGCTCCCAGAAAAGGAGGTGCACCTTGGTGATATGGGTAGTCCAATCATTTTTTTAAGATCATTTTTATTCGAGGCCTCAAATCCTGGGACGTTACAGTGGTAGGCCTAGTTGACTAGTACTCAAACCTATTTGATGTGTGATATTTTGTTTAAAGTGGTTATAATGAGATTAATTCAGCAAAAATGTTTTTTAGTTGAAAATATGATTTTTCTAAAGGATCTAATAAAAATGGTAGATAAAAATCTTCTAAAGGAACATGACATTTCAAGACTTCAGTAAGTTTTAATAAAGTTTATACAAATAATGAATTGTATTTTAAACTGATGAAACATATGTATTTGTTTTGCAAAATCAGTCCCTGAGGTTAAAATTTTCCAAAATAATATTGGGTGCCTTTATTAGATATCAATAATGGTTTAAAATAATTTTTGTATTTAATTGGAAAATAAATGAGATTCGATAAGTTTTCCAATTTGGTTGAAGATACGGGTAATTAATTGAATAATTATTCCTCTATCTTTAGATAGCAAGTTTCAAATATCAAATAAACCTTATTTGATCTAATACATGGTCCAACGTTGGATAACAACTAAATGAGGATAAACCTAAGTTTTGGTACAACAACAAGTTAATACGTGACTTAGGGTATTTAATCATGAATTTACTAATGAAGCAAGTAAAGGATGGTTAATATTTTAGTTTTGATCCTATACTTTGCCTAAACAGAAATAAGGACATTATGAATATGATCCAAAACTTTGGTGTGAAATTGGAGGCTTCTAGAGACCTAGGACACTTTTAGAAGACAATGAATACATCCAATTTGAATCGGATTTAATTTATTGGCCAGAGACCTAAGTCGGGACTAAGTCTCAAACTCTAGGGAATAACATGGATGCAGTCACAAGTTGAGATCTCCAATCAAGTATATGACAACTTGCACTCATCATCTACCTCTAGATAAGAGACCCGTAAGAGTAGAACTCAAAACTCGACCTCACTCTTCCTCCATAGGCCATGATTTTCTATAGTGGTTGTCATGTTGGCCTTGAGAGGTTGTATTAAACCTAAAAACCTCTAGTTTGACCATATCTCTTCCCTTAATGCTCAAGTATTAGATAATCTAAGAGTCACAAATGATCATCGAGGATGTTCCTTGAAACATCATGCATGTATGAGATTACCCCTAGGACCCCCCATAAGTCTGACAATTCGACCCTACTCCCAATCGAAACCAAGGATCCCTATGACTCATCACCAAACTCTTCATCGAAAACCTTGACTTCACCTTGATGCCTCTAAGCACCTTTAGTCATGTGTCTTGGCCCATAGCTTCACCGGAAGCCCACAAAGGTTCTCCCATCATCTAATAGGCCTCAACAAAGGTAAAAACCCTTAACATATCTCCTATTCCTAGTTGGTAACCCACAAACCCAACCTAGATACCTCCCTTCTCTGTCCATCTCATTGTGAGCTGAAGGGCTCGCCAATTTTGCACAGGTCTAACTCAACCCAGCCCTTGGTCGCGACATTCGAGGCCAGTAGCTTGGAGTCTCACGCATAAAGCAACAACCTGTAGTCAACCCATGGGTTGATTCCATCACTTGTTGCTTCTTCTACTTCCCCTGGGGAAAGAATTCCAACAAGGAATTTACCCCGCAAACCCTAATTTGCATGGTCAAACATGATCACTACATGAGGGTAGTTTGGTCTTAACCCTCAATCACAAAAATTGAGACACACCTATGTATTGGGTGATGTGGCCGACTGTGATTGGATAGAAATAGATTTAACTTTGTAAAAACTATAAAAAATATATCATAGCTCCAAATATAATCATGTTTCATATCACAACTTTCAGAAGACTAGTTGCTTGGATGCAAAAATTATGTTTTGATGCATAAATTTAAGATGATGTAATATATATACCTTCATCTTGATAAGTAAGATGTTTATCTTGTTTCTATATGATTATTCTGTGATAAAACCTAATATTGCCAAATAGTAAAAAACCATGATAAAAGCACATTAGGGTTAGTTTGATGTATAATTAGGGTTTTCTATTCAAAGTATCAATAATATGAGAAACTTAGGGTTTTGGAGTCTGATAACACCCATATTTAGGCATTTACGCTAAGCATTTATTCATGGTTCCATGTCATTATACCCTTAATTTGCCCAAAATAACCATAGATTGTTATCTTTTAGTAATTTAATATATTTTCATAGATAGAGTTACTCAACTATCCAATTTTGGGACTTGCATGCACGGAAATCAAGAAGGCAACAATTATCCAGATTCTGTCCCACAAGCGCCGCGTTATGTGCACCAACTTAGGAGACAGTGGTCCCTCTAACTGACTAGAGGGCCCAAGAAACTTTTGATTTCTTGGACCCTATTCTCGACTGTCAATCCTTTATCAGAGAGCATCCTCGTCAATCTGGAGGTCTATCAATGCGGTCCCATCGACTACCAGTAATAGCCCCCTCTAGGGGTGGGTTTGTCCCTAAGGAGTAAAGTAGTGACCGCTATAGCTATTGCGACCGTCTCGACCCAAAAGTGGTCTGGACCGCATCAATGGACTTAACCGTGGCAGTGACCTCGGTCGTGACAATGATCTCAACCGTGAAAGTGGTCTCGACCGCGACAATGGTCTCAACCGTGATAGTGGTTGCAACTGTCACTCTTATAAATACCCACCCCTGCTACCTAAGTAGGGGTTCCGTTGCGCCCGTTCCGCTCACTTCCATTCTATTGCGAGTAGCAGTTCCCAAAGCTTCGTGGGAGAGTTCCAAGTCCCGAGAGGGTTAAAGAGCATGCCCTGCATCCATCCTACAGCTAGCCTCCATCCACCATCATACACCCACCAAAGCTGTTGTTTGAGGCGGAATCAAGGAGAAAGGAGGCCAAGGAGTCCCGAAGACCAAGGAGGACAACTAAAAAATGAGATCCATCCCATACGAAGGCTAAAGAGTGAGATCCACCTATCCTGTATAGGCTAAATGTCTGCTTCTTCTCCTTTCTTCTACTGTCCTCCTTTGTTTTTGTACAAATGATGTTCTCCCGCCTTTGTTCGGTGCCAACTATGCTTGTACATGTCTAGTTGAGACCCTTCTTGGCTATGTAACCCGTTTTGGGCGTGTCTATGTACTTTTACCTTAAGCAAGTAGTTTTATTTTAGATCTAGTATGTTTTATATTCTATTTTCTTTTTACAGTTATGATTGCTAGTTTGGTTGATCTCTTTCTTGCTTGGGCTTCTATTTCTGACTATATCGAGATATTCATTGTAGAAATAGATAAGAAAAGGTAGTTTGAACCATAATCTGAAAAGAGAATGGTTCAAGTGTGATTTAGACAAAACTAGACCATTGGGCACGGTTGGGCCCAACCTAGCACGCCTAGGCCCAAGGTTTGTTGTAACATACCAGAAATAGAATTCTACCCTAATAGTTTTACCCTTTTTGACTTAGCCAAACAAGGATAAGCTAATACATGTAATTAAGGGAATACAAAATACTTTGTGCTTAATAATAACTCATTTGGAGGATAATAAGAAAATAAAAGAACTTAGTTGGGTAAATATTTCTCATATATTCTTAATATAGGGTTGTATGCACATATACACCAGTTTGGTTTTAAATAATGGGCCTGAAGTGCAAATGGTACACTAAGTAATAAAAATAATAAAATATTTCATCATAGAACTTTCTAGTGCTTTTAAGAATATGAAAAAGAAAATAAATCCCAATATATATAAAGGAGATGATAAATGTAATAATTGGAGATAATATGGAATATTTTGGATAAAAGACGATAATGAGGAATATATTGTTCCAAAAATCCTAAATAGAAACCCAAGAAGATAATTTGGATAATAAATATATCAATTTCGTTTTCTTGACTTAAAAGTTGCTTAATGTCCAAGTATCATCTAATTTGGATAATAAATAAATATATAATGCCTTTAATACAAGATAATGGGAAATAAGCCAAGAAAGAGAGATAAAATATGTAATGCCCTCAAATTAGAAAACTAACTCCAGATTCGTAATCTAAACATAAAAATAAGTCTTTGGGCAAATTTACATTTAATTTGGTCAATATTTAATATTTTATTTTATTCATGAGAGAGAAAATGGCTTAAAGACCAAAAATATTAAATAAATATTGAAAAAAAAAATAATTAATGTCAAAATCGTGTTCCACACGTTTAGTATTGCTTATAGGCCATGAATTACATTTTTAGAAAGTTTCTAGATACCTCTAATAAATTAAAAGGATAAATAAGTGGTAAAATTTAAATGAATTAAATAAAATAATAAAAGTCTTCAAAAATAAAATGATACCAAATTCGTATTCTACACGTTAAAATAGATCTTTGTATGAATTTTGACTCAATTTGGAAAATATTTGTTGAGAAGATAAATTTAGGAGAGAGAAAGTGTGCAAAACTTGCAACTCATTATTTAAAAAATGAACAACTTCAACAAATGGAAATAAAGCCAAATTCATATTCAACATACTTAATATGATTTATGGGTGAAGTTTTGTAATTTTTGGATAATCATAGAGACATAAATAAATGAGGAAAGAGAAAATGTGTTTTGAATTATTTAACACATTAAAGATTCTCTCAAAAGGCAAAATTAATTTCATATTTGGATTCTTCACATCAAAATCAGTCAGAATATCAAATTTGGTAATTTTTGGACATCGTTTGGGCCTCCAAATGAGGAGAGAGAAAAACATTAAATCACTTTAGTCGAATTTGAATGGGAATCAAATATACAACTGTAATTTCGCGTTGATCGTCAATCGTTGGATCTCGATCTGAGCATCCGTGCTTTGTCTTCTTCCTCGGTCTGTTTTGGCAACAGGTTGCTTGGTTAGCAAGTTTCAAATCCATTTATCTCGAGTTTTACGATATGGAATTCAATAAATTTTTTCCTACGAATTCCTTATGGAAATCCGCACCACATTATCCCAATATTTTTGGGTTTTGGCAAAGATTCGAGAAACGCCCAACTTGGGTGCCGCCTCTCTCTACCCACACCTACCTAAACCCTAGCATAGGTCATCTTGCCTATATATATCCCTACCCTAGGACCGCCATCTCCTTAGCAACTCACCTGTGCTTGCGATTTTAAGATACAAGGACAACCTAACCCTCATCTAGCCATCGTAGGCCCTGACCTTGCAGCGCCTTGTTCTTCCTCTCCCATCGGCCATCGACTCAATTAGAGGTACGGATGAATTCGACTCTTCTTCTTCTTTCTTTGGAGTACCTAAACGCGAAGTTCCATTGTGTTTTGTGATTTTTCCCAAACCAAGCCGAGCCAAGCTACTCGCAGCTCACGGCCATGGCACGAGGCAACGGGAGGAAGATAACCCCCGTGTTTTTACCAAACTGCCTCCGATCGTTTTTGCTTTGTGGTGTTTTTCACACAAGGGCATTCCGGTCTTCTCGCCTCTTTTTACCTTGCTTTGACTGGCCTTTGACCCAGCTTGGACCTTTTCCAGCCTGTGGGGCGGGCCACTGACTTGGGTCGCTATGATTGGGCCAAGCAGTGGGCCCGGTCCCACCTTCTCTGCTTTTCAAAATGAAAATCAAAATTTCTAATTTTCTCATTGGCTGATATTGTAAAATAGATATCTTTTTACTCGTTTGTCCAAAAATAGAAAATAAATAGTGTTTTGAAATCAAGAGAATGAGATCTACTCAATAAAAATACTTTTGTGGTTTGATTCTGATGTTTTCTAATATGTATTTTTAAAGATGATTTAAATTTCTTTAAAATATGGAAAATAGCCTAAAAAATCAGTATCTCGAAAATATGCAAACCTATATGTTATTTTGATCAGAAAATCATAACTAAGATGGTGGTGATGTTTTCAAAGTCTAATTCGATTAGTTGTGGAAAAGTCGATGATTTTGATGTTTTAAGCCTTTAATGAATATATGTATATCTAATACATAAATATGATGATCATATTAGGGGAAAGTGGACTCTGATCTTATTAGGAATCTGAAAGCGAGTTCTAGGGTTCGAAGGTTTGAGGTATGTTGTATCCCCTATTCTTCTATGTTGAGCAATTCAACAATCTTATCTTTCTTTTGATTTTAGCCTACACATGTTTATTCTCTTGATATCATGGTTCATGTGAACTACCATATTTATTATTGATCTTGTAATCATGGATATTCTCTTGGACTCTTATCTTGTACCTTGGTGCATGTTGGTTTTAAATAATGTTATGTGCCCTCTTTGAAGTGGATGTTTATATGTTTGTGTTGTCCATTGTGTGATGGCAACATCGTATTATTCTGACCATACTTGTCTACTTGCCTCTACATTAAACATGCTATGTGATTCAGTAGCACTAGAGTAGTATAAATTACTTTGGTTTTGGGGCAGTAATCCCCTATTATTTATTTAGGAAGGTGGCAGTAAACGACTTCTCTATACCCAAGTGTGGCAGTAATCCATACTCAATTTATTATATTTTTGAGATTGGCAGTATTCCTTTCTCCATCAGGTTCAAGTTTGTTCTTGGCCGCCTTTATATTTATATTATTCTAGGGCTATGTTTATCTCACACGCATGCAGGTTGATAATGTTGTGGGGTGTGTGCCCTACTACCTATCTATGTGCTTTTGTTGAACGGTTTTTTTATTGTTTTGATTATGGCAAGTATATTCTTTTTATATGTATTGATGATTCTTTTCTTTTATGCCCGTGTGGGGTAGTCCTTATGTCTTACATGGGAAGCCTTTACATTTGATGCCATTTATATCCTTATATTGCTCAAAATTTCCTTTAGCATACGCATACCAGCTTTTTACTGATGTATTTCTTCTCTTCTTCTCTTTTGTGGGATATGCTTACAACCCTAGGTTTGACTAAGGAAGGGCGAACTTCAACATCAACCTTGTAGCTGATCTTTGGGAGACTTGAAGAGGTGGTTAGATGATCCTCGGCTTGGTCTTTGACTTTTATGTTTAGTTTTCCTTTTGGACACCTATATGTAGTGAAGTGTTGTATCATGTTATCAAGCTTTGTAAATTGTTAGATAATATTTTTTTCTGCTGGTACTCATTGTGTAATGATACGTTCATGTTGAATGAATTGATCTCCATCCCTTTGGCAAAAAAAATTATGTGGTGTTTGGTTCAAGGGATGAAGTCTTTTCTTTCTAGTAGAGGAGTGGTTTCACTTCTTTACATCTGTGTTCTGCCCAGATCACATCTATTTCTAGCATCTTAGAATATTCTAGACCTGAGAGGGTATCTGGAATTTCACAGGGTGTTGATTTGTCATCCTCGAGAGAGATTCCATATCAGTCACGTTGTGCGAAATCGAGTGGGATGACCCCCCCCAGGAACAGATACCACAGTACACACTATGTTTGGATGTAGGTTGCTTGTCGAGGTATTCGAGGGTTGTCTACGTCTAAGAATGGGTGCATAGACTTTCCAACTTGTGGTTACATAACCAGGATCTCCTTCTCTCTGATTAGTAGAATCCTACAGACTCTGCTTTATTTTCGTTACTTTGTTTTGCACTGTTTTGTGACATTTTGTTGACTGGTTCTAGTTCCAAACTTTTACCAACTATCGATTGACTTAAATGACTTAAGAATGAGATCTTAAGTGTCTTGAATGTACCCACATCCATGTGTTTGACCATGTATATCCACTTCGACTCCATAATAAAGTTGTGGGGGTCCTTCAAGGTTTCGAGTTATAGTTTTGCAGTTTGATCCTTCTGAGTTCGCCTCTTTCGAGACGCGCAATTTAGGGCTATCGGAGTCCAACCTTAATCAACCTTGAAACAAGACCCCTAGAACCAAGAGTAAACCTTGGTCTACATTATATGAATATGACTTTAACACCCAAGTGTTGTGTGTTAATTTTCATATTGATTTGGAATATGGTCTAATTTTTAGTGCTTGGGCAACTCTCTCTCTAAAAAAGATACGTAGATTACTTTATGAATAATTGATGTTACTCCCAATTATAGTTTTTCTTGAGTATTAATATCAACTTCATATACCTTGACGTGACTCTTATTGTCTCTTTCATATTTTTTCGTTATAGTGGTTCTTAACGAAGTGAGGAATATTGAGGTGGCGTCAATTTACAAGGTAACTAAAGTCTGAAAAGTAATACTTGGAAGAGGAGAATTCTTGATCTAATTCTTTAATGCAATGTACATAGATTGTGACTAACTTTTTATGCTTATTGTAGATACATGTTGAATATGCTACCGATCTAGTTTTACAATTGTCAGGACTGATAAGGACACAAACAAAAAATAAGCACACGATAAACGTAAAGAACTCCCATCACAGTGAATCATATTGAATAATGTGTGAACTTCATCTTTAATTAGACGAGGAAGCTACATTTATGTTTTGGCCGTGATGTTAACTTCCCAAAGAAACTAAAACTTACCAACATCTGTGTTTGTCTATAGAGGGAAAACTACTAGAGGAGTGCATGCATGGATCACATCTTACTTCTAATTAATACAATAATACCCCACAGTACAACTAAACTTACATGCTTTGGTGAGATATTCAATGCCTTCTATAGATAAAATAGATATAATACTTTTTTACTAGCATCCCAATAGTCAGTCTATCAGTCAACTGAGAGTAATTTATGTCTTAACTACACAATTGAAGATAAGATGGTGTATGTGATTTATGCTTTATTGATCGATCCTTTATAAACTACAAAATTAATCAAACATTGCATCAAGCCCTACATCTTCTTCCTATTCATGTTCTTTGCATACATAACATCATATATGTCTTCTTCATCATTAGATGCTCTTTCCTTTCTATTACAATGCTTCTCATCCAAAAATATACAACGTAGTCTCTTTCCCTCTAAAAGTGACCACTTAGTGTTGTCACTAGAGTCATGTTGTGAGACAATCCCACCATCGTACGTGCATGGAAACTTATCAAATAAAGAAAGACTCTAAACTGATGTCAACATGTCAGTAATGAGATTTCTAGATCAAATCCTCCACATACCTCCAGACTAACCTTTGGTAACCAAGGTGTTGATGACAAGTTTTGTGAGGTAATTAGGAATGATGGAGGAAGACATGAAGCTGTTAAGAAGGGTGGTAGTGACACGTGAAGCAGGGATAAGGGGGGACAATGTGAAATAGAATAGTAGTTACGATCATTAAGTAGATGTAGAAGTCATTAATAAAGAATTCATGACCACCAATGCTAAAGTTAGTGTGAACGGTGACTGTTGTGGAAAGTTGGGAGCAGTGGAGGGGAAGGGAAAGGTAGGGTGGTGGTGGGTCATGAAGCAAGATGGAGCGGGGTACATAGCACCAGTGGTAGATCCAAAAAAATCACCATAGGGGGGGGGGCTAAGTTAGATGACTCACATTTGATATGGCCTTTTAATTTTATAATATAGTAAATTGATACATAATATATCTAGTTGATACATACTAAAATGTTGTGTGTAAGTAAACCAATATGTGTTGACTTCGTAGTCTGCATTTAAAACAACATCTAGTAAAAAAATACCATTAGCCATAATAAAATATTGAATTCTATAAATGTGATGAAGTAGGATTTTCCACATTTAATGACTTAATTATAATTATGCTCCTTGATTATCAATTATTGCTCAATTGAACTCACTTCATCGCTCTCATGATCATTGAATAATTTTGACACCAATAATTCCAATTATGATGCTAAATGTGCACCTTAAGACATCAAAACCTAGTTCGAACTATATTGTTACTCAACTGATTTTATTTATGGATCAAACTATATCATATGAACTTCAAAATTTTTCTATGCCTATAGAGTAGTTATTG
Source organism: Alisma plantago-aquatica (assembly GCA_963693085.1). NCBI lineage: Eukaryota > Viridiplantae > Streptophyta > Magnoliopsida > Alismatales > Alismataceae > Alisma > Alisma plantago-aquatica. The sequence goes on along the minus strand of OY856412.1, from coordinate 1,266,652,449 downwards.
GAAGCATCATTAAAATCTCAATTTTTTTGGATAAATATATTGAGAGATATGAATTTGTCAAGAAAATACCCTCAAAATACTCTTTTTACTCTATTTTCTAGCCTAATTGGACCCCCAACCCAGACCACCAACCCGGATCTGGGTAAGCGCAAGTGAGGGAGTCGTCTCCTCTACCTGGCTGATGTATAGGAGAATACACACAGTGACAATAAATTTTAAACCTTTGAAACTCCCTCCTCTTTGGTCCTTTCCTCATAAAATTAAATGCATTCGATCCAAAAAAAACTATCCTCTTTCCAACGATGTCTAGCAATCTACCTAAAGACCATGATTTCAAAAATGCCCAAATTGACACCGCCTTGGGGTCGAGAGAGAGGAGCATAGAGCAATCCTAGACCTTGGGCTCCTATTTAACATCCTAGAAAGGTTCATTAGCCTCTCATTAATCATCCCTCGCCTCCAATCCCACTTGAGGACCTATATCCTTCTCCACCCGACCTCATCTTATGTTTTCCTGAACTAGTGCATCTTGCCCCCACCATCTATCCTCTTCTCCCAATTAACCCCGCCGACACCATCAGTGGATCCTTGGCAGAACTCCGACCGCCTTCTCCAGGAGCCACTTTGGTCTGAGGAGCTCTACCGTATAAGCTTCCCTTGCGCAGCCTGCACCCTGTCTGGCGAGCACTGTAAGGAGTGGGACCCAGAGGGGATCCACTCCCTACTAAAAATTTGAAGAATAGAACCTCCAATCCAAACACACCTAAAAGGTATGCAGGAGTGGGTGTAAATTTTTTAAATCTTATTAATGGTATTCAAAATAACCAAATTATCACACCGGAATAAAAATCATGACCATTATCAACTTTCTAAAAGTTTTACAAATGTGCATCTTAATCTCCCACATAGGGTGTACATGTATGATACAACATAAGGATCTAACAGAGGGAAATCTAAACCATAACAACTTTGTCTTCAAGCTTTAACTCCTTAAGCTAAGTCCAAGACTGCATACCACGTCCTCCATATCCTTCACCTAGGGTTTGAAGCATACCCCAGCAAGAGGAGAAAAATAGAAGACATCGGTAAAGGCTAGTATGCGCATGCTAAAAAGGAAATTGAGAAATATTATGAAATAAAGGACATCAAATATAAAAGGCTTCCCATAGAAAAGATAATGGTTACCTAATCGGGTATAACAGAAATGATTTGCAAAAAGAGATGACAAACATAATTACTTGCCATGAATAAATAATAAAGTTGTGCCACATAAGCACATATCATGAGATTAGGGCACATAACCCATCATCAAGTATCATCGTCCTGCATGCATGTGAGATAAGCATAGTCCTAGAAAAATATAAAGATAAAGTCGTCCAAGCCTCATAAACTTGAATCATGATAGACATGACATACTACCAAACTCCCAATATAAAAGTGTGTCAAACCTCATAAATTTGAAATTGGGGTATGGGGCCACCTCCATCCCAAAAATAACAGGAGCATACTGCCCCGAGTAGGAAATACACATCTGCCAAAAAACCAATGCAATTACACTACTCTAGTACTACTGAATCACATAGCATGTATAATATAGAGGCAAGTAGAAAGCATAGTTAGATTCTACAAACTAGTCACCACAAAAGTGACCAACATATACATCCACCTCATAAGTGGGAAAAAGATATCACATGCCATCATATAGAGTTCCATCATGAACAAAGCATAAGAAAAGACCAAGAGAATGTCTGAATATGATCACAAGATCAGTAACAATATAAGGTACTTTGCATGAAGCATGTTTTTCCAAAATAACAAGATATTGTGTAGGATAATGTCCATAGGACCAAGACAAAGAAGAAAATAGGTGAATTGATCAAAAGAAATAATAGGGGATGCAACCATACATAAAAGAGAGGAATTAGAAATTTCTCAATACATAAATAATGTGGGATGCAATCATACCTTACTCAAGAATCTAAATAGTTCAAAGTCAGTCCTAGATCCAAGCCTAGGTCTCCAAAGCACCTAGTATGCATATATGTAGAATTAGGGTTAGGTTTTCATTAATTGTCCAAAACCCTAACAATCACCTTTTTAATATTAGTGAATTAGGTTATCAAAAAAATGCCATATTTTAGATTATAATTTGTTGATTTCAAAATATATTTTACTTTATATTTTTAACTTATAAATTATTAGTGATGAATTTTAAAAATTACTACTTAATTATAATCCATTAAAATTCATATATTGATTGTTTGAAATTAAGTGATAAACTAATACTAAGAGATAGAGAATCTTTTTTTGAATCCAACGACTATTTATTTATAATTTTTGGAGGCTCCAATAAAAAGTTATGAATTTTCAAAAATTAACCAACCAGAAAATTGGAAAATGCCACGTAAACAGATACATATACATTCAATTGCGAGAGAGAGAGAGAGAGAGAGGGCCCACTGAGTTGGTCCAATAGTTGTTGGCCAACTCAGCTGATCCCATCGCCAACATAGCAATTCGCCTCAAGGCGAATAAGGGAGCACAAGAGGGATGAAAAGACAATTTTGCCATTTGTGAAAAAAATCAATACAATAGAAAACTGAGGGCCAAAGCTAAGAAAGCACAGGGGTGAATCATCCCCCTCAAGCTGTATGCCATGGCTGGCAGAGCAAGGTCCTGCTCAATGACAAGAATTGGGAAAAAGCATACTCGTGCCTTTCTATGAGAATCGGCGAACCGATCACGATGTTTGGGGTTCGAAGATGCTAACCTTGAGGCCAATTTCTCTCTGATGAAGAAGAGAGGTAGGGGGAAGAACCACAACCTCAAGGAATAAAACTTTATTGGTGGTGTCAAAACAAAGATGACCAAAGAAATTGGAACTTGAGGAGTCTTATACTTGCTTTTGCAGAACAGGGGGCACATACACCAATATATATATATATATATCCATGTTCTAAGGGTTTGTTTCAGTAGGACGTGGGAGACTTGAGCCTCAAGGATTGGGTATTTCTTGAATCCTACACAATAGGACTTGAGTTACACATGTTTCTATGCAAAATTTGCTCACGATTATAGAGAATGAAAAATAGAGGAGAAAGACCAACTGTCGGTAGAGAAAACCGTGAAAAACCAGGACTTCATGGTCGCAGTTACTGTACTCGCGGGGACCTTTCCTACACAAGGTAGGAGATAGGTTAGATGTAGTTCAATTTAGATTAGACGGACCACAAAGATCTGTGCATCTAAGAAAAAAAATCAAAAGCCCGTGTGATAGAAAAATAACTTTCCTAATCCAATTCGAGTAAAGTGAGGATGTATTTATGTATCTTCTTCTCTCTCATCCAAAGAGGGTGCAAATGAAACCCAAAATTAATGAAATTTCACACCAAGACCAATTAAGTCATAAAGAATCTGATTATACACTTGGATTTTTCTTCTAAAGACTTTTGGTACATTAATTAATCAAATCTTAGTTTCTCTTTCCTCGTGCATTAATGATATTAGGATTATCCAAATTTGATGAAACTTCATCCACAAGTATCTTTAGTGTGTTGAATATGAATTTGCCATCAATTTTACATGTTGAAGTTGTTTGTACATTTATTTAATATTTTGAAGTTTCTACACACTTTCTCTCTCCTGATCTCACCTTTTAATCAAATATTCACCAAATTGAGTGAAAATTCACCCAAAGGCATATTTTAATGTGTAGATTATGAGTATAAGATTATTTTCTACTTTTAGAGTTATTTAATATTTTATTTGATATTTTGGAGAAAACTCAAATATTCTCTTTCCAACTTGATTTAAATTAATTATTATTATGTGAATAATGTGAAACTTGACTCCCAAGGAAATCCAAACCCAAGGAACACAATCCTTCACTTAGATTCTATTTTTGAGATTTCTTTTAATGAGTTATGTCACAATTAATATTTGTGGAGATTATTATCACATTATTTCATTATTATCACTATTTCTCATCCAATTATGTTCCATATCTTTATATTACAACCAAAAGAATTATATATCATTATTGTGCACAATTTATTATGAAATATCCATTTGTATCATGTGAAATATTTTATGTGTCCATTATTGGCCTAATCCTAATGTGAAAACATTAGGTTGCATTAAGGTGTTTTATACATGCATTAGCTCATCACGACTTACAAAACATCTTTTAGTTCTAAAACCTTATCTTTATTCGGCTAAGTCTAAGAGATCAAAGTTCTAGGGTAGGGTCCAAGATCCGGTATGTTACAAGCACCCTCGGACGTTGTTGTGAGGAGACTAGGACCAGTAGGAGACTTCCACTCGTAAAGCTATAAGGACCCAAGATCCGTCACGGGCAACAATATACACTTTACCTTTCTCATTCTATTTTCCCTTGTGACTTGCACATCAATCTTCCCTCTCTGTATTCTTCTGGTTTATTTCTATCCAGTAGTGGCTCATCGACTCCACGATTATACTGTGAAGTCAACATGATCTCGGTTGATATCCCAAAACCATTGTGAATCCTCAGTATGTTCGTGACTTTGGTCCTCTGCTCCATGGCGCGAGCCATGTTTTGTAAATCGAAACAATCATATGGCCATAAGTAATAATACACCTTTGATATCGTCGCACATTTGTTTGATCAGTATGGGCATTTTTGTCCTTTTAATGCCTCTTGCAGCCTCTGTAGCTAGAGCACTGGCTCGTGGGTCAGTGGGACAATCTGCATAGTCGGATCCTTCCCCTGATCTGCGCAGCCAGGCTGGTAATTCTCTTTTTTTATTTTCATTTTTGTTATCTTGCAATTATGTAATTGGTCAATTTTGTAAAATATATTAAAAATAGTTCCAATATCTGAATAATGCCTAGGAAATACCTATCTACTCAAAAAAATGTCTAATTTAACCTAAAACCATTACCCTGTCCTGTTATATTATATTCAAAGATGATATTTAATATCTCTTTCATGCATCTTAATTAGGGTTTTCTATTAATAATTTGAAACCCTAATCTTACCAAAACTCTGATGTGACTTGATACATGTATACATCACAACTATGTTAGACTGTGATCTTATATTGATGACTTGATCACATGATTATAACTTCTAGACTATATTTCAATTTACTCTTGACATGATTGTACATGAAAATGACTAAATCATTTAATATCTTGAATCTCCTAAAATACCTAGGTGTCTCATTCATGCTTATCATACTAGATACATATATTGATGATGGTTTTTCGATATAATATGATGAATGGTCACATGAGGGACCAATTAGGGGTTAGGAGCCGTAGTCATGATATAATGACCCCATGACTTGTATTTTTCCAAGATCTTGACAAATATTTTACATCTTGCAATCTAGGATCTGATATGAATCATTAGATCAATATTGGATATTGCTAGTACTCTATTTTGACTCCATGAGGTACACTTTTATATTAATTCCTCCTTGAATATACTAGTGGTATTGAATGATACTTGTATGTACCTCTTGACAATATTGGCTATGTATTTGTTTGATCTACAACGTTCCCTCCTGATTAGTCTTCTAATTTTCTATATTATAGTTGCAATAAACTTGAAAACATAAATGATATTGCCCATTATGAGTGTCAGTAATACTTGTTGATATTGAGTACAAGCGACCTCCTCATTCAGAGGGTGGAACTTGTACGTGTCGTTTGATCTCAAACGTGTACATGTTAATTGACCTCCTACCTTATATGAGAGATGGAGCCAGGTGACCTTCCCTATCTCATTGGGCTGATGGAGCCACATACATATATAAGAATTCTTCTCGATATCAGCATGATGAGAAACTCATAATAAAAATCTTGTCAGATAAATGTTTTTTTAATCGCTTGTTGATTATATTGCTTATAAGTCCTACTGAGTACTGTATAAATGTTTTAATTATTCAATATTTGTTCTTTTAAAAGCGTACCAATACATTTGCATTGATTGTGTCTTAATTTACCTAATTTTAAGCAAACCAGATGGATCATCATGAAGAATTGACTAGATCGCTTATGCTCTTGACAAACTCAGATGATAAGGACAAATTTGCAAAATCAAAATTTAGGGTTGGTAGTTCTTTAAATCTCTTATTTTTTGAGTTATTATTTCTTATTATATATGCCATTGTGTGAGATCCATTGGGGAAACCTAGGGACGTGCACTTCAATCCCTTTACCACTATCTAGGCAATGGGATTGGGATTGGTGTAAGAACGGTTCTATGACAGTTGGTATCAGAGCATACATAGTTTCATATGCAGTAAGTAAATAATATCTCGAGTCCCTTGAACCCAAAAAACCCTAAGTCCACAATGGTGAAAGTTGAGGTGTCTAGGCTCGGGGTTCTGGCATAATCACCTCATATCTGTCTTCACGGTGGTTGAGGTTCCCTGTTCTACCTGGCCGTAATTGATCCAGAACTAGACCTAAAGGTTCTCCGTTGAAACCCTAGATAGTTTTCTAGTATCTCATCTCTTCTTTAAGGACTTCCCTAAGCCACGCAAGTAGATGATGATTACTTAGTCTTCTCATCTCTTTATAACATCTCTTTTTTGAACTTTTTACATATGTTTTATGCTTCACCTAACATACCTTTTATAGACTTTTTTCTACTTATTTTAGTACTTTATGACAAAAATCTCAATTGCACACCTCTTTCACCTTTGCAGGGTCATACCAAGACATGGTCACGACTAGCACCTCGACCACAACTTTATCGACCACTAAGGACCCCACCACAATTGAAGCCCCTCATCACCATCTCTACGCCTCGTGACCGCGGTGCTTCCCTTCAATTGCGGCCTACGACTCGCACACCACGATTGAGGTCATGCCTCGAACATGGCTTGCACCCATCCCCTGATCGTGGCTTACACCCCAGTCGCGACTGAGGCCCTACCTAGACCGAGCTCCTACTAGGACCAAAACTCAAATGGTTAAGTCAGTGAGCATCACCTATAAATAATCCACCCACCTCGACTTTTCACATCATCTGATCATCAAGGACCATGAAATGCTTCCAAATTAAATAGCCACCCACATCCATACGATCAGTCTGGGATCTCTAAAGGTAAAAGTTGGAGGAGAGAGAAGACTAATTTCCCTCTTCTTTGAAAGAAGGAGAAGCTCCCGCATCGCCCACTCCAGATCTAGATTCGAAGGAGTATATTAGTGTATTACCATCTTCTCTCTCCATCTAGATCTATCATCTCCATTATGTTGTACTTCCCCCCTCTTTGTGGTTGTGATGTATCTATCATTTTGTATCATTGCCATGCTGCTTGTTAACATGTGTGGCTAAACATTTAAGTTGGGTTGGGAGTAGCCACTAAGGATCTCCCAACATGTACATTCTTACTTCCCTTTGAATATATATATACTCTTATCAAGATTATCTCCATACGCTTGCTCTTAATGCTTCACTTGCATGCTTAGCTACCATCTTGTGATGTTTGATTGTTGGTACCTCAAAAGAGTAGTATCTTCTTTATCTAGTATTATGGAGTAGTATGAATGCATGATAATGTTGGAATGCTAAAGCTTACAGTCATATGGTTTGTTTTGTGGTTGTATCTCAAGAGAGAGGCTACCTTAGATCCTAGATCTATCCTTATCTTGAGATAGGAGGGAATAGACGTTCTTATGGATGCTTGTAATCTTGATAGGAGTATACAAAGGGGTGTGAGTTTTGTATGTTGGTGAGAGATCTTATTAGGTGAAACCCGATCTGAGTTTCCTCCCATATCTTTGTTTCCTACCGCTTGTAATTAATTTTTTCTTGATATTATTTTCTTTCCTTTAAATTTCTTTGTTTTAACTGGAGTATAGTCGTTCCTTAGGGAACAACCTTTTAAACCCATTTTTTCATCCAGAGTGTATGAGTGTGTGACCCTGCGTGCTTAATACCTGCCAATCTTGTCCATGTGGTTCCACCCTGATTACTACATCAGACCCCGTATATAGTTGTGGGGGCTTGATTGTTGGGTTATAATCTTAAAAGTCTGACTGCTCTAGATCTGCTCCATTTTGGACATGCGATTTAGGCAGGTCATCTCCTCATGGTTTTTCTCTCATCATTATTTACCACATGATTTCTAGATTATGGGTAGCTTTATTTATGGGAAAAATTAAAATTTGTTGGAAATCATAAAATTTGATTAAGATGGTGATGCCATGATCTGACCTTAATTTGAAAATTTTGAATTTTGATCTATGAAATTAATCTTGAAATAACTCATATAAAACCCTCATATCATGTTGACTCGATTTCACCACAATCATACTACATGCTTCCTATGTTTGAGGAAAATGTTAATAATGTTGATATGGTGAAATAAGGAGGATGTATACCTTATACCTCATTGTTGACGAAGTCCCTATTTGATTAGTACCATGATGCCCCATTGTTGATTAAACCTCAAGCATAATTAAGCAAACTATTTCCCTTTTTTATACCCATGATTATGTCATCAAATGACTAAACCTTAGGACTCATTAAATCAGATGTATGAAGCAAAATTCACTTTCCCTATTGATGCCTCTTTGTAATATTAATTTTGATATGATGAATATGGATCTAAATCTGGAACTATTATGCTCTAATTCTTCGATTGCCCAATTCAACTTCTCAATTTCCATTACCTTGATCATGAAATGAAGCAAATGCAATTATGAACCAAATATTGTAAAATATTGACATGGTTGCTCTATTATAATCTTGGATATTGATCTTATGACCTTGTAGAATATGATTTGATCATTGATACTCCCCCTACTTGGATAGACTCTATTGCTCATGATTAATGTAGATTTATATGCTAGATTAGGGTGGTAGTTGATTTGTGACTCCCCTAACCTAGGTCACATCCCTATTATGACTACCTCTAATTTTTCACATTGTCAATTATTTAGAGTTTGGAAAGGTATCCCCATTCACTAGATTTGGATTGGTTGACCTAAGTCTCATAGGTTAAACCCATGGTTGATACTCAATCTTGAAACTTGATTTAATAATGACCTTGATATATGATAATGTTGACTATAGCTTGTAGTTGACTTCCTAGATAGACCTAGGTCTAGATCATTCATCCATGTAGAATACCATGATAATGAAATCTTGAAATGTTGCTTGAATATTGCTCGATTGTTGTTTATTGGTGAATGATCTCACCAATGGTCTAAGTAGGAATATAAACCCTAGCTTCAATTTTTTTGGAATTAGGACTTTTGATGTCCACAAATCTTGACTCTAGGTATTTATTAATAAAACTTTGACTCATGATTATCAATCTCAATAATGATACAAATCCTATGATCACATTATTTGGATCTTTAGATCACCCTCGATATATGATTAATGACCTTCATAATCCCAAATTTTGAAATTTTAAAATGATGATTGTTTTGACTTTCTCAATTTATGACTTAAGGTTTAGCTCTCATTAGGACTAGGGTGGGACCTTCCATTGATTTTGAGGTCAAAATCATGATATTGAAAGCATGACTTTGTCTCAAATTGTTGAAATATGAAATCTCAAATCATGGATGTATAACCCCACCTAGGCCAATGTAGAAGCTAGGACCCTAAAATATTGGGATTGGAAGTCACCTTGTACTATTGATTCAAGAGCTCTATTTGTTTGACCAAAAAGATCTAATCTCTCCAAATTTGTGATCTATAGGATTGTCTACCCCAATTTGTGACTCATGAACAAAATGTGACTATGCTTTCACCATGATGCTTGATCATGAAATGATGTTGATACCAAGTTGGTTATGGTATGTGACATAAAATCCCAATCATGATTATTGGACTACTTGAATTTTGAGGACAAAATCCTTTTTAAGGATGGAAGGATGTGATGAAGTGGATTTTTTCACATTTAATGACCAAATTATAATAATGCTCCTCGATTATCAAGTATTTCTCAATTGAACTCACTTCATCACTCTCATGATCATTGAATAATTTTGACCCCAGAAATTCCAATTATGATGCCAAATGTGCAACTTATAACATCAAACCTAGCTCAAACTATGTTGTTACTCAACTGATTTTATTTATGGATCAAAATATAACATACGAACTTCAAACTTTTTATATACCTATTGAGGAGTTATTGGTAGCATTGGTTAAAATCGCAAATTTTTTGGATAAAGATATTGAGAGATTCGAATATGTCAAGAAAATACCCTCAAAATACCATTTTTACTCTATTTTCTAGCCTAATTGGACCCCCAACCCGGACCACCAACCTAGATTCGGGTAAGAGAAAGTGAGGGAGTCATCTCCTCTGCCCGACTGATGCAGAGGAGAATACGCACAATGACAAAAAAAATCAAACCTTTGAAACTCCCTCCTCTTTGTCATTTCCTCATAAAATTAAATGCTTTCGATCCGAAATTCTCTCCTCTTTCCAACGATCCCTAGAAATCTACCTAAAAATCATGATTTCAAAAACGCCCAAACAGGCGCCGCCTTGGGGTCAAGAGAGAGGAAGCACATAGCAACCCTAGACCTTGGGGATCCTATTTAACATCATGGAAAGCTTTGTTAGCCTCTCGTTAATCGTCCCTCGCCTCCAATTCCACCTGAGGACCTATCTCCTTCTCCACCCGACCTACATTATGTTCGCCTAAACTGGAGAATATTTCCCCTACCACAAATCCTCTTCTCACAATTAACCCCGTTGACACCATCGGGGAACCTAGAGGAATTACCACCGCCTTCTCCAGGAGCTTCTTTGGCCTGAGGAGCTCTAATGTATAAGCTTCCCTTGCACCACCTGCACCCTGTCTGAAGAGCACCCTCAAACACTGTCGTGAGGAGACTAGGACAAACGAGAGACTTCCCAGATGACTTGTGAAGCTATGAGGACCCCCAGATCTGTCATGGGAAACAATATGCACTCAACCTTTCTCGTTCTCTTTTCCCCTGTGACCTGCATATCGATCTGCCCTCTCTTTGCTCTTCTGGTTTGTTTTTGGCCAGCAATGGCTCGTCAACTCCACAATTATATTGTGAAGTCAACATGATCTCAGTTGATCTCCAAAAACCATCATGAATCCTTCGTATGTTTATGACTTTGGTCCTCTGCTCCATGGCGTGAGCCATGCTTTGTGAATCAGAACAATCATATGGCCATAAGTACTAATATGCCCTTGATATCATCACACAGTTGTTTGATCAATATGGGCATTTTTGCCCTTTTAACGCCTCTTGCATCCTCTATAGCCAGAGCACTGGATCGCGGGTCAGTGGGACAATCTGCATAGCAGGATCCTTCTCCTGATCCACACAACCAGGATGGTAATTCTCTTTTTTTATTTTTGTTTTTGTTATATAGCAATTATCTAATCAGTCAATTTTGTAAAATCAATTAAAAATAACTCTAGTGTCGAAAAAATTCCTAGAAAATACCTATATTCTCATAAAAATGTCTAGTTTAACCTAAAACTATTACCTTGCCCTGTTACAATATATTCAATGATGATATTTAATATCTCTTTCATGCATCTTAATTAGGGTTTTCTATTAATAATTTCAAACCCTAATCTTACCAATACTCTAATGTAACTTGATACATGTATACATCACAACTATGCTAGACTCTAATCTTATATTGATGACTTGATCACATGATTACAACTTATAGATCATATTTCAATTTGCTCTTGACATGATTGTACATTTAAATGACTAAATCATCTAATATCTTGAATCTCCTAAAATACCTAGGTGACTCATTCATGCTTATCATACTAGATACATATATTGATGATGGTTTTTCAAGATAATATGATGAATGGTCACTTGAGGGACCAACTAGGGGTTAGGAACCCTAGTCATGATATAATGACCCCATGACTTGTATTTTTTTCCAAGATCTTGACAAATATTTTACATCTTGCAATCTAGAATCTGGTATGAATCGTTGGATCAATATCGGATATTGCTAGTACTCTATTTTGACATCATGAGGTATGCTTTTATATTAATTCCTCCTTGAATAGACTAATGGTATTGAATGATACTTGTATGTACCTCTTGAAAATATTGGCTATGTATTTATTTGAGCTACAACGTTCCCTCCTGATTAGTCTTTTGATTTTCTATATTATAGTTTGCAACAAACTTGAAAACATAAATGATGTTTCCCATTATGACTACCGGTAATACTTGTTGATATTGAGTACAAGTGACCTCCTCATTTAGAGGGTGGAACTTGTACATGTCGTTTGATCTCGAACTTGTACATGTCAATTGAACTCCTACTTCATATGGAGAGATGGATCCAGGTGACCTCCCCCATCTCGTTGGGGCAATCGAGCCACATACATATATAAGCATGCTTCTCGATATCAGCATAATGGGAAACTCATTAAAAAAATCTTGTTGGATAAATGTTGTTTTTAAAATCGCTTGTTGATTACTTTGCTCATAAGTCCTGCCACATACTATATTTTGCTATAAACATTTTCAATTGTTCAATATCTATTCTTTTCAAACCATATCAATGTGTTTGCATTGATTGCATCTCGATTTACCTGATTTTAGGCAAATCAGATGGATCATTATGAAGAATCAACTAGACCGCTTCCACTCTTGACAAACTCAGATGATAAGGACAAATTTGTAAAATTATAATTTGGGTTGGTTAGTTCTTTAAATATCTTATTTTATGAGTTATTATTTCTTATTGTATATGCTAGTGTGTGAAATCCATTTGGGCAACCTAGGGACGGGCACTTCAATCCCTTTACCACTGTCTAGGTAGTGAGATTGAGATTGGGGTAAGAACGGTTCCGTGACAATAAATTTACAAATTATAGTATTCTAATAGAAATGAATTAGTTTGTTACATCTGTTTTACCTAAATTTGACTAAAAAAATCCAACTGTAGGGTTGGGACTCGAACCCATGGCAATATAAGGGAAGGGATTCTAGTGGCATCTACCAACCAAGCTACTAGTTTACTTGACAACTATTCATGCATCAATTGTTATATCTCTAACCAAAGTGAGTGAGCAAAGAAAAGAAAAAAAATTGGGAATCGAACCCAGGTGAGCAGTGTACTTGCAAGGCACAACAACCAACCAAGCTAACAATCCATTGGTGTAGTATAGTGACACAAAATATAATTAAAATACTTATTTCTTATTAAAGATATATACAAACATATACACATTAGATTTTGAGAGGGGGGGCTAGAGCCCCGAAATCCCCCTAGATATGCCACTGCATAGGACTCATGATGTGACGTCCCCAGATTTTATAAAGCTTAATATAATGTCTGATATCTAAATTGAAACCCTCACCTTAGTGAGAACTCCAATTTAAATACCTCACACTAGGCTAAGAAGATGAAAATCAAGGGAGTTAGAAGGAATCTATAGTAGCACATGCACATGAACAATAATAAAATCATACAACACATGTTCACCATTCAACATATAATACAACATGAATTGTTACAACATTTGATATTACATATTGAATAGCAAACTTCTACATACACTTGTACTACCACTAAACAACAAGATTTTAAGACAACCAGTCCACCTGTACATCAACTCGCCACACAACTCTCAACTATTCAAGGTCTTCAAGATCATATGTCTACAACCGAAACAAAGAATACATGTGGTACACGTCATCACAATATTCAACTATATTGTACTAAGTATGCCTACGTGTCTTTTTATATGCCTCTCATTACAGTGACTCGACAATAAGATAAAACTAATACTTTGCAATAATAAAAGATAGCAAAAGCATACTCGAACTAGAAAGTTTATTAACAAAAGAGCACATGTATTTTAAGCACATTTCCATCATATATTTCGTAAATCTTCCACTAAAGGGATAGATGCTTTTAGGCCTTATGATCTCCTGCCAAAGAGTTAGATCATATACACAATGTGATCTCCTACCAAAGAGTTAGATCAGTTCAATGCACTGTACTACCAAAGAGTTTAGTGCTATCATATGATGAATCAGATATCTTATGTTTCATGTGTTCATAGCCATGAGTATGGAAAGCTCAAGCAACATAGCATACAAGAATAATCATTTCAATTAATACCATATACTAAGTATTTGTACACACATAATACAAGCATACTATATAATAAGCCAAGTAAAAGGTAATGGCGTACCTTGATCATAAATATCCTAATCATCACATATTCCTTATTTCAACTATATCCTTGGTCAAACCCTGATCAAGACAAGATCATGTACTATCATCTGATTCTCATCATCTTAACCCTAGTCATATACATTTCAGGTCTTACCTTATCTCATTAGGATATTTCCATTATCACTTGCATTCTTGTCTTGGAATTAGATTACTAATGTGATAATCTAGTTATGTTCCAGAATTAGGCTTCATTAGCTGATAATTATATTATACATAATGAAGTGCACATATTAACCCTAATTTATATGCATTACTCCAATTAGGGTTTCAAAACCATATATTATGAGTCATCACCATATTATCATATATTATATGCATAAGATTGATATTTTAGTTTCACACTGTGTTCCATATACTGTATGAATATATTCTGGAGTTTCTAAGATTTATTGAGCATACTTGTAATTATTGCATATTAATTAGGATTATTAGCCCTAATTAGCCATATGGGAAAAATCACATGATTTCATGCATCAATTTCATAATCACTGACCTTAAATGGATTATAAACATGAATATGGATTTACTGACATATTATCATAAATCTAGGCCATCGTTTGATATTTATTATCCATGAAATAAGCATTTCACAACTTACATGATATTACTGGCATTAGTGCATCAAAATCCTGATATTATGGTTACATGTTGTTTTGCTCATTTTTTTGAGAATTTTGATATATTATATGTAATTTTCTGATAAAGGGGTTATTTTTTATGATTTATCTAAGAATAGTAAGTTTTTGGGGTATTTACCTATGTGGACCAATCCTGATCCACCACGTGTTTGTGAAGACCACGGTTCTTGGGAACATGATGGCTGATTTTCTGTCGCTAGTTGGTTCAGCTGGCTTGACCCCACTAGACTATCCTTTCCTTGGTTGAGCCGGTCGGGTCAGTGTTGGGCTGACCTGCTTTCTCGATCTGGGCTAGGTTTAGGCTGGCTCACGCTCTCCTCCTCCTCTCTATGTTTCCATCCAACGTGAGTCTTGTGCGTTGTTGTCACCTGATCTAGCTCTGATGAGCAATCAACGGAGCGGAGGTGCTATGCATCAACTCCTATGACCTCCATCATCTTTGACCTTTCTCCCCTGATGCCTCCGGCCTCGAGGCTTTTTGTCCGAAAATCCTCCTCGTGAGTTTGAGGAGGTTGTTGTTTCTTGCTCCTTATGCAGTAGAGAAAAAGAGGCAAAACACATCTGCTCAAGGTATCTTGAAGATGATGCCTCCAGGAGCAACACTCGACCTTCATAAACTAGATCTCATCTTAAAAACACAGTGAGGTGTATCTTAGAATACCTCCCTATATTCTCATCCATCTCCGACCAACTGAGGCAGGTTGACCAGTAAAACCACCTCTGGAGTTTTCGGGAACAACTGTATTGGACTCTCCTGAGCCTTCTCTTCCTTTCCTCTCACGCATTCTACCTCCCTTTTCTAGCTCCAACCATCACCTTCTCGCTACAATGGAGACCATAAAAAAAGTGGGAGTCCATTCTCCCTCCCCACTCAGCTAACCATAACAAACAAGGGGTCGAAAGTCTTGCTATGGTGAATATAGTACAACGGCTCGGTTAGTCTCACGCTTAACATGTGTTCCTTGGTGTGGGATCATGGGTGAACTCGACTGCACTGCCTTGTGTAACTGCAAGGTAGGAAATGACTGGGAGTCTTTTGATCCCACCCATCGTATGGCTAAAAGACAGCCACCCAGTGGATCCGTGGATCTTCATGTCTGATGTGCGTGACACATCCAACAAAATGAGATTTAAGCTAAATAATCAGAACTTTGGTAAACACATACACCAATATTCACATTATTTCATGATATTCAAACCTAAATAACTCCCTCTAGGATACTCCAATTGCCACCAAATTTTAACCATAGATTTACTATCTCTCAAGCTACATTCTACTCAAATTTGGTGACAAAACTCAGCTATATGACCAATCAATTAGATTCCTAAAATAGGCATAAACTTATGGATCTTAATAATGACATAAACAACAATTAACATCCATATTTTGCCAAAGCACTTCGAACTCTTCAAAATAACTCAAAAACACATGAATTCACCTATGTCATTGGACATTTAAATATTTCAAAAGTCCACTCCATCACATCTTACACACCTTAAGAGAAATTTCGTCCTTGAAATAAAGCCAAAAATCCAGTCCATCACATCATATACATCTTAAAAGAAATTTTGTCCTCAAAATTAATCTATATCGTTACTTTATTAGAGTCCAAATGATCTTCATCCATATGTGGGGCACCACTTTATGTGCAACATGTTTAGGAACAAGAAGTCTAGAACTTGTTTAACCACTCCTATGACATTTTTCAAGCATCTTAGGTGTACCATCACTCCATACAAGGTTTAAAGAAGGGTTTAGAAGCTTAGGTCATGTTGTTACTTCTTTCACATTAGAATTTTCATACTCATTTCATCCAAGCATAAGATTTAAATAAAATATTATACATGACATTTTTCACATTTTAGTATTTACTTCCTCATCCACCCAAGAATTAAGATTCCAACATTGCTTTTTTTTCATCTATGTCATATCAAGATGCCAACATCATTTTATATTGTGCTAAAATTTTAGACTATATTCAACATATTTATTAAGCACTAACCTTATCACTTGTTTGGCATATATTATTAAGATGATCTCATTTCACTTTCATGTTAAGTTACAAGTTTATTAGTAAATTGATCAGTAGATTCACCAACCATATTACGTCATCTCGATTCATGTAACATGTATCATTAATGTCATCTTGTTGTACTTTCTCATTTATGTTGTAAACTCTTTTAGAGATTCATAATGAGATTAGTCAACTATTCTCATTATCAACATTATTCATGTATATGGTTAACCATTTATACATTGATATCTATTAAACCATCTCTAGGTTTTCCATTATGTCATATCTATATATCACATCTCAAGATTAGATCACATTCTTACACATATTATATCATGGTTGTGCTAAAAACTTATACAAGTGGCTTGTCAAATATATATCAAAACTTTATCTAGTCCAGTTGAGGCTCTTCTAACCCTTATCATGAGGGTAATGCCATGCTCAGTCTCACTGAGCTCACTCAACTCTATGAGTATCTCATATGCATATACATTACCTTTCCTCTCTTAGTCTAGGGTTCTCGAATTACCTCATTGGTACCAGTGATAGCTTTACAAACTCTAGCCACATAAGCACAAACCAAAATATTCTATGACATTCTCATTAAAGATATCTACCCATGACATATGCTTACCCAAAACGCTCTTATCAACACAACCACTAGATTCCTACAAGGAACCATCAACCTGAGCATGAGGCTTTACAGAAACTAACCTAGTTGCCTCCTCTAGGGTCTTGGGACTCTCTATCCCTCACCCAGATGGTAGGTACTCATACTCATATTCACATATGTAGATATAACCAGCCTCTCTCTGACTCTAGGGTTTGGTCCTATTAAGGACATCTAGGGTTCAACAAGACTATAGGAATCACATATAGAGAAACTCAACTCGTTCACTTAGGAGTAGTCTGGTGTAGAACATGTCATATCATATATTTCTCATAATTCTCATGTCTTGGAGTTTAGGTTCTCTGACCTTCTCCCTCTGGGTCTCACTCTCTCTGGAGTTAACCCTAAAACTGGTCCCAACACTAGAGGTCCTCCTTTGTAAAAGAGATTGATGTTGATGTCGATTCACATACTTAACTTGACTTATCTTAACTTACAAAAACATGCATACATGCATATCAAAACTTATCTTGCATCCTCAAAATTGAATTCAAATCCTCAAATATGAACTTGGTCCTTAAAGACAGACATTTATCATCATAATTCATCTTATATCATCTATATAAGACTTACATCATATCATTAAAACTTATTTCATCTATTCATTCTATCACAAATTCTAACAAGGCTCTGGACATCTAATCTAGAACTACTCTCTCTTCTAGATTGATGTCATTCACTTTCACTTAGGTTGCATGACTACCTCTTACTCGTACATGTGTGGGGACACATTTTGTAATACTTACATATATAATAAAATATGATATAATTTTTCTCCGATAAAACACACGTCAGAGAAAACTATCAAGGTTCGTTCAGATTGGAATCAAAAACCAAATCCACAAACGAGTGTCCCACACATAGTAGAGAGTATAATGTCATGAAAACTAGTGAAAATGGTGAGAACATGGTGTATACTAGTGTAGCTACTCTAGACAGCGAGCGCCATATGTCTAGGATTTCTCTCCCTATGATGTACGTCATTTCCAAATAATGCAACGTCCCATACTGTTGCACTATAAGGAAAGAACAACATCTAAGGACCTACTATACAACAAGCACAAGTCTAGACCTAGTTCTCAGACATCTAGGTACTAACCTACAGGCTTGGTCAGATCTAGTCTCTATAAGATGACTAATCTAACCCTAAAGGTTTTTAAGTTCAAGGTTTTCTTTAGTTTGAGTTGCATAATGAGCAAATTTCAGGCTTTGCTATTGTTCATGCTCTGATACCACCTGTGACGTCTCTGAATTTTCTAAAACTTAATCTAATGTGTGACATCTAAATTGAAACCCTCACCTCAGTGAGCATCCCAATTTAAATACCTCACACTAGGCTAAGAAGAAGAAAATCAAGGGAGTCACAAGGAAACCACAGTAGCACGTGTACATGAACAATAATAAAATCATACAACACATGTTCAACATTCAACATATAGTTACAACATGAATTGTTACAATATTGATATTACATATTGAACAACAAACTTCTACATACACATGTACTACCACTAAACAAGAAGATCTTAAGACAACATGTCCACCTGTACATCAGCTCGCCATACAACTCTCAACTATTCAAGGTCTTCAAGATCATATGTGTAAAGAGGTGAGATCACCTCCTTACTGAAATTTAAAGGAAGTACAAAACATCCATCTTTTTAGAAAGATAAAAGATATTGAGGGATGCATGTATAATATTCCAAGTAAATAAGCATGCACCAAATACATTACAAAATGTCAATAGCAGTGGAAATAAAAGTACTAAGCCTATTACATGGCTTTCATTGTTCATTACATGATTGTTCTCAAAAGAAAAAGATAAGAGAAAAGGATCTAACTATAGCAACCTAGACATCCTTTCAGATAGCTTGAGATCTACTCCTGAGATGAATTACTTTAAACTTGTCCTTCTCCTTGCTCAGCACCAACACCTGGGGGGTTGGGAAAGCACCCAGCAAAAGGGGAAAGAAAGCAAGGTATGTGTCACAAAACTAATCTAGGGTATCAAGATAAGTACACAAATAAAACAGGCTAGGGTTCATCATATGATGAAGATAACAATAATATGATGTTATATTCAAAAGAAACTTGCCATTAACAATTAAATAAAAAGGATTTGCATGTAAGATAATTATGCCTACCTAACTAATTAGGGTTGAGGCACCTACCAGACCTCTATCCTTAGGTGAGGGGAGAATAAGACATTCCCAATCACCTACAATATTATGGAGAGAATAAGACATTCCCCAGGGCAATTATTTACATGTCCTCTGTGGGTGGTTGTACATAAGTACCGCTACTTTAAATTAAATAGAACATAAATCCACATTCTAGAAAAAGTAGTCATGGCAAGAATAATCATATGAATCAATAAGCATGGAAATGGGGTACCAAGACCCAAGAATAATGTTCCAAAACTGATTTATGAGGCAAGTGTAGCAAAAGATTCAAGAGTATATGAAATAGGGTTTAATAAAGCCTCATTATAGAAAAATAGGTTAAGGCACAATTATTCCCAACTTAAGGTGTGAATGCACATACCTCTCTTACTGATATCAATTACTAACTTTCACCACTTTAATTGAGTCCAAGTTCCACTTTGCCTATTTTCAATGTATTAACATGTATTAGAGTACATAGTGCACATTAATATATAGAAACCCTAATTTCATAACTTTTTAGAAATATTCAGATTTATCTTTTGAAAATATCACCAATGAACTTATTAGGTTCTCCTGATGAATAAAACATATTCTTATGTTAATTTTGGAGTTATGATGATTAAGATGTGATTTTTATGGATTTTATGCATTAAATTCGTTTTACAAAAATCACCCTTCGTCAAACCATGAAATCAGATATTGAAAATATTTTTATTAGATAAAGATTAATTTTCCAATTCCAAAACATATTTATTTGTCAAATTTGGATAAGCAGTTTAGAAGATATGAATTTTTCAATACTGACCAATAGGAAATTGCCACATTATCAAACCGATCGAGATAATTAAAGAGGGAGAGGGAGAAAATACCATTTGACTCAAGATCAGGTTTGAAGTTTCTTAGATAACCAAACTAGAGATTCTAGAGAAGATAAAATAGCAAGAAATCAAAACCTTAGAAGAACATGGTAAAAAGAGATGGAAATCATCGATTATCAACATAGAAGCATGGGTTTTAAGTATGTACTAAGCAATATATGAGAAGGGGGTTAACAAAACTTGCCTCTAGAAATGTAAGAAGGTCCAAACAGAAATGATCCCGATATTATAAGGTATGGTTTCTCCAATCTAAGCTCCTTTCTTAAGCAAAGATCACCTTCTCCGCGTTAGAGGTGCAAACCCTAGCAAAAGAGCATGGAGATGAGACGTTTTAGGGTTTTAGGTGGAGTTTTACCATGTATGGTCATGGTTCCGACCTATAAGAAGGTATAAGGAAGACTAACAATATGAAAATAGGGAAGGAAGGGAGGAAACTTACTAGTTTTGGTCGAAATTACCAAGGAGGAGCTTTAGAAACCCTAATAGAGCAATTTGGAAGCCCTAGGAGCCTTCTTCACCAAGGTAGGATCCCTCCATTACCTTGTGACAGAAACTTCGTGGCCAAATATAGAAGGAACTATTATCTAAGCTAGAGGAAAGAAAAGGAGAGCAAGAGTTTTCGAATTGTGATTTGGGAAGGGGTATACATGGCTATATAAAGAAAGAGGTGAAGCATGAGGTGTCTTAAGGGACTTTCCATGTGTCTTTAGCCTAGGGCTTGATGGCCATGCAAGAGGACAACTCAAGGACTCTTCTTGGATATCAAAATTTGGTCCTAAGAGCCCATAGATCCTTCTAGGTCATCCCCACCATTTTTCAAGAAAGAAATAACCTCATTGGTTGATAGCTTTTAAAGATAAGCACCTTTATAAAGAGGGTAATCCCTATAATGCCCTTGGAAAGAAATACCATCAAACCAAGGTAAAACCAGGTTCTCCAATGGTTTAAAATCTCTTTAATGGTAAGGGAATATATAAGAATTAAAATTCAGTTGATAATTTGCAAAGAAAACCTCCCAATTGGGTAAATTGCATAAAAGTCTAGAATGAACCTAAAATTGCATAACTTGCACAAACAACATCCAAATCAAAGCAAATTTGAAACATAGCCTCATTTTATGTTTTCAAATCATATAAAAATTTAGATTAATGTTTAGAGCACTTAATTATGGTAATTAAGCTTTCACTGAGGTATTTGTGCATAAACCATTATATTGGTACAATTAGTGAATAAATGTTCACTAAACCACTATAAATTCCACTAATTAAACATAAATGACATAAAGGATAGAAATTAGAGGGAAAATTGGGGAAAAGGTTTACATGGAGATTACATCTAAGATTCATTATGTTACAGTATGTCCACAACCTAAACAAAAGATTACAAGTGGTACACGTTAGCACAATATTCAAGAATATTCTACTGAGTATGCCTATGTGTCTTTTTATATACCTCTCATTATAGTGACTTTCCAATAAGATAAAACTAATACTTGGCAGTAATAAAAGATAGCAAAAGCATACTCAAACTATAAAGTTTATTAACAAAAGAGCGCACATATTTTAAGCACATTTCCATCATTTATCTTGTACATCTGCCACCAAAGGGATAGATGCTTTTAGGCCTTATGATCTACTTCCAAAGAGTTAGATCATATATACAATATGATCTCCTACCAAAGAGTTAGATCATTTCAATGCACTACCAAAGACTTTAGTGTTATCATATGATGGATCAGATATCTTATGTTTCATGTGTTCATAGCCATAAGTATGGAAAGCTCAAGCAACATAGCATACAAGAACAATCATTTCAATCAATACCATATGCCAAGTATTTGTATGCACATAATACAAGCATACTATATAATAAGCCAAGTAAGAGGTGATGGCGTACCTTGATCACAGATATCCTAATCATCACATATTCCTTATTTCAACTATATCCTTGGTCAAACCCTGATCAAGACAAGATCATGTACTATCATCATATTCTCATCATCTTAACCCTAGTCATATCCATTTTTGGGTCTACCTTATCTCATTAGGATATTTCCATTATCACTTGCATTCTTGTCTTGGAATTAGATTACTTATGTGATAATCTAGTTATGTTCTAAAATTAGGCTTCATTAAATGATAATTATATTTCACATAATGATGTGCACATATTAACCCTAATTTATATGCATTACTCCAATTAGGGTTTCAAAACCATATTATTATGAGTCATTACCATATTTTCATGAATTATGTGCATAAGATTGATATTTTAGTTTCACATTGTGTTCCATATACTATTATGAATATATTCTGGAGTTTCCAGAATTTATTGAGCATACTCATAATTATTGCATATTAATTAGGGATATTAGACCTAATTAGCCATATGGAGAAAATTACATGATTTTATGCATTAACATCATAATCACTGAACTTAAATGGATTATAAACATGAATATGGATTTACTGACATATTATCATAAATTTAGGCCATCGTTGGATATTTATTATCTATGAAACAAGCATTTCACAACTTACATGATATTATTGACAATAGTTCATCAAAAGCCTGATATTATGGTTCCATGTTGTTCTACTCATTTTTTTGAGAATTTTGATATATTATTTGTAATTTTATGATAAAGGGGCTATATTATATGATTTATCTAAGAATAGTAAGTTTCTGGGGTATTTACCACTATGGACCAAGCCTGATCCACCACATGTCCGTGAAGACCGCGTGTTATGACCCACACCGAGTTTATCTAGTAAGTATGTGATTAGTGCATCATTATGTTGATTAAGTTAAATAAGTGTTTGCATATGTGATTAGTGTTTTGATTAGATGAGACAAACTAATTGGCATGTTTTTATGCCATGAGGTTGTAGAGGATTCCGCACTTGAAAAGTTGCAAAAGAAATCGTGCTAATCGGGCCTTCGAGGCAAGAGTTATGGCATTTTCATGTTCCTTTGGACTTGGATGCAATTTTTCCAGAATTTGTTTTCCATTCAGTGGGTCGGTTGTTTTTTTTTCTTTCCTTGATCTTACCCCTTCCCCTTCACCCGATAGAACCAGAGCGACCGCTTGAACAGCGGCACCCGATAGTAGCCCGATAGAGAGAGTAGTGAGGGGGGGATTTACAGACGATCTAGGGCATCTCGGGAAGGATTCGACCTCTGTCTTCCTTCCACCTCCTTTCTTCCCTTGCCCATCTGTAGCTCGACCAGCCCTAGCGCCCCCCCTAGCAACAGCACGGCCACCAGCAGCAACCGTAGCTGCGACATCGGCTAGAGGGCGACTTGGCGCGTGCAGCACCACCAGACGATCGGTGATTGACCTCCGTCCTCCATTCTTTTCCGCCATCCTTCCCCTCTTCCTCACCCAAATCGCGGCCACCCCACCTGTAGGGTGGCGCCCTGTAGCTGCGCCAGCAGCAACACTTGCGGAGCTACGGCCAAGCAGCTTGGCGCGTGCCAGAGATGATTTTGGTGTGACCAGCAGCTTGAAACTACAGCCTCGAGTTCGTCCTTAGGGTTCAAGCTCGGATCTGCAGCCAATGGCCGCGACTAGGCCCAACTTGGAGCTCCATTTCCAGTCTGAACGTGAGGTGGTTTGCTTGTAACAGGTTGAACGAGCTAGGAGCTCTTGGGCGTGCAAATCTCCAGGAAAGAAAGGGTGCTATTCAATTCGATTTTGAGGTTTAAGCTTGAATCCACAGCCCTGGTTGCGTTCCTAGATCGTTTCCTCCATCTTTGCATGAGGAGCTTCTGTTCTTTTGCAACAGGTTCGAATATTGGGAAATTCCAAGGTTGAAGACAACCCTCTGGACGCGTTTCCGGACGAATCCGGACATCCCAAATCGCAGTGAGTAGGATTTCATTTATTTATCATTAATAAACTCAGGCGTTTGAATATTTTCTGTTTTGTGCGCGAATTACGCTGATAACAGGCGTTATCAGGCGTCGGGCAGCGTTTGGCGTCGCCCGACCTTTTTAGTTCATAAAATGCTTCTAGACACTGTTATATGATTAAATTTAGTATTTGAACAGTATGGATTGAATCAGTAGATTTATATGGTTCATTGGAACCTAAATTGCTCATTTGAATGTTGAAATTAGAAATTCATGTCTGAAAATGGTATAATTTGGGTATGAACCCAGACAATGAAGATTTCTGATAAATTATCAGATGTACAATTTCAAAGTTGATATGAATAAATAAAATATGCATGAAAACCCTAATTGCATATATCTTTTGACATTAATATGTGTAAATTGATATTTACATGAAATGGCACATTTCTCTGAAATATTACCAGAAATTCTCAAGTATTGTTATTAAATTATATTGTGATATGTAATTAACTCTTAATTGAGTTAAGTGATGCACAAACCAGGATTTGGGTTAATGTGCACGTTTTTCGAGAATTTCAGAGAATTGACAAATGTTACGTATGAATTCTCATATGTGAAGTAAATTACTCTTAGCAGTGCACTAAGATGTACAATTGAATGAATTCAATATGCATGTGCCAAATTGACTTGAGTTTGGGATATTTATGAATTTTAAATCTGCCTGCATGCATGATATAAGGATAAGGTGTTGCCATGTGATAAGTGAATGAGGTAACTGAAACCCTAAGGATAGGGTGTTCAATGAATCATGTTATGGTAATATGAAAGGTCTTGATATGAGATGCGGTGATACTTAACTGTTGAATTGTATGTTTCTAGTGCATTTAACTTTATATGCTTGTTCTCTCTGAGTTGATATCTACATACTGCATGGCTTCTTATTTTCAATACATATCTCGTAAATTGCAGGTGATGAGATATGACATGCCCTAGAAAGGGATGTTACTGAGACATGATATATGTTGAATACATGAGTTAAGATGTTTCTTATGATATGATATGGCAGGCCGTGTGAGCCTTGTGAGAAATGTTAAATGAGTTATGATTTTTGTTTAAAATGTACCATAATGTTAATGTTAAACTTAGGTGCCATGAACACCGTAGAACCCCTTTGAGAGGTCTGCACCTTAGGGGTGAAACTCGTGTCCAACATCAACCGGTTGAGTAATTTTGGTGGCACGAGGACAGAAGGGTTATCCAACACCAACCGGTTGAGTAATTCTGGTGGTAACCCAGTGTTGACTCCCTGCGCCTATGTACTCAGGTTAGAGGAGGAGTCTAGAGTACACTCTTTTGAGAGTGCAGTGAGGCCCTTGTGAGCCTGAGGCCCTTGAGCGCCTGAGAGTCCTGTGCAGACCAGGATGAGAAGTCAGACTTAGCATTTCCTGAGTGTGTCGCTAAATCTTATACGGTGTGGTCGTAGTGCACTGCGAGTCTCTATGCAGAGTACACTGCATAGATCAGGGCATAAACTAAAATATGATCATATAGGTTCACAGAGTTCCTTATAAATGAAAGAGTTAAGGAAGACTAGAGCATAATCTTCTAGTAGTTATTCTTTGGATGCAACATTTACATTCTTCGTTATTTCAATTATATTGTTTTAGAACTGCTCAGTGTAGTATTTCTTGTATATTAAACTGAATAATAAACTTGACGAGTTGTTTAGTGATAGTTAAATGAAAAACTATTCACTGAGCGAGTAGGCTCACTCCTCTACTCAAACATTTTCAGGTCAGCAACAGTTCCAGGAATCTGAAGGATCTTTCCATCCTAGTTTTTGGCAGTAGAAGGTATATGTAGTTAGTTTAGTTAGAGGTCTCTTAATCCTTTCCCCTCGGTCCTTGGGACATGGTGTGGGTGAGAGAGAGTATGTATGGCTAATGAGTAATAGATGTAAATTAACTGTTATGTTTTACTTTCTGTTAAACAATGTTACATGTTGTAAACTCTGTTTATGTTCTCTAGCCAGTTTAATTGAAATGCTTCCGCAATAGTTTATTATGTTTTAGTTTACAGCAATAATCTGGATATCATTACGAGGTTTTAAAAAGAAAAAGTTCTCAGTGATTTGTTTATGTGATAATCCCTCTGTCGTGCCCTAATCTCGTGATTAGTGGTTAGTGTGAGATCGGGGTGTGACATCTTGGTATCAGAGCATAGGTTGAGTACATAGATACTCAGAGTCCAAGTCAGGGGACGATAAGAGACCAATAGGACTAGGATTTAGGTGTTTTTCTTCTATCTGTAGTTTTCTAACAGGAAATATTTTGTTATATTACTGCAGATGGTAGGAAGATGATGTGGTCACGAGGACCAAGTAAAGAGCTTATGTTGAATCGTCAGGGATCATTAGGATCAAAACATAAAGTTATAAGTGAGGCAAATAGGAAGTGACGTGTTTTTTTTATCTCTGGGAGGTCTGAGTATTTAGATACCCTGGCCAGGTGTCTGAGTACTTAGATTGACCAGTATCAAGCTACTCTGTCTATTCTTCTTTGAATACCCTGGCCAAGTATACAGAGGAAGGATAGGCTAGAGAGAAACCCTAGAAATCTTAGGGTTAAGAAATCAGAAAGTAATATAGGAATAAGAGATCAAATATAGGATGTGATACAATTCTTGATTTATATTATTTATTTGATTGAAAATCACTAGAAATGCTTTTATATGCATGAAATTAGATTTTCAGTTTGTAAAGTAAATATGATTCTTTTATATTGTTGTGTGTCATGAATGATTTATTTATTGTTTAAATTCCTTGTATTGAGTAGACCAGGAGTTATGTTTAAATGAGCTTGCCCTAAGTGGATATTCTTTTCACATGTTTGAGATTAATGAGAGTTGGTTAATCCCGAGTAGCTCTTGGCTTCAGGACTACAGGTTCGGCCTAATCTGGCTGGCAGGATGCGTTACTGGGATCTAATGACTCCTATTAACAGTATAATTAGAATAGACTCTGGATGATTCAGACCTGAATCATAGTAAGAATGTACATACGATAAGATGTTGAGATATAAGGGAAAGATTAGAACAGCTAAGAAGTAGCTGGAAATGATATCAGAGGCCCAATGTTGGAGTCTCATATGAGCAATCCTTAATTGGAAATAAAGGAACATGATACAAGGTTCAGATTCAATTTAATGATTTGTATTATACGAACTCTATATATAAGAGTATGGAAAGGATATGAGAAAAGTATGTAATGGCTAAGATAGTAAGAATCAGCTTTGGGTTGGATCATGGAATGGAGTAAAATACTTTTATGTACTTCAAAGCAAAGAGAAAATAAAATAAAAGAGTTGAGTATATAATAAGTACATAAAAATAAAGAGTCTTATGAAAATCATAAGACCAAGACAAGAAACTTAGTTGGATCAAAAGAAATGTTAGAAATGATGACCTTGATTAAGGAACGTCGATTACATGACATAATTGAGAGTATGGAATGCATATCTTTATAATAAAGTTTAGTACATTCATACATACTACTTTCGGATTATGAGTCTTTATAGACTATCAAACTAGTTCCTAAAATAAAGAACAGATGAGTAATTTAGAAAATGAATGCATTATATATGTTGCATAACTACCATGGTAGAGACGTTTAAGTAAGTGAAATGATGATACACAGTATGGTGATGAAACCGTAGCAATATGAATTGAGAATGTAATTTATCTGAATGTCCAAGTAAGAGAAAGGAAATTCCAGTGATAAGATAAGGAAGACTTTAACAAAACTTATGAGGTTCAAAGTTTGAATTTCAAACTAAGAAAACAAAGTCACATCACAATAACGATATGTTACTGATAAGGACCAAACTCTAAAATGTTTAGAGTTTTAGTAGTTCAAGGAATATCACTAGAGATTTGACCTTGAATACTAGCATTTCTATAAAACCAAATCTTGAGATTTGCATAACGAAAGGTAAGATAGCACTAATTAAATCCAGGGTTTAAAGGAAGCTAATCTGAAAGGTAGATAAACAATATGAAAATGACTCGGAGAAAAGAGTGAGATATAATTTGAAATGTAATAAGTGTGTTTTGATCAAAAAGAGAAATATAATATAAGTGAAGTGCGTTATGAAATAAATTCTTACAGTAATAACAAGAAGTAAGTAGCATAGATTGAGAAGTAATACCTGATACATGATCTAAAGTTAGCTGTTGTAGTTCATGCTCTTAAGTAGATGCCCTCAGCGGGAAGTCAAGTTCAACAGTTGATGCATTCTCTATTGCATGTTTCGAGGGAGACATGCTAGTGGAAATGTGAAAGCTGAACTTAGACTTAGGGGTGACAAAGCTAAATGGTTTGATTGCACAGATGCAAGTCAAGCCTACTTCTTATGATCAAATCAAGGAACTACAATAGGGTCATAGTGAGTTAAACCAGACCATGCATGACATGACAGGGGGAAGAGACCAGAGTTCAATTTTTCAGATGATGATGTGTTGTTTTAGCATGACAGATTGCATGTACCTTGAGATAATGATTTGAAAGAAAAGATTCTTGAGGAAGCACATTCATTGATGTATGCTATGCATCCAGGCAACACTAAGATGTACATGAATTTCAAGGAGTCGTATTGGTGGTCTGGTATGGAAAGATTGTAGCTGAGTATATGACTAGGTGCAGTGTGTGACAGTAGGTTAAGGCTGAGCACCAGAAACCTACAGCTACCTTGCAATCTTTTCCTATACCAGAATGGAAACGGGAACATATCACAATGGATTTTGTGGTAGGGTTACCCAGGACACCTATAGGTTGTGACTCGATATGGGTGATTGTGGATAGACTGACTAAGTCTGCTCACTTTCTTCATATTAAGTCAACCTTTGATGTCTCGAAGTTGGCTAAGATATTTGTGGATGAGATATTCAGGTTGCACGGTATCCTAAGTTCACATCCATGTTTTTGGAATCAGTTGCATTGTGCTTTGGGCACAAAGTTGAGGTTCAGTATAACTTTTCACCTGTAGACAGATGGTCAGTCAGAAAGGACCATTCAGACTTTTGAGGACATGCTGAGAGCATGCGTCTTGCATTTCAGTGGAAGTTGGGAGGAACACTTGAGCCTTATAGAGTTTGCATACAACGATAGTCACCATTCCAGTTTTGGTATGGCCTCGTATGAAGCTCTGTATGGTAGAAAGTGTAGATCACCCATATGTTGGTATGAGGTAGGTGAAAAGCAGATTCTTGAACCTGAGATGGTGGATTTGACCATCGAGAAGATTGTAGTGATTAGAGAACAGTTGAAAGTTGTACATGATAGACATAAGAGTCATGCCAAGAAGAGGCGTTGACCTCTTGAGTTTGAGGTTGGTGATGAAGTGTATCTGAGGGATTCACCATGGAAAGAAGTGTTGAGGTTTGGTATAATAGACAAACTGACTCCTAGGTTTATGGGCCCATATCCTGTCATTGAGAGGATTGGACCTGTAGCCTATAGGTTGGATTTTCCATCCGAGTTGGTCATGTTACATGATATGTTTCATGTATCGATGCTGAAGAAGTGTTACCCTGGTACAGAGAAGGTAGTGGACCCAGAACCTGCACAACTCAGATCAGATGTGTCCTATGTTGAGGGACCAATACAGATAGTTGATCGGAGGATCAAGAAGTTTAAGAATCACGAGATACCATTAGTGAAGGTTCTGTGGAGGAATCATAACCTAGAGGAATCTACGTGGGAATTTGAGTCCGAGATGCGTAACAAGTTTTCTTTTCTCTTTTAGGAATTTCGGGATGAAATTCTTATAAGGGAGGGAGATTGTTATGACCCACACCGAGTTTATCTAGTAAGTATGTGATTCGTGCATCATTATGTTGATTAAGTTAAATAAGTGTTTGCATATGTGATTAGTGTTTTGATTAGCTGAGACAAACTAATTGGCATGTTTTTATGCCTTGAAGTTGTAGAGGATTCCGCACTTGAAAAGTTGCAAAAGAAATTGTGCTAATCGGGCCTTCGAGGCAAGAGTTATGGCGTTTTCATGTTCCTTTGGACTTGGATGCAATTTTTCCAGAATTTGTTTTCCATTCAGTGGGTCGGTTGTTTTTTTTTCTTTCCTTGATCTTACCCCTTCCCCTTCACCCGATAGAACCAGAGCGACCGCTTGAACAGCGGCGCCCGATAGTAGCCCGATAGAGAGAGTAGTGAGGGGGGGATTTACAGACGATCTAGGGCATCTCGGGAAGGATTCGACCTCCGTCTTCCTTCCACCTCCTTTCTTCCCTTGCCCATCTGTAGCTCGACCAGCCCTAGCGCCCCCCCTAGCAACAACACGGCCACCACCAGCAACCGTAGCTGCGACATCAGCTAGAGGGCGAATTGGCGCGTGCAGCACCACCAGACGATCGGTGATTGACCTCCGTCCTCCATTCTTTTCCGCCATCCTTCCCCTCTTCCTCACCCAAATCACGGCCACCCCACCTGTAGGGTGGCGCCCTGTAGCTGCGCCAGCAGCAGCACTTGCGGAGCTACGGCCAAGCAGCTTGGCGCGTGCCAGAGATGATTTTGGTGTGACCAGCAGCTTGAAACTACAGCCTCGAGTTCGTCCTTAGGGTTCAAGCTCGGATCTGCAGCCAATGGCCGCGACTAGGCCCAACTTGGAGCTCCCTTTCCAGTCTGAACGTGAGGTGGTTTGCTTGTAACAGGTTGAACGAGCTAGGAGCTCTTGGGCGTGCAAATCTCCAGGAAAGAAAGGGTGCTATTCAATTCGATTTTGAGGTTTAAGCTTGAATCCACAGCCCTGGTTGCGTTCCTAGATCGTTTCCTCCATCTTTGCATGAGGAGCTTCTGTTCTTTTGCAACAGGTTCGAATATTGGGAAATTCCAAGGTTGAAGACAACCCTCTGGACGCGTTTCCGGACGAATCCGGACATCCCAAATCGCAGTGAGTAGGATTTCATTTATTTATCATTAATAAACTCAGGCGTTTGAATATTTTCTGTTTTGTGCGCGAATTACGCTGATAACAGGCGTTATCAGGCGTCGGGCAGCGTTTGGCGTCACCCGACCTTTTTAGTTCATAAAATGCTTCTAGACACTGTTATATGATTAAATTTAGTATTTGAACAGTATGGATTGAATCAGTAGATTTATATGGTTCATTGGAACCTAAATTGCTCATTTGAATGTTGAAATTAGAAATTCATGTCTGAAAATGGTATAATTTGGGTATGAACCCAGACAATGAAGATTTCTGATAAATTATCAGATGTACAATTTCAAAGTTGATATGAATAAATAAAATATGCATGAAAACCCTAATTGCATATATCTTTTGACATTAATATGTGTAAATTGATATTTACATGAAATGGCACATTTCTCTGAAATATTACCAGAAATTCTCAAGTATTGTTATTAAATTGTATTGTGATATGTAATTAACTCTTAATTGAGTTAAGTGATGCACAAAACAGGATTTGGGTTAATGTGCACGTTTTTCGAGAATTTCAGAGAATTGACAAATGTTACGTATGAATTCTCATATGTGAAGTAAATTACTCTTAGCAGTGCACTAAGATGTACAATTGAATGAATTCAATATGCATGTGCCAAATTGACTTGAGTTTGGGATATTTATGAATTTTAAATCTGCCTGCATGCATGATATAAGGATAAGGTGTTGCCATGTGATAAGTGAATGAGGTAACTGAAACCCTAAGGATAGGGTGTTCAATGAATCATGTTATGGTAATATGAAAGGTCTTGATATGAGATGCGGTGATACTTAACTGTTGAATTGTATGTTTCTAGTGCATTTAACTTTATATGCTTGTTCTCTCTGAGTTGATATCTACATACTGCATGGCTTCTTATTTTCAATACATATCTCGTAAATTGCAGGTGATGAGATATGACATGCCCTAGAAAGGGATGTTACTGAGACATGATATATGTTGAATACATGAGTTAAGATGTTTCTTATGATATGATATGGCAGGCCGTGTGAGCCTTGTGAGAAATGTTAAATGAGTTATGATTTTTGTTTAAAATGTACCATAATGTTAATGTTAAACTTAGGTGCCCTGAACACCGTAGAACCCCTTTGAGAGGTCTGCACCTTAGGGGTGAAACTCGTGTCCAACATCAACCGGTTGAGTAATTCTGGTGGCACGAGGACAGAAGGGTTATCCAACACCAACCGGTTGAGTAATTCTGGTGGTAACCCAGTGTTGACTCCCTGCGCCTATGTACTCAGGTTAGAGGAGGAGTCTAGAGTACACTCTTTTGAGAGTGCAGTGAGGCCCTTGTGAGCCTGAGGCCCTTGAGCGCCTGAGAGTCCTGTGCAGACCAGGACGAGAAGTCAGACTTAGCATTTCCTGAGTGTGTCGCTAAGTCTTATACGGTGTGGTCGTAGTGCACTGCGAGTCTCTATGCAGAGTACACTGCATAGATCAGGGCATAAACTAAAATATGATCATATAGGTTCACAGAGTTCCTTATAAATGAAAGAGTTAAGGAAGACTAGAGCATAATCTTCTAGTAGTTATTCTTTGGATGCAACATTTACATTCTTCGTTATTTCAATTATATTGTTTTAGAACTGCTCAGTGTAGTATTTCTTGTATATTAAACTGAATAATAAACTTGACGAGTTGTTTAGTGATAGTTAAATGAAAAACTATTCACTGAGCGAGTAGGCTCACTCCTCTACTCAAACATTTTCAGGTCAGCAACAGTTCCAGGAATCTGAAGGATCTTTCCATCCTAGTTTTTGGCAGTAGAAGGTATATGTAGTTAGTTTAGTTAGAGGTCTCTTAATCCTTTCCCCTCGGTCCTTGGGACATGGTGTGGGTGAGAGAGAGTATGTATGGCTAATGAGTAATAGATGTAAATTAACTGTTATGTTTTACTTTCTGTTAAACAATGTTACATGTTGTAAACTCTGTTTATGTTCTCTAGCCAGTTTAATTGAAATGCTTCCGCAATAGTTTATTATGTTTTAGTTTACAGCAATAATCTGGATATCATTACGAGGTTTTAAAAAGAAAAAGTTCTCAGTGATTTGTTTATGTGATAATCCCTCTGTCGTGCCCTAATCTCGTGATTAGTGGTTAGTGTGAGATCGGGGTGTGACATCTTGGTATCAGAGCATAGGTTGAGTACATAGATACTCAGAGTCCAAGTCAGGGGACGATAAGAGACCAATAGGACTAGGATTTAGGTGTTTTTCTTCTATCTGTAGTTTTCTAACAGGAAATATTCTGTTATATTACTGCAGATGGTAGGAAGATGATGTGGTCACGAGGACCAAGTAAAGAGCTTATGTTGAATCGTCAGGGATCATTAGGATCAAAACATAAAGTTATAAGTGAGGCAAATAGGAAGTGACGTGTTTTTTTTATCTCTGGGAGGTCTGAGTATTTAGATACCCTGGCCAGGTGTCTGAGTACTTAGATTGACCAGTATCAAGCTACTCTGTCTATTCTTCTTTGAATACCCTGGCCAAGTATACAGAGGAAGGATAGGCTAGAGAGAAACCCTAGAAATCTTAGGGTTAAGAAATCAGAAAGTAATATAGGAATAAGAGATCAAATATAGGATGTGATACAATTCTTGATTTATATTATTTATTTGATTGAAAATCACTAGAAATGCTTTTATATGCATGAAATTAGATTTTCAGTTTGTAAAGTAAATATGATTCTTTTATAGTGTTGTGTGTCATGAATGATTTATTTATTGTTTAAATTCCTTGTATTGAGTAGACCAGGAGTTATGTTTAAATGAGCTTGCCCTAAGTGGATATTCTTTTCACATGTTTGAGATTAATGAGAGTTGGTTAATCCCGAGTAGCTCTTGGCTTCAGGACTACAGGTTCGGCCTGGTCTGGCTGGCAGGATGCGTTACTGGGATCTAATGACTCCTATTAACAGTATAATTAGAATAGACTCTGGATGATTCAGACCTGAATCATAGTAAGAATGTACATACGATAAGATGTTGAGATATAAGGGAAAGATTAGAACAGCTAAGAAGTAGCTGGAAATGATATCAGAGGCCCAATGTTGGAGTCTCATATGAGCAATCCTTAATTGGAAATAAAGGAACATGATACAAGGTTCAGATTCAATTTAATGATTTGTATTATACAAACTCTATATATAAGAGTATGGAAAGGATATGAGAAAAGTATGTAATGGCTAAGATAGTAAGAATCAGCTTTGGGTTGGATCATGGAATGGAGTAAAATACTTTTATGTACTTCAAAGCAAAGAGAAAATAAAATAAAAGAGTTGAGTATATAATAAGTACATAAAAATAAAGAGTCTTATGAAAATCATAAGACCAAGACAAGAAACTTAGTTGGATCAAAAGAAATGTTAGAAATGATGACCTTGATTAAGGAACGTCGATTACATGACATAATTGAGAGTATGGAATGCATATCTTTATAATAAAGTTTAGTACATTCATACATACTACTTTCGGATTATGAGTCTTTATAGACTATCAAACTAGTTCCTAAAATAAAGAACAGATGAGCAATTTAGAAAATGAATGCATTATATATGTTGCATAACTACCATGGTAGAGACGTTTAAGTAAGTGAAATGATGATACACAGTATGGTGATGAAACCGTAGCAATATGAATTGAGAATGTAATTTATCTGAATGTCCAAGTAAGAGAAAGGAAATTCCAGTGATAAGATAAGGAAGACTTTAACAAAACTTATGAGGTTCAAAGTTTGAATTTCAAACTAAGAAAACAAAGTCACATCACAATAACGATATGTTACTGATAAGGACCAAACTCTAAAATGTTTAGAGTTTTAGTAGTTCAAGGAATATCACTAGAGATTTGACCTTGAATACTAGCATTTCTATAAAACCAAATCTTGAGATTTGCATAACGAAAGGTAAGATAGCACTAATTAAATCCAGGGTTTAAAGGAAGCTAATCTGAAAGGTAGATAAACAATATGAAAATGACTCGGAGAAAAGAGTGAGATATAATTTGAAATGTAATAAGTGTGTTTTGATCAAAAAGAGAAATATAATATAAGTGAAGTGCGTTATGAAATAAATTCTTACAGTAATAACAAGAAGTAAGTAGCATAGATTGAGAAGTAATACCTGATACATGATCTAAAGTTAGCTGTTGTAGTTCATGCTCTTAAGTAGATGCCCTCAGCGGGAAGTCAAGTTCAACAGTTGATGCATTCTCTATTGCATGTTTCGAGGGAGACATGCTAGTGGAAATGTGAAAGCTGAACTTAGACTTAGGGGTGACAAAGCTAAATGGTTTGATTGCACAGATGCAAGTCAAGCCTACTTCTTATGATCAAATCAAGGAACTACAATAGGGTCATAGTGAGTTAAACCAGACCATGCATGACATGACAGGGGGAAGAGACCAGAGTTCAATTTTTCAGATGATGATGTGTTGTTTTAGCATGACAGATTGCATGTACCTTGAGATAATGATTTGAAAGAAAAGATTCTTGAGGAAGCACATGCATTGATGTATGCTATGCATCCAGGCAACACTAAGATGTACATGAATTTCAAGGAGTCGTATTGGTGGTCTGGTATGGAAAGATTGTAGCTGAGTATATGACTAGGTGCAGTGTGTGACAGCAGGTTAAGGCTGAGCACCAGAAACCTACAGCTACCTTGCAATCTTTTCCTATACCAGAATGGAAATGGGAACATATCACAATGGATTTTGTGGTAGGGTTACCCAGGACACCTATAGGTTGTGACTCGATATGGGTGATTGTGGATAGACTGACTAAGTCTGCTCACTTTCTTCATATTAAGTCAACCTTTGATGTCTCGAAGTTGGCTAAGATATTTGTGGATGAGATATTCAGGTTGCACGGTATCCTAAGTTCACATCCATGTTTTTGGAATCAGTTGCATTGTGCTTTGGGCACAAAGTTGAGGTTCAGTATAACTTTTCACCTGTAGACAGATGGTCAGTCAGAAAGGACCATTCAGACTTTTGAGGACATGCTGAGAGCATGCGTCTTGCATTTCAGTGGAAGTTGGGAGGAACACTTGAGCCTTATAGAGTTTGCATACAACGATAGTCACCATTCCAGTTTTGGTATGGCCTCGTATGAAGCTCTGTATGGTAGAAAGTGTAGATCACCCATATGTTGGTATGAGGTAGGTGAAAAGCAGATTCTTGAACCTGAGATGGTGGATTTGACCATCGAGAAGATTGTAGTGATTAGAGAACAGTTGAAAGTTGTACATGATAGACATAAGAGTCATGCCAAGAAGAGGCGTTGACCTCTTGAGTTTGAGGTTGGTGATGAAGTGTATCTGAGGGATTCACCATGGAAAGAAGTGTTGAGGTTTGGTATAATAGACAAACTGACTCCTAGGTTTATGGGCCCATATCCTGTCATTGAGAGGATTGGACCTGTAGCCTATAGGTTGGATTTGCCATCCGAGTTGGTCATGTTACATGATATGTTTCATGTATCGATGCTGAAGAAGTGTTACCCTGGTACAGAGAAGGTAGTGGACCCAGAACCTGCACAGCTCAGATCAGATGTGTCCT
The DNA here is from genome assembly GCA_963693085.1 of Alisma plantago-aquatica. Taxonomy (NCBI): domain Eukaryota; kingdom Viridiplantae; phylum Streptophyta; class Magnoliopsida; order Alismatales; family Alismataceae; genus Alisma; species Alisma plantago-aquatica. The sequence goes on along the minus strand of OY856412.1, from coordinate 1,266,615,399 downwards.
ATGTTGAGGGACCAATACAGATAGTTGGTCGGAGGATCAAGAAGTTTAAGAATCACGAGATACCATTAGTGAAGGTTCTGTGGAGGAATCATAACCTAGAGGAATCTACGTGGGAATTTGAGTCCGAGATGCGTAACAAGTTTTCTTTTCTCTTTTAGGAATTTCGGGATGAAATTCTTATAAGGGAGGGAGATTGTTATGACCCACACCGAGTTTATCTAGTAAGTATGTGATTCGTGCATCATTATGTTGATTAAGTTAAATAAGTGTTTGCATATGTGATTAGTGTTTTGATTAGCTGAGACAAACTAATTGGCATGTTTTTATGCCTTGAAGTTGTAGAGGATTCCGCACTTGAAAAGTTGCAAAAGAAATTGTGCTAATCGGGCCTTCGAGGCAAGAGTTATGGCGTTTTCATGTTCCTTTGGACTTGGATGCAATTTTTCCAGAATTTGTTTTCCATTCAGTGGGTCGGTTGTTGTTTTTTTCTTTCCTTGATCTTACCCCTTCCCCTTCACCCGATAGAACCAGAGCGACCGCTTGAACAGCGGCGCCCGATAGTAGCCCGATAGAGAGAGTAGTGAGGGGGGGATTTACAGACGATCTAGGGCATCTCGGGAAGGATTCGACCTCCATCTTCCTTCCACCTCCTTTCTTCCCTTGCCCATCTATAGCTCGACCAGCCCTAGCGCCCCCTAGCAACAACACGGCCACCACCAGCAACCGTAGCTGCGACATCGGCTAGAGGGCGACTTGGCGCGTGCAGCACCACCAGACGATCGGTGATTGACCTCCGTCCTCCATTCTTTTCCGCCATCCTTCCCCTCTTCCTCACCCAAATCGCGGCCACCCCACCTGCAGGGCGGCGCCCTGTAGCTGCGCCAGCAACAGCACTTGCGGAGCTGCGGCCAAGCATCTTGGCGCCGACCAGAGATGATTTTGGTGCGACCAGCAGCTTGAAACTACAGCCTCGAGTTCGTCCTTAGGGTTCAAGCTCGGATCTACAGCCAATGGCCGCGACTAGGCCCAACTTGGAGCTCCCTTTCCAGTCTGAACGTGAGGTGGTTTGCTTGTAACAGGTTGAATGAGCTAGGAGCTCTTGGGCGTGCAAATCTCCAGGAAAGAAAGGGTGCTATTCAATTCCATTTTGAGGTTTAAGCTTGAATCCACAGCCCTGGTTGCGTTCCTAGATCGTTTCCTCCATCTGTGCATGAGGAGCTTCTGTTCTTTTGCAACAGGTTCGAATATTGGGAAATTCCAAGGTTGAAGACAACCCTCTGGACGCGTTTCCGGACGAATCCGGACATCCCAAATCACAGTGAGTAGGATTTCATTTATTTATCATTAATAAACTCAGGCGTTTGAATATTTTCTGTTTTGTGTGCGAATTACGCTGATAACAGGCGTTATCAGGCGTCGGGCAGTGTTTGGCGTCGCTCGACCTTTTTAGTTCATAAAATGCTTCTAGACACTGTTATATGATTAAATTTAGCATTTGAACAGTATGGATTGAATCAGTAGATTTATATGGTTCATTGGAACCTAAATTGCTCATTTGAATGTTGAAATTAGAAATTCATGTCTGAAAATGGTATAATTTGGGTATGAACCCAGACAATGAAGATTTCTGATAAATTATCAGATGTACGATTTCAAAGTTGATATGAATAAATAAAATATGCATGAAAACCCTAATTGCATATATCTTTTGACATTAATATGTGTAAATTGATATTTACATGAAATGGCACATTTCTCTGAAATATTACCAGAAATTCTCAAGTATTGTTATTAAATTGTATTGTGATATGTAATTAACTCTTAATTGAGTTAAGTGATGCACAAACCAGGATTTGGGTTAATGTGCACATTTTTCGAGAATTTCAGAGAATTGACAAATGTTACGTATGAATTCTCATATGTGAAGTAAATTACTCTTAGTAGTGCACTAAGATGTACAATTGAATGAATTCAATATGCATGTGCCAAATTGACTTGAGTTTGGGATATTTATGAATTTTAAATCTGCCTGCATGCATGATATAAGGATAAGGTGTTGCCATGTGATAAGTGAATGAGGTAACTGAAACCCTAAGGATAGGGTGTTCAATGAATCATGTTATGGTAATATGAAAGGTCTCGATATGAGATGTGGTGATACTTAACTGTTGAATTGTATGTTTCTAGTGCATTTAACTTTATATGCTTGTTCTCTCTGAGTTGATATCTACATACTACAGGGCTTCTTATTTTCAATACATATCTCGTAAATTGCAGGTGATGAGATATGACATGCCCTAGAAAGGGATGTTACTGAGACATGATATATGTTGAATACATGAGTTAAGATGTTTCTTATGATATGATATGGCAGGCCGTGTGAGCCTTGTGAGAAATGTTAAATGAGTTATGATTTCTGTTTAAAATGTACCATAATGTTAATGTTAAACTTAGGTGCCCTGAACACCGTAGAACCCCTTTGAGAGGTCTGCACCTTAGGGGTGAAACTCGTGTCCAACATCAATCGGTTGAGTAATTCTGGTGGCACGAGGACAAAAGGGTTATCCAACACCAACCGGTTGAGTAATTCTGGTGGTAACCCAGTGTTGACTCCCTGCGCCTGTGTACTCAGGTTAGAGGAGGAGTATAGAGTACACTCTTTTGAGAGTGCAGTGAGGCCCTTGAGCGCCTGAGAGTCCTGTGCAGACCAGGACGAGAAGTCAGACTTAGCATTTCCCGGGTGTGTCGCTAAGTCTTGTACGGTGTGGTCGTAGTGCACTGCGAGTCTCTATGCAGAGTACACTGCATAGATCAGGGCATAAGCTAAAATATGATCATATAGGTTCACATAGTTCCTTATAAATGAAAGAGTTAAGGAAGACTAGAGCATAGTCTTCTAGTAGTTATTCTTTGGATGCAACATTTACATTCTTCGTTATTTCAATTATATTGTTTTAGAATTGCTCAGTGTAGTATTTCTTGTATATTAATCTGAATAATAAACTTGACGAGTTGTTTAGTGATAGTTAAATGAAAAACTATTCACTGAGCGAGTAGGCTCACTCCTCTACTCAAACATTTTCATATCAGCAACAGTTCCAGGAATCTGAAGGATCTTTCCATCCTAGTTTTTGGCAGTAGAAGGTATATGTAGTTAGTTTAGTTAGAGGTCTCTTAATCCTTTCCCCTCGGTCCTTGGGACATGGTGTGGGTGAGAGAGAGTATGTATGGCGAATGAGTAAAAGATGTAAATTAACTGTTATGTTTACTTTCTGTTAAACAATGTTACATGTTGTAAACTCTGTTTATGTTCTTTAGCCAGTTTAATTGAAATGCTTCCGCAATAGTTTATTATGTTTTAGTTTACAGCAATAATCCGGATATCATTACGAGGTTTTAAAAAGAAAAAGTTCTTAGTGATTTGTTTATGTGATAATCCCTCCGTCGCGCCCTAATCTCGTGATTAGTGGTTAGTGTGAGATCGGGGTGTGACACTGCGGTTCTTGGGCTCATGTTGACTGATATTCTACCTTTGGTTTGTCCAGCTGGCTCGCCACCACTAGACTATCCTTTCCTTGGTTGAGTCGTTCGGGTCAGTGTTGGGCCGACCTGCTTTCTCGGTCTAGGCTGGGTTTAGGCTGGCTCATGCTCTCCTCCTCCTCTCTGTGTTTCCATCCAACGTGAGTCTTGTGTGCCTCCGTCACCTGATCTAGCTCTGATGAGCAATCAACAGAGCGGAGGTGCTATGCATCAACTCCTACGACCTCCATCATTTTCAGCCTTTCTCCCCTGGTGCCTCCGACCTCGAGGCTTTTTGTCTGAAACTCCTCCTCGTGAGTTCGAGGAGGTCTCCGCCGCTTGCTTTTGATGCAACAGAGTAAAAGAGGCAAAACGCCTCTTCTCGAGGTATCTCAAAGATGATGTCTCCAGGAGCAACGCTCGACCTTCACAAACTAGATCTCATCTTGAAAACACAATGAGGTGTAGCTTAGAATACCTCCCTAGCTTCTCCTCCATCTCTGACCAACTGAGGTGGGTTGACCAGTAAAACCACATATGGAGTTTTTGGGAACAGCTACGTTGGGCTCTCCTGAGCATTCTCTTCCTTTCCTCTCTTCATAACATCCTCCATTACGCCTTCTACCTCCCTTTTCTAGCTCCAACCATTACCTTCTCGCTGCAATGGAGACCATCAGAAAAGTGGGAGTCCGTTCTCCCTCCCCACTCAGCCAACCACCACAAATAAGGGGTCAAAAGTCTCGTTGTGGTGAATAGAGTACAACGACTCGATTAGTCTCTCACTTAACATGTGTTCCTAGGCTTGGGATCGTGGGTGAACTCGACTGCACTGCCCTGTGTAACCGCAAGGTAGGAGACAACTGGGAGTCATCCGATCCCACCCATTGTATGGCCAAAAGACGGACACATAGTGGATCCATGGTTCTTCATGTCTGAGGCGCGTGACACATCCAACAAAATGAGATTTAAGCTACATAATCAGAACTTTGGTAAACACATACACCAATATTCACATTATTTCATGATATTCAAACCTAAATAACTCCCTCTAGGATACTCCAATTGCACCAAATTTTAACCATAGCTTTACTATCTCCCAAGCTACATTCTACTCAAATTTGGTGACAAAATTCAGTTATATGAATCAATTAGATTCCTCAGATAGGAATAAACTTATGGATCTTAATAATGATATCAACACCAATAAACATCCATATTTTGCCAAAGCATTTGGAACTCTCCAAAATAACTCAAACACACACGAATTCACCTATGTCACTGGACATTTAAAGATTTCAAAAGTCCACTCTATCACATCGTACACACCTTAAGAGAAATTTCGTCCTCAAAATTAAGTCAAAAATCCAGTCCATCACACATGATGGACATAACAGTCAACACCATCTGCAGTAGTTCCACTCTGTATAGACACACATATGTGTGTGCGTGCGCGCGCGCGAGAGAGAGAAGAGAGATAAAGAGAGAAAAAAAGAGTATGTACACACAAACATGCTATAGAATTATAGGCACATCAAGATTCACCTTAATCCAACATGCATAAAACATCTAATGAAAGAAGATTTGTAATTTCTAATAAATGGTAAATTATAAAAATGTTGGACGGTATATAGCTATATCTCATGAGATATAGATGTGCTTATTTAAACATGTCTAATCTAAAGAAAGTTGATTCAATGAATATTGTTGGTTTAAGTGACTTCTTCTACATGTGCATTTTTCATTCATTCGGACAAAGATGATTTCTAGTGATCTGTTTTCCCTAAATCATGTTCTCTTATGTTCTGTGATAATAAGACTCATGCCGTGTATCTTGTGCGAGGGAGTAGTCCAACGGTGCGACTCGACAATCCTCAATGAAGGAACCCGAGTTCGATTCTGGTTATTTTCCTCGGGGTGCAACAAAACCCCACATTATTAAGCACGATGCAGTGCCCTCAAAATGTTCAGCTGATTTCGGGGTTTACCCTTGACTGAGTCGGATACAATAGTGGCCTTGTACAGGAGGGGTTCCTCGTTATAAAAAAGACTCATTCTGTGTATACCTTTTGTAACATTCTAGGAGGGATTCCTAGGCACATGTAGTTTCTCTGACAAAGACATGATTGCTAATAAGCAGCAGAAGTATTGCTTCAAATTCATGTCTTGTAGACCTGTCAAACGGGTGGGTGGGTTGAGTTTGGGTTGGGTCATTGCGGGTTTGGGTCTCGCGGGTGTGGTTCAAAAAGACCCAATGTTAAACGGGTGGAGAAGTAGCACACCCAAACCCGACCCAGCGGGTTGCGGGTCGCCCGCGGGTGCCCATTTAATATGTGCACAGTGAAAAGATATTGCTAGTTTCTGCACTAAGACAAAGAATCGAATAATTCATTAATAATTTTCAGTGTAAACATAACAAAATGAGGGCAACCTTCCACTACTTTTTGTGTCAAACACAATGTAATATTTGATGTTTTGAAATAAAATGTAAGAGACAAAATAAAAAACAATCATTTCTGCAATGTACAATAAAAAAAACTAAACGATATAGATGTTACAAATAGCATAACATATTACCATAACAACACTATATTTTGTCGTTATAAGTTCTTGATGTTTCATGTTATGATTGTCCAATACATAGAGTGAACAGAAAGAGAATATAATTGTTGTGATTGAATATAAAACATGCATTACACTATATATTCATTAACATAAAAATAATATAGAAGTTAACGAATTTGTTTGCACTAGTGTAAACAATTAACAAAGGATATCAATAAAGAAAGTTAGACTTTAACTCTTTATATTGTATACATTCCACGTCATTAATTTAGTTGATTGATAAATGTACAAGTGTTGCATGTCTTAAGAGTCATATAGATAATATATTTATATTAATATATTATTTAATTAAATGGGCACCCGCGGGCACCCGCAGATCACCCGTGAAACCCACTAAATAAATGGGTGGGTATGGGTTTGGGTGATTTCTAGCGGGTGGCAAATTTTGCCATCCAAACCCAACTTAAACGGGTCGACCCGTGGGCGCCCGCGGATTTTGACCTAGTTTGACAGGTCTAATGTCTTGCCATGACAAACATCATAAATGAAATTACGTGTGCGCAAAATATCATTGTAATTTTTTGGCATAATAAGGTAACTGTAGCTAGTATTAAATAAATTAAATAAATATTAATAGTCAAAAGGGGCAATTTGATGCATCATTTCTATATAGTTACCGGCTTAGTTTGCATCTAACGCTTGGTAATTGCCCATTAGGCCTCATCATCCTCCTCGACGTGAGATTTGAAATTATGCGATAAAATAATCTAATGCACCTTAATAAGCAACGCGGCCTGCGCAAAAGGATGGCAGTGCACGGGCCGTTCGGATCATGCAAGTTTTTCTTTGAAATCTACGTGCAGTCGCTGTCATCATGCGTTCGGAATCACGTATTCAATGACTCCCCTCTCCTACCCTCGTTCCCGGTCACCTAACCCTTCAGCTCACCGGCGGTGTTCGAAACCCAGCACGCAACCAGACCACGAGACGCGAACTCCAAGCAGAGAGAGAGAGAGAGAAGGAGGGATAGAGAGAGAGCGAGCGCCCCCAAAATATATAGTGCGGAGCTCTCTCATAACATAAAGCAACAACGACGACGCCGAAAAGAAAACGCGAAGACCTCCTCCCTCTCTCCCTCATCTCCTCTTCTATTCTCTCCCTTCCTCTCCTCGCACGCAGCTCTCTCGTCTCGTCCCCCTGCCCCCTCTCTCTCCTCGTATCTTTTGTTCTTTTTCCGTCGAGGAGAAAGATCTCTTTCTTCTCTCTCCCCCCCTTCCCTTTCTATTCGATCCCAGCGGAAAAACCCCCATGCTGCCCCCAACGCTCCATGCCGAATCGCCTCCCTCGCGTCACGGCGCCGCTTTGATTGGTCCCTCAGTTCTGTTCTGAGGGTATGTCGACGCCGCCTTCACCCGCGCCGCCTCCCCCTCCCTCTCCTATACCTCCCGCCGCGCCCCCTACCGCTCCTCCTCCTGCTCCCGCTGCTGCTCAGCCTCTTCCGGCTCCCCCAGTGAGCAGTAACGTCACTGTGCCAGTAGCCGCGGCCGAGGGCAGGATCTGCTTCAATACATCGTGCAAGGAGACGCTGCCCGAGTTGGCCCCGCGTCGCAAGGGCTGGAGGCTCCGCTCGGGGGACTTCGCCGACCTATGCGAACGTTGCTCGTAAGTGCTCGTCCACGTCCTATTCCATTGCTAGTTCCGTGACTTTGTGCGTACTTTTCGGCCTTTATCCCTCTTCGCTACTCGCGGGTTTATACGTCCATTTGGATTTTACTGAAGCGATTGGGTGTTTTAGGGAGGAGGAGTGTACTGCTCTTCCGTCAAAGATCTGTGCTATTCTTCTTTCCCCTCTCCTCGAAGAGTTCATGTTACCCAGTCGCCATCTACTGCCGTGCTTGTACTAGTTGACGTACGAAAAACGTTGTCTTTGCTCCCAAGGCGTTGATATCTATGCCCCGGCCCTTCTCTCCCGGGATTCATCGCCTACCTCCCTCTCCACGTAAACCACCAATTTACTTACTCCACACTGTGCTTGTTTGCTTGCTCGCATTGTTTGGGGCTCGGTTCGCCGATTTCCGATGGCTGTAGCTGTAATTTCCCAGGCATCGCTAACTTTGAGCTATATTTGGTCTTTCTATTAACTGCTAGTGCACGTCCCTGTCCCATCTAGAATTTGTTTTGTACAAATTGCATTAATTGTCGGCCTTAAAGTTATGGGACAACGAGTACGTAATTGCCTAAACGTGTAAGATAGCCTTGAATACTGGTGCATTCCGGGAAATTTGAATTTTACCTCGTTTACTTGTGTTCTTTCTCGTGAAGGTATAGATAGTTGAGCGCGATAAAGCTGACATCTTTTCCCTGTTTCCTCAATTCCCTCTGCTCATTTTGCAGAACAGCGTATGAGCAAGGGACGTTCTGCGAAACATTCCACTCTGATGGGGATGGATGGAGGAAGTGCGGGTCGTGTGGGAAGGTAAATTTCTTCCGGGATTTTTTCTGAATGGTTAGACGTGGAAAATGTAATGTGTTTTGCAATATTTGATTGATTGATTAAGAAATTCCACGTAGAATTGCATCTTCTGCCTACCTAAAGGCTAACTGGATGAGCAATTCAGGCTGATATAGTCATAATAATCTGTTTGTCCAATTTTTTTTGCAGAGGGTGCACTGTGGATGCATCGTATCCTATGGATCCTCTGTGCTTCTTGATGCTGGAGGAATCGAGTGCCTGCCATGTGCTCAGAAACATATTGTCATGGTATGGAAAACTGTTCCGATTTCATTTTTGCTTCTATCTACTGAAATTTATCCATTTCGTATAATGTAGAAAATGGATGTGCATTACTCACTACAAAACTGGAGCTTCTTTATATATTTACCAGTTCAACAACTTTGATATTCCATAAATGTCCTCTCTTTTAAGTCATTATAGCGACCAGAGGTTTCTGTTGCTATGGTAGTTAGCCTCATATGAACTACAAGAGTAATGTTACTTGGTCGCCACCCTAGATTAATGTTAGGTGGTTGGAAATGGGACTTTCACAGGGGAGGCTTTGGGCTCAAACTCCTGCAAGATAAGGGATGGCTTCTCACTACAGTGCTGGGAGAGGCCCCTGCAGGCCTGCACAAATGGTGAGAGACCAAGGCAGCTGGCACCATGGAGCTGTTGGTGTTGTGGGCAGACTCAGGGTGTAACCCAGTACAAAATACACCAGGGCAAATCTTTGTATGGAATGACCAAAAATGAACCAGTTGATATATGAGTTCATAAACCAAAAAAGAGTAATGACAATGTTAGCATGATGCTAGTTAATTATCATTATATATTTATAGATTTTGTTGCTTCTCCATAATTCTACTTTTCTTCTCATACGTCTTGCCAATGTTTCTTTAAACAACCATCTCAGCCATATCTTAGCCAAACTACTTATTTCCTTTCACATGCAATAATAATACAGAAATGTTTTGTTTTGTGGTTGTTCTCACCCATATCCAGTCATTTCTTCCCGCATTGGAGACCTATTCTCATTGATGTTGTGAAAAGTCACAAGAAAAATACTTTGTTTTCCTTAAAAAAATCAGCTCTCAAGTTAATTTTGTTGTTAGAATTCTGAATGACTTGCAATAGCAGTACTGTAGCTGAGCTGTTTTTGAGTTGCATGATTCCAGGGTTATTTATGTCCGACTTGATTGTATGTTGATTCTCTGAAAAACCTTTCTCCATAGAATACATGCTTCACCTAAAATAACTTTTTCTATTCAGATAACACGTTTTTTCAGAAAGTCTCAAAATTGTATATCTCCGCATCTTAAATATATCCAGTTATCTGAGTTTTTTTTTTTCAAATATAGCATTAGCAGAAACTTTGAATAACTTCTGACATCTTTCCTTTTGGTTTCATGACATTGTCATCAGGCGCCAAACCAAGCATGGCAACCTCCTTTGTATCATCCGATTTCATCTGACAGACCAAGGGAAACAGCAGCCAAAAACTGGGGCCATCTTAATTCTACAGGCACTCTACCTGGGCAGTGGCGGCATGCACCGAATTCATGGAGCGTTAAATCAGCTGTTAACTCTGAATTACATCGGCGTCTGTCCTATGAGTTTGACAGGCCCAACAGTATTGAGAAGCTCTTTTCTGGTGTGACTTCTGTCGTCTCTGATACCAAAAAACATGAAGATCTTCCTGAAAGGCAAGCGGCTCATAATGTGAACAAGTCTGTGATGGACAAATTCGTTGGTGGAAATCCTGCGATGAAGCCTTCTGGATTTGGTGGATTCCATCGAGAAGATGGTAGTATAGGTGAGATGCAGAATCCAAATCATGTTGGAAATAATAACGCCTTGCTCACGAGAAAGGTGGTTATTCAAGGCTCCCGCATAAGCAATCCTTCAGGATCTATGGTCGGGACAATCCAAAATGCATGTGGAAGTGTTCCAATGGGGTCACCAATCCTGAAGGGAGATTCCAATTCCCCTGTGCTTGGAATAGCATCACCATTTTTGTCGTCAATTGAGGTTAACAATCCAAGGGGAATGCACCCGAACCAGTCTTCTTTTCAGAATCCTCACGCCGCTAATACGAAACACTTGCTCCAACATCCTGGGATTTCGGTGGATCCTGCTAGAGAATCACAAACTCAAATGCGCAATGGAAAGCCCAAGGTAGAAGGGAGAGGTAGAAATCAGTTACTTCCTCGCTATTGGCCCAGGATAACTGATGTCGAGCTTCAAAAATTATCTGGAGAGTATCCTTATAGATCTGGAGTTTATTTGCTTTTTGAAGCGCTCAAAATTTGTGCAGTTATATTCTTAATTTATTATCTTTGGCCTATCCCCCCCCCTCTCCTGAATTCTCCTGGTCTGATTATGTGAACCTTAACCTTATGAAAGTTCCAATTCTGTCATTACCCCCTTGTTTGAGAAAGTGCTAAGTGCAAGTGATGCTGGTCGTATAGGCCGTCTTGTGCTGCCAAAAAGGTGTGCTGAGGTTAGTGCTACCGTAATCTTGCTGAAAATATATTACTTTTATGCAACTTAGATAGTCATATAAAAATGTGGTTTAGTAGCTGCTAGGTTTTACATTCTCGAGCTCTTCACATGGGTGTCTTGGATTTTGTTTTTGGCATAAACAATATCATCTTAGATGGATGCAGTTGATTGAATGCCGGCTTCATGTGGATAGTAATTTATGACCCGCACATGATTTATTTAAGACCCGGCCACTATAAAAAAGCTTTCAATTATCCACAGTACCAATTCTTATAACACGATGGATTCTTGGACAGATTTATCTAACAGTTATATATGAGAACACATTTTTTTAATATACTTATGCAATTCATGAGTACAAAGATTAATATTTATTAATGAAAACAAACCTCCGATAATGATTACAAAGTAAAGATCTTTGATACATTATTCTTATACTTTTACAATATGAAATAGCCTTAAGGCAAACACTTTCATGGCGAGCACAGTGGCTTTAATCTATTAACACACAAATGGGATTTATAAAGACAGGACAGATCACTAAGCCAAGGCCTACCTTTACTTGATTGTTGCTGTTAAGTTTAGCTTATTTTACTTCATATTGCTAAAAATGTGATATTTACTAACTGAAATCAATCAACGAATTCAATAAAATAACATCATGGCCATCCTTCCTCACCCTGCAAGTGGTCACCTTTCTCTCTTTATCGTGATTATAACCTGCAATGTCAGCACAATACGTTGGGGAGGAAGGGGAAGAGGAGGAGGGCACATTAGTTGCTCCAAAAGTAACTTAGTGGCCGTTTTCCGACACGATATGTATTTATACTTATTCCAATCACAACACTTTTTTCTAGAAGATACAATTATGTACACAAGTTTCTGTAATGTCTATGCATTCTGCATGCATACCCAGTTACCCACCCAACATGCTTTCGACACTGTGAATTACTGCTCTACCACCAGATCACCTACAAGCCGGCAGTATTCACAATCATTTCATTGATCAAACAATGTGGTTTGCTACAACAAAGTAGAGATTGAGCTAGTGAAAGCCTCATGTCGCTGTTGCAAGCATAAATTAGAGAGAAGGGACAATGATGGCTAAGAGGAGGGGCAGTGTGAAGCTTCATGTGAGATGTTTAGGTGATAATTGGACCTGTTTACCTCTTTAGTCTAAATAGTTGAGGGGGTGGGGCTTACTGAGAGTGCTTTCCCAACGGTGCTAGCCAGATAAAAGCTTCCCACCTGACATGTGGTGGCCCCTGTAGGCTTTTCTTCAACATATCTTGCAATAAAGATGTTTATGTAATGACTTGCCTCTAGCATCTGTCTTCACCTGTCTTTTTAAATATAGAAGCTTGTGTTGCCTTTGTACATCAGTAACTCTATAGAGTGACTTTTGTGTGTGGCATAGAGGTGGGTTAGGCTGCAAGGAGAGAGAAAGATGTACAATTTGAAAAGGCATCTGCACTAATGAGTGATCATATTTGCTCTCAGATATTGAATAATGCAGACCTTAGCAGGGAAGTAGACTAAGACTGAACAAATTGAAGTAGAGAAATAAGTCAAGGAACTGAAGTTATAAAGAATGCTCTGTCGTCAAGGGGAAACATGGCTATATATAAGAGAAAAACATTATAACCTGAGATATGTTGGTAATTTGGTTGCTTAATCAAACTGGGAGTCAAAAAAGGAAATCGGTTAAATACGGTATGATGGCAACTCCATCACCATCAATGTAAGCGGTCAATATGTTTGCTTTTGATTGCTTGAGTTGGAAAGCCTACAAAGAGTTTTATTGTAACATAAATTTAGGACAACCAACTTCTAGGAATGAATATATATGTTTTTTTGGATAACCTAATCACTCGCGAGGAAAAGGGCCTCATCCAAAGGCTTTGGTGTGTGGTTTTGCAGAAAAAGAGCCTGATCCCACTCATGACTTTTCTTTTTAATTTGTAGAGTTTGTTGTTGAGTTAGCAATAAAGCCAAACCCTTCTTGATCGGATCTCCCCATGCCTATATAAGATCTTCTCTCTTTCTCTCTACCTTTTTCCTCAAAATAATTATTCACCTAACATGTATACTCATTGATTCTTCATGCCAAAACATAAAAAAACATCCCTTGCGTATTTTATCCTCATCATTTGATATTAGCAACTATGTTTTCATATAGTCTCTGTGAAGTTTAAAGCCCTGTTGTATTTCTTATTGATAGATGACACACTCCTCTCCTATGTATAGAAAAGAAAGCACGTACAAGGAAGCAAACTTAACCCTAATGGGTTAAGATAATTGGGCCTATATTACAAATGAACCTATTAAATATAAATAATTTCTAACATCTAATACCCCCTCAAGTTGGAGTATGAGTAAAACACATATCTAGCTTAGACACAAGACTGAGACGACACGACAAAATAAAAAATAAAATGTCACTCATACAAGAATGTCACTCTCCCTTAGACACGACTATCCAACTAATACAATAACATCTGATGACGCCTCCTTTAAAGTTGTGTTTAGTAGGTCTTAAAATATACGAACTTTGAAAAAAGTCTTCTAAATTGTATTTGGAATGAGGAAAGTAGATGGAATCCAAGCACCGTAGCAAAAAAATTACCATCATCAATCTGGAGTAGACGATCAAAGCACCATGATTGCGCCATCTTCATGGGAAAAGATGTGTGACTGGAAAAGATGTAGTTGTATAGGTATCTTCAAATTGTCTGAGAAGAACCAACTGGGCCAAAGTACCGAAGACCACCGACATACATAACTTGGCACGAACACAAACACGATGAGGTGATGATGACTGTCGTACTGGATCCATAAATCTAGAGTGCGAATCTTAGGGGCTTGACATGAATGAAAGACACCATCAAGAAAAGCCCAAGTGGATCACCAAAAGAACCATATTGACACTTAAGAAACAATAGATGCAACTTAGAGAAGACATAAATAAAGTAGCTCGGTGAAGATAAAATCTGGACAAACATTAACCTTACAGATTCAGTATTTGCAGGCTAGATATTGACGAGCTTATGGAAAGTTCGAAAAACAACTATCCGTCTCATGAGAATGCAATAAGATCGCCACAACACTAACACCAATGGGAACAAGAGGCTGGAATAAGCGCCGCAAGCTCTGTTCCAACATGTGTCAATGTTCTAACTGAGATCCTTCAACATTGCTTGAATGTAGTGGCCAACTGGAATAAGCGCAGATAGCCAACTCACGTGCATATCGTGGCACAGACACAAAGAGGCACAATGTCATTGGGAAAGAGATACGTTAATGATGCATTGGATACACGATGCTTAGTGGGAATGAAACTCCACAAAGACATTAGAAAATGGAGGTGCTGAAAATATGAAGATACATGAAGATCATAATAGCTTGCAATATACATATCATTTTTCTCTTTATTCACATACTCTTTCTTTATATTTTCTCTCCCTCCCTCTGCATATATCGTCTCTCCTCCATATACCCTTGTACACCAATTCTGAAGTGAATGAGTAGTTGATGTGGAAAAGAGATAATGCCCCTTGCATGTGGAAAGTGATGCACATACAAGGGGTGATAGGGGGAATAAGATTTGTCAAGGGAGAGTCCTTGTATATATTGGAAGTAGAAGTAAAGGGACTCCTCGGTAGACAATGTTGTACTACTGGGGGTCTTGGCTGTCCCTAGTGGGTGAGAGTCGAGGGGAGGACGCCCCTCGCAGGGGTGTGGGGGCAGATCCTTGAAAAAAAGGTGTACATTAGTTTTCAGTGGGATATCAAGCATAAAATTAGTGAAAATAGTGTGGAACCAGGGAATTTAGAGGTCTGAGTAGGTTTGCAGTCCTTTACTTTTGCGTTGCGATACAACTGTGATGGCTGGTGGCTTTGCGTGCATGGCTAATGGGGAGTATATTATGTGCTTTTGCGTCGCGATACAATAGTGATTGCTGGTGGCTTTGCATGCGTGGCTAGTGGTAAGTATATCATGTGGGTGACGTTTTGGCCCGAGGCTTCTATTTCTGTAGCTACCACTATGGCTACCAACAATTGCAACATTTCATTGGAAACTCTATTTATAGATTGAAATAATCCTATTCTTTCTCACCCGGGGGATTTCCTTTGGTCATCCTCGACGAAAATTCATCAAGCTTCTTGCAGGCTTATGGTGTCCAGAGACTCATACCTTCATCTATTCCCTCTTAGCCAACTTTGGTAGCAAATTCTATTTGTGACGCCACTTTGAGCCCCAATGGGAGTAGTGACTAGCGTTCTGAGTCATTGGGCGGCCAGACGGTTGCCATGAGTGACGGTCGGCGCCTGCATCTAGATCGTGATTGATCCTACAATGGTCATTAGATGCTCTGGTAAGGCCAATGCTGGAGGCAACAATTGCCTTCTAGCGGCCTTGTGTTGGTCATAATAGCCGTCGGCAGCGCCTAGACGGAGAGCTTGCCGGTTGCAAAATGGGGCTGTTGTTATGGTGGTCGACAATTGTTGCTATGATGGTCGAAGGTTGTTGTGCTTCTGTAGATGCCTAATGTTTTATGCTCGGGTGAGAGTGACGACCGATGGTGGTGGCCTCTCTACTGGTTGCAACAACCAACAATGGTGGCTAGGCTGGCCGCTACTACTACTTAGAGATGTGGCTGGAGTCCGAGATGACTAGATCTGACTCGAAGCAGGCAAATAATGTTGGTAATGGTCGGGAAGACGAGCGCCGACGTTGGATTTTTTATGAAAGAGGAAGAAGGGAGGAGATGACTATGGAGGTCGGGATGTTGCCTGGCCGCCGACCAAGTCAAGAAGAAATGGCGGCCACCCCCGACAGAGCCTCTCTCTTTTTCTCTCCTCTATAAGGCTTCTTAAGAGCGGGCTGCTCTACTGCTCTATGATATATAAGACGAGTATTGAATTTCTTATTGATATAGGAAAAGAGGTAAGTACCAGGAAGCAGACTTAACCCTAATGGGCCAAGACAATCAGACCCATATTACAAATGAACATATTAACTAATAATAGTTTCTAACATCTAAAAATCTATATGGTCATTCTGTACATATTGTTAAGCATTCTGGATTCTGCTGTACACATTTTGTTGACACTTTGTTTGTGGATGAGCTAGCATTTACCTTAACACAATATTTATAAAACATTTAAATAAAAGCAAACGATCGAGTATATCACAAATTTTGCTACTTCGACCGATGAGTTAAAAATAGAGTTGAACATTTCTCTTGTAACCACATTAAGCTTCCCATCTGTTTGTTTGTTCTCTAATATATGTTTTCATTTATGAAATTTGACATGTGCATCACAAACTTTACAACTTGTATTTCTTTTATTTATCCCCTCGCTAGGGGAATTTGAACTCCCCACTTGGTTGTTGTAGAAGGAAAATAATATGGATGATATATTGACAGTGTATTGACAATATGTTAGATACAAGAGAGCCCCTCTGCTTTATATAGGAGAAGGTAGAATATATGTTTCCAGACCCGACTAGATTCTAAATGGGCATGTAGTGTCCGACCCATATATCATATGATATGATATGACTTTTACTTCTAACACCACTGCAAGTTGGAACATGAAAATGACATGCCCAACTTGAATAACAAACATAAACAAGATAGAAACAAGTAATGACTAAAACATGATAGCCCATGACTTAGCATATTCGCTCTTCCCCAAACTTTGATATATTTGACTTTGAAGCTTCCTCTGAGATTGATAAACACCAAATCTTTGAGACATCTGTAGCTTTGACTAGGTTGGAGCTTGTATCTTGGAGTATGCTAAAGGATCATGCAAAGATCATCCGGGTCACCAACTAAGTTGCTATTGCCGTTGAATTAGTTTCTAGAAGAAACTCACCATGTGATAGATTTGACAAGATTTGTGCTAGAGGAAGACTATGCTGTAGTAGACGGTCAACATGCTTGACAGGGCACAAACGAACAAATAGAAAACATTGTCGACATAGTCGACTGAATGATCTTCAGACTGACACATCCAAATGCGCAAATAGTCCAAGATGCTCCGATGCTAGAAGACTGAAGTATTGCTAGAGTAGAATGACTAAGACATGGCCAATGAAAAAATATATTTGCCTGATGTAAAGAGCAAATGCCATCCACTTGATTTGAGGAATCTTCTTCAATTGTTGATGATGCGAGAGAATGTTTATTGAATGATGGAGCAATGCTTGGCAACTTGTAATTTGAATGGTTAGGATGGACATTGAATTTGAACTGGACAATGAGATCTTAATAACACGTTAAGTACACAAAACTCCATTTGTAGACAATGCTGCATAAGATAGAGATAGAGATAAATCTCTTCTTCTTGTTTCCTCTTTTAAGCTCTGAATTTTACACCTGATCTCTTCTCATCTCTTCTATTTCTCCCCGCACACCAACCACAAAGAGAGCACGAAAGTGGTTGGGATGGAAAAAGACAAGAGAAGCTCCCTTGTGACAAGACTTCAATAGAAGTAGGGGACGTGGGTTGGAGAGGGAAAAACAACTGGAGAAGGATTTTCTTGTTATGGCTAGAGACTTTGTGCTTGACTGATCAAGGGGCTTGAGAGAACTCAATTTCACACAAGAATGCTCGACTTTGTGCTTGAAAGGGTTACATCCTCGTACATGGGAGAGGTTGAAGTTGTGCCCGAGAGCAAACTATATCACATATGGGAGATAAGCCTTCATGTTGGCTCTTCAGAGAGGTTGACTTGGCGAGGAAGCTGCAGCAGTAGAACCGATAACCAAATTTGATGTAATAGGAGACTTATCCGACCCTTAGGCCAACAAAGCTAGAGGGTGTGAGGGAGGAACCCCGTGGTATGGACTAGGTTGAACAACATATCCGAGTAAGGATCTGACAAAGATTGATCTTTTCTGGACTGGACACGGCATGTGGCTGAGAGTGAACTATATTTCACATGTGAGGATAGGACTTCATGTTGGCGCTTTAGAGAGGTTGACTTGGCGAGGAAGCTACATTAGTAGAATCGATAACTAGATTTGATGTAATAGGATATTTGTTCGGACCTTAGGCTGACAAATCTAAGGGGGTGCAGGGGCGGAGCCCCACAATATGGCCTAAAGATTGAACAATAGATGCGATTAAAGATCCGAAAAAGATTGATCTTTTCTGGACTGCACATGCCGTGTGGGATGGATGACCCGTCGTGTGAACACATGCGAGGGAGATTCTGACCTTCGACACGTCGTGTGGACTAATACATGACATTGTTGAATATGCGTGGAGAACCGACCTATGACACAACATGTTTGACAAACGACACGCCGTGTCCGTTGCCAATGGAAGATTTGACACCCTAACAGGCACACGCCGTGTTGGAAGAATGACACGTCGTGTGCGCCACCCCACACAATATGTTCATTGGGTGACACATCGTGTCTGCCGCCAGGTGATTCTGGAACCCTAATGTTCACATACCGTGCTGGACACACCTAACAGGTTGACTATCGATAACGACGAACTCCATTGCGAATGAAGTTACACAGAGTGTAGGTGAGTTACACGCTTATACCCTTCTTGTTGGGCCAAAAAGCACAACTATAAATAGCGGTACCTACCGTGTTGATTTTGTTATGTGGTGTACGACGTGCCGCCAGGGCATATTTAACTTGTAGATCTTGGACACACAAGATCTTTGAATATATGCATGGTGGAGTAGGTAGATACAAGTGTTAGATGGTGGAGATGACTTCCATCATGGAAAAGATCACTGTGGGGTTGCTGATAGGAGAAAACTTCCACTTGTCAGTGCAACCGGACCTTAATTGGTGAGGATGATGCAAGAAGGGTGATAGCTGGATGGCTAACGAATGACTGTTCTTGATGAAGGGAGGCCGTAGGAGCATTTGTGTAACTGAACTTGGTGCTTGGGGAAGATGAATGAATTAGGGAAAGATGGTTACATGAGGGATGCTAGACGATAAGGAAGATGATGAGACAATGAATACAGCCATGAACTTGACGTTGGATATGACAACGACCCTTCAGAGAGAGAGAGAGCGACGAGGATGGCCCTACAGGCAGCCATCCTAGACCAGGAGGCAGCTTGCGGGTTGAAGATGCTTCTCTCTTTCTCTCTAGGGTATGGGTGAGCAAATAATGGTCCAGTCCGCAAAACCAAACCAGACTGCTCAATTCGGTCCGGTCCGGTCTAGTCCGTGGTCCGAGATTTTTAGTGAGGTCGGTCTTCGGTCCGGTTCGATCTAAAATCGGTCCAACCGTTGACTGGACCACAGACCGACTTTTATATAAAATTTATGTATATTTGTAGGTATATTATGTAAGAAGTACAAATAAAGTACATATATAAGCACTAATAGTGTAAATGTTTGTTATTAATGTTATATAATTGTTAGAAGTGACTAAGATTATCACTTTATACAATTAAATAAGTTATAAAACATGTAAAAAAGGTTGATTACGGTCCAAATGGTTCGGTCCGGTCCGGTCCTACCTCGGAACGGTCCGATCCCGGTCCGGTCTACGGTCCATAAATTCTTACGAAGTCGGTCCTCGGTCAGGTCCGGTTCTAGACCAATGCTCACCCTACTCTAGGGTATCATTCCCTGTTGTTTTGATTACCATGCACAAGGAAAATAATATGGATATTATATTGATAGTGTTGAAAATATGTTAGATATTAGAGAACCCCTCTCCTACATATAGGAGAAGGTGGACATGACCAAGGAATTTAACGACCGATACCGACGCCTTTTCGACAACTTGGATATAGATATTTACCGGTATACCGACAAAAATATCGACAGATGCACTCCTGGCCATATCGACGCCAAAATGAACGAATTAAATCATGAAATTTTACAGGTGCTATCTCAACACCTAGATGCAACGTTTTATGCAATAAAATTCTATATTGGGTATGTGGGGGGGGGGTCAATCATGTGGGAGGTAAGGAATCTGTCCTATTTTTTGGAGATTTTGATGAAGGGTTTTGATGACAAAATGCAAGAATTAAGATCTGAAATTTTACTAGCACAATCCATAAACTCATGTTTAGACACTTATGCAATAATATTCAATTTACAAAAAACATATAACAATATAGTAAATTACCAACTCACATCAATTGTATGTTGAGTGGCGCACTGGTTCTCTATACATTATGTTGTTGATATGGGCCACATATTGCTCCCATGTTATGTAACTTCTGTAAGACTTGTTGTATGAAACAACATGCTCCTCATACACTTCAAGATTGGTAAACTGTAACATCCCAAACTTTGGAAAATGTTCTACCAAATCTTTGAGATATTTTTCCTTGGTTATTGAAATGAATGGAGGTTGAGTAGAAGTAGGAGGTGCCCATGCTCGAGGAGCTTGAGGTTGAGTAGAAGCATGAGGAGGTGCCCATGCTTGAGGAGCTTGAGGTTGAAGAAAAGGAGGTTGCAATGGTACACCGACAATAGGATCAACTGTAGTATGCCGACCACTCCATGTTTGACCTCCATCACCAGAGTATGCTTCAGTGTTCACCCGAAAGCATCCATAAGGGCTACAGACAGAGTATGCTTCGTGATATCCCAAACCTACTTCTAATTGTAATCTTGGTGGTGGCTCAACTTGATATCCAAAATACCAATGTTGGGACTGAGATGGGTATGGAAGTGTCTGCCCAAATAACATATCTCCAAATGAATGCTGAGATTGAGAGTTAGATATGCTCATGGTATCCATTGAATCAACAAGATCAGAATAATAATCACTTTGACTCTAGTATTGTGGTTGTGGTGGAGGTGCACCGCTGTAATCTTTCCCAGTTCGAGTTTTTCTCCTTTGAAATGTTTTATCAGTCATGGGATATTCCTGTTCTGGTGGAGGTGCAACACGACTAACATAAGGCCGGTCATCATTTTGAGGATCAACCTCTGGAGGATATTCTGCCTGCGATTATCACCATCATTGCCACCATCATCAGACTTAGATTTTCTCATCAACATTCCTCAATCTCACACTAGCAGAATGGAAAAGTGTATCAATGCCTCCTTTCTTCCTTTTACCATGACCAGCTCGACCTTCATCATCATCTAGGTCAACAATAGGAATACGTGCAGTCCCACAGCCTCCACCTGCACCAAATGGCCCATACCTCCCTGTAATCCGAGCTGCCTCCTCCCTTTCCCACTCACTTCAGCGAGATTCTCTGATAGCACGTCTATACATACGATGTGAATAAGCTGTATCACATTCAAGAGGATATCCAATATCATCATCAGATTCAACAGAAGAACCTGTGGGCCTAACATTAAATAATGTATCCGTGTAAGCTCCATCAACCACCATCTTTTGTTGTTTTTATTTCTTTGCACCCATAAGTTTCTTGAAATCATCCCTAACACTTTGGGGACACCTTTGGCACATTGCCACATTTTTGTCCATCAATAATGTGACGTTTAAATCTAGTAATCCCCCCTCAACCAATTGTCTTCTTGCTGTAATTGCAAATTATCTTTCCCCTGTTCCCGTCAAGAGGCATGCAGTGATTCCATGCAAAATCCACATCCTTAGCTCCAACATTACCGACCCCAACACCCTCACCATCGCTTGAAGACATCTTCTCAAAAGTCAAAAGTCAACACTGCAAAAAGACAAAGACAAACAAAAATTTGGTGTATGAAATCAAACTCATTAAGTTGCAAGAAATTAATCTATTTGATGTATAATAGAATCAAACACAATACTTTAAGTTTATAAATGTTAAATGTATTTATACAATCAAACCCAATTTTTTTAAAGATTTTTATTACCAAGAAAAAAGGGTTAAATAGAAAAAATAAGTCTGAAATTATTTAAAAAAAATATAAAATATGATATTTATCTAGTATTAAGGCAAGTGGTGTGTTACAAATTACTCATTCCATCTTATATAACATTAACACACATTTTTGTAGAAAAAAAACAAAAAAATGAATTTTTTTTATTTTCAGCATTTTAATAAATGAAAATTCGAAAAATATAAATATTTTTACTATTTTTTTTGTATTTGTTCATATTAGTATTTGGTACAACTTCTACTAAACCTAAGTCATATACCTATTATTAATAGTACTTATTGTATTATTACGAATTTTATATTAATTAATGAAATATATGATAATGTTAATTAATAGTCGTAGATCTAGTGATACATTAGTAGATCTACATAAAATAATCATAGATCTATTGTTAAATAGCATTAATCCTAAGTTTTTTGGAGTAGATCTAGGATTTGAGTGTATTTAAAGAATTTTGGAAAACTTCTATTGTGAAAATAGAAGGAAATAGAGAGGGGAGGGGTTAGAAATGATGAGAAATGAAAGAAATTAAGAAAAACATACCTTGATGAGAGCTGATTTGAGCTCCAGGGAAAGAAATCACCCAAAACCCTCTTGTTTCTTCACTCTAGCAGCAGCAACAGACTCAAGTTTGCAAATGCCGATAAGTCGGGGCGGCATACCGCCAATACCGCCCTTAAGTGGGGCATTTTGCAGCGACACCCTCGGTTTTCGCCGATATCGGGCGGTTTGACCGGTAAGTCCACCGGTTTAGGGCTAGTTTGGTTGGGTGTAGTAGGGTGCAATTGTGTGAGTTTGCAATATAAAAATGTACATCAAACACACACTTTGTCGGCCGGTTACACCCTACCAAACAGACCCTTTCCGAAATTTGCAACCCCAACGGCAGACTTGCTTAAACCGATGACCGATGGCGTTGATATCGGTATACCGGTCGGTATACCGACGATACCGTTGATATCTCTTTCATTGGACATGACTCTAAAAACTTCCAAACCTGACTAGACTCTAAATGGGCTACAGACTCCGGTCCATAAATCATATGATATGACATGACTTTTCCTTCTAACAGTTATGAACCAACAAGTTTACCAACTCCGGTGCCACTTACAACTTTCTTTAAATCTTGAAGCCACTTTCATTGTGTACTTGTGGATTCAATGTCACATACAGTGTTTTGAAAAGCGTCCCAGGCGCCCGCCTGAGCGGCCAAGAGGCCCAACCGCCTGGTTAAGGCTTTGAGCGGCCACTCAGGCGGCAGCCCATTAAGCGGCCACCTAAACCCGCTTTAACCCGCCTATGCGCCCGCCTGATTCCTTGTTTTGGGCGCCCGCTTTTGGCCGCCTAATTTTTGGGTGCTGGATTTTGGTATCGTTGCTTTCATTTTTCATTTTTTTGTAATCAAATGTTGTTTCTGCTACTATATATTGACTTGCCTAGTATCTATGTATGTGCATGAGTGACTGTATTAGCATGTAATATAATATACAATACCATAAGTCTGTAATAATATAATACATTGCTGTTGTACATTGTTTAATATGAAACGTTACTGTATGATACATTTTATAATGCACCAATACATACATAAATATCTACTGCATATTGTATTTATGTACCCTTCTACCTTATATAATATAATGTACTAATACATTTTATCGTGTAATATATATTCTACTGTTTACTGGATATTGATAATAAAACATTATATATATTCTAATTGTTTACTGCATAATCTGCATTAATACATTATATATCTTCTACTGCTTACTGGATTTTAGTACATATAATCAGAATATATTCACTGCAGTGAAAGTAAACTATCTGGGTATTAGTAGTACCCAAATACCATATTACAACTGTGTCAAAAACTATATGAGTGCTTTATTTTTTTGTGTAGGCTGTCTAAATAAGTATAAAAGTTCCTTATAAATATATTACTTATATACAAATATGTATATATTTTTTATTAAATTATAGAAGAATTCAGGTACCCGCTTTTTCAAAAAGCGCCCGCCTGAGCGGCCGCTTGGCGCTCAAGCGGCCACAAGGTGCTCTCCGCACGCCTCCCGCTTCCCGCTTTCTAAAACATTGGTCACATATTAAACTTTAATACATACTTTAATAATCAAAATTCTGGACATTTCATTTCCTTCAGAATATGTACGTTTCTGCAAATTACATTTATATCAATATACATAAGGCAAAATTTTGGCCTGGATTTGAAGGCGAAGTTCTGACTTTATAACTATGATACAGCATAAACCTATCCTGCTACCTTTTCCATTTGTCAGCTGTGAATCAGTTGGGATTCATAAATATGCTTCATCTTTATAGTTTAAAGCTTCATTATCAGCTGCATGATGTTCCCAAACAAATTAAAATTGGACACATTTGCTTCTTTCCAAATCAATTTCCAAACACAATGATCTTGCCTCTTCTGTGGCATTCTCTGGGTTGCTTATATTTGTGGAATGGACGTGGCCTATCTGATTCCCTCAGTTTTTTTGATGATTTTTTTTTTAATTTGCAGGCATATTTCCCCAATATTTCTCATCCGGAAGGTCTTCCTTTAAAGGTTCAAGACACCAATGGCAATGACTGGGTCTTCCAATTCCGATTTTGGCCTAATAACAATAGCAGGATGTATGTTTTAGAGGGAGTAACGCCTTGCATTCAGTCAATGCAATTGCAAGCAGGTGATACAGGTAATGACGAGAGATGTTGAGGTTTGCCTTGGATTTCAATATTTTGCCTCTTGTTTAAATCTGCATATTAATTATAATAAACTCTTTTCCTTTATCTGATCTTGCTGCTTTTGCAATTTGAAATTGTATACTGCAAAACTAAATCAAACTACAGGAGGGGGCAGAAGAGTTTGTAAATTTGATTTTGGCTGAACTGTGAGGCCATGCTCTCTGTACCTTAGAATAGTGGATGGGAAATCTTAACCTGAAGTTCCTGAACTGTCTAAAAGCCAAGTAGAGCTGTATTTAGTCATTTACTATGTATACGATTTAGTAACTTACACTGAGAAGTCACTGTTTCTCCAATGTGTCATCGGCTATATTCTACCGTTGGTTGCAATGAAAGGTGCATTCCTGAAACCTGTGCATGGCGGCATTAGGCCATACTTGTTAAGGCCGCAAGGTGATAAGGCGCCATGCTTGAACGCCTTGTGCTTAGGCGCGCCTAGGCGTCGCTTAGGCGACTTTAAGAAAATTATATTTCTGTACAATTTACCTATATTTATACACGTGCTATGATTTTTTGTAACATCCCCCCTTCATATGTATGTTATATTTTACCTATATATGTTGTGACTTTTATACATTTCCCTCTTCATATATATGCTATATTTCATATAGATAAATCCATAAAAGTCCGGGTAATCCACTGATATACATTTTCTTTATACTTGATGTCTATAGTGTATTTCCCTATTGTATACATGCACTTTTATTGTTTGTGCATAGATATATACATATTAAACACAACTAAACATGTATGTGTACAGTTTCATTGCTGCATACATAAATATATACATATTTTAAAAGTTATACTTGGATGCAATTATGCAAAGATGTATTCTGTGGTAATATGTGTATTACAGGTTCTACTAACACTCAAAACAAGCCTTATGTAAGTTATGTAATCCACATTTGTCAATTTAAACTTGAATAAGGATTTAGGATACCAGTGATTTAAGGATAGCAGTGCTTTACATAGTATCACTAGATAATTTTCCTTACTTAGGGTAATTATCAGCTGATATACATATATGTTGCAGTTAATATGGCTGTTTGAAGTTCCTATGATAAGCAAGAAGGGAGTTGGTATACGTAGCATGATATTTGTATTGCAATTGAATATCCCTCAACATTTAAATCACATTCAAGCTAATACTAGGAAAATTAATATAAATATCTAGAGTATAAATTCCATTTAATAATGATATTGTACGACGAGCATAGATAAATATACTTAATTTGAATATTAAAACAAGTGTAGATCAAATAAATATCTATATATAGGGTCAGGAGTCCATAAAAAACCCTAAAGCGTCATATTGGTCAACGCGCAGGGCAAAACGACCCCCCTTGGAACGCCTTGCCGCTTAGGCGCGCCTAGGCGCTCGCCTTAACAAAATGCATTAGGCCCATGAATTTCGTTGAACCAGCCCCCACTCTGTTGATGCATACCTGCATCTCTAGATCCTAATGTGAATGCGCATTTCTTTTAGCTAGCATCTGGGATAACAGTGAATTACAAGTAAATAACACCGCAATTGGTCCATTATTTTATCATGTGAAAGTAGCCATGTTCCCTTGCCAAGTATTAAAGAGATTGGTTTTTTGATATAAGTGTTTCTTCTTTCAGAAATGTTAGGAAGCTATTTAAAAGAAAATCATATAAATGCCCTGTTGAGCTTCAGCTAATGTTCCAAAATTTTCCTGAGGTGCTCAGGATAATTTTGTAGACCGATCCATGAAATCTGGATTAGTGACACAGTTGGTGTATCATATAAGCTGCTACATTTTACGAAATCATACATTCTTTACCCCAATTCAGAACATGGCTGATATGCTATTATAAAGCCAGAAATTGAAAGGTGGTAGAATGCTGGCCACTCAAGTCTTGTCTACATAAGATGGTAGACATGTAACAGTAAATCATGGCTAAATTTTTAAAGCAATGCTATGATGCTATTCCAATGCTCAAACACACGACTAAGTTTTTCTTGTCAGCATTCCATTGAAGTTTCTCAGATCTTGTCCATCTTTCATCTTATTAATTTAAATGTACAAAAGTCTATTACTCCATCCGTATTTCATCCTTGTCTCCTTGTCACTCGGAATTACGAGTGATGACACCCTTGAACCTCATTCTTTGAACATCTAAATGTAAATGCATTTTGTAATATTGTTTTTCAAACGTTTGGCCAGTAATAATAAATCTTTTTTTTTTCTCTGTTTTCTCCATTTTGTTTGTGCTAAACAACTCATACAATTTTGTCTCTTATGTGTTGGATCCTAGATGGGTGATTAGATGCTCTAGAGGGGGGGTGAATAGAGCTGAAAGCACTTAAACAAAATTCATTAAACCTTCAAGATATATCAGAAGATAAGGTTGCTAAATAGGAAATTTGTGTGCAACTAAAACATACATAGAAAGGGAGAGAGAGATTGAACATGCACCGATTAGACAAGCTATTTAGAGTGGTTCCACGCTTCAAACTAGAAGTGTGTCAGTCCACTTGCCTAGAGAGGTCAACCTCTAGGACTTCCAAACTATTGCATTCTTATATTCACTTATAAGGCATACAATGCATGACCAAACAAAAGACTTACCTATCCAATACAAAGAGTCTTTAACCTTACCAAGGACTTACCCACTTTGCAAGAGTCTTCGGCCTTCTCCAAGGACTTACCCACTCTTGCACAAGTCTTCGGCCTTGCAGGGATTACTCACTCTTCTTGGATCTTCAGCTTTTGACTTCACCTTCACTTGGAGAAGCTTCCACCACCAAGGTCTTACCCACTTGAGCTTGAGTCTTCTGCCTTCTCCAAGGGCTTACCCACTCTAGCTCCAAGTCTTCAGCCTTGATCTTCACCAAGGGACGCCTTCCCTTGTTCTTCTTCACCTCTCTTGGCTAAGAGAGAGAACCTTCATCTTCATGATTGCAAAATGAGAGATGGGGAGGTTGTGGAAGTGAGAGCCTCACACGATATACAAATAGGACTAGCTCTCTTACAGATTTCCTACTCACTCTAATGGATGTAGCAAGTGATTAAGCTTAGAGAGAGAGAGGAGGCTGTAGGAAGCACCCAACTATGGAATAGGAACCTCACAAAGAGTTTGCGATGAATGCTCAACCTTGGAATGAAGCCCAAGGGGTCCTATTTATAGCTGGGGATGCCTCTTAGCCTTTTGGGAACACTTGTGAACGAAAACTAGCCGTTTTGTGGCTTGCAACGGATCTATTTTCACTTGTTGCAACTCCACAACGGCTAGAAGCACTTTTCTGCACTTTTCCGTACAGTGCAATCGGTCGAGTTTCTATAAGGGTAACTCGACCGATAGAGTAAAAGACAAAGCCGATATTCAGACCATCGGTCGAGTTTGTTCTGAGGAAACTTGACCGACCAATGAAAATCGATTTGGTCAGTTACTCCATCGGTCGAGTTCTGTGTAAACACAACTCGACCGATGCAATCTTCAGAGAATTGATCAAGGATGATCGGTCGAGTTTTCAGGCTGGGAAACTCGACCGACAAAGTGCATGTTATCAATTTTCAAAGTTGCATCTAAAGTGCTTTAATATTCGATCTAAGTGATCCTGATATTTTTCTAAGCTTAATTACAAGTCATACAATCATTACAAGTGATTTACAACATGATTCTAATGGATATACATCATATTACAAAAACGTGCACTTGTATGACTTTGACTTGTCTTTTCTCCAATTTGATATGCGCAAGTTAGGGCAATTGGAGTGTGTCTATACCTAATCTGAAATCACTCAAGTAGAGACATTAGACACCAATACGTGGAATGGTTAGTCATCATCAAAACATGGGTTTAGTCAATTTAGACGTGAGTCAACATTGACCTAATTGACCTTGAGTCAACATTATGTTCATAAAATGCAAACATAATTTGCAAATGGTTGCTTACCTAACATAAGATGAAATCCCCCTTTCTCTTTATATATCGCACGAATCGAATCAATAAATAGAGTGAGACTTGAATTAGATTCCTAAATGAGAATTACTAGTATCACACTAAATAAATGTTGGAGTGCGGTGGATCAATTGGCAAACATGTATACAAATATAGTGTTAATAGCCAACCTTGTTCTTACATTTTTGAGATACTTTGCTTAAAAATATGTTTCAGACTTTGTTGCTCTTATTCCTATTTTCACACGATATCACAATAGGATTTGTAACCGTATAAAATGTGTAAATAGTTGTGCACGTGTTATATCTTCATAGTCGCCCTCTTCCCTTTCTCCTCGCACATTGACTCCTTTCTCCTCCTTTTCTCCCGCTGTTGGACCCTTTAAGATCATTTGTTGCAAAAGTGACTGATGCAAGACAAGTCCCATTCTCTAGTCAAAAACTCTAAGAACACATCTAATTAGAATTCATTGGATTGATTCTTTTATTATTTTATTGTCGTAGGATTTTTTGTACAATTATTTCAATTTAGGACCTAAGTGCAATTCCATGGACTTATTTGTAATTCCAACTTTTAATATTATTAGGTTGTTAATTAGGTATCTCATTGCAAATGTCGTGACATCTAGGGTTTCAATCGTCCATTATAAATACCATCCTTTGGGTATGTGTTTGGGCAAATGGATGACTTCTATTGAGATTTTAGCTTTTACGGAATTCGTTCCTCATCAGTTAATATGATAGTTTGAGATTTGAACCTTGGGTCTAGATCCCACAACCCCCACTAGGGAACCGTGAGACAACCAACACCCTAGGTGCGACCTAACCTCCTATGATCCACCCTCGATTTTCTAGACCCTATGTCTCGGAAATCACCTCCACCTCTCATCTAGTCATTTTTAACTGTTTATCATGTACATATTTACCAGGTACTATTCATCATATTCCTTCAGCTATTTCTTACCCTCTACCCAATCACCACCTCCAAACAACATAGGCCTATTCTTCTTTCTTCCTTTATTTCCCTCCCTCCATTACTTTCTGATAATTTCTTGAACAACCAATGCTGATCCTGCTCTGTTGCTATTGCCCCACCACCTCAAGGTAGGCAACAACACCTTCTTGGGGTCAATCCGCATAATCCACTGCCACCCCTTCTCTCTCCTAGAGGCCAACATTCTACTAGGGGGTAGACCTAAGGTCATAGGACCCCGTCTTGGGTGCATGGGTACCTCTTTCTTTGACACAATCTTGTGACCCCAACGAATTATACCACTACTAGATTAGTGCCTTGCATTATTTGGGAACAACAACTGTAGGGGTTCCCTATACCCCTCTACGCACCTCACAACTTTTAGGGACTTTGGAGGTTCTTGGAGGGAGATCTAGGAGTCCCCATTGTGGTTGACATTAACACACAACAGGAAGTGCTATAGACTATTGCCCTCAAGATCAATTTTTTAGGCTTTTCTTCCTTTCTCCCTCTTCATCTACGCCATCCACATTAACATACTACATCTCAATATTTTGGATACCATATTAGTAGCCATTGAAAATCCTCGTGCACTTGCAAACCTAGGTTTTGGAGTTCCAAAAGTTAAATGAACTTCATCAACACATATTATGGCACGTAGTTGGGACTTCCAATAGCGAGATGATCAAGCGTGGCACTCGTTTCTTGACCCAGGATGTGGGAATTCCAAAAGTTTGAGCTATGTAACTAGCCTGACTTAGCATGTCCTACGCTTTTGACACCTCAATACCAACAAGCCGCAATCTACGAGACAATCGATGTTCACCTAGTCTTCAATAAGCAGATGCAAAGCCCGCGCCAAAATGTCATCCAACACTCCAATGCTACATTGTGGGACATCCTTAATGTACATTACAACTACATAGATAAGCTGAACTTGCCTCATTGTATCTTTGCATGTGCAACAATTCATGATCTATCATGTAAGCACGTCTTTATGTGGCCGTCGCTGCCCTCTATAGGTCATGATGCGGGCCATACAATGCCACAACTCTTCTTCCGCATGACAATGATGCAGTCACGCCAAAATGTCATCCAAGTATCCACTTTGATGCCAACCATTCACTGTTGTAGATGATAGAGATTCAAAGGCTTAGGATAACAACACCAATCCATCAGATGCAATTCTACTATCCTGTTGAAACGCCGTATTTATAGCCAGAACGAATATCAGAGATAGAGAATGATACTTATGCGGATACAACTCCCAATTTTTCTACTGCTCAAAGCGACGCCACTGGCAAAGCTTAACACAACCATCATATAGTTCCACAATCCTTTTCTTCTAGAACTCCTGGATGCA
Source organism: Alisma plantago-aquatica (assembly GCA_963693085.1). Taxonomy (NCBI): domain Eukaryota; kingdom Viridiplantae; phylum Streptophyta; class Magnoliopsida; order Alismatales; family Alismataceae; genus Alisma; species Alisma plantago-aquatica. The sequence goes on along the minus strand of OY856412.1, from coordinate 1,266,584,450 downwards.
ACTTTTGACTTAAAGTCGCTCATTGTTTTAATTGTATGTAGTAAAAACGTGATGCTTATCCAAACTAGTCTCATCTACATGAGGAAATGTCCTTGGATTGCATCATCAACTTGTAATAGTGATCTTCGGGCGAGATCATTCACAACGGAAGGAATGTTGTAGGCCAAGTCACATTCTTGAATCCTAAAGCTTGAGAATGGATCTGATTAGGTATTATTAGTTTTTTATATTTTTATTGTGTTTTTGGAGTTATTTTGCAATTGTTTGAATTATAAGACCTAATGTAATTTCAAGTGCTTTTGTAACTTGCAAAATTGTGCTATTTTTAGATGTTAAATACCTATGTAGTAGGTTTTGATCTTCCAATATAATTACTAGCCTCAGGGTATGTGTTTCAGATAGACATGTTGGTGATTATTGTTGAGATTTTGACTTGTAGGGAATTGGTTCTCCATCACCCTCCATTCCTGCTTTTCATTTGAATGACTTCACTCTATTAGACTAGGGGAATTCACCATCACCATTGTCGTTGTCGTTCCTAGTTTTCCATTCTTTGCTTTTATTTTAAACCCTTGGTATGTGGATGGTGCCTCCAATTATGCCTCCATCCGATTTAGTGGTCCTTGCTGCTCTAGTGCCCTCGTGTACCTCTATTGAACATTCATCATCATCATCATCATCTAAGCCTCAGTCCCAACTATGTTGGGGTCGGCTACATGGATCCTTCGTTTCCATTCAGCTCTATCATGGGCCATCTTTCTGGTTGATGAGATGTAGAGATTCAAAATCTCTCTTTATAAGCTCATCCCATGTTAATTTAGGTCTTCCTCTTTTTCTATTTATTGTGCTTGACTCAATAGCATTGCTTCGTATAGGTGCAATTGTCGGTCTACGTTGCACATGTCCGTACCATCTAAGTCGGCCCTCGCACAACTTGTCCTCAATGCTCGCCACCCCCACTTTATTCCTGATGTAGTCATTTCTCAAGCGATCTTTTCTTGTCTTCCCATACATCCATCTCAACATACGCATTTCAACCATGTTCATCTTGTTGAGACCTTGTTTCTCCCATAGAGCATGACTGGTCGTATAGCTGTTCTATAAAACTTACTTTTTAACCTGAGAGAGATCTTTCGATCACATAAAACTGCAGTTGCACTCCTCCATTTCAACCATCCCAAAATGATCCTGTGACAAATGCCATTTTGGACATCCCCGTCCATTTGAATAATAGAACCCAAGTAACCAATTTTACTACTCCGTCCAACTTGCCTCCCATCATTCACACTGCGAGATTGGCTGAAATTGCAATGCATATACTCAATTTTGCTCCTACTAATCATCAATCCAATTGATTCTAATGCCTTTATCCAACGTTCAACTTTATCATTCAATCCATCTTTAGTTTCGTCAATCAAAACAAGGTGAATGATGGAGCCAAGTTGAACGGAGTAGTAAATTTCGTTACTTGGGTTCTATTATTCAAATAGACTGGGATGTCCAAAATGAACATTAGTTCTTATGTGATGTGAAAATTATGAGAGTGACTTGAAGTCGCCAATATTCGTTACTTGAGAGCGACAATGGCCAATGGGTTATACCTCTATTGAACATTATGGTGTGAAAATTCTTATGTGATGTAGTGGGTTTAACTGTCCTTGCTTAATTGTGATCGATGTGACATCTCCACAATCTAGTATGGCTTGCACCATTTCTGTGGCATAACCCATCACTTTTGTTGCTTGATCTTTATCACTTTCTTCACCAACTGTAGTTTTGTGGGTTAAGAGGATTTCAATTTTTGCTATGTATGTGATTGTGCTTGCAATTGCTGGCTTGTGCCTTTTTCAATGGCGTCTTCTTCTACTCCCTCTGATGTTCGCTCACCGTGTCTAACATTTGTTAGATGAATTTTCAAAAATTATAGATTACAGTCTTTGTCATTCGGAATCAAATTTCATTCTATAGGTCGTGTTATTCATGCCACTCAGCCTCCTTTAGCCAGAGATGATTTTCATCATCAACGTGCTTGGATGTAGGGGTCGTAGTGGGGTTGCCTAGTCACGCTTAATCACATTGAACCATTGACTAGATGCAATTCATATGGAAATACACCACAAATATTTGTATGGTCTATCAACACCATCTTACACTACAATACCATGATCTTAAGGCCTTTACGATGTTAGAATATTGGCGCCTTCAAGGTGGTGTCCGTGAGGTATTAGTGAACTTAATCTTTATCATCACTTGCTCACGAATATCTAGACTTTCCAACAACAATGTGATGAATCGATTTTGTTTCTTGTATCTCTACGTGCTTCCCATTAGTAAGTATGCCAACAGATTTTTTCCTCTCAGCTAATGCATCTAGATATCCCTTGTTGCCTAAGTGCTTGCTTCTTTTACCTAGTAGTATCTTCTAGCTATGGATGTAATCAGTATTTTAAAAAGTGGCCGCCTAATCGTCACAAGGTGATGGCCGATTAAAATGTGGCATAAGCGCCGCTTGAGTGAATTTGAGAAAAGCGGCCGCTTTTTGCCCGCTTAACTCGCTTTTTGCCCGCTTTTTTCCCGCTTAAAAAAAAAAACTACTGTAAGCATATAACATTAAGTACATTATATCCCCCGATTAGTATTGACTATAATATCATTAAACTAGCATACATTAAATGTTCTATGATATTCGTAGTTCTAATTTGAATGCATACTTTGTATGTAAGCTGTAATGATATGGTGCTTTTGTGATGTTCCAAGTATATTATAGGTAACTATTATCTAATTTAGAATGCATACTTTGATTAAATGTACTGCTGTAATGTATGACTATTTGATGATGTGCAAATGTAACAATATGTTTGTAAGCTAGCTATGATAGGTTTATTGTTTACTGTTTAGCTATGTAAACATTTGATACAAAATTGTTGTTGCATCTTGTATATACACTTATTATTTTATGTGTAGGGTGCTTTATCTATGACAAGTATATTGTTTACTATATTATATAGATACAATCATTGTTGTATAGTTGTGTTATAAACTATTTGGGTGTTTTATAATGTCTTGTACAATGTTTAGATATGTATAATTTTTTTAAAAATATAGTATGCCTGGCGATTAATCGACTACAAGGTCCCGTCCGCACGCTTCCCGCTTCACACTTTTTAAAACCTTGGATGTAATTAATATCCTTTCGTTGGTCGTGGGGCTCCTCTAATTCATTCACGTGATCGAACTTTTCTTCTATCCTTCGATGGTTGCACCATTCATTGAATAGAAGTGCTAGAAGTAGCATGTCAACTCTGAGTGGGCTAATCAAGATTCTACTTTTAGGGACTTATAAGCTTGGATCTTTTACTTGTAACAGAACTCATGCTCCAATAAATTTTGTAAGGAATGGTTATGACTAGTTCTATATGGACTCAAACAAATTCTTCCGGAGGCATATGTCTTCGATCTTTAGCTCCCTGACGAATCTTACTCATTCTTACTCTTCTTGTTGGATTTTGGATTCTGGTTCTTGATCTCATAATCTGGAAAATTATGTTGCTACTCATTACCTGTTTTCTACCCTAGTGGGCTCCCATGCCATACTTGTTTAGGCATGTGCCTAGGCGGCAAGGCAACCATGGGGGGTGCACGTTGCCCCATGCCTTGCCTAAAATGCCGACTTGGTTTATTTTGTGGATCATTTGTCATACGAATGGGTAACTGTTCTTTTATATTGTCCTAGTATACAAATTAAATATTATTGTCTATCTAATGTCCCAAATATAGTGTACATATCAGATTTTAGCACTCTTAATGTTAATTCCCAGAATTTTCATTTGCCCTTCAATTTAGTTTCTTATTTTTTGGTGGGGGGATGTTATGAAGGATAGTCAATAGTTTGCTGAAAACTGGGAGCTATGGCATTCAGTCTGAAATTATTTATTGATTCTCTCTCTCTTATATAATTCAAATCATTCTCTTTGTACTTTTGCATTAATGATAAGTATTAATTATTAGACATGTATTTTGGTTATGTCATTATACTATAAAATGTGTATATGAGGGCATTGACTATTATTATGCATATATACTTACACATATAACTATAAAATGTGTGTATACGAGGGGTGAAATGTTAGCAATAATCATAATAAGTATGTATATAAGTAATTAATATGTTAAAGAATTTATATATTGTTACGGTTTCAAGGCGCTCAACCTTGGTGCCGTTGCATTGCAGCAATGATGTCCTTTGCACAATCTTGTATCTTTGGCTGATGTATCCACTTCTACTATTATTAGGATGGACAATGTTACTAGCACTCCCATGTTGCTATGCGATTACATTATATGTTATTTACCCATGGATTCCCTTCGATCTAGCATCTACTAGCATCTACTAGTAAATTGATTAAGTCTTTTGAGTGACAGTGACACCACATTTTGATGTCATAAAGGTGTATTGCACCTGGGAGAATCCCCTATCCTCGCTCGTGCTTCATCTAATTATCAACCTACAGATTTTGGCAATACTGCCCCCCTCACTGTTATTGCTCTGCCTTTTGTTCATGATAAGCAACCTTGGACTTATGTTGGACATAGTACTAATCATTTGAGTAATTGGACCACCTTATTATCATTGGGATCTTTTCCTGAAAAGGATGTAGAAGCCCTTCATATAGGATGGAAATTGGTCAAGAAATGCTCACCTTACACTCAAGAGTCTCCTGTGAGCTTGTTCCTCTTCCTTTTGGTTGCAAGACGATTCCCTTCTTGAGGGGTCTTTTGAGCGACCAAAAGGGTGCACGGTTGCAAAAAGGTACTCTCAAGGATCTACTTGACACCTTTTTTCCTGTTGCTCTTCTCTATATTGAGCATATCCTCATTCCTATTACTCTAAACAGTTGCTGGTTTATATGTTAGCTAGACGTGAAGTTTGCACCCCTTAAGTATATTACTCAGTTCAGTCCTTAAGCAAAGTATACAGATTGAAGAAATCAATGTATGGCTATAAGCCAAGTCCCTAAACTTTCCTGACAAGTTGTTCCTGGTTCTTTTTATGAAGGCCAGTTTGAGTTGTATTTTTATTGCATATAGATGATAACGTAAAAAAGATGCAACACTTTGTTATGAAATATCCAGGAAGCTAGGGTATTTTCTTGGAATTGAAGTAGCCAATAGCAACAACAAATATCTTTGTCTTGGAGGAGATGCACCCTAGATCTTTTTGAAGGGACAAATGCAGGATTCTGGTCGACTAGTTCTCCTAGTTGCATAAATTCTAGGATGATACTTAAATAAGATGCACCAAGGTAGAAATGTCTAGTTGGTTACCTTCTATTACTATCACCGGGCTTCATATCTCCTTTGTAGTCTATGTGATCTGCCACTCTAGGGATAGTCCTGACATAGCGTCGGGTAGAGCTTGCCATATTCTTTGCTATTTTTATTAGATCTTTGGAGAAAGGCTTGTTATATAAGAAAAATGACATGCCAATTTGGTTGGATACTCGGATGCTAATTATGCGGATAGTTGCTTAGATAGGAGATGTACTTCATGATGTTGTGCTCTTGTTGTCAGAAAATCTTTACGCCTGGAGGAATAAGCAGAAAAATGTTGTGGCTAGATCCACCTCATTCCTATTACTCTAAACAATTGCTAGCTTATATGTTAGCTAGACGTGAAGTTTGCACCGCTTAAGTATATTACTCAGTTCAGTCCTTAAGCAAAGTATACAGATTGAAGAAATCAATGTATGGCTATAAGCCAAGTCCTTAAACTTTCCTTGACAAGTTGTTCCTGGTTCTTTTTGTGAAGGCCACCAATGCTTGAGTTGTATTTTTATTGCATATAGATGATAACGTAAAAAAGATGCAGCCCTTTGTTATGAAATATCCAAGAAGCTAGGGTATTTTCTGGGAATTGAAGTAGCCAATAGCAACAACAGATATCTTTGTCTTGGAGGAGATGCACCCTAGATCTTTTTGAAGGGACAAATGCAGGATTCTGGTTGACTAGTTCTCCTAGTTGCATAAATTCTAGGATGATACTTAAATAAGATACACCAAGGTAGAAATGTCTAGTTGGTTACCTTCTATTACTATCATCGGGCTTCATATCTCCTTTGTAGTCTATGTGATCTGCCACTCTAGGGATAGTCCTGACATAGCATCGGGTAGAGCTTGCCATATTCTTTGCTATTTTTATTAGATCTTTGGAGAAAGGCTTGTTATTTAAGAAAAATGCCAATTTGGTTGGATACTCGGATGCTTATTATGCGGATAGTTGCTTTAGATAGGAGATCTACTTCATGATATTTTGCTCTTGTTGTCAGAAAATCTTAACGCCTGGAGGAATAAGCAGAAATGTTGTGGCTAGATTCACAACAGAGTCGAAACATAGCGCTATGGCTCACACCACCTGCAAGAATCTGTGCATGGAAACTGTTCTCTCTGTGTTTGGATATCTAATGGATAATGCTTTTGTCATGTAGTAGAGATATTAGGGCTTCCACTTTCATTGCTGGTAACCCACTTTATCGTGCGAGGACTAAACCATAATTATAAAGGCAGGTGCTGCCTAGCCGCACCCTGGGTGCGCTACAACCCTCAAGGTTCCTCAAACCTAGATGCGTAGGGGTAACAGAGGTGTTGGGCGGCTATGCGGGTCTGGGTGGCCATCTAGGCAGCAGGCCTGGATCGCGTAGGCAGATGGGTTGCTCTGTTCCATGTAAAGTAGCCGGAGGAGGTAGCTGGAGCTCCTGCTATGATTGCTACATACTGGTACTGTTGTTTGGTTTATATATTCTATCCTTCTACTGCTTCCCACCTCTCCTCGTACTCTATCTTCTAAATTGTTAATTTGTTAAACATTTTCTCCTGTCCTCTTACCTGCTGCCTTTTCTTATTATTTTGCTATTCCTTTCTCTAAAGTCTCTTACTTCTGCGTGCATGTTTCTTATTTAGGCATCTTCCCCCTACCACATCTCTTGCTACCAGTGTTTTAAAAAGCGGTATGCGTTATGCGTTCGGAGAGGTCACCTTGTAGAGTATATGCGGTATGCGGGAGTATATGCAGGGTATAAGTGGTTTAGGATTTTTTAATATAATTAATTATTATATATAAATTATTCACACAATTGCATATTTAATTTGTACAATCACATATTTAGACCTTAAAAACTTGAGATAGATTCAAATTTTCAGTTATAAAGTTTCAAATAAAACTACACCATTTAGAATGCATTCTAGAATCATTTAAACATAAACTCCAATGAAGTCAGACATGAAATGGTTTAGCACAACAAGTACATTACATAATAACAAAGAGTTAAAGACCAACTAAGAAATACAAAAAGATGCCAACATGTCTTAAAGATCCAAAACTACAAAGCTAAATAAGCATGTGATTCATGTCCAAGACATACAACAAAATAGTACATGAAAAAGAATGCTATCAATAAAAACTAATCTTCTTCATCTTCCAAAAAAATGGGCACATCTCCATCATCACCATCATCATTAGACACTACATCTGGAAGTTCATCTTCCTCGAATGGAGGGAGTGATGTAGAAGCATGTGCAACACGTGTCTGTGTACGGGTAGCAAAAAGATGTAGAACATCATCAACTCCTGCTGCCTCTGCTACATCTCTCCAAGAAAGTCCTTCACCGGGGAAGACATCATCATCCTCAGTTGTGTCAATAATATCATCTTCTGTTATCCACTCCATAGCATAAGTTCTATCAGTAGTGACAAGAGGATTTTTTCCCTTCCTTTCTCGTTGCTCATGCAGTTTAGCATTAAAGTTGACATAGACTAGGTCATTCATCTTCTTAACCTCAAGTCTATTCCTCTTCTTAGTGTGGACCTAGCATTTGAAAATGTGTAGGGATAATGGATTAGATTGAAATATTCACAAAATTTAAACCTCATCATTTCATCTAGCATAGAGAATCAAAGATACCCTACCCCTTCAAAGGTACTCCAGTTCCTCTCACATCCAGATGCAGAAGAGGTTTGGCTAAGGATCTTGATTGCCATTTCTTGCAAATGGGGTGCTTCTCCTCCATGTAAACGCCACCAATCAGCTAGATAATATAGATTGAATATTAAATACATATAATCCAATCTCAATAGTTACAAGATAAATTAACTAAAGTATACCTGCTATATAGTCATCATCATTCACCAAACACTGCCTCAATGCTAATGGCTTTCCAAATTTGCCACACTTCATCATATAGGATGTGAGTTCCTTCTTTGTGATCTGATCTTGGATTGCAATGTCAGGAAAGAACACATCCAAACACTTCATCACCCCATCCATCAACTCATGTTGTTTTTCAATCTCAGCTTGATCCTTGTATAAATAGTAAGGATTCAGATAATAAGCAGCCAAATGAAGGGGACTATCTTATCTGTTCTTGGTTTTAGAAGTGATGGCATTGATAAATGGCCTATAATGAACCTCCACTCCCCTAAGAATTGCGATTATCTCTTTTTTTGCATCTTGTAGTCCACCATAAACAAACCCCATAGAAGGCTTCTTCTCACCATCAACAACCCTCAACAAATAGATCAAGGGAGTAAAGATTTTCACAGCAAAGGAGATTTGGTTCCAAAAAGATGGAGATATTACAGTGGCTGTGGATTTATCCCCTACCTTGGTCTTAGCCCATTTGCATTGCGCCCATTCTGCAGAAGTGAACATAAGCCTCAACTTCTCCTTTTTGTCAAGCAAACTCTGTAATGTCAGAAAAGAAGTGGCAAATCTAGTGACTCCAGACCTCATAATCTCCCCTTTTTCTGTAAACTTGCGCATTAAACTAAGGGTCTTATGATGTGAATAGATGAATGAAATGAGCTCCTTAGCCTTCTTGATGGCATTTTTTATTCTTGAGTCTTTGCCAAACTCCTCAAGAATCAAATCAACAACATGAGCAGCACATGAGGTCCAAAAAATGTGAGGATATTTCTCATTCAACAACCGCCCAGCTAGAACATTTGCAGCAACATTATCAGTGACAATTTGGATGACATTCAGAGCCCCAGCCTCCTCAACACAACCATCAATAAAGCCCATGATGTAGTCACCTGTATGAGTCTCTGATGAGGCATCAATTGCCCTAAGAAAGCATGTGCCCAACTCACAATTCACAAGCAAATTCATCAAGCTCCTGTTTCTTCTATCACTCCAAGCATCTGTCATTATTGTGCACCCATATCTTTTCCACATATCTCTATGTGTTTCAAGTCCTGCTTTTGTGATCTCCACCTCCTTTTTTAGTATAGGCTCACTCAACTCATAGTGAGACGGGGGCTTATAATTTTTACCATACTACCCAATAGCTTGACACATCTCTACAAATGCAATGTTAGATATAGCATTGAAAGCAACCATAGAGCGATAAATCCACCTACCAACAAATTGATTCACCCTTTCTCTTTGGCTCTTGTCTATGGCCTCCTTTATCCCCACCTGCCGCATAGACAAGTCATTGCTAGAAGTGTGATGAGCCTCAGTTCTTTCAACCACCTTCGCCACGCCCATGATATCATCAACTCCTTGTTGGGCACTTGCCACGACTTTTAACTTCTCTTCCTTCTTCCTCCGTATCTCCTCCATTGAATGCCTAATTCTCATCTTGATCTCTTGGTCAACTTTAGTGCATGCAGTCACATTGCCCTTGATGTGAGCCAGATGTTGCTTTAGGCGATTCACTCCCCCTTTCAATTCTTTGCCGCACAATTTACAAGTGACAAGACTGTAATTGGATAGATCCCTGAGGGTGCCATAGTCCCACGCTGGATCAGTAGAACCTGGCGGCCTAAGATCTGATTGTGGTGTGCCTTGTGACTAGGTGTTACTAGCACCGGTTGGCACCCCTGACCCATGACTCTCCATAAGAAAACTAATAAGGCAAAATAAAACATATCAAACAAACCAAACCACACATACATACATATCAACACCATACAAAAAATAATATATGAAATCAAGCATTTCAGTTATTAGACATATCAAACCAATTAGATTACACATGCAAGAACAATAGATGAGGATGAGACCGACCAAACCAAACCACACATGCAAGAATAATAAGCAAACAAGGAAATTAGGAATTAAGGGGCGACATCTAGTAGATGGGTATTTGGGAAAGAGGAAAATAGAAAAGAAGAGGAGAAGAGAAGTAGAGAACAGAAAATGAGGGGATTAATACAAAATATGAAGAACAGTAAGTAGATGAAGAAAGGAGATGACAGGAGAATTGGAAATTGGGGGGCGACATCCAGTAGATGGGTATTTGGGAAAGAGGAAAATAGAAAGGAAGAGAAGTAGAGAACAGAAAATGAGAGAATTAAATAAAAAATAAAAAGAACGAAGAAAGGAGATGACTGGAGAAATGGAAATTTGGGGATCGACACCCAACAATGAGTTGGGGACAATGAAATTGTCACTGGAAAAGAGGAATCTGGAAATGAAAAGAAGATAAGGGAGATAGAATCAAATGAAGATAGAAGAAGAAAGAACGAATCACAACAACAAGAAATACTGGAAAGAACGGAACCAAGCAGTAGCAGGAAAAACCAATCGAAAAAAAAGAACGAAAGAAGATGGGTGGAGGAGATGAAGTACCTGCGGCTTTGGAAGTGGAGTGAGCCGCCGAGTCCTAGTGCCTCTCGAGTCATTGAGTCCTTGAGCAGTCGTGGGAGTAGGAGAAGCTGCCGTCGCCGCCGGCTGGAGACTGAGGCGTCGCCGCCGCTGGGGAGAAGAGTAGCAGCAGCCGCCGCCGCCGTTGGGGAGAAGAGCAGCCGCCACCGTCGCCTCTGACCCCGTTGGTGCCTCCTCTGTTTGGGGGAGAAATCGCAGAAGCTAGGGAAGAGTTCGCTGGAGCGGGGGCCTGTGCAACTGTGCCTTGACTCGCGATTTTTGTCGGGGTGGGTCGGGCGGGGGGGGGGTGAGTGAGGGTGAGGGGAGTCGGGCTACTGTACAACGAGGGTTTGGGTTTAAGTGAGAAAAAAAAATCTCCAACTAAAGATCGACGCTTAAAAGGCCGTATATGCGCCCGTACTACCGATTAAAAGGACTGGGCCCGCTTTGAGGTCCGCTTTGCTCTATGCGGATTTTTCATAGGCCGCACCGCTTATAAGGCCGATTATAAGGCCGCATACTCCGATTTTTAAAACACTGCTTGCTACAGTGTTGCTACTGCTGTGCCTCCATATCTCTTAGTGCTGTTTATATGCATGTCTTTCTGACTTCTTCCCCGGTCTCCTCCTGCTTGCATCTTTCTCTTACTTTTTCTGTCTTTTTCCTTCACTTCCTACTCTTCCTCATACCGTGGTTTCTTCTTTTTTCTTTCTCTTAAGTCTTCTCCCCCTAATCCCCCTACTGGCCTAGATTCAAATTATACATATATCAAAATTCTATGAATATATAATTACGAAATTGCATCTAACACAATATGCATAAATATATAGATATATATCTGAATTTTCTAAATGCCCATAGACGTAGTTCCCCTTGGGTTCGACCCACTGCCAGCCGCCTCGACCAGTTTGAACTTAAACACATTCAGGTTGATTGCCATTTTGTGAGGGATGACGTGATATCCAAAAAGATTTCTAAGCCATTGGAAATAACGTAAGCCATTTATTTGTGTGCACTAGGATTTGATTGTATATAGAAACTTACTAAATATTTTAAATTAGTCATATGATCTGTTTGAATCTGTCTTTTATGATGCTGCCTAAAATTTATGAAATATACTGCTTATTCTGAGATTCCGAATCTTGGCCACTTCTCATGTGATGCTTTTGAAGCTATTCTCCCTAGTTCTTAATGTAAACTAATGGCTAGAATAGCAACCAGTGCAAATAAATTTGCCTTTTATCCAAATCATGGAGTTGTCTTACAAAAATATAATAAAGCCTTTATACAAGCATGTAAAACCAAGGCTAGTAGGGTGGTAGCTAATGTGGGACTAAACCCCATGACTTGACAAGAACCCAGAAATAAGGAAGAAAATAATGGAATGGAATAAAGCAAACTTAAACTGAATGTAAATTAAATGATGGTTTGACGACTTCTGCACTCTGTACGCAGAGGTGGAGCCTGTCCCAAGGAATGATGTATCCGATTTCGATGTCGTTTTTGGACAACATGAAATGTAAATTTTGATAAATGCATCTGTACCCGTTTCGATGCCAAAATGAATGAATTTTGTCATGATAATTTATAGGCATGGGCTCTATATGCATAATGCAGTAAAATTATATTTGGGGATAGGTGGGGGGTTCCTTCATGTGGGAGATAAGTAAACTTTACTATCTCTTGGGGAAATTTCGAAATTTGTGCAAAATATTTCCCTAATTTTGACGTAGCGGTACATTCACATGATTTCATAGCAGATGCTGCCGAAATCGATTCTTTTTCTCGAAATTTCGACGACTTTTCAAAACCGCATTCCCTGGTCTGCCCTGCATCACATCGGTTTATGCGTGTTCATATCACATATAAATTTCTTGTTAGTATGTTTAATATATCCAGCTTGTTCCTTTGTTCATCAAGTTACTGTGTAATCAAGTGTTTGTTTCTGTTTATATTATCTTATTTTGGTCAGCTTCAACATAATCAAATTATCCTTGATAGAGATGTTTGGTTTCAGGTTTTGAAAAATATATTATTTTCTTGTTCTTGTTTTTTCACTATTGTACTTATGTTCTTATCTTCTATGTTGTTTTGTTGTTAGATCTGGGTTTTTTTTTGGATTCAGGTGGTTCAAATTGCATGGTGTGAGGAATCTATTGTATTCTTGTCCTGGATCTCTTTATTCTGTACTTACATTGCTAGTGTTTCTCTGTTGTTACATCGGAGTAGTTATTTCTTTTTCTAAATCAAGTGATTATAGATCGATCAATTTGTTGTTCAAATTTGAATGTTCTAGCTGATGCTTACTTCAATCAATTTCCACTCTTCAGTAACCTTTAGCCGGATAGATCCTGAAGGAAAGTTGGTCATGGGCTTTAGGAAGGCTTCCAACTTGCAGACCACACAGCCAGCAGAGGTATTGATTTAAAAGTTGGAGAACAATCATAAAAATCACTCATATACTATTACTGTCTTCATTGAGTCCACTCTACGTGGGTATTAATGTAATACATTTTGATTATCGTCTGTGTGAGCAACTGTACTTTGTCTGCTTTACTTTACTAACTGTTACAGATGCTTTTCTCTGGGGTTGGACTTTGATGTTTGTAATCTGGACTTAGATATACTCGGCTGTCTTTCTAAATCTGCTGTTCACTTTGTAATATGACATTTTAGAAGACTTACCAGATGAGATCAAATTCTTTAGCAGCTCTCAGTTTATTCCTGCGAAACAATTTTCAAGGTTTCTTCAAGTCTCATGAACAAAAAGTTGTAGACTTAAATGAACTTAAAGACAAGAAGTTTCCATTTTACTGAAGCCTTTCAAATTCTGGCTGTTATATTATCAATTGGTTTCTGTGACAGCCAGATCATGAATTTTTGGATACTCGATTGAGCTGTTGTCGGCTGGTGGACTGAAACTTTTGTGGAGTTTCTTAACCAAATGTGAATCCGACCTTGTTTTCACTTTTTCTTTTGATGAGAAAATAATACTCTTATGCAGACTTGCTATGTCCATATGTGAAAAGAAATCTAACTCAGCGTTGGCTTCAAGTTCTAGTAAAATTCATTTTTTTGGGTTTCTCTGCTAGATGCTTACATTTGATACATTAGCGTCAGCACCAAAATTCTCAGTGATTTTTGTTGTTGAGTATTGGGCGTTACATTTGTTCAGGCTCTTAAAACTGGAAATGGTTTCCCTTCAACAACTGAGGTTAGCAACAAAAATGGTAACCAGCTTGACACTGCCATGGCATCTAGCTCCCATAAAGGCAGTTCAGAATTAGCAAGTAATATGGATGATACTAAAACTGTGGATAAAGACGATAAGACACCATTTATATCCAAAGAAGGGCTCACATCAAAGCCTTCTGTCACTTCTACCAAAAGAAAGGGCAGTGCTCTTGGTTCTAAAACCAAGCGCCTCTGCATAGAAAGTGAGGATTCTATCGAGCTGAAGCTGACATGGGAAGAAGCTCAAGAACTTCTTAGGCCACCACCAAACTATGTTCCTACAAAAGTTGTGATTGAAGGTCACGAATTTGAGGAGTATGAGGTATTACATTAGATAGCGTTACCTGTTTGTAGTAGCTATTTTTGTTTTTTTTGCAGATTTTTTTTTTTTGCAGAAGTAGTAGCTATTATTGATTACATTACGTTAGCATATGGCTTTCAGTACTTTCGCGAATGACTATTTAGTGTCTTGTAATAGCTCACATCAAGACTACAGTTGTAGTCATGGACTGCTCTATATATCTAATACTGTTTGTCTTCTATTCAACAGGAACCACCTGTTCTTGGGAAGCCTACGATTTTCATCACCAATCAATCAGGGTAAGCATTTAGTTGTCTCTCTTTGATTGTGTTTAATGGAGATAAACATCATGTTAGGTGTCTGCCTCAACAATCATGACAATATGCAAAAATAAACCCGAAGTTCTATAGGTGAAGACAATTAATACAACTGGAAAAAGGTTCTGTTAAAGGAGGCTTGTGATAAATGTTCTATCGATTTGCACGATTATTCACGTTGATGTTAATTTGATGGTATAAAGACACGTTTTCAGTTATATTAGCTAATATACTAGTGCAGCACATGCCATGATTTCCCCTTGAATATAGTTGACTTGAGTAGAAAATTGATGATCTTGAATCTTGATCATTCTATAAGAGGGCAAAGGATGAGTTATCATTTCCTAGATGCCACCAGTTGGTCAGCTCTCAGAACATCATTTGGGCATATGGCTATGCAGCCTAAAACCCTGACTGCCATATGCGGCTCATATGCAGCCACTTTTTGTATAAAGAATATAAATGTGTGTTGTTTTATCAATTAACTTGTTTAATTATTTATTAAACTACTTATACACACAAGCACACCCATATATACTTATATCTATACATGTATATCTATATGTTATCGGCAAGGGATAGTGCAGTGGCGAATTCAGGTGTTCTCCAATGAAAGGACCCAGGTTCGAACCACCAGATAAGTATCTGTTGATTTAATACTCCCCTGGGCTTCCGACCTTCGCTATAGGTTGTGGAAGAGGGGGGGATCTTTCTCTCTTAATTCCATCCCATATCTATATCGTTACCTCAGTTGTGCCCTTCTACCCCAAGTTCTTGTCTCCTAAACTTCTAAGTGTTTGGTACCAAGATGACGATCTTTTTTGGGTATTGTTAGAAATCGGAATTTATATATGATAAACGTTTTGATGCAAATTGATAGAATATCAGAGTATAATTGTGTGGTTTTGTTGTGGAAATGACATCGTTTTCTTGTCAAACTGCAAACATGTGACAGTTTTAGAAAAAGATTATTACTAATAGTGAGAATCCAAAAGACGTTCAAAGCCATTATGAAACTGATGCAATAATATGTGGGTTTATCGGCACTTTAAAGTTTAAAGTTGGAACTTGGAATCTAAACGTTTTGGTGCAACCATAATGTGCAGATCTTAGGTGAACATGCGGAGCTGCTTGCATAGCCATTTTGTCCGACCTTAGGTCATCATGAAAGCTGGGAGTCCTAGGTCATCTACAGTCTACACATCATGACAACATAACCAATTTGAATATGCATGAACATGTGGGATCAAACTCATTATATACAAAAAACTTGATACTTTAAATCTTTGAAAATCGAAAAATGTGCAGACATCCTATTGCTGTTTATTTGGTATCTACTGTTTGATCAGTAAGATACCAAGAGTTTAGGTAAAAGTAAACATGTTTCAGAGTTGTATTATTATGTGATGAATGCTTTCATATGTTAAATCATAAAAAAGTATTAAGTTCAAAATATTTTTTTTTTTGTAATCTTATAGCGGTAAAGCTATCGATTCGAATGTAACTTGAAAATTATAAAACTATCTTCCAGTGTTTTAAAGGCGGTATGCGTTATGCGTCGTAGAGGTCACCTTATAGAGTATATGTGCTATGCGGTGGTACATGCAGTTTTGGATTTTGTTATAAATGTAATTGCTATATATAAATTAATCAAATAATTACATATGTTTAAGTTGTATAATTCAATATTTGGACCCTAAACTTTGATATAGATTAAAAATATAAAGTTTAAATGAAAAGTGAAGCGCCATTTAGAATGCATTCTATAATCATTTAAGCATAAACTCCAACAAAGCACACATGAAATGGTTGAACACAAGTATCTTACAATAAAGACTAACCAAAACATACAAGCACTAGATAACCGTGTGATTCATATACAAAACATACAACAATATAGTACATTAAGAGAATGTTATCAATATAAATCTAATCTAGTTTGGGTCGAGATAACAAATGTCCATCTAAAAATCACTGAGTAATCAACCTTATAAGTGGCTATGCGGACACATAATCAGACAGGGTCTGATTTGGGGACGGTTTTCTAAATGCAGGGAGGCCTATTGGACCTTACCTTACTGTATATGCTGCCTTACAAGCAGCCCACACGGTCTTTTTTAAAACAGTGTTTTTTTGCTATAATATGGCTCCATACAGATACTAAACCCCAGAAAAAGAGCAAACACATTTTTGTGTGCAAAATACAGTAGTCCTAGAAACTGTTCACAGTAGTATTTTCCTCCAAGTAATAAGAAAATGACTTAGGCTGTAAATATTTCAAATTTGAATAAACCGTTTTCAGTGTTTCCTTAATTTTTCTTCTTCTGAAAATTAGATTCATGAATTGATTAATGGTTTAGTGCTCAATATTCCTATTAACCAAGACTCTGATGGTTTCACATACAAAAAATTCAACAACAGCTAAGTAGACCTTATATTCGGGTTTAATGGTAACTTTAGTTATACTTGGTTGAAGTATAGAACAAGCAGTCCTTGGTCTCATTTATGCATACTCAGTAAGACCGCTTGTCTTGTCTGAACCACATACCTGCCCACCTATACCCCAAGATTTGGTATTAATTGATCAAACAGCAATGGAATGAAACAAATGAAGGCATAACTGTAATGAGATGTGTCACTGGTCATGAAAATAGCAACAAGATAACCAATATATTGTCTAAGTTAAACATGACTTGGTCTCTGTCTAATGCTATCCTCCTAGCCTCTCTTGAATGCTGCCCTAAGACAATTTGGTGATAACTTCAATATGTATTTCTATCTGCTCAATGTCATGGGTACCTAGTTGCTTGCCAATGTAGAAAGCACAATCACGTTTCTTGACATAAACACAAATATGGATACAGTCACGAGATACGTCATTTTTTTTAATATACATGCCATATATTCAGCACGGGACACAGACAAGGTTAAAATGAGACTATGCATTCATAATGTTTAAAAAAAACTAGTTTCAGTCTCGGACATTTGCATAAAGGAAAACTCAGAAAAAAAGTCAGCTAACAAACTATGTCTAAAACGAAAAGGATACAGTATAAATTTCAAGTAAAAAAAATTAACTAGAACATAGGGCATAAGCTGGATAGACAGAAAATTAGAAATACCAAAATATGATTGAAGAGTTGCACCTACGAAGAGGGAGTGATGTAGGACATGCCCTACCTTTACGCACTTATGAGCGTAGACGACGCCGTGTCATTAGTTAGGCTTCATTAGCAAGCTTTATTTTATTTCGCATTTGTTTCTCTTTTTGGGCTTTTGTAAAGTCAAGTGGTTTAGTCCCACATTGGCTACGCCCGCTTAGTCTTTCTTTTAAAAGCCTATATAAAGGCTCTATCTGCGTCCATGTAGAGACACAGTTGATGAATAAGAATTATCTTTTGGCAACAGCTATTGCTTCATTTATTTTAAGTTAGCCTGTAGTGAACGCTATGTTCCCATCCAATACCAAAGACAACCTCTTTCTAACTGGATGACCCTTAGCCAAGGCTCATCATCTGTTCAAGAGTACATGGAACAATTTGAGGAAGCTAAGAACCGTTGTATTCACAATGACTCTGATTGGCAACCGGCCGCTCGTTTTGTGCACTATTTACACCCTAACATTAAACGAGAAAGGAGTTACAACAGTAGACTCCTTAGATGATGCTTTTCATCGTGCACAAAAGGTAGAGAATTACCTTCAGCCTGCTTCTCGTGGTCCTTCCTTTTCTCATTTTGGACAATGTATTCGCTCAACCAATAACCCTTCCACTACCCCGAATCACTCTGCCTATCCCCTACCCCAACCACCTCCCAGAGTTCTTCAACCCCTTCCTCCAGTAAAGGCAAGGAGGTAGTCACAACTCCAGTTCGCCCTCCTCCGTGAGGTCGTGAATGCTTTCATTGTCACAGCACGACTCACCTAGCTGCCCAATGCCCTCTTCGTGCTCTTTTCGTGTCCTCTGATACTCCTGATTCCACCCCTGAGGATGACATTGAATACGAAGATGTTTATCCTGCCTCTAAACCGTTCAATGATGACACTGATTACAACTATGATTATGATCCGTCATATCTCCAGGTCATGCGTGTTCTAGCTGCCCCTTCAGAAGGGGATGAATGGAAATGCACCACCCCCTTCCAGACCTTCTTCAAACACACTAGTAAAAGTTACAAACTACTAATTGATGGTGGCAGCTCTCAGAACATCATTTCACCCCATGGAAAAAAGCGCATGGACTTGCATCCAGAGCCCCATCCTCAGCCACAAAAGAACCAAATTAGCTTTCCCATCACCCAACGTTGTCTTGTACCCATCACTTTAGGTGCTTATTCAGACCACATTTGGTGTGACGTGTTGCCCATGGATGTTGGGCACGTCATTCTGAGATGCCCTTGGATTTATGATTTAGATGCCCACAATGAGGGACACTCCAACGTTTATACCTTTAAGCACAAAGGCAAACAAATCCAATTAGCACCTACTCAATTCATCTCTCCTATCTAAAGGAATCCACCACCAGACCCCCAATCCTCCAAATCCCAGCACTCTCTACACCTTGTCACTCGACGAGAGCTTGAAGAAACCGGTCGAGAATCAGGATGCATGTATGTGCTATACATCAAAGAATCCACTCCCGTCTCTGATTTTCAGCCCCCACTAGAACTTGTCTACCTTCTCGACGAGTTCAAGGACATGACACTCGCCGACCTTCTTGATGAACTTCCCCCTTTGTGTGATATTCAACATGAGATTGATTTGATAACATGGTCTTTGCTACCTAACCAACCGCATTACCGTGTGCACCCGACTGAGCATGCTGAATTGAAACGTCAAGTTGGTGCCCTCCTTCTCAAAGGGTTCATTTGCGAGAGCAAAAGTCCTTGTGCGGTTCCTACACCTTGCTCTCAAGAAGGATGGTAGTTGGCATATGTGTTTAGATTGTCGACCCATCAATAAAATCACTGTCAAATATCGATTCCCTATTCCACGCCTTGACGACATGCTTGATCTATTGATGGGATCCTGCTATTTCTTCAAGATTGACCTCCGTAGCGGTTATCACCAGATCCGTGTTAACGAGTCCCATGAATGGACGACTGCTTTCAAAACCCCCGACGGATTATATGAGTGGCTATTCATGCCTTTTGGTCTGTCCAACACACCCAACACCTTCATGCCTGTCATGAACCATGTGTTACGACCATTCATTGGAAATTTTTAGTGCTCTACTTTGATGACATTTTGATTTTTAGCCCCAAGGACGAACACCTAATTCATCTCCCGCTTATGTTCGATACACTTCGAACTGAGAAACTGTATGTCAATCTAAAGAAGTGCTCGTTCCTTCAAGATGAAGTCTTATTCCTTGGCTACTTTTTATCAACTACCGGCATTGAGGCTGACCCGGCCAATGTCAAAGCCATCACTGATTGGCCCCAACCCACTTCGAAGCTTCATGACAGAGCGTCAGGACCTTGTATGGGTAGTGGAAGGGTTATTGGTTGAGCGAATACGTTGTCCAAAACGAGAAAAGGAAGGACCACGAGAAACAGGATGAAGGTAACTCTCTACCTTTTGGGCACGGTGAAAAACATCATCCAAGGAGTCATACTGTTAAACGAGGAATGGAGTTTCTTCTTATACCTAGACTGACTAGGTATCCGTTTTTGGTATAACTTTGTAAATTATGAATACATTATCACATTATATACAACACGATTCCTTGTTTATTAATTTTTTATGATAACTTATCATGGTATAACTTGCACTATTTTCAAGCTATGCCTTGTTACTGTAATGTTTATTGATTAAACCACTAATACCGTTTTCAAAGCTTTTTGCTTGACTTTTTCAGAAAAGTTTTTATTTCCATGTGTTTCTATGCTTGCTATATCTATAATAGGAATCATGGCAACCACCACTATTCTATTTGGAGTTCAGTTTGTATAAGTTAATTCAAATTAGTATCCAGATGAATAATACGAAAACGGCACCTTTTTTACAGTTAAACTGAACCTTTTTTTACTTAAACTGAATCCTATTAACCTAAATTTGAAAGAAATCTACTTGACGAGTTTATTAATGAGATATCTTGTATTTGGTAACCAGACGAAATTTATAAGTATGCTTTAACTGAAGTAAATAGTCAAGCTATTCATGTATAGCCCGAAAGGGAGTGGTTCAGTGGGAACCTAAGTACTTACCGGGAGGTTTTAAGTTCATTCCTGCTGGGGCTGGATTATTATGTGATTTGTTGTTAACAGTGTGAGTTGTATCACGTGGCATTGTGCAAGCCCTTCATTTACCTACCCACCTCGTGCTGGGCCTCCACAAGGCTTTGGGGTCCTAGGGGAAGTTCCTCCTCCTTTGGGCTTCCATAAAAATATGTATGGGCACTCTATTATCAGAATCTAGCGTCTATTATCTAATTTGAATGTTTCCTATTCTTCTGTGACCTTTTTTCTGTAAGCTGTGAATCAACATGTGACATGAAAAGCTAATTTTGTTGAATAGTATATTGAATATCACTGAAGCTGTATATCAGTGAATTGATAATCTAACACAACAATTTGTTTCCAATAATGAAGTGGGAAGGATCAATGGGCTCAGTGTGAAGATTGTTCTAAATGGCGAAAGCTCCCGGTTAATGCAATGTTGCCTCTTCGATGGACCTGTTCCGATAACTCATGGGATCCTGAGAGGTGGTGTCCGTTATTACTAGTCACTTATAGCCTTATACGGTGCTTCCAGTCATTGAGAGTTCACGGATACATTAATATATTTGCTCTTCTCTGCAGGTCATCATGTGCATCTATTCAAGAACTTAGTGGAGAGAAACTTGCTGAGTTGCTTGCTTCTGGTAATGGTAAGAATATCCCAAACACCCAAGTAATGACATCCTTGAGATGACTTCAATTGTTTTCATTGTTTATGTTTTAGAGTTCAGGGTTGGTGTGTCTATGCCACATTTCATTTGCTAACAGGTATAGCATAATTGCATTTTAATGATAACTGAACTGACATTTTTTGGATAATGAAGTGGTGCCTCTGCTTCTTAGTGGTTCTTTATAAGTTAATCTTAAAGATCTACCTCTAATTATTTATTTAATTACTCATTGAGAGCATCAATTCAGATTTCTCAAGGCGAAAGCTCACAATTTGTAAATTCAACCTCATGTGAGCCATGTAGATTCTGTTTTATAAATACTTTATGGTAACAAAATGGTAAAAGATAGTTTGCAAATACATAAAGATTATAGTCTAGAACATCCAATGTAAGAACAATATCAATATTTCACTATTCATGGTGTGTGTGCTGCACTCAATTTTGTTGAAGCTCTAAAAATATTTAGAAACCTCTACCTTATCACTCAGTCTAAACCTGGAAGGGGTTGCCTACACTAAAGTACCCTCTTTCCCATTCACCCTTATTTGTCCTCATGTTTTTTGGGTTATAAAGAAATCAAATTCGTTACTTGTATGTCCCATGCGTATTGGATTACCGTTTCACCTCCTACCTTCTCAATTGCTGCATTATCTCAATAGAAATTTATATTGTCTATGATTGATAGAATTCTCATGGTCTTAGTTGTAAGTAACATCCAATCCAATTAAATGTCATTCCTTGTAAAAGTTCTGTATGAATTGTCTTCTAACAGTTCTCTTGTAGCTCTCACCCTTGGTTATAAAATTGGCTATAGGACCAAAATATTGATATACAAGTTGTTGAATCTGATCATGCAGATCTTAAAGTAAGGTTCTCATTGTGCTTCCTTTGACAGCTAGGCAGCTCTCATCTATTTTCTGACTGTCTACATGCATATATTTGGCAACAAAAGATTATTAATTTATACCTTTTTTTATATGTTATAATTTTGGTCTTGGAAATCAACTTCATGCATGCCATCTCTGTCAACTGATAATCTCCAGAGCAATGTTCAGCAGAAAATGCATCAACAACAAATCTTAATTTAGCCGAACAACTTCCATTTCGCACTGATCCTTTGCTTATACATCTCCAAGGGCACTCAATAAGTCTCCCTAATTTGTCTCCTTGGCACCTACTAATGTATGAGCTTAGCACAGTGATTATCTCTCGAGAAATTCTAGATGGTATTGAAGTAAACAAGCACGTTTTCTTCCTACATGATAGTGAACATGGTCCAATCTTTTTGAGGCTGCTGCTATCTAGGCGAAAAAGTGGCAATATGTGCTGCACCCTCATGGCGCTCTTGTGCCTGTGACCAATATTGTCTTCTTTTGTCCTTGTATGCAAATAACAAAGGGGGGGGAAGGTTATCTTGAGCATGAAATATATTGAGAAGTGCAACTGGAGTCACGCTATCTTCTTTTTGAACCAGAGGGACAGATGTTGCATCAATTTCTAACTAACTCATCGCTTTCATTTCTTCAGTCACATTCTCTCCCAATTTTCCTTGTTCACCTTTCATAACATTTAGTCGTATTTACTACTCTAACCCCACTTTTGTTTAGACTTCATCATATATTTCTGCTTCCTACTCAACCTCCCTTATTTGATCATGTGCCTCGTATGTGAAGGTTCATTTCTTGTGTCTTCACCTTGTTTGTCTTGTACACGTTAGATATGAAGGATGCTCTTCTTTTAATGAGGTTTCAGAATTTGCATATCTCCAGTTCTTAGGAGACAACTTTTATTAGTTACATTCATGCTCCTGAAGAACATATCTTGACCTTCTAGGTCTGCTACATGTCTGCATTAACTGCACTACCACATATTTTTGCGATGTTATGCATATTGTGGTCTGTAGTGTTTCAAAATATGGATCTAAAAACATCAAAGTTGGGTAAAATTTCTAAGAAAACTTTGTTATTGAGGGCTGGAAAAGTGGAACCTTCCAATGCTGACTTACTATAAA
This sequence comes from Alisma plantago-aquatica, assembly GCA_963693085.1. Classification (NCBI taxonomy): domain Eukaryota; kingdom Viridiplantae; phylum Streptophyta; class Magnoliopsida; order Alismatales; family Alismataceae; genus Alisma; species Alisma plantago-aquatica. Next base: position 1,266,561,051 of record OY856412.1, on the reverse strand, counting down.
TTTTGGGGCGAAGTTTTGAGACTTTCCAACCAAGTTGAACTAGGTTTTGCCACAACTTCTTTGAAGTTGTCAAAGTTGGCTAAGAAATGGTTTAAGTTTAAACCAGACCTTGTAGTTGCTTGAGCGCCACGCGGGTGCGTAAGCAAACACTTTGTGGAAAAGCAGATGATCATAGTTTCTATATATATTTACATGCAAATTTATGAATATTCACATATATTTGTTTACTTTTATAATATAGTAAAACCCGTGTTTGGTAAAATACAACCTACACATCAATTGAAACACTAACCATATAGTAGTATACTTGTATTATATAGTATTATACAATAGTATCGTATTTAGGCAGTAGTTATATAATACTTTTATACATAAATACATACCTAACCATATACTAGTAGTATATTAGCACTATGTTGCATGGATCATAATATTTGGTAGTATAATATTACTACATGCTCAATATTATGCAGTAGTATAGTTATACACAATAGGTATATAATATCATTAATATATAAGCACATGCTTAGAACTTAGAAGACATATCAATATTATACTAGTTATTTGGTATATATAAGTATAATATTTCTGCACTGTAACATACACTAGTACAATATGAGAAAATAACTATCTAGCATGTCCATACATAATAAACAATACAATAGTATGATGGATATGAGTTGATACACATAAACAAACATGCATAATATATAAGACCACTCTTAGTTGTGCTATGCAATAGCATGATATTATTAGATAGTAGCATAATATTACATAGTATCATATTGGTGCCACTGAACCACAACCAATAAAGTTTGAGACAATAATAGGGCTAGCCCATGCTATAAAAAGCGGTCCCAACCAATTTCCCACATTGAAGCATAAGACGATCGTTTCAACGCTTTAGATAGGCCTCAGGTGGACGCCTAAGGCCAATCTAGGTGGCTAGAGGCCTAGGTCGCTTAAGCATGTGCGTAAGCGACCACCAATAACTCTTTTCAAAACATTGCTTAGACCTAAGGGTCGAGTTACTGGGTGAACAATTCAACTAGTCAGATAGTTGGGTCAAAGTAAAGCCTTATCCAAAAGTAGGTTTCAACCCCACTTACATGTTGGTTGACACCTTGGTGGGTCAATTGATTCCACCGGTTTGGTTGGATTGGGCTTCCAAACCTTGTTTTACAATGATTGCATATACATCCACCTTAGCATTCTCATTTTTCCGCATTGCTCTTTTGAATACCTTATTGATTAGAGGCCAAACATTCATTGCAATACAACTTGGATATGATAGTACCTTCAAAATTGACCCTTTCAAATTTTATGATAAATTCGATAGAAATTCCTTCAAAAATAACCTTTCAATCTGAGTAAAATCTTATGATTGCATAATATTCCTGTCGCTCCATCTCATCTACCTTGTATTTGATCCGGTGATTGACACACTTAACCTTCCACATGATTAATGGATCCAAGTAACATGACTTATCACGTCTTGGGAACATCAACTCCATCCAGCCCGACTCCACCTTCTAAGCATTTAGATCGTTTGTAATTTTTAGCATGCATCTTTTTTACTTTTTCAAATCCTAAACCTGTAGATTTTAATAGATTTTCACATAGCTCTAGTTTGTGTGTTTAGTTTAATCATTGATACAATATCTGTAAAGAATGCAATAAACCAAAATATTTATGGGAGCCTTCTTGGTCGGCTTATTTACAATGATACAAATACATATAAACTTAAAGCTAATTCTTATTGTACCATATATGGGAAATATTACCCTCTCCTAATAGAGTTTTGACATTGGCAATCCTATGTGGGCATCTTATCATGTATATATTTCTCCTACACTGCTCATCTCATTGGAAATTTTATACTCCATCTATTTAAAACCTGAAGGATGGAATTCATTATGTTCTAGAACTTGAATTGCATTGATTGATCTCTATCCTCATCACCACTTTGTGATTGGATAGTATTATTGTGCATCTTTTTTTCCCTTTTTAACTTTGTAACCTTTTGACTCTTGTTTCTCAAGGTTTTCATACTCGATCCAGAAGTTGACCCAACAAAACTTTCAAGTCACGAGGCTCTGGTTCAATTGTAGGGTCGACCCAATTGACTTGGTGATGTCAGCGTGGCACAATATCTATAATATAATATATACACATATATATGCATATATCTCTGTATAGGTACATAATGTATCAATTTCATCATCATCATCATCTAAGCCCCAATCACAACCATGTTAGCGTAGACAAAATGGATCCTTCTTTTCCAATAAGCTCTGTTATGGGTCGTATTCTGGTCAAGATGTAAAGATTCAAAATCGCTCTTTATAAGCTCTTCCCAACTTAAATTTAGGCTTGCCTCTGCTTCTTTTCATAGTAGCGTTTCTTCGTATAGGCGTGTTTGTCGGTATACTATGAACATATCCATACAATCTCAGTCGAACATTGCACAACTTGTCCTCAATGCTCGCCACCCCCACTTTTTTTTGGTTGCCAACCCCACTTTGTTCATCATAGTAATATCTCAAGCAATCCTTTTTTGCCTTATCACACATCCATCTCAGCAGACACATTTCAACCATGTTCATCTAGTTTAGACCTTGTTTATTCACCGCCCAACATTCACTTTCATATAGCATGGTTGGCCATATAGCTATTATATAAAACTTATTTTTTAGTTTGAGAGGGATCTTCAATCATATAATACTCTACTTGCACTCCATTTAAACCATCCTGTAGTGATCCTGTGACAAACATCATCTTGAACATCCCCATCTTTTTGAATAGTAGAATCAAGTCACGAAAATTTACCACATTTTGGTACACCGACTCCGTCTAACTTGGTCTAGCAATTCACAATTTTAGATTGGCTAAGTCCCAATGCATATACTCAGTTTTTCTCCTACTAATAATCAATCTATCTGTTCCAACACGTCTCCAAAGTTCAACTTTATCATTGAATCCATCATTTGTTTTGTCAATCAACATAATATCATCAACAAATAACATGAACTAAGGAATGTCATCCAGAACATGCTTTGTGAATCCTGATCCATAACAAGAACGAATAAATATGGGCTAAGTGTTGATCCTTGATGTACTCCAAATGTGGTAGAAGATGTTGACGTCTCTCCTTTAGTCAAGTCAATGTATTGGACTGACACATCGTTTTTCTCAAGAACCATCCACAACACTTCCTCGTGTACTCGATCATCAGCCTTTTCCAAATCAATAAAAATCATATGAAGTTACTCATTTTCTCTCTCTTCTCCATAAGCCCCATTATTGGAAACATAGCATATGTTGTTGATCTTCCAGGCATGAAATCAAATTGATTGTCTGATATCTGCATTATAGATCTAAACCTTTGCTTAATAATCCTCTCCCAAAGCTTCATAATGTGATTCATCAACTGTATATCTTTGTAGTTTGTACAACTCTGAACATCTCCTTTGGTTTTGTAGATGGGACTATAGTACCGTTTCTCCACTTATCCGACGTCTTCTTCGTCTTCATAAGTTTAGTGAAGAAATTCGTTAACCACATAACTCCACCCCCACACTCTTCCATACATCAATAGGAATATCGTATGGACTGCATGTCTTTATCATTTTTATCTTTTTCAAAGCATTCTTGACCTCAATTAGTGAAACTTGTCATGTGTAGATGACATCTATTAAATTCATGTCACAAGGTGAAATGACGTTCCTGTTGAGCGCCTTGTGACTAGTTGCCACTAGGCGTTGCCTAGGCGGCTTTAAAAAGTTAAAATATTAGTACATCTAATCTGTATGTATACACATATTTAATCATAATCATTATCATCTAAGCCTCACTCCCAACTATGTCTGGGTCGACTACATGGATCTTTCGTTTCCATTCAGCTCTATCATGGGTCATATTCATGTCGAGATGTAAGATTTAAAATCTCTCTTTATAAGCTCATCCTATGTTAATTTAGATCTTCCTCTTCTATTAATTGTGCTTGGCTCGATAGCATTGTTTCATATCAGCCCATTAGTCGATTTGCGTTGTACATGTCCATACCATCTAAGTCGACCCTCGCGCAACTTGTCCTCAGTGCTCGCCACCCTACTTTATTCCTGATATAGTCATTTCTCAAGTGATCTTTTGTTGTCTTCCCACACATCCATCTCAGCGTACATATTTTAGCCACATTCATCTTGTTGAGACCTTGTTTCTTCACCACCCAACATTCACTTCCGAGCATGGCTGGCCGTATAGCTGTTCTATAAACATCTTTATTGATTTCAAAAACATCTTTAATGATTTTCAAAAACTTTTCTCCCCCAAAACATTTATAATATAATTATGTGTAAATACACAAACTTTTCATTGATTTGATGACATAGATATGCATTTTGGTAACAAAACATGAAACATTTCATTTCTAAAAATTGTACTTAACATTGCCAAACAAGAGAATAATTCCAAATAATTTAAGCGATTAGATTTAGTGCAAAAACATGTAAGTATCTATTGCAAAGTATTGCCTATCTTAAATAATATAGCCACTAAACAAAAATTGAATTTAAGGCAATAAGGCAAAATCTGAAAATTCAGGCAATGTTTAGTAATAGAAATAACTATAATAAGCAACATATATTTGACATGTAACAATCACAAGAATGTATGTTTTGAACACTAGGACACAAAAAATAGTCCTTTAAAAATCATTAATATGCCAAAAAATGTGTGAATTCAATATAAGGTGGCAAATTTGACGAAACACAGCCTTTAGGGCGCCTTTCTGCCTAGTTATCCGCCTACTCGCGTCTACACGAGTGCCTTAACAAGTATGGTCATGCTTGAGTTTGTTGATCTTCATGTTGATGTTCAAAACCACCAACCTATGTTGAGTAGTGAGTTCTTTCCTTGCATACTTTAAGATCAACCCGCCTTATAACATGTAAGGAAATAATCAATTTGGCTACAATTGTGCCCATTCATGAAAGTAATCTTATGAGAATCTCTTTTCTTAAAATAGATGTTTGTCAAAATCATTCAATATGCAACTGCAAAATCTATTTCCTCTCCTTATCCCTTTCTGCTGCCATATCCAAAATCATAATAAACTCTCATATCCGACATTGGTACTCCCCACTTGACCGTTTAAATCATTCCCAATATTGATCTTCTCCTTAGTCAGTATTGTTTGCATCAATTCTTCCATGTTATCCCAAAATCCTTCTTAGCCCCCTCGCCAAGGCCAACTAGTGGGGAATAAGTAATACAGTGTATCTATATACTTGTTTATATATCTCGTGTGTATAATACTATATATGCATATGCCTAATTGCGTATATAATCTACTGTATAAAAATATTGATATTATGACTATGAAACTTTCAACATTAACATAATGCATTTCTTTATAAACAAGCAAACCGATAGTTTCATCATGCTCTATTACCCGTCTGTGTGATCTTGACAATATTATCTCTTAGCATCTTATCAACAATAGTGCTTACGCCATTTCTGTGTTTGTCAATACCTATATACAATATTTTGAAAAGCGGCTCAGGCGGCAGCCCAAGCCTCCTGCCGCCTGGTTAGTGGGTTAATCACTAGTGAAGCGGGCCAGCAAAAAGTGGCCGTCTACTAGCCGCTTGACCCGCCTAACTGCCCACTTCACTTCCAAGTTGAGGTGGCCGCATCACCCCGCTTAATGAAAAAGGGGCCCGCTTAATGAAAAAGTGGCTTCTGGAGCCAAGACAAAGGTTGAAATTGCTGTATTTATTTTAAATTACACCTATATCAGTACATAGTTCTGTATGTTATGATAGTAAATCAAGGTAACTATGTGTTTCTAACTATTGATTGAGTTTATATGTATCAAAATCTTTCTTACTTTGTACAAGCTTTGAATGTATGTACTGCTGCACCCATCTTTCATCTTTATGTATGAATTGCTGCACCTACATTAAATGTTTATCATTTATGTATGAACTACTAATTATATACTAAAATACTATTCGTATCTATGCTACCTACTTATACATTCATGTGTTTGTTTCTATTTTATGTTATAACTAATGTACTGTCTATATAGATGTACTTCGTTGCAAGTAATACGTACAGCTATGTAATGTACATATCATATACTGCCTACTACTGTATAATGTTCTGTACTATGTGGTATATACCACTATAGTATAACGAATATATCATGTACTCCCTGCTACTATATATTCATGTACTATGTAGTGTGTACCACTAGTGTATTGTATCATGTTGGCTAGTGTTGTGTATAACTAATTTTATATATTACTATATTTTATGTTGTGATTGAGTTAGTTTGGTTATTTTATACTCATCACATGGTTTATATATGTATGAAAATTCCTTTAAAAGTATTATTTATATACATATATGTGTAATTTTCTATGAAATTATATATAAATTTCGGAACCCGCTTTTTCCAAAAGCGCCCGCTTGGTGCTCAAGCGGCCACAAGGTGATGTCCACACGCCTCCGGCTTCCCTCTTTCTAAAACATTGCATGTATACCGGATTTTGTACCTGTGTCTCTAATCTCTCCAGACCGTTCTAGGCATGGCAATGGGTAGTTTTTAATCAACCCGACCCGAACCCGAACTGAACCCGGATCAACAAACCCGAAGCAAATCCGAACCTAAATGGTTATTGTATTGGACAACTCAAACCACCCAAACTGAACAACTCGAAGTGTAAATCAAAACCGATCCTGTCAAGTGCCAACCTGACTCCTACGCTTGTAGACGAGAAGAGGAGGATCAGGATCACTACTTAGAGACATCAGCCACAAAAGAACACGAGAAATACTGCATAGAGAGTACAAACACGTGTGCCGGCGAGATCATCTCTGACTTGCATCAATGCCGATGGTAATCCATAGTCTTCTTATAGGGCTATGACCTTATATATGGTGATTCTTTCTCTCCCATCTCCTGATTTATGTACAAAAGATAGCTCCTTTCTGTGTTATATGTCCTTTCCCCAAAATGATCTATACCCTTTCCCTTGACAAACTCCTAACTTTCGTCTCAGAATGGCTGGAGACCAGGCCCGCTGAGGACGAAGACTTATATCCGGACGGGGAGGACAAACCAAAGACAGTAACCACACCCCCTTCAACGTGATGCCGTTGCATGTTCCTTACAACAATGCTCCAGTTTGGCAAAGAGCAAGGAAGAAGATACCGACGATATCGTCGGTATACCGCTCGGTATACTGATATCGACCCAACCTGGCATCGGTTTAAGCATTTCTATCGCTGCTCCCGCAAATTTCGGTAAACCGGTGGGTTTACCGGTAAAATCGACCGGTTTTCGGCGGTAAGGAGGGGGTTCAGTGTAAAATGTCCCACTTATTGGCGATATCGGCGGTATACCGCCCCGGTATGCCGACATTTGCGAGTGCGTTGCTGCTGCTGCTGTTGGAGTGAAAGAAAAACACATTTGGGGTGATTTTCTTCGTTGGAGCTCAAATCAGCTGTAATCAAGGTATGTTTTCTTGATTTCTTGCATTCTTCATCATTTCCAACCCATCTCCTATCTATTTCCATCTATTTTCACCATAAAATCTCTCCAAAAATCTCTAAATACACCCAAATCTTAGATCTACTTCAAAAAACTTAGGATTAATGCTATTTAACATTAGATCTATGAATATTATATGTAGATCTACTAATGTATAACTAGATCTACTACTTTTAATTAGTATTATCATATAATTTCACTAATTAATATTAAATTCGTAATAATACAATAAGTACTAGAAATAGTAGGTATCTAACTTATGTTTAGTAGAAGAAGTTGTACCAAATAGCAATGTGAACAAATACAAACAAAAATATAGTAAAAATACAAACAAAAATATCATGAAGCATACTCTGTCCGTAGCCCTTATGGATGCTTTCGGGTGAACACCGAAGCATACTCTGGTGATTTCGGGCAAACATGGAGTGGTGGACATACTACAATTTATCCTATTGTCGGAGTTCCATTACAACCTCCTTTTCCTCAACCTCCAGCTCCTCAAGCAAGGGCACCCGCACCTCCTCCCGCTTCTTCTCAGCCTCCCAGGAATTCAGCAAACAAGGCTCAATATCTCAAAGATTTACAAGAACATTTTCCAAAGATTGGGATGATGCGGTATGTGAATCCTGAAGTATATAAGGAGCATGTTGTCACATACAACAAATCGTATAGAGCTTTGATGACATGGGAGCAATATGTAGAACAACAATATCCTTATCAACAGCCGGCGCGCCACTTAACATACAACTGATGTGAGTTAGTACTTAGTAATTTACTATGTTGTTATATGTTTGTTGTAAGTTGAATATTATTGCATAAGTGTGTAAACATGCGTTTATGGATTGTGCTACTAAATTTTCAGATCTTAATTCTTATATTTTGTCATCGAAATCCTTCATCGAAATCTCAAAAAAACAGGATTGATTCCTTACCTCCCACATGATTGACCCCCCCCAACATACCCAATATAGAATTTTATTGCATAAAACGTTGCATCTAGGTGTTGAGACCACGCCTGTAAAATTTCATGATTTAATTCGTTCATTTAGGCGTTGATAAGTCCAGGATTGCATCTGTCGATATTTCCGTCGGTATACCTGTAAATATCTATTTCCACGCCGTCGATAAGTTGTCGGTATCGGCATTTAATTCCTTGGCAAAGAGGTCATGCTGGAGACCACTTTGGAGAAGAAAGACACCTCTTTTCTGGAGAATGCCACTGTGGACCTTTATCCCCTCCTCGGTCTATGGAAGCCAGTTGAATGCTGACGGTAGATTTGGGGTCGAGGATTGGCATGAACGGCTTGTCACTTAAAGCAATTGACTGTGGTCATGGTAATAAAAAACCCGCCTTGAGGCTCTCGAGGCTTACGCCTCTTGGTGAGGCTATCCCAAATGCGCCTCGAGGCTTACGCCTCGGTGTGCTAGACTGAGGCTTACGCCTCGCATTGTCTGAGGCCCGCCTCAAAGCACTGAGGCTCTGAGGCTTAGTTGAGGCGTACGCCTCAATTCTAGATGATAAAGTCTGATGTTAGCCATCAAATTGTGTACTTTTAAGATTATTACAAACACTTTCTTTTTAAAAAATTCTTATAGATCTTATAGTTAATTGTTATTTCTTATTAATGAACATTTAATCATCAATCTCTAAGTTACAGTTTTCAATCTTCTTTGTCAAATTTATCATTGTTTGCTTCCTTCTTATTCAGTATCTTGTTGAATTCCGTATCATTGTTAATTAACTTTGGTTTCTTGTTCCTACTAATTCAAAATTCTATCTCCTTTAGTTTTTTTGCCATTGACATCTTTTATTCTAATAGTATAAAAAATTGATATCTCGTTATTTTTACATATTTATTTTGGTATTGTGGTGGGTCCTTAGTCTATACTATCACTATTGAGTTTCACAATTAATTTCTATTTCATTTGGTTATGTTTGTATATACCTATTTCTGTTATACACATGCATATACATAACACACACACATATATGTAATTACATGTATAAATTTATTTTTGTTACCGCCTCATACATATTTTGAGGCTTACGCCTCAAACGCCTCGAGGCTTACGCCTCGCCTCACTGAGACAAAAACGCCTCATTACGCCTCACGCATTTTTCAACCTTGACTGTGGTGCTTGACAGTCGTGGAAGATGGGGAAGTGGTAAAGAAATTATGGGAAAAGTTGTTGCTGAAGCCTTGATCGTGCAAAACCTTGTAGATGTGTTGATGGCGCTTGTAGAAGTGAGGGATGGTTCTCGCCAGTGACAACTAGGGATGAGCATCGGGCCGGTCACCCCGAGTTTTGGCAAGCCCATATCCATATCCATATTATTATGCGGGCCACGGGCCGGGTTTTGGCCCGGAAAATTTTAAGAAAGACGAGCCCGTACCCGACCCGTATAAAAAATATGGGTTTCGAGTCAGGCTCGGGCCAACCCGTCTAACAATAAGTTTCATCAAAATGACGTGTTTGATTTACAATTAATGTTGAATTTGTATGTAAGTAGAAAGATATTTGTTGTAGACATATTTATTAAATTTCAGAATGTCATTGTGCTAGGAATGGTGGTGCTTTGCGTGAAGGTTGAACATAATATGAATGAGCAGACAAATTAATAATCTACAATATTGTTGCTAGTTGTTGATTCGTACCGATTAACTATTAGACTTGTTATTATAACCAACTATTAGGATAGGGGGAGTTGGCTGATTAATATCAATCATTAGATGGTGGATCCTATTATGGAAAAAAAAGTTTTAAAATGATATACATATTTGTGTAATTATATTATATGGTATAAATTATTTATGCGGGCCGGGTACCGGGTTTTCGGGTCTGGGTTTATAGTGGCCCGAGCCCGGCCCGGATAAGAAAATGGGCCTAAAATGCTGGCCCGGCCCGACCCGCCCATTTAGAATAGCAGGGTCGGGTTTGACGGGCTGGGTCGGGCCGGCCCGGCCCGATGCTCAACCCTAGTGACAACCTCCTGGTTCTGGGCCTTCCGCTACGTCGTCGCCACAACCCGTCTACTTCGCTGCTGGCCTGCCGCGAGAGACAGAGGAACGTCCGACATTATTTAATATACGCGTCACGCGATTGAACAGTCTACTTAGCACTTCGGTTACCGCGTGGATGATCCGTCCACGCCCGAGAAAGAGAGACACATCTCGATTTTTACCCACCAGAACCAAAGCCCGAATCAAAGGCTGAAAAGCCAAAATTTTCGGGCAGTTTTGGTTCAGGTGGGTGTTTTTGCCATCCCTAGACTGTTCCCCTGTTCACTTGGTTTCCTGCAAGCAATACACAATGTATCTATATATTTATTTATATAGCTCTGTTTGTATATGGACATGCTTGATTTGCGTATATAATCTTATACAATGGGATAAACCTTTATTTGATGTACTGAAACAATTACAATGCACTCTTTTATAGGACAAGAGAAGAAGGGAGATACAGAACTAGGCAATATGGGATAAAAGAGAAGCTAAAGACCGACAAGTCTAAAGCACACAACACGAGATAACACATAACAAAACACACAACACATGATAACACATTAAGCGTATATTCTAATAAATGTACTATATGAAAAAGGATATGATGACTATGAAATATTCAGCATTAAAACAATGCATTTATTTGTGAACAAGCAAACCAATAGTTTCATAATGCTCAACACAAGCTATAATTAACAAATTGAGTGAATTTTTAGTATATGGTATGCTGGGTTGAAGGGAGGGGGATTAAATACAGCCACGTGACCATTTAGGTGGGAGAAACAAAATTAGCAAAACCTGGCCAAGTCCTTGACCCAAAGCCCGAGTCATTGTATCGGCGGTTGTACTGGCCTGGTCACTGGGTCAAAGCTGGACCTTGGTCAATGACAGGTTTTAGCCCCACTCGACCCCGCTAGAGCTACGAAGTGGTGGTTCAATTGGTTCTACCGGCCAGGTCAAGTCAGTTTTCAAAAACCCGATTTCCTTAATATTTGAGCGCAAGTGTTGGAAAGGGTGAAGAGGGAAGCGAGTGAACAACCTTGCATCAGGCTTAAGCATGCCATGGGCCTATTAAGCCGAAACGTTTCGAAAGGGTGGATAGTGTAGTGATATATTGTGGATATTATGTCTTCACAATATTTTCTAAATTATTGAATATCCACTCAGTAAGCATGACACAAGGATGATACTGTTGCAAAGTAAATATGTTAGTGCTTCCAATTGCGTACTTGTAATATAACGCACATTATGCTTCTGATTTACAGTTTCATTGTCAAATAATAATAGCAAAACGATAATTAACAAACCGTTAGATTAGTTAGGGCATCTTACAATAGACGATAGCAGCTAGCAAACAAAATATTACTGTACAGACTCTGTGGTTATGTTTATAAATTAGTAATACCCAAATGCAAATTTTTGTTAGTACACGCACATACTAAAATTTTATAAGGTTTACATAGTACTTTTATAAATTGACATCACTCTCGGTCTTGTATAACCTTGGTGATGCTTATGCATAGTGCTTTCAAGGTATGATTATCATGTTTACTACTCTTAGTCTCTTACATAGTGAAATCAGTATAGGTTCTATAGGACATATTAGTTAACTATAAAATAATATATATATGTACAGGAGGCGTTGAGTGACAATAACACACACGACATCAGTACGAAAGTTTCAATATAGGCTGGCGAATAACACTATAATATGGCTGGTGATATGTTCACAGCCTGTTATTTATACAAGGCATTGAGCACCAATTCTTGTATGGGTCTATATGTATACATATATATGTGTGTGTGTGTCTATATATACACACACACACACACACACACATATAGAGTTCGAATGCATGTATGTAGCCTAGTTATAGTATGACAATGAAGATCAATGGTTTACATTTTGTAAAAAAATAATCTTGATATGCAAACACACTTAAGTGTATTCATGCGATCTGTACACTCGAGTGTATTCTAGCCTGACTTATATGTCAGGCTAAAATATATATATATATATATATATATATATATATATATATTGTTGGATATGTCCATACTATGTTTTAACTAAATAGTCCTAAGGGGATCATGCAAAGTGGGATATAAGGGGCTGAAGTAGAAGAAAGCACCCACTTAATTGCAGAATGCTTTACCAGCCATTTTACCCAAGGTTTCATAGGTACATGGGCTGGACAGCTCAAGCTGGCGTGTCGCAGCTGAATCAATGATTAAGTTAATCTTAAGTTGTATAATGTAACTCAATCTTCCCAAGAATGCATGCGTCAATGAGTCTCTAGTGAGACAATGGTCCTGTTTGTTTGCAACTCCAAACTTTTGATCTACCTTATATCTCCTTCCTCAGCTCTAACACCATATTCACGAAAACATTTGCTGGTACCATTTTAAAAACAATGCAATACCACTGATAAATCTTAGAACTTCCTTCCTTAATGTGAATATTGAACCCATGGAATTCAACTTCAGCGAAGTTGGGCGAAGTTTCGCCGAAACTTTGAACTTTGACCATGGGCGAAGTCGAATCCCTAAGCCCCTGTTTGGTTCAAGATCGAGATATGAAATCCGGACCGGGTTAGTCAATATATCTGGATTAATTTATCTGGATTTAGTCATGTTTGTGTTTGGCAGCTCATCCTATTACAAACACTCGTTAGCTTGGACTAGCCTCGTAACTTGTGTTTTTCAGTCTGACATATCAAACAAAATAACACAAAAGACAGAGTCAAATCCGGACTGGAATATGAAATCCTGCTCATAGCAGGTCTTAGTCTGGATTGCAAGATTACAGAACCCAAAATGGACCCCGTCAGTCCGATTTTTGCCAAGCAAAACAAGACTGGAACTGGACGGGGTTAGTCGGGATTAGCGCCTACGTGGGCCGGATCACATCCCGAACCAAACAAAACATAATACTTAGGCCTCGTCCAAACTTTGGGGCGAATTTTCCGAAGCTATGTCGGAGTTGAATTTTTTGTGTAGTTTTGTCCCAACTTCTCCGAAGTTGTCAAAGCTTCCTCGAAGTTGGCAAAGTTGGGGCGAAGTTGAGACGACCCAGAACATTTATCCTAATTAGTGCCCTAATGGCAGTATAAGGCATACGTGTTGCCTCTAGCCCATCTTCACAACTTTTAATATCAACTCTTATGTTTTTGCCACTCTTTCCTAGAGAGGGTCTTGTAACTACTATTTGGTTGTATATTGTAGATAATACATATGCTCAACACTTGAACTGTATTTGTATGTGTATTGCATGTTTGACCATTGCACGAAACACATTGTATTATCAACCTACTTAGGATTAGGACTAGAGAGTCATGAATCGTGTTTTTGTGTTGAATTAACAATTATAAGATAGAAGTATAACATAATTGTAAGTTTTCAATCGAAGTTTCCTTCAAATTCACATCATCTTCTTCAAAAATCGGCATCGAAGTTTGCGTCTAAACTTCCTCAAAGTTTCCACAAACTTCCACTGCCGCACCTGGCAAAGTCGACACGAATTCGAAGTCCTGCACCATGGTTGAACCTCGCATGGAGGCTGCTGCTGATTAGATGATGGTTATCACATTTTGGTTATTCTTAAGTTGTAAAAGTATCATCTCTAGGATTATTACTAGATGTACTGAATAAAGTGGGACTCATCCTGGTTGAAGAACCTCTCCATTAAGCACATAGTAAAAGGTGGAGTCTTGGAATATAATCGTTCAGGATACATGCTGTTGCTTGCTGCTTTGACCCCGAGCTAATGGACTGTAGTCTCACAGTCCCCTTACCAGACATCCTTATATTAAATGCATTTCCAATCAGGATTGCTACTATAAAAAAGAAACAAGAAAAAATGAGAGGATATAAGTTGATCTTTCAGGATATCTTGTCTGGTTCAGTTAATCTCTAATAACTGGTATTCGTTTGGCACAGTGACTTTATGTTTCTGATTTAATTTTGTTTGTGTGTGTGGGGGGGGGGGGGTATCCAGTATGCTCTATGCTAGTTAGCTTTGCTGCCCGTGATTTTAGATTTGTGATCACGCTCTTATGTCTTTGGTGTTCTCTGTAATTTTGGTAAGTATGAATATCTGAGTCTACGCATGCTGTAAGAGCTACAGTTTAATGGTGATTTAAATCACTATTGTCTTTCAGCTGCTTGAGGAATATATTCCGTTGCCTTGAACACTAGTCATCACGTGACACCCACCTTACACTTGCGGAGTCTTTAGGCTGATTCATGAATGTTGTTCTCGAGGTTCTTGAAGTTGACATTTGTGCGGTTCTGGAATTGCTAAAGGGAAGAAATTAATAAATCAAATTTGAGATTATATGATTGTTTTAGAATTTTGAAATGGTAATACATTATTAAGCTTTATACAGCCTTTTTACTCCAGCAATAGTGATTTGATTGATTGTATGTGCAGTTAAAAAGAGGAAGACAAAAGTGGAAACTAATGTTGTGGAAGGGTCTATTGGGCTGGATACGCTGGCAAACCTTGCGATTCTTGGTGAAGGTGCAACTACTTCCACTCCAGCCCAACCAACTACCAAGCATCCACGCCACCGACCTGGATGTACATGCATTGTATGCATTCAACCTCCTAGTGGAAAGGGTCCCAAGCACAAGCAAACATGCACATGCAATGTATGTCTCACAGTGAAACGACGGTTCCGTACCCTAATGCTGAGGAAAGAGAAGCGCCAATCTGAAAAAGAAGTAGAGCCTACCCGAAGGAAACCGAAAAAGAAAAAACAGATGCAGTCACCTCAAGAACCTACTGATCCAGAAACTAAGGATTCAGCAAATAAAAATTTAAGCGATGATAGGCAAAATTCTCTACCTTCTAATGACGGCATATTAGCAGATGAAATTCTTTCTATAAAAGAGGAACTAGTCGCTGTCAAGACTGAGATTGACTTGAACATGCAGCCTGAGCGGGAGGAGGAGCCTCAACCTCATTCAGATATAGGTGCCAGGACAAATCCACCCAAAATTACTTCTTCGTAGAGCTTCATTGCTCCAAGTATATGGTGTTTGAAGTGTCTGCTTTTGATCAGATGCTCTGAACTTCGTCAACCAAACCTGGGAGGCAAGTCAATTTTAAATATATTGCCGGTACTGATAGCATAACTCTCTCCAATGGATGGGTTATTTATCTTCATACCTGAATCTCTTGCGGCTCGTTGATGCTGCTAGAATGTGCAGATGACTCAACCAGTGATGTCATATTGGTCTCATGAGCAAACTAGTTACCTGAACGTCGTCCAGGCCCTGCTTGGTTTTTGTTGGAGCAGGCGACCAGCGGCATGTTTCAAAATTTGGGCAGATCATCTTTTTAACTAGTCATTACTCTGTTGTTGTACAAGTCTACTGGGTTATTGTATTCATCATCTCTTCTCCGCTTCTCTTCTAAGAAGAGTGAAATCCTATAGATTGTGTCTGTAACCCCGTTCTAGGAAAGCCTCTTGGTTTTTTAAGTCTTAATTATAATTACCATATGTAAAGGAAAATTTTGTATTGAGAAAGAGAATAATTTAACACAGTCATTCAATGTTTATTTCTTCTGGGTTCTTTCAGGAACTCATATATCAGCTGCTTATAATCTAATTCGGGCAATAGAAGCTTGGTGATTATGGAATCTATAAAATCGCCGCTATATGTTGGAATGTTTCTGGAAGGAACTATGTTCACTTTCCATGCTCTGATTGCTGATCCTTACAGCTGTAAATATTTATTTGGAATATATTTGAACGGGCAGAATCTGTGTACAAATTAGTGACGGTAAACGTTCACAAGGGTTGTACTAGTATTTCACACTTCAGCCATGCTAAACTTAAGTTGGTATTGTTATGGTAATTGAACGTCCCTTGTTTTTTCAAGTCGTCTTTTCTTTTAGTTGGTATTTCTATGGTTGGCATCTTGCTTCCATTGTTTGCCTCTTGGTATCTACGGTTTACTAAGAACTGTTGTATCTTCATTCGTTTAACTTCTTTTCAATTTCTTTATTTTTCTGTTTCATTAATCTTAGTTCCTCTTTCGTGCATGTTCTTAAGCATCATCAAGTGATTTTCTGGTGGTTACCATTCGTGTTTTTTCTTTTCTCTTGAGGTAATCTTTTGTTCACATCAAGATTTTGCCGCTTCCCTTGGTCAAATGATAGCTTCTAGGGTGCAGTGAAGTCACTGATTTTTTCCATCTTTGTGGGTGGCCATTTGATTGAACATGGTGCTTTATGAAGAAGTCAATAGTCTCGTTTCTGGCATGGTCTTTATGATATCTATTTTATGCTCTTCATAACTGAACTCGTATCGATATCAGATTGTTGTTGGCTAATTGCTCGGGACATCCGGCACCAAACGGTCTTACGTAAATCTGTCCGCGATAATTGCCCAGGAAAGGGGCTGTCTGCTGTGTTCAACCTGATGTTTTGTGTGCAGAGTTAAAAAAATTGGGATGAGGTATCATTATGATCAGCCAAGACCTGTAAAGTTCATTCCAAGAAAACATCTTGCTATCCACACATGAAATAGCGTTCATTCCATGAAAACATCATGCTATCCACACATGAACTTGTGCTCTTAAGTTTATAAATCTTCAAATCCTCTTTAAGTTTATAAATCTCCAAATCCCCACAAATATAGCGGCTGCTCCCACAATGTTGTGATATTTGGTTTTCTTGTTCATAATTGTAGCCAAATCTTCAATTCTTTTAACATTATAGGTTAACGAGTTCGCTGATTGAGCTGTTAGTATAGCAAGTGCTTACAAGGTTTATACTGCAACTTTTGCTACTTGTTTCTCGCTTGTATATCACCTATATATTTGTCTAACGTGTGTAAATTTATTTGCAAGGGTAATTAGCCCATTGCAAATGAAACTGATGAAATTGACGATTCGTGAAATAGAGTCAATGTAGATGGAAGTTCAAAAGTATATAGATAGTGAAAAGCTCATATGTACCTAATTTGACAAGTAGCCGAGTATCGTATAGGTGCTGCATAATAGCAAACCAGATCTCATATGAACTTACAGTAAATTATAGTTTAAGTAATGTAATTATAAAAATGCTCATTGTAGTGCTTAATAATAATATCGTAACTGCAGCAACTCGTATTAAAAGCAGAACCTCCACGAAGAGCTTGCAACTATCGATGTCTGGCCGTATTTCCAATCAGGTGTAGTTCTAATAGTGAGAAAGTGAAGATTGCGTGGTAGCATTAAATAAAAAACATGTGGGCCCTTGGGTCCACTTGTCTGATTCGTATATTAAAGTGACTGAATCGGGTTCCAGTTGATATGTTGAGTGTCAAATTGGGAACGACCAGCAACTTGTATTGTCCTGCACGGAAGTTTGCATCAACTAAGGCAGATAGGGTCCAAATCTGCCGTCCCGATATGTCCCTGTTAATCTCGATCGTACACACACCACATTAATTATTTTTAGGGGTGAGTTTTTGGGTAAATGAATGGTAATGATTTTTTGGGACACAACAGGGACAGCAAGTTCGGTACAGTAGATTTGGAGGCAGATAGAGCTGGGGGCGAGAAAGGAACACCCAAATTATCTTCTTTTCCTCCATTGTTACTTGCTCTAGCACATTCTTCCTTTCTGATGCGCCCATCCGAACATCCATATGTCATCTTTATCAATGGGCTGAGTTGCTACTCAATGATTTCTAGAGGTTGTCCTCCTTCCCGGGGTCACCTAGATCTTGTCTTTGCTTTTCCCTTCATGCCATAGGGGTTTGCTTCGGCAATGACTTCTCCCTAGTTTTATGTTTCTCTATTTCCGTTCAATAATGCGTCTTCTATGTGAGTGGTGTTTCAAACATATTTGGGCTTGTTCTCTCTCCACGTGAGAGTTCTCGTGATCTCTATCTTCTTAAAGATTTGACTATTTTGACTGCAGTAGAAGTCATGTACAACTATAACATCCCAAATTGTTTCGTGTCTTCTCTAACTAGACGTTACCGGATTGAATGACTTGATATGAAAATCTGTAGGCAAAAAGGCATCATTATATCATACGGCACGCCTATGTGTTGGATCTTAATATCAATCTTAATGTTCTTGGATATAGGTGATTTGTTAAAACTTAATTCCTTTGAGTTTGATATCATATGTAGATGTTGTGCAGCTATCTATCAACAAATTCACTAGCACCACCCTCATACATATCTTTAAAATCTCCATTTAATATCTACCTCAATCTTAGAAGGATACAATTACTCTTTATAGAAGGAGCATTCAACATGCTACATAAAGTAAGTTTTTTTGTCGATGCCTTCGTCTCTTAACACACCCTTTATCCTTATGTTAGTGAACCAAGGACATCCTAACTTGATCCAATGATTTCTTTCCAATACAATGTTCTTTTCTCCTTTCACAAACATGTCCTAATGAAGCTGCTAGAATATCATATCGCTATAGTCCATGATCTTCTTAGATCCTGGATCGAAGAACTTTTACACCCTTTCTTAGACTGGGGTGCTCTCTCCTAGAGATATTCAGTTCCATGCTTATAACAAACAATTTTTGTTTAATCAAATCTTAGTAGCCACCACCAAAAGTAAAAGTTTATATATGATAAGGTTTGTGACAATGATATGAAGGCTTCTATAAGATCAAAGTGCAAACACTAGATAAACACTTCTCAAACAGGACACCATTTTCTTCCAAGCCTCAAGAAGTTTTAAACCTTAGAATAAGAGCACTAGAGTGTGGAATAGGGGGCATGCTTCTATCCTCAAATTGGTTGTATGTAACCAATTATCAAAAACAAGATCCACATTATTTAGCACTTTGAAAACAATTATAAAAAAGATAGATAATGATTTTGAGTTGATAAAATTCTCCAACATGCAAATCAACCTTGACAAGATACTAGAATCACTTGAACCGAAAGTGGACTGAGTTCTTGAGCCACATGTAATGAGTTCAAGCATAACTTGGTAATACATGTTAAATTGCAATGGTGAGATATCTTAAACTAAAAAAATAAATCTAGTGAGCTATATTGCTAGTGAAAGGGGATTAAGAAGACCCTCAAACATAATTTATTAAAATATAAAACAATGCACCCATGTCATAAAAATAATGCATTATCTCATATTATTAATACAATTGAACATAGTCATAGAAAAATATAGTTATACATGCAAAGAAGGAAGTGTAGGAATTTCAAGAGCAAAAACTACAATGGCATATTTTTTGTGAGAATCCTCCAAGCACGAACATCTAATACATTTAATTTGAAGAAGATTTATAAGTTTATACCTTATTGTGGAAGGGGTTCCAACGATTCAACTTGTAATGCCCTATGTAGATCTTGACCTTCCAACCTATGCCTCCTTTACATTTTTCCAGATCAAAAATCAAACTCTTTTTTGATGATTCTGGAACTCTAAGAGTTGCCTTGAGATGCATACAAAAAGATATTTTTTGATGGCTAATTGCCGCAATCTATCATGACTGTCGATGGTGGATCGCATGAATCCGACAATGATTTGTACACATCCCAAGGTCACAAAGATGGCTCTGTTGACCCGGATCTAACCCCGAGGTCAACTCTGGTAGATCACACCTTTCAATTGTGAACATGTGCGGTGCATCCACAAAGATTCTCACTTGGATTTGCTACCCTAGGTGGAGGATCACTAAAATCCACTGGAGTGACCTTTGCCTTGATTTGTGTGCCTAGAGAATCAAGTAGTTTCTTCATCCACACATGTGGTAGATTGCACTATTTTGTTGTCACCTTGATTCACTTGCTGTCAATGAAGATCTTCACCTGGAATGAGTTTTCTATGCAAACTTGTCTTCGAGACAGCTAGAGTTTCCAATCGCCATCTCTTCCTCTTTCTCTTTCTAAGTTGATATTAGGGGTTTTCAAACCTTGGAGGCAACAATGAAAGATCTAAGTGCGTACCCTGAAGGCGTCTTCTCGTATCATATATATATAGAGGAGTTGAGAGTCAGGATTTCTTAAACCCTCTTTGTATAGGATATGGACTCCCCGACTTATGTAAAATTTGTAGGGAAATATGGTGCCAGAGCAGGCAACTGAAACAAAAATTTAACTTCCATATTCCCCTTACAACAGTAGATCATGTCAACAACTACATAACGGGTGTTTCAAGGATAAACCTGGTCTTAGAGCAAGTCCAACGACAATCTCCTCATCATAATATGCTCATTTCTTCAAGTCGCACTCAGACAACGTCTGTAGTAGCTCATGGTTGATCATTACAGACGACAACTTGATGTTGTCCTCCTAGTGACAGGAAGCAACCTCTACTTGCCTCTATAATAGTCTACACTGACCGCCAGGAACTCATGTCATTCTAGATGAACAGACAGAAAGGAGTTGTCCCCTTATAGTTGGTGTACTAGCACCAACTTGCTCTACCACAAATGTTCTTGCCATTCCTCCTTTTATCAGGTAGGACTTGCTCGATGTTCTCTCGATTACCACAACCAGAGAAGATAATAATTGTCAGAGCAACTAATGTGTTTCTAGGAAGCCCCCATTATCCCTCTATTTATAGAAGGGTCAAGGTCATGGTTCCCAATCTGTGTGGGAGTCAAATGGTACATGATTTCAAGGAATTTTGTATCATGCAAAAGGTAAACGGATTGGTTCGTGGGTGAACCAAATGGTTGGCATGTGAGCGGATCAATACAACCCTTGAACCTGTCATTTCTTCATGTTTCTCAATCACAATTGTATTGGAAATTAATATCCAATTAATGCATAACATGACATCAACAGTAATCCTCAATCCAATCGAATTGATCCATAAATTGGGTGGTTCATCACATGAACTGGTCGTTTGACCAACCTTGAGCCGATCGATTGATGCCCTGGTTATCCAATATTTAGCTACAATTTCCAATAAATGTGGCACTCCAACCAATCAATTCAAACACTTGAACCGGTCAGTTTAGAGTTCAGTTAGTCAATTATTGTTTAAATTGAATACCTAAACACTTTAGTAATCAAGTTAAACATCACTCATGATAAACTCCTATTCCAAGTGTTTCCTATGTGTGTGACCCTATAGGCTCCAAGTTACGTTGGCAATGAATGTCCATAACTAGTTTATGGCATAACAAGAAATGAGTGGTATCTAGTAACACATCAGTGCTGCCCAAGTAATCGAAAAGTTGGAGAACAACTTCAACATACAATTTTATGATTGGTGTTATAGTGTTTGTATAGTTCCTTTGTCACTGATATCCAGATTGAACTCGAGATATGGAATCGTCACCATCTTCAATATTCAATCTCTGTTCCTTAAACTAGACTAGACTACCTGAGATATATGTAAGATCAATATCACATGAGGATAGCCATGCATTTCTCAATATTTCTTATAAAGTGTCTAGGATATCATACTCCTATAGGAGGGAAAAATCCCATATACATCACTCACAATAATGCCCATGTGTCACATTGCACCTTATCATCACCTTTATCGTGACCCTTATTCAAGGTCACACTGGATGATGTCAAAGTGCACCGAATGACATGTGATGACTGTAGTGACTTCAGGTCTAAGAACCACAATCACCGCCAACACTATGAGAGATGATTCAAACTACTATGTACTGGTTAACATGCATCACTCTCATAGCGGGTATGTCTGATAATATGTTCTCTAACACGTATCTGTGTTTGGTTTGATATCACATATTATAACTTAGTGAGACTCTGTCATCAACCAACACTTACTCTAGTCTTATGTGTTATTACTGTCTATTAGCCTTCCATAATAACATCTGACTAGGGACATAACAAGAATGTATATGATCTTGACATCCGTATGATCTCATTGTTCAAGTCCTTAACCTGAAGATATACGTCATTGAGCAATATCATTCTCTAGACATTTAATATGTTACATCATTATCTCATAACTAAATAAAATAAAATAAATGGGAAGATTGCCTTTATTATTAATAAAATCATTTATAAGATATGTCATTACAATCGTCATATAATTAGCTCTTTGGGCAAACATACCAGTGGACTCCCACTTGTACTTAGAGACAATCACCTATGAATTGAATTTCAAGTGATATAACATGACCATCGTGCTTCTGCTGTGAAAGTGGTTTTGTCAAGGGGTCAACCACATTGCTTTCGGTTGGTACCATACAATCTTCACATCTCCTCACGGTACGATCTCTCGTATGAGATTGAACCACCTTTGTATATACTTAGAACATTGGTGTGATCATGGTTCCTTAGCTTGTGCAATTGCTCCATTGTTGTCACAATATAGCTCAATTGCAACACTGATGCTTGAAATCACCCCAAGTTCATTAATGAACTTCTTAACCCAAACAACCTCCTTTGCTGCATTCGATGTAGTAATATACTCGGTCTCTATTGTAGAATCTGTAATCGTCTCTTGCTTGGAACTCTTCCATCTCACAACTCCATTGTTGAGGAAAAACACAAATCCAGATTGCGTTCTATAGTCATGTTTGTTAGTTTGGAACCTTGCATCAGTGGAAAACTTTACCACCAACTCTTCCTCACCGCCGTAGATAAGGAACCGATCCTTAGTTCTTTGATAAATATGTATTTTTCATTTTTATTTACATCTTTTAGATATCTCTTTAGGATTATTTTGTTATTTATTTTCTTAGTTTTATAATTAGTTATATTAGTTTATATTTTCTATTTAATTAAAGTTTTAATTATATTTTCTTGGATTTTTGTAGGAAAATGACATAAATACTCTTGGAACATAATTGCACAATTTGCAGCACTCTTAAAATTCATGTATATCCGACACCAAAAATATCATAACTTTTGCGTCCAAACTCCAAATTTAGTGTGCAAGTATTCGTTGGAAAGGAAATTTTATTTACTAAAAGAATATATTATTATTTATACCGAATTTTTTCCTTTTATAAGAAAAAAATTCGTTCTAAATTTCTGCTTCATAAATATGCATTAAAGAGAGTTACATGGTCAAGATAATTAAAGACAATCAACAACTTATATTAACCAAATCTAGAAAATTAAAAATGCCAACTCCCCTCCCTTTTTCCCCTCTTTTGAGGGTAGCATACCCCCTCCTCCTTCTCCTATAAAAGGTGGAGTTAGCCACTTGTAAAGGCATCCATTCTTCACTCCATTTCATTCTGAATTTTTGTCACTCTATAGAGCAATCTTTCTTTCTGGCATTGTAATTTCATTAGATTCAATAAAGCACTTTTATTCAAGGTACTTGTTCTTTAATTTATGTTCTTGTTCTTCTTTATAGATCTAGATCTTGTTCGTTCTTGTTTTATTTCCCATTTCTTCTCTTGGAACGGAGGACCAAGGGACCAAGCCATTTGATTGGCACCACCAAGATCTCTGTGGAGTTTCTCTTTTCTGTGGTCTATGGCTTTGTTCCTTCCTTCTCTTGATTCCACTCTCATGTCTAGTGAGTAGTTCTATTATGGAGGTAAGAGTAATAACCCCTTGGCCATTGTGTTAAATCAGATCGAGCTTTATACAATTTTTTATTTATTTTGGGTGACTTTTGATTTAGAAATCAACAATTTTAGCGAATTGATTAATCATTTTTATTGAATGTAATCTTGGTGGATACGACTGTGGAAACTAGGATTTAGAACAACTAAACTAATCATATAGGGATTTGGATGCGACCTTAGAAATTTCCCTATTAGGATAATGGACTAAGAAGCACGAGCACTAGGACCAATGGGCTCACATGGAGTTCTTCTTTGTGTATCATTTACTAATGATACACATGCCTTCTTATATCTTTCTTTTTGTATAACTCTTTCATCTTGTTTTCACTTTGGCTAATGTGGTAAAACCCTTAAGCCTCAATATTTTCCCTCTGATTTCAACCGTTCTTTCAACGCTTGTTCCCATCGCTTTCTTTTAATTCTTACAATTTTATTCTTATTTAGACAATCTTGTGTGCTAACAATCTTCTTTCTTTACTTTCTTGTCTTAGAATAATCATTTCCTTTCTTTTGCTTTAGTGTAATCTTTTACTTTCTTTACATTTTAATTTCTCGTATTAGTGTAATCAAACAACCCCCAATCAAATTTACTTTCTGTATTCAAAAATACCAAAAATAAAATTTCAAAATCAATTGGGATTAAAAGAAAACAATCTTAAAAACATTATCCTGTGGATCGACCCTTCTATACTAGCCTTAACTGAAAAGTAAAAAAGGATTAAACTCTACGATAATAATCTTAATGAATTGGTGAGCTCTTTGGCACGTATCAATTTTGGCGCCATTGTCGATGAAGTTATATCTTCTCTTTCTGCTGAGTTTCCATTCTAGCAGTATGTTTTTTTTGCACTCGAATATATCTATATAACTATGAATGCGCCGCCCATCGGACGATTCTACGCCACCATTTTTTTGATCCCGAGCTAGAGAGAACCATCCATCATTTAAATAGACAAAACAAACTTAGGATGGACAAAGAGCAAGTTTCCCGTAGGATTGAGCAGGCACTTACTGCTCAAAGAGAACTTATGATGGCTAAACATGCAGCCTAAGAAGCTAATTTGTGAGCAAACTATATTGCTGAGAAAGAGGCATAGAAGCCGCTGAGAGGGAGGCCGAGAGAAAAAATAATTAAAAGATTTTTCTACTCTAAAAATTGGATATGCAAAACATACAGTTGTGCCACCTGATATTACCGCCCCACCCCCAATTTGAGATCGACACTCAGTGGATCACTATGCTCTAGGCGAACCCATTTTCTAAGAACAAGGGTAATAGTTGTCAAGATCATCTCCAACGTTTCACCGATCTTAGTTCCTTGACTAAGATCCCAGGTGTCTTCAAAGACGCCATTAGACTTAGGCTTTTCAAATACTTTCTCAGGGCCAGCTAGCATTTGGTACAATGCCATGGAGAGTGAAAACCGTGTCACTACTTGGAAAGTGCTTCAAACAAAGTTCTTGGATAAATAATTCCCTACTTCTCTTACTTTTGAGATCAAGGGACAAATCCTTCTCTTTTCAATGGTCCCTGAAGAAACCTTAGGAGAATCTTGGGACCGATTTAGGGAACTCCTTCATCATTACCCTCATCATGACATATCACAATCTCAACTCATTGAGATATTTTACCATGGTGCTGATGATGACACCAAGAAATTTCTTGATTCCTCATCTAGAGAAAATTTTATGTTTCAAAACCTGAGCAATGCATAGGAGGTGGTTAAAAAACCTATGAGACCCAAGCTGGACGAGGAACTGGTGGAGTCTTCAAGGTTGCTTAGGATGAGGTAAACCTATACATCCATACCATTTTCAAAGCCCTTAAATTGATCTCCTTGAAACAAGATCGCCTAGAATCTTCTTTCAATGCCTATGAAAGGCAACTTCAACAAGTTAGGGCTGCTAAATTTCTATATGGGATGTGCCAAGGGTATGATCATACCACCCTTTAATGTCAATATCTCTACAACACTCCTATGCAGATAATAGTTGTCTAACCAGTAGAAAACCTAGACTCCATCCATAGTATTCCTGGTCAAGCTTACTACACTCCCAACCAAGCTAGAAATTGCCCCGAATTCCAATATGGAAACTCTTCAAGAGCCAAAAATTCCTTCAAAATTCCCCCCATAAAGACCACCTCATCCTCAAGCCAACATTCATCCACCACTAGGTTTTCTCAACAATTATAACAACCAATGGAATTTTGGGAATCAAGGAAATTCTAGGACAATTTCCAATACCATGGACCTCACCAGGGACAACAACATCAAAACCTTCATCAACCTCCACCATCCCCTCAAAAAATGTCCCCACTCTTGTAACCGATGATAGGATTTATGCCTTAGAGCAAATTTTAATAACACATTAGAAGTCAACAAATGCTCAATTTTCCCATCTCTTTGCTAAAAAAAACCTTCCGTCGGCACATTCACAAGCCAACCCGAACCAAACCCCAAGCACGTGGAACAACTCAAGGCAGTTACTACCGTATCTGGCCTTACCACAATAGAAATATAAACTTTACCCCTCATAGATTTTGACCAAGGGGAAGATGACAAGGTTACTATACCACAACCCTTGACCACTCCCACCACTCAAGAAGAAGTGCCTGAATATAAGCCGTGTATACCCTTTGTCGGCTGGTTGAAGAAAACCTAGTTGGACTCTAGGTTCAACAAGTTCAAGGATATAATGAGAAAAGTATGCGTCAACATCCCACTTCTGGACGCCATGAATGACCTACCTGAGTGGAAGAAATTCTTCAAGGCCCTTCTAAATCGTAAGTGCATGACTGAAGAATATGAAACTGTAAAACTAGTAAGAACTGCATTTGACATTATTCAGAGCAAGATGCCAAAGAAGCGCAAAGACCCAAATTCTTTTGGGATCACTTGTTCTATAGGAGATTCAACTAGATATTCAGGATTAGCTGATCTTGGGGCTAGTATATCCATCATTCCTCTTAGCATGTGCAGGAGGATTAGTCTCACAGATGCTAGACCCACTCCTATGTGTATTCAAATTGTAGATTCCTCCATCACCAAACCCCTTGACATTTTTGATGATGTTCCAGCCAAAGTCAGAAATTTCTACATCTCCTGTGACTTTCTGGTGCTTTATATAAAAGAAGATAACCATTACCCTCTCATTTTTGGCATACCCTTCCTTTCCACTTTCAAGGCACTCATCGATGTTGAGGCAGGACTTCTCACATTGAATTCATAAATTTCCAAGCCTCTGGGGGTAGCATGAAGTATACCTAAAAGGAAGAAGTTTATTTCCTCGAATGCATGGAACAATTTAATCAGATGCAACAACAATTTCTTAATTCTAAACCCTCGCTTGTGACTAAAATCCTAATTTCTCTTGTGGACAATCAAGTTGCTATTCAGACTTCCCCATCCAGTCCTATCAAGATGGACATTTCTTTTCCCATTGTTCCTATTGTGGCCACAACCAACACCACCACTCATGAAACTTTTGTCCCACAACCACCTCCCTCTCCCTTCGAGACACCACTCTATGATAATCACCAAATGCCTTATGAGCCACCACTACATATCACTACCCAAGAGGTGCAACCAAATGTCATGGATGGATACTCTGACTATCATCCCTTCACTCCAACCCCCAATGACATTAGTAGACAACATACAATCGGACAACTGCAATTCAGTCAAAACAATGCTCTTTCTAATAATTATCCTTATGCAAATGAGATTCAATGTGACTACTCTCCACCATATGTTGAACCATGGGGACCTAACCATCTTGATTTTAATTTTTTCCCTTGGTATACCGATGTACGCCAAGCCATCCAGGATACATTTCAACACACGTAGGCAAAGATGATGAAGTGGTTCCAACAATAAAAATCAAGTCACTACCACAACCTTGCCTCCTCCTCCGCTCCTCCACCG
This sequence comes from Alisma plantago-aquatica, assembly GCA_963693085.1. Lineage (NCBI taxonomy): Eukaryota > Viridiplantae > Streptophyta > Magnoliopsida > Alismatales > Alismataceae > Alisma > Alisma plantago-aquatica. Next base: position 1,266,533,057 of record OY856412.1, on the reverse strand, counting down.
CCTTACTATCTGCCACCGCCATGATCTTCATCCATCCATCTCGGGTTTATGTTTTTCTCGGGATGAGCAAAAGAGTAAGTCCCGGGTGGAGGCGGGTGATACAATTCTATTCCACCCCCTATCTTTTTCCTTATTTGCTTTATTTTCCCTTTTCATTATTTTGCATGTATTTTCATTATTTTGTGGCCTTTATCTAGTCAACCATCCCTTACTAATTTTCCTTAGTTGTAAAACTGCCATTATTTAGTCGACCGATTGAGTAGACATATATCATTGTACCTGATAATTGAATTTAGTAATTTTCTTTTTGCAAAATGTATTATAAATTTCCATGTATGAAATCATCATGTCACCTAAGACCCCTAATAACATCACTCCTTGGAATAGTTGGAAAGTCATAGGGGTCAGATTCAAGCATAATTTTTCCTATATTAAAAAAATGGATTATCTTGATATAAAACATGTATGATGCGAATTATATGAATATTCTAACTAGAGCAATGACACTCTCTAAAAGAAATAATGTTGAAAGTTATAAGAACAAGAACATCTCTTCCTTCTGTCTATTTTTCTTCTAAAAAAGAGAAGCAAAGAATCACCACTGGACAAAAATCAAGTCTGGGGTGTCATGCTTTCTAAAATAAAAATTCCATACCCCACAAAGGGGTGTACCATCAAAAGATGCCAAACGTGCACATGAAAAAATCTAACCAATGTAGCCACAACTCCACAAATTCAAATCCTGAGTCGAATAGAGGAGGGATAAAAAAAATTATCACTTCCTTCTTTATTTTCACACTTCCCCTTCATCCTATTCTTGTGCAACAACTTAGAAAAAAATTGAGAGTGTCAAAGTGAAAGTAATATGAAGCCTTTTTTTCTGCAAAATCTTGATTTAAAAGCAAGATATGATAATTGTTTTGATAGGGAATATATAACTTTGTGCTTTGTGGTTTTAGGAGATTGAGTCACTTGGCCAAAATTTGGAGATAAGGATTATAATGATGTTACATAGGAGAGGATGACATGTTGTGAGTATAAATTGGAATTTATTTGTGATTTAATTGCTTGAGGATAATAAAAAATTCAAGTCCGAGGTATTTTGATAAATGTGTATTTGTCCTTTTTATTTACATCTTTTAGATATCTCTTTAGGATTGTTTTGTTATTTATTTTTTTAGTTTTATAATTATTTATATTAGTTTCTAATTTATTTTTAATTAGAGTTTTAATTATATTTACTTGTTTTTTTAGAAAAATGACATAAATACTCTTGGAACATAATTGCACAATTTGAGTCATGAAATTCATATATATCCGACACCAAAAGTGTCATGACTTTTGCGTCCAAGCTCCAAATTTAGTGTACAAATATTTGTTGGAAAGGAAATTTTATATCCTAAAATAATACCATATTGTTTGGACCACTTTTATGTATTTTACAGGAATGAAATCCATTTGAAATCTCTGCTGCAGAAATCTACATTAAAGAGAGTTACATGGTCAAGATAATTAAAGACAATCAACAACTTCTATTGATCAGATCCGAAAAATTCAAAATGCCCCCCACTTTTCCCCCTCTTTTGAGGGCAGCCTACACCCCCTCCTCCTATAAAAGGTGGGAGTATCCTCTCGTAAAGGCACCCATTTTCACTCAGTTTCATTCCAATTTTTTGTTACTCTATAGAGAAATCTTTCTTTCTAGGATTGTAATTTCTTTAGATTCAATAAAAATCTTTTATTCAAGGTACTTGTTCTTTCAATTATGTTCTTATTCTTATTTCTAGATCTAGATTTTTTTTGTTATTATTTTAATTCCTGTTTCCTCTCTTGAAACAAAAGATTAAGGGACCAGGCCATTTAATTGGCACCACCAATATCTCTGTGGAGTTTCTCTTTTCCGTGGTCTATGGTTTTGTTCCTTACTTCTCTTAATTTTACTCTCATGTCTAGTGAGTAGTTCTCTTATCGAGACAAGGAGAATGACCCCTTGGTCATTGTGTTAAATTGTGTGTTAATCTTGATGGATGTGATCGTGGAAACTAGAATTTTAAAACAACTAAAATAATCACATAGAGATTTAGATGCGATTGTAGAAATTTCCCTATTAGGATGATGGACTAAGAAGTGCAAGCGTCAGAACCAATGGGCTCATGTAGAATCCATCTTTTGTGTATCATTCATGAATGATCTACATGCCTTCTTATATCTTTCTTGTTGTATAACTCTTTGATCTTGTTTTCACTTTGGCTAAGGTGGTAAAACTCCTAAGACTCTATATTTTCCCTTATGATTTCAACCATTCTTTCAATGCTTATTTCCATTGATTTCTTTTAATTCTTACAATTTTATTCTTGTTTAGATCATCTTGTGTGCTAAAAATCTTCTTTCTTTACTTTTTTGTCTTAGAATAACCATTTCCTTTCTTTGCTTTAGTGTAATCTTTTACTTTCTTTATATTGTAATTTCTCATCTTTGTGTAATCAGACAACCCCCAATCAAAGTTTACTTTCTATATTCAAAAATATCGAAAAGAAATAATTTCAAAATTAACTGGGATTAAAGGAAAACAATCTTAAAAATATTTCCCTATGAGATCGACCCTTCTATACTAGCCTTAACTGGAAAGTAAAAAAGGATTAAACTCTAGGATAATAATCTTAGTGAATTGGTGTGCTCTTCGACACATATCATTCTTCTCAAGTACTTAAGGACATCCTTCACGACTATCCATTGAGCATCACCTGAATCTGACTGATATCTACTCTCATGCTCAAGGCATATGAGACATTTAGATGAGTACATAACATTGCGTACATGATGGATCCAATTGCAGATGCATATGAAATCTTACTCATGCACTCCCTTTCTTCACAAGAACTAGGACATTGAGCTCTAGAGATGCTAACTCCATGAGACATATTTCCTCTCTTTGAGTTCTCCATGCTGAACCTCTTTAACACTTTATCAATGTATGTGCTCTGGCTTAGTCCAAGAAGCCTTCTAGATCTATCTCTACAAGTCTTGATTCCTAAGATATAGGATGCTTTGCCTAAGTCCTTCATAGAGAATGTACTTCCCAATCAGGTCTTTACTATTTGTTAATAAGGAATGCCATTCCCTATCATCTAGTATGTCATCTACATACAATATGAGGAATACAATTATGCTCCCACTAACCTTCTTGTACACACAAGGTTCATGTTCATTTTGACTAGAGCCAAACTCTTTGAGTGTCTTGTCAAAATGAAGATTCCAACCTTGAGATGCTTGCTTCAACCCATAGATTGACCTTTCTAGATTGCAAACTTTGTTTGCATCCTTTGGATTTATAAAACCTTTAGGTTGTTTTGTGTACACATCATCAAGAAGATTACCATTAAGGAATGCAATTTTAACATACATCTACCAAATATTATAGTTGTGATAAGATGCAATGACAAGCATCTTCCCGATGGATTTAACTATGGCAACTGAAGAAAATGTTTTATCATATTCAACACCTTGAACTTGTCTGAAACCCTTTGCAACCAATCTGCCCTTGTAGGTTTGTACTTTACCATCCATGTCGGTCTTCTTATTGAAAAAACACTTGCACCCTATGGGTGTTACCCCTTTACGTGGATCCACCAAGGTCCATACCTTATTGGTATATATGTATTCCATCTCAGATCTCTTGGCTTCAAGCCATTTCTTAGATTCCTATCCCTTAGTAGCTTCTAGGTAGGTTGTCAACTAATCATCTATGACCAACTCACTGGATTCTTGATTCACAAGATAATGAAATCATTGAGGATCAAGGTGTATCATAGTAGATCTTGAGAGCATGTCCCCAAAATAAAGCTGGAAGATCAACAACACTCGTCATTGATTACACCATATCTAGCAATGTGTGGTACCTTCTTTCTGATACACCACTGTGCGGTGGTATTCCAAGTGAAGTCCATTATGATATGATACTACGGGCTCGTATAAGGTCCACAAACTCTTGGATTAAGTATTCTCCACCTTGATCAGAACAAAGTGCCTTAATACTTTTGCTAAGTTGTACTTCATTCATAAAATTCTTGAACTTTTCAAGGGTTTCTAACTTATGTTTCATAAGGTAAACATAGCCATACCTACTGAAGTCATCAATGAAGGTAATGAAGTACTGATACCCACCTCTAGCGGTTGTTCTAAAAGGGTCCCATACATCAATATGTATGAGTCCTAATAAATCACTAGCCCTCTCATTGTTACCAGTGGAAGGAGTCTTGGTCATCTTGGCCAACAACCAAGATTCACGTCTCTATTTCTTTATGGAGTCTAGATATGTGATTTTCATCTATGTGCCCTAAACGACAATGCAAAAGGTATGTTTGGTTTGAGTTATTGAGTTTTTTTTCTTTTGGTATCTACGTTATACACACTATCTCTAGAGCTATCAAGTATAGACCATAAGACATTGGGGAACTATCATAAAGGATCTCATCTTTACTAATAGAACATCGACCATTCTTTATAAGAAATATGAACCATTTCTTGTCCAAACAAGATACATATATGATGTTCCTATTAATGGTAGGTACATAATAACAGTTCTCCAACTCTATTATAACCCCCCTTGGTAGAGATAACTCATAGGTTCCAACTAAACTAGTAGCAACTCTTGCTCCATTAGCAACACATAGTTCAACCTCACCTTTTGCTAAAGGTCTACTTCTTTTCAGATCTTTCACATTTGAGAAAATGTGTGATCCACATCTAGTATCTAGTATCCAAATTTAAGAAGTAGTGAAGTTAATCTCAATTATGTATACACATAAAGTAGAGACCTCTATCCCTTGCTTCATCTTCCTAGGTTTCCTTATCCTTCTCCTTATTTTGAGTGTAGAAGACTTAGACTTTAGCTTAGCCTAAGAACACTTCTTGGCTTTGCGTTTTTCCTTAGACTCTATTCTACTGATCCCCATCATAGATTTGTCCTTCTTCATTTGTGCTTTGACATATATCAACATTTCAAGCAACTCAGAGAATGGTTTAGCCATGTTACTCAAGTGATAATACTTGATAAACTGGCTATATAATTTAGGCAATGATTGCAAAATCATATCCGTGGCCAACTCTTGACCTAAAGGAAATCCCAATTTTTCTAGATGTTCCATATACACAGTCATATTTAGCACATGTGACTCTAACAGATCTCCTCTGCAATTTGCACTCAAACAATGCCTTAGAGGCATTATACCTTTCTTGCTTTTCATGCTATTTATGAAAATTATTGTTCATACAACCCAACATAAGGTTTTATATGTCTATGCTATCATTGGAATGCTTCAAGTAAGCATCCATTTCATCCTTAGGTGCACATGGAGCATATTCCACTGACACTGGTGTTTTAAGAACACAGAGAACACTTCTCAAAGTCCTGATCTAGTTATGGAAGTATATCTTATTTAGATGGTCCTTCATAAGACCGATCACAATGATTGTCTGTATTCCATTTATCAACAAGAGTAAAATTTGCATTTTTTCAAAACACTTTTGATTTTATTTGATTTGAATAAAATTTGACGATATTCAATTAGGATTTTAATTAATTATTGTTCCCACTATTTTGTTCAAATTGATATCCCTCTCTACCAATTCAGAATATTGCAATGTACAATCTTTTAGTGATCCAAGATCCAATACAATTCAGTCAATACCCAATGAAGTTTGGTGCTCATAACCAATTATTAAGGTAGACAACATTTTCGAACAACATCTCATACAATTCTTCGATAGATGGTATGGACAACTCCTTGTCATAGACCATCTGTATGCTTCTAAGCACTTAATCCTATTAATGTCACATAGTCCAGCCTGACCCATAAGCCAACATGATAGAATATGCACCCTTCTAGGACAGACCCACACATCTACCATCACACTTTCACGATATAGATGACACACCATGCTACGGCATGCCGACGCTCGGTTGATCAAAATTTTCATGTGTGCTACTTATAGATAGCAACTTAGGCTTGATATTTATTGAGGGATCTGTATTTATAAATGCATATACATATCCAATCACCACATACTTATAATACATATCATATACATGCTATATCCTACAAACAAAAACATGCAATAAAAAACAAGTCATGGTTATGGCCATACTATTGTAATTCCTTGGAACCACAAGAAATTACCACCACCTAGGGTCTACATCTCATGTAGAAACCTATTGTTGATGAAGGTCTTTGCTTGCCAATCTGGGATGACTGGTTCAACCCTTGAACTGATTGTCTTGCCTCTTGGCCGACCGATTGATTGTCTCCCCAGTCACCTGGTCTCCAGTCCACCATCTTTTAGATCCTCCCGTTGATTGGTTGGGCCTCCAACCGATCGGTTTGCCTCCTCTTATCATCGATCCTTCTCGGTCCTTCATCCAATTGACATGTCTTTTGAAACGGGTGGCTCATCTTCTTCATCGTAACAAGAATTAAACTATTGTAATGCTATTACATATTACTTGAGAAACCTCAAGTTACATTTGAGGGGAGCATAGGTAGGAGAGAATAATACTTTTATAATTAGAAGAGAAGCTAGAGGATCGATACGCAAATAGAGATAAAAATAGGAATAAACAAACACAACTACCATACACAAATATCTAGGGTTATTGTCCTTAACCACGCTACACATACACCATTAAACTAGCTTTTAGGGCGACACAGGTGAACTGCATATATATCATATATATCCATATATATTAGTTTCAATTCATATGTGGTATTCAATCAGATATGCACATTAGTTAGATTTAGTATTTGCATCATATGCAATAAATAAATAAAAAACTAAAAATCCATTCACATCGATAATCCCAAGACATAGTAAATTGACGTGGCTCTGATACCACTGTAGGGAAATATGGCAGTAGAGTAGGTAGCAGAAAAACAACTGCCATATTCCCCTTATAATAGTAGATCACGACAACAATAACATAATGGGAAGGATGGTTTCAAAGATATGCCTAGTCCTAGAGCATGTCCAATGACAATCTCCTCATTTTAGTATATGCCTTTATTCAAGTCAGACTCAAACAACATTTGTAGCAACTCCTGATTGATCACCACAAAAGACATCTTAATGTTGTCCTCTAAGAGGAAGGAACAACCTCCTCACCTCTATATTAGTTCACACAAACCACTAGGAACTCCTATCATTATAGATGAACATACATGAAGGAGTTTGTTACACCCCGATCTCACAATCTCCTCAAATCATGAGATTAGGGCGTAAGAAATGATTTATAATTAACACAAAGATCACCCTTAACTTTTTCTTTTCTTTTAAACTCTTGTTTCATCGCATTGAACCACATAACATCTTAACAAGGAATCTGAACATTTCTTTTACTAATCAAACTTTAATAGAAAAGATACATATATAAACATTCATGATGTCTTTCACAACTTGTGCACATAAACCTTGTTAATTAGCATACATATCAAAGAGGAACAACATTACACATTGTATTTACAACTCTCTCTCTTATCTCTTACTGAGGATCTAGAGTGACAAGGACCGACTGACTCAACTAATCTCATACTTGACTCTTGTGGCAGATCTACACTGAAGCTCTGATCATCTTCAAGTCCACGCGGTTAACCCTAAAATGTTTGAGTAGAGGGGTGAGCCTACTCGCTCAGTGAATGAATACTTCATGGAAACAGACTAATGCACTAATGTGATCAAAGATATAATTTGATTAAACAATATGAAATTTATCAACAATAAATACTACACTGAGCAGTTCTAAAACAATATAACTGAGATAGCACATTTCTAAGCATCATCAGACATTTCAAGTAGAAAGCAGTTATATAAATTTACTGTGATCCTATATGATTTCTCATTCATTTTATTATTATGCCCTAAATATATGCAGTGTACTCTGCATATAAGGATCCGCAACAAGTTCATGCTACGGCCCCACCGTACAAGACTCAGCGACACACCCGGGGGATGCTGAGTCTGACTCCAGCCCTGTTCTGCCACAGGACCACAGGCTCTCCGGCCTCAATGCACTACTCTGAGTGCTCTCTCTCGACCCCTCCTTCAACCTGAGCACACAGGCGGAGTGTCACAGGGTTACCTTCGCGACTCCGCACGAATGGTGTTAGATAACCAAGTATTCTGGTGAAACCGCAGTGCCATTGTGACACAAGCACAATTGTTGTTAGACACTGCCCTTTTTCTCTTTCCTCGTTTGTCCGCGACACACGCACGGATGATGTTGCAACACGAGTTTCACCCCTAAATCGCAGACACATGTTAGGGGTTCTACGGTGTTAGGGCATCTAAGTCTATACTTGATTAACAATCAACAATTTAACAGAAATATCACATAGCAACGTCAAAACTCATGTATTCAACATATATCATATCTCAGTAACATCCCTTTCTAGGGCATGTCATATCTCATCACCTGCAATCTACGAGATATATATATTGAAATATAAGAAGCCCTGCAGTATGTATATATCATTTCAGAGAGAACAAGCATATAAAGTTAAATGCACTAGAAACATACAATTCAACAGTTAAGCATCACCACATCTCAACCTTTCATATTACCATAGCATGATTCATTGAACACCCTATCCTTAGGGTTCCATTTACCATATTCATTCATCACATGCCAACACCCTACTCTTAGGGTTGCATTTGCCTCATTCACCTTTTCATTTACCTCATTCACTTAACACATAGCTCTTATAAGGATTTCATAAGATATAACCATTCCCTAAATAAAGATTGTATCCAACAAATCGTATGCAATCAATACAGACATGAAACCATGGAAATTTAACTAAATTTAGGGTTTCATATCATTCACTGAACTATCATGTATCAAGAACAGAATTCAATTAAAATGACCCATGTGGTACATCCTAACCACATATAGGATTGCTAGTCCTTTCCTATCAGGTTGAAACTCTAGCGATATCTCAATTAGGTCAAACCCTAATTACATCAATTGATATAAATCTAAAAGCATCCTCACTAGGAGGTGTTGTATACGTATCTGATATGAATTTACCATTTAGGAGTCATTCAAACAGAGAAGGAATTCATATCATATCAATTTTCAATAACTTAAATCAAATAGACATTTCAGGATTTAGAATTCGCATGCTAAACATTTAGGGATTTGGTTGTTATAATCAAATTCGTCCATTAGAATGTTTGAAGGAAGAACCCACTCACCCTAAGGTGTGAAAACACCTTAAACCTGCAGCCCCACTCAGGGAAATCTCGAATTCCCATCAAAACCCTAGCAAATCTCCCAATTCCTCTTTCATTCAACTCGGAAACCTAGAAAAAGAGGGATTATGAAGAAAGGGTGAGAAAAGAGGGAATTTCGACATCCTCTTGGATCAAATCAGAGCATGGACGGAATCTTGACATAAGAGAGAAGATCCACCATAAAAGTATATGCAAGGAATCCGAACTTACTTGATTTCACCCTTCCTGGAATCGCAAAACCCTAATTCAGCAATTCCCCCACTTTCTTCACTCAAGCCCTAATTCTCCCTCTCTCTCTAGGAGCTCGTTTCTCTGGAATGGATGACGAGAAATGAGAGCTGCTTGAGTGTGTGGTCGTCCATATAAGTCAATTGAGCTGCTTGGGTCAATTGCAAATTGACCCAACACTCAACTTTAACTATATTAGCTGAATATTCAGTTATACAAAAGTTACTGTAATTCGCTTATTTCAGAGATCAAACATTCTCCAAAAATTATGGGAATTTAGCAAGTTGTTTATAATTGATCTATAGATCTTCTGTTAAAATTTGGGATCATTTGGAGTTACCAATAATTAATTAAAAATCGAACAGTGCACTGCTATATTGCAGTCAGCAATATATTCGGCCGAGTTTGTCCTGCACAAACTCGACCGACACCCTTACTGTAGGGATTCAAAAGTCATCCAAAAATTATGCCAATTTAACAGAGTGTCTAAAATTGTATTTATCAAATACTGTTAAAATTTGAGATCAATTGGATATACCAATAAAAAGATAAAATTCAATTACCACACTGCTGTGAATTCTGAAATTGTGATCGGTCGAGTTTGAAACTCGGCCGACAAACAGGTCAGGGCATTTTTCAAAAATTCTGATATTTTCCAATATTGTTCACATTTTATATATCTAAATCATATCCAAATTTGAAGCAAATCAGAGTTACACATAAAATACTAAAAATCATTTAGTGAGACATTCCACTTATCAAATTCTGTATTCAAGCATCATCAAAACCCTAATTTTGGGCCGATTAGGGTTTATGCTTCTCAAACCCTAATTCTCAGGACAAAAGAACATTTAGACTTCTTATCATAGTTAAAACATCCTAATCGTGTTATCGTCATTAATTAGATCTCAAGAATGATTATTCCAATTAACCTTTGCAATTGTCTAGGTAAACCCTAGTTTACCAATTAAGCTCAGATGGGGTCGTAACAACTCTCCCCCCCTTAGAATGTTTCGTCCTCGAAACATAAACCTACAAGAAAAAATACATCCAAGGTTATTCTAAGCTTCTAAAGCCTTCCATGTCCTTATATTCTTGTATTTCATACTTGAATGTAGTTTTCAACATTAGATCTTTTAATTCTTTACTAAATCACAACATATTTCAAATAGTTCTCAATGATATCAAGCAAATTCTTTATGCCACAAACAAACATAGAATGCAAAGATAAACCGCCACGCTTTCGCTGCGCAACTCTGATTCTCTGATACAACTATCTCAATTTATACTGCTCAGAGAATTCTATTGGTCTGTATCACCTTTAAGTGACAAAGCAAGTTCACCATGTTGTTTAAAACTTTAATAACATGCTACTCAAATAGCAAAACAATCTTGAATTAAAAGGCTAAATTCAACAATAGATTGCACAATACTACTCTTGGCATCCCCATTGGGTCATGGATGCGTGAGGTGAAGCATTACCACCTCATTCCATACTATCATGTTTCGATCCTGGGACATGTAGGTTATGGGCCCACACACAATTCAAAGTGTAACCATCGTATTATATCATTTTAGGGTTTCAACAACAGTAATAAGGTAATCCACAATTGTATCAGTCATTCAAGCATTAATCATACTCAATTACCATCACTCAGTTATATTAGAGCTAGGTATAACAAGCTACACCTCATTAGGGTTAGTTGTCCAAACAATCTAATTATCATCCCTTTCTGTTAAAATGAGTGAATAAGTATGACTACCTTGTTCAGGGTATCTCTCCATGTGTTCTGACATAACCCAAACCGTATTACCAGATGACCCTACCAAGGTAGTTATTCACCATGTATGATTTATTTTCTCTTATCCTTTCATTTCCATTTTGCTCTCATTAAGAATATATAAAAGAGAAGATGATTTGAAGACTTGGAATACTTGTATTCAAACATCCCCTAATACATTCTCATATGTAGATTTACTTAATTATCAACAGAGATATTTGATTAATTAGCACTTGCTTGAATCTCACAACCTCTTTATTTTATAACTGCTCCATCATATTTCAAACCCTTTCTTACATTTCATAGTCATTTTCCCCTATACTACTCTTTAACCTGTCATCTTTAATTCTAATTTAATAGTCCTTCTATTAGTTTTTACTCATGTTGAATACATTACATATTCTTCATTTTTACATCAAGTGGATCATGCATGGGTCAAACATAGTTTCTGAAAACAGTCTACCTTTGTATGACTTATTCATTTGTTAAACTACACCTATGTTCTTTGCTTAGAAACTAGTTTGTTGTTCTAGTCTTATGAATTACATATTCATACGATTCTCTTTACCTTTACTCCTTTAAAGACTCTTTACTTCTATGGACCTATTGAATGCTCAACCCTATTCTTCTACTTAGCATTTGCTTTAGGGTTCATAAAAGCATTATACTCTATTCTATGATTCATTCTTCATGATTGATTCTTGTTATCTTGAACCATACATACATACATTTCACATATCTCTTCTATATTTCACATGTATAGTTCATGTAATATTAATCAATAAACTGATTATGAACTTCTTATCATGTTCTATTATTCCCAATTATGGGTTTCACATATGAGACCCCAAAATTGAACCTCAGATATCAGTTTCAACTAATTCTTAGTTATTCTGATCTTACCCATATGTTTCAACGTCTTGCTGTATGTACATTCTTACTCTGATGTGGGTCTAATTATTCCAATTCTATTCTTATTATGCTATTGATAGGATTCATTAGATCCTAATAACGCATCCTGCCAACCGGACCAGGCCAAACCTGAAGTCCTGAAGCCAAGAACTACAAGAATTACATTCTTCCTGAACTGCCACTCACAGCTCAGAAACTCGGCCAATTGGTCAGAAACTCGGCCGATTGCTTCACAACTCGGCCGATCCGCTTGGAACTCGGCCGATCAACTAGCTGATTGATTTCCTGAAAAAGGAAACTCGGCCGAATTACACACAACTCGGCCGATCAGTTTGCTGTTCAATTTCCTATTAAGGAAACTCGGCCGATCCACATATAACTCGGCCGAATTGCATACAGACTAAAAACCTAAACAGACGTACTGATGTCAATTTCACTCGAATTAGCGGGAAAAACTATAGAAACAAAAGCTCATTTCAAGATGATTTCTAATCTACATGTTATAAAGAATGAAATCAATAAATGCAACAACTGCATAGTGTGCAACAACTATTAAAGACCCACATTTCAAAGTATTGAATATTTCAATTCAAACATATAAGAGCATTTCTATACATTTCCAACAAAAACAACATTATGAAATGTAAGTTCTATCTCCTTTTACATTTATGCTCTTAATTCTAGTTTCTTTTCTCGTTTTCTAACCCTAACATTTCTAGGGTTCATCTCTAGCCCATTCTTCCACTGTATACCTGGCCAGGGTATACGTGAGAGAATAGACAGAGTAGCTTGTACTGGTTGATCCAAGTACTCAGATATCGGGCCAGGATATCCAAATACTCAAATCCCCAAAGCTAAGATCAGACATCTCCTATCTGCCACACTTAGAACTCTAACTTACTAACTTAATGGTCCTTGACAACTCACCCTAAGCTCTGATACCAAGCTGTTACACCCCGATCTCACAATCTCCTCAAATCATGAGATTAGGGCGTAAGAAATGATTTATAATTAACACAAAGATCACCCTTAACTTTTTCTTTTCTTTTAAACTCTTGTTTCATCGCATTGAACCACATAACATCTTAACAAGGAATCTGAACATTTCTTTTACTAATCAAACTTTAATAGAAAAGATACATATATAAACATTCATGATGTCTTTCACAACTTGTGCACATAAACCTTGTTAATTAGCATACATATCAAAGAGGAACAACATTACACATTGTATTTACAACTCTCTCTCTTATCTCTTACTGAGGATCTAGAGTGACAAGGACCGACTGACTCAACTAATCTCATACTTGACTCTTGTGGCAGATCTACACTGAAGCTCTGATCATCTTCAAGTCCACGCGGTTAACCCTAAAATGTTTGAGTAGAGGGGTGAGCCTACTCGCTCAGTGAATGAATACTTCATGGAAACAGACTAATGCACTAATGTGATCAAAGATATAATTTGATTAAACAATATGAAATTTATCAACAATAAATACTACACTGAGCAGTTCTAAAACAATATAACTGAGATAGCACATTTCTAAGCATCATCAGACATTTCAAGTAGAAAGCAGTTATATAAATTTACTGTGATCCTATATGATTTCTCATTCATTTTATTATTATGCCCTAAATATATGCAGTGTACTCTGCATATAAGGATCCGCAACAAGTTCATGCTACGGCCCCACCGTACAAGACTCAGCGACACACCCGGGGGATGCTGAGTCTGACTCCAGCCCTGTTCTGCCACAGGACCACAGGCTCTCCGGCCTCAATGCACTACTCTGAGTGCTCTCTCTCGACCCCTCCTTCAACCTGAGCACACAGGCGGAGTGTCACAGGGTTACCTTCGCGACTCCGCACGAATGGTGTTAGATAACCAAGTATTCTGGTGAAACCGCAGTGCCATTGTGACACAAGCACAATTGTTGTTAGACACTGCCCTTTTTCTCTTTCCTCGTTTGTCCGCGACACACGCACGGATGATGTTGCAACACGAGTTTCACCCCTAAATCGCAGACACATGTTAGGGGTTCTACGGTGTTAGGGCATCTAAGTCTATACTTGATTAACAATCAACAATTTAACAGAAATATCACATAGCAACGTCAAAACTCATGTATTCAACATATATCATATCTCAGTAACATCCCTTTCTAGGGCATGTCATATCTCATCACCTGCAATCTACGAGATATATATATTGAAATATAAGAAGCCCTGCAGTATGTATATATCATTTCAGAGAGAACAAGCATATAAAGTTAAATGCACTAGAAACATACAATTCAACAGTTAAGCATCACCACATCTCAACCTTTCATATTACCATAGCATGATTCATTGAACACCCTATCCTTAGGGTTCCATTTACCATATTCATTCATCACATGCCAACACCCTACTCTTAGGGTTGCATTTGCCTCATTCACCTTTTCATTTACCTCATTCACTTAACACATAGCTCTTATAAGGATTTCATAAGATATAACCATTCCCTAAATAAAGATTGTATCCAACAAATCGTATGCAATCAATACAGACATGAAACCATGGAAATTTAACTAAATTTAGGGTTTCATATCATTCACTGAACTATCATGTATCAAGAACAGAATTCAATTAAAATGACCCATGTGGTACATCCTAACCACATATAGGATTGCTAGTCCTTTCCTATCAGGTTGAAACTCTAGCGATATCTCAATTAGGTCAAACCCTAATTACATCAATTGATATAAATCTAAAAGCATCCTCACTAGGAGGTGTTGTATACGTATCTGATATGAATTTACCATTTAGGAGTCATTCAAACAGAGAAGGAATTCATATCATATCAATTTTCAATAACTTAAATCAAATAGACATTTCAGGATTTAGAATTCGCATGCTAAACATTTAGGGATTTGGTTGTTATAATCAAATTCGTCCATTAGAATGTTTGAAGGAAGAACCCACTCACCCTAAGGTGTGAAAACACCTTAAACCTGCAGCCCCACTCAGGGAAATCTCGAATTCCCATCAAAACCCTAGCAAATCTCCCAATTCCTCTTTCATTCAACTCGGAAACCTAGAAAAAGAGGGATTATGAAGAAAGGGTGAGAAAAGAGGGAATTTCGACATCCTCTTGGATCAAATCAGAGCATGGACGGAATCTTGACATAAGAGAGAAGATCCACCATAAAAGTATATGCAAGGAATCCGAACTTACTTGATTTCACCCTTCCTGGAATCGCAAAACCCTAATTCAGCAATTCCCCCACTTTCTTCACTCAAGCCCTAATTCTCCCTCTCTCTCTAGGAGCTCGTTTCTCTGGAATGGATGACGAGAAATGAGAGCTGCTTGAGTGTGTGGTCGTCCATATAAGTCAATTGAGCTGCTTGGGTCAATTGCAAATTGACCCAACACTCAACTTTAACTATATTAGCTGAATATTCAGTTATACAAAAGTTACTGTAATTCGCTTATTTCAGAGATCAAACATTCTCCAAAAATTATGGGAATTTAGCAAGTTGTTTATAATTGATCTATAGATCTTCTGTTAAAATTTGGGATCATTTGGAGTTACCAATAATTAATTAAAAATCGAACAGTGCACTGCTATATTGCAGTCAGCAATATATTCGGCCGAGTTTGTCCTGCACAAACTCGACCGACACCCTTACTGTAGGGATTCAAAAGTCATCCAAAAATTATGCCAATTTAACAGAGTGTCTAAAATTGTATTTATCAAATACTGTTAAAATTTGAGATCAATTGGATATACCAATAAAAAGATAAAATTCAATTACCACACTGCTGTGAATTCTGAAATTGTGATCGGTCGAGTTTGAAACTCGGCCGACAAACAGGTCAGGGCATTTTTCAAAAATTCTGATATTTTCCAATATTGTTCACATTTTATATATCTAAATCATATCCAAATTTGAAGCAAATCAGAGTTACACATAAAATACTAAAAATCATTTAGTGAGACATTCCACTTATCAAATTCTGTATTCAAGCATCATCAAAACCCTAATTTTGGGCCGATTAGGGTTTATGCTTCTCAAACCCTAATTCTCAGGACAAAAGAACATTTAGACTTCTTATCATAGTTAAAACATCCTAATCGTGTTATCGTCATTAATTAGATCTCAAGAATGATTATTCCAATTAACCTTTGCAATTGTCTAGGTAAACCCTAGTTTACCAATTAAGCTCAGATGGGGTCGTAACAGAGTTGTACCCTTCTAGTTGGTGTACTAGTACCAACTTGCTCTCCAACAATTGTTCTCCCTTGCTATCCCTCCCTTACTGGATAGGACTTGCTCAAGTTCTCTCAATTACCGCAACCAGAGAAGACAACAATTGGGGGGAGCAACTGATGTTGTTTCTAGAAAGCCCCCAATACCCCTCTGTTTATAGGAGGGTCATGTCTAGGGTTTCTATACGGGAGTCAAAGGGTACATGATTTCATGAAATTTGTATCCTACAAATGAAAAAATGACTGGTTCATGGGTGAACTAATTCATTGGCATGCGAGATGATCGTTTCAAGCCTTGAACTAGTTGTTTCTTCATATTTCCCAATTGAAATTGTATTAGCAATTAATATCCAATCAGTGCATAACATGACCTCAACATTAATTCTTGATCCAATCAAATCGAACCATGAACTAGGTGGTTCATTAGATGAACTAGGTGGTTCATCAGATATATCAGTCATTTTACTGACCTTGAACCGATCGATTCACTCTATGAATTGATCTGTTCATGCAATGGTTCATCCAATATCCAGACAATGCAATTTCCAATCAACCTGACACTCTAACTGATTGGTTCAACACTTGAACATTTTGGTTCAGAGTTCAGTCAGTCAATTGGTTTTTAAATTGAATACCTAAAAAAATTCATAATCAAGTTAAACATAATTCCTAAATAAACTCCTATTCTAAGTGTTTCCTATGTGTGTGACCCTATAGGTTCCAAGTTACATTGGTAGTGAATGTCCATAACTATTTTATGACATCACAAGCAATGAGCGGTATCTAGTAACAAATCACTGCTACCCAAGTAAATTGAATGTTGGAGAACAACTTTAACCTACAATGTCTGATTGGTGTTATAGTGTTTTTATAGTTCCTTTGTCACCGATATCTAGATTGAACTCGAGGGATGAAATTGTCATCCTCTTCAACATTCAATCTCTATTCCTTGAACTAGAGTAGACTGTTTGAGATATATATGTAAGTTCAATATCACATATTGAGTCACATGAACATGGCCATGCATTTCTCAATCTTCTATAGGAGGGAGAAATCTCATCTACATCATTCACAATAATTTTCATGTGTCACAGTGCACCCGGTGACCACCTTTATGGAAAACCCTCATTCAAGGTCACATTAGATGATGTCAAAGTACACTAAATGACATGTGATGAGTGTAGTGACTTCAGGTCTAAGAACCATAATCACCACCAACACTATGAGAAATGATTCAGACTAACATGTAATGGTTTCCATGGATCACTCTCATGGTGGGTCTTTCCGATACACTGTTCTCTAATAAGTATCTATGGGTTTGGTTTGATATCACATATCATGACTTAATGAGACTCTGTCATCAACCAACACACACTCTAGTCCTATGTATTATTATTTTATATCAACCTTCCATAATAACATACGACTAGGGACATAACAAGAATGTATACACTCTTGACATCTGTGTGATCTCATTGTTCAAGTCCTTAACCTAAAGACATACATCATCGAGTAATATAATTCTCTAGACATTTATTATGTTACATCATTATCTCATACAATAAAACAGAATAAATTGGAAGAATTCCTTTATTATTAATCAAATCATTTACAAGATATGCCATTACAATCATCATGCTCTCTGGGCATACATAGAAACAAACTATTTCTTAAGTATGAATCCATACTTTATTTAGATCCTCAAAACTTACTTTTAGGTCCCTATGATTATTGTAATAGTCCAATTCAACCTTTCTTCAAGCTATATCTATGAGTGTGACCCTGTAGGCACCATACTACGTTGGCAATGGATTCATTAATTAATATTATGATCCATAAGGAATGAGAGGTGTCTAGCCACACATCATTGATACCCAGGTAGTAGGATTAGTTCGGAAATACTAAACCATCAAAGACCAACGATACCATGTTGTATAATCCTTTTGTCACAATTTTCTAGATTGAACTAGAGGCATGGACACGTCATCCTTGTTACATTCAATATATGTTCCTTAATTTCCAGGTAGACTAGCAAGGTATATATGAGCTCAATATCATATATTGACTCACATGAACATGGTCATGCATTTCTCTAGTCTCAATTATCAATAGGCCTTGGATATTGCTCCCATTATATGGGAGGGACAAATTCCTCTACATCACTCACAATGCACAACATGATTCTCATCACACCCAATCATTACCTTTCTGGAAGCCTTCTTTAAGATCACATTGGGTAGTGTCAAATCATGATGATTGTCAACTCACCATTGTAGTGACTTCAAGTCAAAGCACCATAACACCACTGTCGCATTTGGGAGTTGATTATGAACATTATACCCGTGGTTCATGAATCACTCTCAAGGTGGGTCTTCCCATTAAACTCAGTCTCTAACAAGTACCCATGTGTTTGACTTGGTATCTGATACCTATTAACCATGAGACATGATCATCAATCACCATACATATTAGTTTCACACGTATTATTATTATCCAGTCCACAATAATATTAACTAGTTATGTTTTAAGAATATTGTTCTTTGCATCCATTAGGATCTCATGTTCAAGTCACATACTTGAAGTCCCATGTCTTTGAGTTAATCATTCTAAGGACATTTATTATGCACATTTATATTGTAGTTGTAGAATGATATGTTTTAGTCAAACAAATAAGCGTATTGGGACTCCTATATATAGGAGAAAGGGAGTACATGGGCTAAACAAAGACAAGGGAACATATAATGGCCCTAAGCCTACTAATCAAATATACTAACACACCCCTCAAGTTGGAGAGTAAACACGGTGAAGTCCCAACTTGATGCCCATATACTTGCATAAAGCATGAGGAAGAGGTTTGATAGGATTTCTGAACTTGATCACCTATCACAATGTGAGGAGTGATGATCTATTTGGATTTGACTATGTCTCACACAAAATGACAGTCAAATTCAATGTTTATTTGTGCTCGTAGAAGATTGGATTATTAGCTATGTATATAGTCGTCTGATTGTTACAATAAAGTATCTAGAGTTTGAAACAAAATTCCAAACTCAGTCAAGATGGACCAGACCCATTGTAGATCACAACATGCATGGGCCATAGTCTAATATTCTACCTCAATGCTAGAGTGAGCTACCACTGCCTATTTTTTATTCCTCCAAGAAACTGGGTGAGTTCCAATCATGACTCAATAACCAGAAGTGGACCGCCGATCTTTAGAATCACCAACCCAGTCTTCATATACATATATAGATATGGAGATTATCTTGGACTTTGGACATTTATAGAGAAATAGTCATCTTAGAGAACTCTTAAGTAGAGAAGAATGCATTCAACGTTGGACCAGTGGACCTAGAGTGGTGGATTCATGTGTTGGCTGACTACCTCAATAACATAGGTAATATCTAGTCAAGTAATAGTCAAGTAAATTAGCTTACTGACTATATGATGATACTTCTCTGGATTAGCAAAGAGTTCTCCTTCATGTATAGGCTTCATATCATAGCTCAACTTTTTCCATGTTGGCCTCTTGAAGCAGGTCCAACACATAGCGACATTGTGACATACTAATACCTGGGGCTGAGTAGAAGGCTTAGATTTCGAGGAAGTAACACAAGGTTCCCAAGGCTTTTTTTTATATGAAAATGTGCATGCAAAGACTGCTTGATCTGGGATATCCCCCTCATATCATCACCAATGATGATGATGTTGTTGACATAGACAACAATAAGAATATGGACTTTGGGGGACTTAGAGAAAAACATCGAGTGGTTTGTGGTTGATCTCTGAAAGTTAAGGTGTATTAGGATATCTCTTAACTTGTTGACCAGGCGTGCCTTGAATTGTTCAGTAGAGCCATCTGACTTATGCTTTATAGAGAAAATCCATTGGCAACATATAATATTTTTGCCTGCTGGTGGGGTCATAAGATCGCATGTCTTGTAGTCATGGAGAGCCTGTATTTGTTCCACCGTGGCAACTTTCCATCCAGTATGGTGCAGTGCATTCGTTGGACACTTAGGAACATATGTAGTGTCCATGGAAGTAGCAAAGGAAGAGGTAGAAGAGGAAATCCGTGCTTGACAACAAGTGTTGGAAAATGGGATGCTTGATAGTGCAAGACCGTATACCTTTGCGTAGTTCCACCAATAGATTGGATTGGTCAGGAACTAGCGATGATGATGCAGATGAAACTAGTGACTCATCTTCCATGCACATGTTTAGTGTTACAGATGGTGGTGGTGTCAATGGGATAAATGGATCAAGTAATGAGACCATAATATCAATATGATCAATGGGGGTTGAAATTGATAAAAAGAATATTTCATCCTCATGAAAGGTGACATCCGTAGATATATAGATTCTTCTAGAGTTTGGATCAAGACATTTGTATCCTTTTTGAGCAAAAGGATAACCAAGAAATATCGCTCGGACAGATTGGGGGAAAAGCTATTCGGTCTTGGGAGCAAAATTATGAATGAAGGCAACACAACCAAAAACCCAAGCCAGTAGAGGGAATGGTGTGGACTGAGGGTAAACAATGGAAAAAAGGAGTAAGAATCCTAAGAATAGAGGAAGGTTGTCGATTAATAAGAAAGCAAGTTGTGATGACAACATCATACAAAAAAGACTTGGTCGAATTGACATGAATGAGTAGAGAGCATGTAACGTCAAGTAAATGTTGATTTTATGCTCAACAATGTTGTTTTCTTGTGGAGAGTATGCACACGAGCATTGATGAATTAGTCATATGTCATGGAAAAAGGAGGTGACGACCTTTTGGGTATATTCAAGGGCATTGTCGGTTTGAAGAATCTTAATATATGCTGAAAGCTGAACTAAAACCAATTTGTGAAACTTAAAAATTAATTTAAAGAATTCATCACAAGTTTAAAGTAAGTAAAGCCATGTTATTCTAGAAAAATCATCAACAAATGTAAGAAAATAGCTATAGCCATTATAACTAGTAGTTTGGAATGGACCACAAACATCAATATGAACTAAGTTAAACATACGATTTGATTGTTTACAAATATGAGATGGGAAGGACACACAATGGTGTTTCCCTAGTTGACAGGTGTTACACTTAATGGAAGAATAAGAAGATAAAGAACTATATACTAGTTTAAGATTGTCGAAAGGTAAATGGCCATGACGTAGATGCAATTGAAATGGCATGGAGGCAAGAAGGCCTCATGGTAGATGGAGGGTGGGGCAGGGAAGTAGTAGAGATCACCAAAGCGTACTCCATGCCCAATCATCATCAAATCCCTCCAATCCTATAAAATAAATCTAGATGGACCAAAAGTTACAAAACATATGAGAGAATCAACAATTTTTTCAATGAACATCAAATTGTATGAAAAGTTTGGAACAAAGTGAACTACAATCAACTTGATTTTAGAAGAAATAGGAACAATGCCACACCAAGTTACTCATTTAACCTACCCATATGCCATGGTGACATAGGAGTGAGGGATAAATGAATCTGACGTGGTTATAAGAGGGGGCATATCTGTCATATGTTGTGTCGCACCAGAATCCATAATCCAGTCAGTACTAGAAGCAAGCATGGATTCTCCAAAGTTAGCTTGAGAAGTGGGCTGCTAGGTGGGAAGAATCGATAGTAGGTAAATTTTCAACTTGCCAATCTAAAGAGGAAGAAGTAATAATACTATCGTGGTGGGGAAAATCCTCATAATATTGGGCATCTTGGAGAAGATGTTTGTAAACCTCATTGGAATATGTGACATGAAAATTTGAGAGGATGCTTGTGGTGGAGGAGGTGCACTACCAATTATTGGGGCAAATGCTTGATTGATGTGGGTAGGTACTTGAGCAACATTGGCAAAGCCACTGCCACGTCCTCTCCCATAGTGTTCTAGATAGTCATGCTTTGAGTGGAAGACATCTTCAGTCTGGCCCAATTGCCACAATAAGTGCATTTTGGGCGTTGGCCTCGCCCACCACCACAACCCCTGGCCACCACAACCATTATCGATGGTCGTTCAGATGCAGTAGTGGGAGAGATGCGAGGATCAAGCATCTCCGACTGGGCCAAACATGCATATGCCTGGTCTATAGATGGAAGGGCTCCACCAACCAAGAGTAGTTTTTGTACCGTGACAAAGTGAGGATGAAGATTGTTGAGGATACAACTAGTTAAAAGAGTCTCCCATTCCTTAGTGATTTCACCAGGCTTCGTCGGACTGAAGAAGTTGAGTTGGTTTTCTAGAGCCTTCATGGTGTCAAATTACTTGGACATGGGTTTCTCTCCTTTCTATTTGGAGAAGATCTTATCCATGATGTTATATATACAGAGGGAGTTGTCTTCTTGAGTGAGGAACTATTTCATATCCTCCCACATAGTCTTGGCATTATGGTGCCACATGTATTTGACTACCACCTCTGGATCCTTTTGGTGTATATGCCCAGAGAGCCAATCATGACAACTCTAATCAGTGACAAAGGAACTATACAAATACTATAACACCATGCACAAATTGTAGGTTGAAGCTATTCTCAAAATTTCCATTTACTTGGGTAGAAATGATGTGTGACTAGACAACTCTCATTGCTTGTGATATCATAAAGTGTTATGGACATTCACTGCCAACAAAATATGGGACCTATAGGGTCACACACATAGGAAGTCATCTAGAAGAGGAGTTAAATCTTGAATGACGTTTGAATTAATTTCTAAAATTTTTATGTAATTGATTTACGCATTAACCAACCTAGCATCACTACCAAATGGCTGTATCAAGTGTTGAGATGGGCGTTTGGAGAGTGCCAAATGCCCATCTCAAGTGTTGAGACAAGCATCTGGAGAGTTAGGGTTGATTTGAGGTGAAATTGGCTAAGAGCGAACCGAACGATACAATTGACTCGACTTGGGTCACCAGACGACTGTCTGGATGACTGAGACAACCATCTCGCATGGGTAAGATAGGTTAGATTGGACCAGGAAGGTTATAGACATTTCCCTATTTGTTTTGCTTGTACATTACTTGTTGTGCAAGGAAATCAACATTGATGGGAATTGGGTTTCCCATTTTATGTACAACTAAGAAACAATAAAATGACTATCTTGTAGTGAAAGATGACCATCTCATGTGCGGGATGATTTTCTGGGTTTGTCAGACAGCCATTTTGTCTGTCTTAGGTTTCAAGATTTCTAGAATTGTTGTGAAAATTCAATATTTTCCAGTTCCTTCCACTTCCGTATAGACTGAGAACCTGGACCCAAACCCCGCCTATAAATAGAGGGGTACTATAGGCTTCCCAGAGTACAAAATAGACAATTGAGAATTAGTTTCCCTAAAAATGTTGTCCTCTCTAATTGTGGTAACCACGACAGCCCAGGCAAGTCGTACCCGATTAGGGAGGGATAGCCAAGGGAGAGAAACAAGTGAGATCATTGTTGTGGGAGACCAGATTGGTGACTAGTACACCAACAGGAGGGACAACTCCTTCCTGTCCATTCTAGCAGGATGACAAGAGTTCTAGTTGGTCCGTGTGGACTACTCCAGAGGTAGGAGTCCTTTGGCTACTGGTAGGAGGGAAACATCAACTCACAGTCTGTGGTGAGATCAGAGAAGTCACTATAGAAGTTATCCGAGTCTACTGTACTACGAGAGTTAGATGAGTCCCAATGCAACTAGGAACTACACAAACACCATCCAAGAAAGAGTGCACATCTACATAGATGAGGATTGTCACCAGACTTGCTCTATGTCCTGTATATCTTCATGAAACCATCCTCCCCACTGCATAGTTATTGACGCGATCCACTGGTTTATGGGAAATATGCTAGTAAAATTTTTATTTCCACTGCCTACCTGATGTCATATTTCCGAATAGTGGTATCAAAGCCACATCAATTAATTATGTTTTGGGATAATCGATATTATCAAATATTTGGTTTTAACGAGTTTATTTATTGCATGTGATGCCAATATTTAAATTGGTTGATGTGCATGTCTGACTAATCACCACATAAGAACCCAAATGAATATATATATATATATATATATATATATATATATATATATATATATATATATATATGCTATTTACATGCATCACCCTAAAAGTGAGTTTTGATGGTCTATATGTAGCATGGTTATGGCCAATAACCCCTATTATCTATGCGTGATTGTGTGGTTGGTTTATCCTATTTATCTTGGTCTGTGAACTGATCCTCTACCTTATCTTCCCAATCTAAAAGTATTATTCCCTTCTACCTTTTCTTCCCTCAAATGTAACTTGAGGTTTCTCAATAATAATGTAAAAGTAGGATAGTTCACTTTCCTGTTATGATGAAGAAGAAGGACGTCCCGATGACAAGTCGATCGACTGAAGGACTATGGAGGACCTAATGGATGAGTCGAACCGATTGACTGGGGGACCCAACCTATCAGATGGAGGAGCCAACAGATGGTGGACCGACAGAACTAGACAACCGATGAGATGACCAAACAGAAGCCAGGAGGCGAGCCGATCAGTTCAAGGGTTGAACCGATCAACCCAGATTGGCAAGCACAGAACTTCATCAACAACATGTTTCTATATGTGAAGTGGACCTGGATGTGTTAATTCTTTGTGGCTCTAAGGAATTACATTAGGCTAGCCATAACCATCACTTTCATTTATTGCATGTTTCATTGTGGGTTATAGCATGTATAAGATACATATTATATATGTGGTGATTGTTATTGTATATGTATTATATAAAATCCCTTAATATAATATTAAGTTTGAGATGCCTTACATAAGAAACACACATGAAAAACTTGATCAACCAAGTGTATTTTACATCAAATCTTAGTGCACTATCTATCTTGTGGAAGTGTGATGGTAGGTATGTAGATCTGCCAAAGCATGATAAATAGCCTATCGTGTTGGCTTTTGGGTCAGACTTAACTAGTGATAACTTGGTGAGACCAGGCACTAGAGTCATGCCAATGATTATGGCAAAGAGTTGCACATATCATCTATCCAAGAGTTTCATTCAGATGAAATTGGAAAGTTGGCCTACCTAATAATTAAGTTGTGGGTGATCAGCCAAAGCTGAGTCATGACTTGATGAAATATGGATCTTAGCCCACTAGAAGATTGTACGCTGCAATCTTCCGAATTGGTAGTAAGGATATAAATTTGAATAAAATAGTGGAAGTGATAATTAATTAAAAACCTAATTAATATCAATTTTCAAATCAAATTATGTAAAAAAATGATTTTTGACAACTATAAATTTTCTCTTATAGAATTAAATGGAAAACACTCAATCATCATAATTGGATGATTTAAATGAGATTTATTTCAATATCTGGTTTAGGATGTTGAAAAGTGTTCTCATGTTCTTGAAACACCAGAGTCAATATCCACTCCAAATTCACCTAAGTCATACATGGATGTTTCCTTGAAGCATGCCAATGATGTTATAAACATCAAGAACCTTATATTGGGTTATATGAACTATGAGTTGCATAAATAACATGATAAGCATGAAAGGTACAATCTCTCTAAGGCACTATTTGAGTGCAAACTGATAGAGAGATATCCAGTAGAGCCTCACATGCTCAATATGATTGGGCATATGAAGCATCTTGAAAGATTGAGGTTTCCTTTAGGTCTAGAGTTGGCCACATATATGATTTTGCAATCGTTCCTGAATCATATAGCCAGTTTATTGAGTGTTATCACTCGAGAAACATGGCTAAACTGCTGTCAGAGTTGCTTGACATTTTGATAAGTGTCCAAGCAAAAATGAAGATGGACAAATCTGTGATGATTATCAATGGAGTGGAGTCCAAGGACAAAGGCAAAGCCAAGAAGCATTCTTTGGCTAAGACAAAGTGCAAGTCTTCTATACTCAAAATAAGGAGAAGGATAAGGGAACCTAGAAATATGAAGAAAGGGATTGAGATCTCTACTTCTGGTATATACATTATTGAGATTAATTTACTACTTATTAATCATGGGTACTAGATATCAGGTGTCGATCACACATTTGTTCAAATGTGAAGGATCTAAAAAGATGTAAACCTTTAGAGAAAGGTGAGGTTGAACTGCATGTTGCAAATGGCACAAGAGTTGCTGCCAACACAATTGAAACCTATGAGTTAACTCTACTAAGTGGGCTTGTAATAGAGTTACAAAAATGCTATTAAATACCTGCCATTAATAGGAACATCATATTTGTATCTTGTTTGGACAATAAAAGATTCAAATTTCTTATAAAGAATGGAAGATGTTCTATTACTAAAGATGGGATATTTTATGGCAGTGCCCCAATGTCTTATGGTCTATACTTGTTAGATATGGAGACAAGCATATATAACGTAAATACAAGAGATAAAAACTCAACGAATCAAACTAAATGTACCTTTGTCATTGTCGTCTAGGACACATAAATAGGAATCACATATCTAGACTCCATAAAGATGGTTATCTGGACTCTTTTAATTTGAATCAATAGAGAGATGTGAATCTTATTTATTGGGCAAGATGACCAAGACTCCCTTTACTGGAAACAATGAGAGGTATAGTGATCTATTAGGACTCATACATACTGATATGTGTGGCCCTTTTAGAACAACTGCTAGAGGTGGGTATCACTACTTCATTACCTTCACTGATGATTTTAGTAGGTATGGCTATGTTTACCTGATGATACACGAGTCAAAAGCTCTTGAAAAGTTTAGAGAGATTATGAATGAAGTACATAACCAACTTGGGAAAAGTATTAAGGCACTTCGTTCTAATCAAGGTGGAGAATAATTGAACCAAGAGTTTTAGGACCTTCTGCGAGCCCGTGGTATGTATCACAATGGGTTCCACCTGGAACACCATAGCATAATGGTGTATTAGAAAGAAGGAATCACACACTACTGGATATGGTGTGATGTATGATGACTTTTTTTGATCTTCCTACTACCTTCTTGGGTTATGCTCTTAAAACCGCTGCATTTACACTTAACCACGTACCATCAAAATTGGTTTAAAAGACACCATATGAGATATGGGCTAGAAAGTGTCCCAAGATGTCTTTTATGAGGATTTGGAGGTGTGAAGCTTATGTCAAGAAAATGTTTCCTGTGAAGTTTGGCCCTAGATCTGATAAATGTTACTTTGTTGGATATCCCAAAGAAACAAAGGGATACTACTTATATAACCCAACTAAAAACAAAGTGTTTGTTGTTAGAGAGACTAAATTCCTTGAAAAGCAATTCATTTCCAAAGGAATCAATGGGAGGAAAGTGGAACTCAAAGAGGTTTAAGACCAACAAGAGAACATTGAATTAATAGATGTACAAGAGAAGCAAAGAGACTCAAAAAATGTCATGGAATCTCAAATTCCTCATGTGACATAGGAACCTCATAGATCTAGTAGGACACACCTTGAACCTAAAAGATATAGATATCTTATTACTCAGGAAGGAAGTGAATCAGTCATAGATGATGAGACAATTACCTATCAAGATGCTATTAAGGGACTAGAGTCTAAGAAATGGCTTAAGGCCATGAGATCCAAGATGGAATCCATGTATACCAACAAAGTATGGACTTTGGTGGATCCACCTGAAGGGGTAAAACCATAGGGTTCAAGTGGGTCTTCAAGAAGAAGAATGACGTGGATGGAAAAGTTCAAACCTATAAGGGCAGATTGGTTGCAAAGGGTTTCCGACAAGTTTAAGGTGTTGACTATGATGAAACCTTTTCTCTAGTGGCCATGGTTAAGTCCATCAAGATCATTCTTGCCATTGCAGCTTATCATGACTACGAGATTTGGAAAATGGATATTAAAACCACATTCCTTAATGGGAATCTTGTTGAGGATGTTTATATGACACAACCTGAGGGTTTTATAGATCCAAAGTTTGCAAATAAAGTCTGCAAGCTACACAGGTCAACCTATGGATTGAAGCAAGCATCTTGGAGATGGAATCTTTGTTTTGATGAGTCCGTCAAAGAGTTTGTCTTTATTCAAAATGAAGATGAACCCTGTGCGTACAAGAAGGTTAGTGGAAGCATGGTTGTATTCCTCATATTGTATGTGGATGACATACTATTGATGTGGAATGACATCCCTACTTTACAAAAGGTAAATACATGGATTGGAATACATTATCTATGAAAAACCCATGAGAAGCATCCTACATCCTCGGGATAAGGATCTATAGAGATAGATCAAGAAGGCTTCTTAGATTTAGTCAGAGCACATACATAGATAAGGTGCCAAAGCGGTTCAGCATGGAGAAATCGAAGAGAGGAAACCTAGCTGCATCGCATGGAGTGACCATCTCTAAGAGTCAATGTTCCCATTCTTTGTGAAGAAAGGGAGCGCATGAGTGAGATTACATATGCATCAACAATTGAATATGCAATGTTGTGGACTCGTCTATATGTCTCGTATGCTTTGAGCATGACAACCAGATATTAGTCAGTTCTAGGTGATGCTCACTGGATAGCCTTGAAGAACATCTTAAATTACTTAAGAAGGACTAAGTATCAGTTCTTGGTCTATGGTGGAGAGTAAGAGCTAGTGGTAAAATGTTACACTGATGCAAGCTTCCAGACTGACAAAGATGATTATAAATAGCAATCAGGATTTGTGTTTTCCTAAATAATGGAGCTATGAGTTGGTAGAGTTCTAAGAAAGAGACAGTTGCCGATTCTACAATAGAGGCCAAGTATATTGCTGTATCAAATGTAGTAAAGGAAGTTGTATGGATCACAAAGTTCATCTCTGAACTTGGGGTCGTTCTGAGCATCAGTGATACAATCAAGCTATATTGTGACAACAATGGAGCCATTACACAAGCTAAGGAACCCAGATCACATCAACATTCCAATCATATAAAAAGGTGGTTCCATCTCATACGAGAGATCGTACATCGAGGATATGTAAAGATTTGACGAGTACCATCTAAAAGCAACATTGCTGATATCTTGACAAAGGCACTTTTGAGAAAAAGCATGACATTCATTTTAGGTCACTCGATATACGATACATTGGTGATTGGCTCTAATTTCAAGTGGGAGTTTGTTGGTGTATATGCCCAGAGAGCCAATCATGTGATAATTGTAATGGCATAACTTGTAAATGATTTGATTATTAATAAAAGGCAAACTTCCAATTTATTCTGTTTATTCAACTTTAAGATAATGATATAACGTAATAAATGTCTAGTGAATGATATTACTCAATGATGTATGTATTCAAGTACGAGACTTGGAAGAATGAGATCATACAGGTGTTAAGGGTGTATACATTCTCATTATGTCCCTAATTGGTTGTTGTTGTGTAAGGAAAATAGACAACAATGATACATAAGACCAAAATGTGAGTTGGTTGATGACAAAGTCTCATTATTCATGATATGGAGATATGAAACCAAGCACACAGATACATGTTAGGGAACAATGTATCAGACAGACCCAATGTGAGATTGACACATGGAAGCCATCATAATAGAAGTCATAGTCAGGTCTCATAGTGATGGTGGTGGTTGTGGTTCTTAGACCTAAAATCATTGTACTCATCATATATTGTTCAGTACACTTTGACATCATCAAATGTAATCCTAATACATGGGTTGTTATAAAGGTGATGATTGAGTGACTGTGACACATGGGGATTGACTTTGAGTGATGGACATGGTATTTGTCCCTCCTAGCGGAGTATGATATCCTAGGCCTTTTGATTAGCAAGATTGAGAAAAGCATGCATGCACATGTGAGTCAATATGTTGAGCTTACATATATCTCAGAAAATCTACTCCGGTTCAAGGAATAAGATTGAATAACAATGAGGGTGACTGCTCCATGCCTCTAATTCAATATGGATATCAGTGACAAAGGAACTATACAAATACTATAACACCATTCACATATTGTAGGTTGAAGTTGTTCTCCAACTTTTCATTTACTTGGGTAGAATGATGTGTTACTAGGCACCACTCATTTCTTATTATGCCATAAATTGACTCTTGAATGATGATTGAATTAATTGCTAAAATGTTTAGGTAATTGATTTATAAAACAACCACTCTGACAACACTACCAAAAGGCCATCTCAAGTGTTGAAATAGGTGCATGGAGAGTGCCAAACAACCATCTCAAGTGTTGAGATGGGCGTCTGGAGAGTTAGGGTTGACTTGATTTGAAATTGGCTAAGAGAAAATCGAATGATCCAACCGACTCGACTCAAGTCACCAGATGACCAAGACTGATGTCTCACATGGGCGAGATAGGTCAGATCATCCTAGGAAGGATTTAGACATTTCCCCATTTGTTTCCTTGTACATTACTTGTTGTGCAAGGAAATCAATGCCCAAATTGATGGGAATTGAGTTGCCAATTTAGTGTACAACTGGGAAACTGCAACATGACCGTCTCACAATGTGAGACAACCATCTGGGTTTTCCATACAATCATTTTGGCTGTCACAATATACAATATTTCCATAATTTTTGTGAAAATTCAAGATCTTTCAGTCCCTTCCATTCCTACATAGATTGGGAACCTGGACCCTAACCCCACCTATAAATAGAGGGGTACTGGGGCTTCCCAGAGAACAACATAGACAATTGAGAATCAGTTGCTCTGAAAAATATGTGGTAACCATGAGAGCCTAGGCAAGTCCTACCCGACTAGGGATGGATAGATAAGGGAGAGAAACAATTGAGATCATTGTTGTGGGAGAGTAGGTTGGTGAGTAGTATGCCAACAGGAGGGACAACTCCTTTTTGTCTATTTTAGTACGACAACATGAGTTTTAGTTGGCCCGTGTGGACTACTCTAGAGGAAGGAGTCCTTTGGCTGCTGCTAGGAGGGCAACATCAACTCACAGTCTGTGGTGATATAAAAAAAGTCACTACAGCAGTTGTCTGAGTCTGTTGTCCTAGGCGGAGCACTCAGACGAGTCTGAGTGCAACTAGGAGCTGTACAAACACCGTCCAAGATAGAGTGCACATCTACATTAATGAGGATTGCCATTGGACTTGCTCCAGGACCACATATATCTTTGTGAAACTATCCTTCCCACTGCATAGTTATTGATGCGATCTACTGGTTTATGGGAAATATGTCAGTAAAATTTTTATTTCCACTGCCTACCTGATGCTATATTTCCCAACAGCTCCATTATTTCCCAGAGCCATGAGAGTGTTGACTCAAGGTCTAAATTGACTAAACCCTTTTTTTGATGATGACTAAACCATTCCACTTATTTGTGTGTAATGTCTCTCTTTGAGTGATTTCAGATTAGGTGTAGAAACACTCCAAATGACCAAACTTACGCATATCAAATTGGAGAAAAGACAAGTCAAAGTCAATACAAGTACACATTTTTGTAATATGATGTAAATCAATTAGAATCATGTTGTAAATCACTTGTAATGATTGTATGACTTGTAATTAAGGTTAGAAAAATTCAGGAGCACTTAGATAAAATATTTAAGAAGTCAAAAGTCATTTTCCAAAATTCACATCAGGCTGTTCATCGGTTGAGTTATAAACTCGACGGATCCTGATTGGATCTTGAAAATGACTTTTGATCGGTCGAGTTTACACTTCACAGAACTCGACCGATCCCTCTACTGACCAAAACTAATTTAAGTGAATCGGTTGAGTTACCCCAGGACAAACTTGACCGATGGCTTAAATTGGTCTTGTCTTTTAGAGGGATCAGTCGAGTTACCTTTATTGAAACTCGACCGATTGCACTGTACGGAAAGGTACAAAAAAGTGTTTCTAGCCGTTGTGGAGTCGCAACAAGTGAAAATATATCCGTTGCACGCCACAAAATAGCTAATTTTCGTTCTCAAGTGTTCCCAAAGGCTAATAGGCATCCCCAACTATAAATAGGACCCCTTGGGCTTCATTCCAAAGTTGAGCATTCAATGTAAAACTCTATGTGAGGTTCCTATTCTATAGTTGAGTGCTTCCTACAACCTCCTCTCTCTCTCAAAGCTTAATCACTTTCTACATTCATTAGAGTGAGTAGAAAATCTGTAAGAGAGCTAGTCCTACATGTATATCTTGTGAGGCTCTCACTTCTACCACCTACCTATCTCTCATTTCAACCATGTAGATGAAGGTTCTCTCTTTTGGCTAAGACAGGTGAAGAAGAACAAGGGAAGGCATCCCTTGGTGAAGATCAAGGATGAAGACTTGGAGCAAGAGTGGGTAAGACCTTGGTGAAGGCAGAAGACTCCTTGCTCAAGTGGTTAAGTCCTTAGTGGAAGCTTCTCCGAGTGAAGATGAAGTCAAAGGATGAAGATCCAAGAAGAGTGGGTAATCCCTGGAAGGATGAAGACTTGTGCAAGAGTAGGTAAGTCCTTGGAAGAAGGCGGAAGACTCCTTGCAAAGTGGGTAAGTCCTTGGTAAGGTTGAAGACTCTTTGTATTGTATAGGTAAGTCCTTTGGTTGGTCATGTATTGTATATCTTATAATGAATATAATGAAGGTGCAAGGTTAAGAAATCCTAGAGGTTGATCTCTCTAGGTAAGTGGACTGACTCACTTCTAGTTTAAAGTGTGGAACCACTCTAAATAGCTTGTCTACTTGTGTTTGCTTAATCTCTCTCTCCCTTGTTATGCATGTTTTAGTTGCACTCAAACTTCCTATTTAGCAACCTTATATTGTGATATATCTTGAAGCTCTAATGAATTTTGTTTAAGTGCATTCATCTCTTTTCACCCCCTCTAGAGCCTCTAATCACTCATCTAGGATCCAAAAATTGGTATCAGAGCAGGTCTTCTCCAAGCATACTTCAACAAGTAGGAGAAGATGGGAGACTACTAAGGAGGGAGATACTTGATCAACCTTCTAATATTTGATGGTAGCAATTTCCTATATTGGAGAAGAAGGCTTCAATTCTACATCCAAGGATCAAGTCTTGAGATGTGACAAATGGTGAACAACCCATACAAGCTACTTAAGGCAAAGATTGAAGAATGGAATGATGCTACTTTGAAGAAAGCAACCTTGAATGCTAGAGACATGTACATCCTCTATGCCTCCATGACCTCCACTGAGTTCAACCAGATTTCTTCTTGTGAGATGGCCTATGAGGTATGGAGAAAGCTATGCATCACTTATGAGGGGACAACTCAAGTGAAGGAAAGTAAAGTCTACATGCTCAAAGGGCTGCTTGAGAACTTCAAGATGGGAAAGGAGGAGAAGATAGCCAACATGTACTCAAGGCTCAACACCATTGTGAATGGTCTTGCTGTTCTATGCCATCCTATGTATAGAGGAGAGATCAACTCAAAGATCCTTAGAACTCTCGCCAAGAGGTGGGAACCCAAGGTGACTTCCATTGAAGAAGCAAGGTCTCTTAAGGATGTCCCTATTGAAGAGCTCATTGGAAATTTACAAGAACATGAAGCCACACTTGACAATAGGGAGGAAGTAGAAAGACAAGAAGAGAAAGAACTCAAGAGAATGTAGAAGGCTAAAATCAAAGCTCAAATCAAGGCTATTGTTGGTAAAGCCTCTCCATCCTCTAATATTGAAGAAGATGCCATGTACCCCAAGGGTAAATTCTACGAAGGCAAGAATTCCTCCTCCATCCGGTGCCTCAAGTGTGGAAAGAAGGGTCACTTCAAGATAGATTTCCCACAAGTCATAAAGATCCATCATCACAAGAAAAGAGAAGATAAGTAGCACTCAAGCTCAAGTGACTCCTCCAACTCAAGCTCAAGTGAAGAATCAAGTGAAGATTCAAGTGGAGGATCAAGCTCTAGTGAAGAAGGAGAATGTCATTTTGCTCTCATGGCATCAACAAGAAAAAACTCAAGTGAGGTAAATCTAAACACTTTAGATAAAGAATCTTTGATTGCCATTATTCATGATACTTGTGCCTCTCTTAAGTCTTATAAAAGGAAAAAGAAAAATCTTGCCAAAATTGTTGATAACTTGCATATAGAAATAGATAATCTTGAACATGATAATTCTTGCTTGCTTGATGACAAAAATGCTTGTCTTGGCCAAGTAGACTCTCTTAAACTTGAAAATGCTAGTTTGTTTGATAAGAATAGATTTCTAGAAGCTCAACCTCTAATTCCTAGTTCTAATGAAGAGCATAATTTAATTGTTGATTCTCTCATGCATGATATTGATGTTCTTAAATATGAAAAAAAGGACAAAGATTTTGTTTTGCAAGGATTAAAATCTGAAAATGATGTTTATCTTTCTAAGATTGCTTTGCTTGAAACAGAAAATGCCGCCTTGCTTGCTAAAATCAATGTCCTGGAATCTTGTTCTAGTTCTTCTAGTAGAGAGAATAATATTTTTTCTCTTCATATTGATAAAGATTCTTTTATGACCAAAGCTCTTTACTTAGAAAATGATCTTTTGCATGCTAGAGATAATATCATTCAATTGTCTTCTACTATTTCTTCTCGTATGCATGATAATGATAGTTTGAGATATTCTTTGAAAAGATTCTTAGCGTATGCATGATAATGATAGTTTGAGATCTTCTTTGAAAAGATTCTTAGTTGGTAAAAGGAATCTTAATGATATCCTACACCATACTACTAAACAAATTGGTAAACATGGTTTGGGGTATGATAGTAAAGGACCTCCAATCTTCCATGGAGAATCCTCTAGTTCTAAGACTATGGGCACATGCAACTATTGCAATGATATTGACCATTATTCTGCTTGTTGTCCTTTTAGGAAAGCACACAAGAGAAATAGGAATTGGGTTGCTAAGATAACCCCTATGGACCAAAAAATATGATTGAGGACCATTTCATCTTTCTTCTTGCAGGTACTTGCAAATAGATTGACTTGAGCTATTAAATTGCAAATTGACTTCTCAAACCACATGAAAGAAGAAAGGTGAGATGTGTATGAGGTGAAAACAAGTGGAAAAGCAATGGTAAGCACAAAGGTAATGTTTTTATTGCTTATAACCAATCCTAACTTATTTTTGTCAAGATAGTGTGCACTATACATATGGTTTTTGAGAAAAAATTTATATTTTGTGTTTCTCTTCACACTCTTACTCAAAAATAGTTTCAAATGATTTTATAGTGCATTACTAACTTGCTTACACATGTTTGGATATGGCTTATATCTTTAACATGCCTCTAAATACATTTTTATGAAATATATGTGCTTTTTGACAGCGGCTCCGTCGGTCAAGTTTGTCCTGTTTGAAACTTGATCGATAGGCACCGATGGGTGTTGCCAAGAGCTGTCATCGATCGAGTTGTTAATACATAGAATTCGACCAACAACACTGTGCACAGAATATACATTTGGCTTATTGAATGAGAATTTCTCTCTCAACTAGATTTTCTCAATCAATAGCCTTATTCTTTGGCACTCTCATTTGGTACCTTTATATATGCATATTGCCATGCTCCAAATTGCCTATCTTTCACACAACTCTATCTTGCTAATTGCTCTAACTTGGTATATCTATATCTTACAACTACTTTCTTTGAGTTGTTTTGTAGGTTTTGATGATGATCTCTTTGGATCTCTTGGTTGTATCTAAAATTGCTTCCGTTGTACTCTAACTTGATACATCTATCTAGGTGTATATCTTATGTTGATACAACCTTGAGGTTCTTAGTGGTAATCATCTTTTGGTAATGATGCATATTTGTATATGAGTTATATCCTTTCATGCTTCCAAAATTGCTTATCTCTTTGTTTGGATATATCTCTACATCTACTCATAACTTGATCTATCTTGTGTATCTCTTGGTATCTCTTTCTATGATCTAGATCCTACTAGTAGTCCTAACTTGTGATAACATCTACTAGTAGTTCATATACATATAGTTCTAACCTTATTTATAATTGGTATCTTTGCTCATCCAGTGGTATTTCACAATATGCTATGCTTATGCATGCTCAAGCTTGTTCCTTGAATTGCATACCTACTATCTTGAGTTGATTGCATAACATTGTGATACAGGGCACATAGAGCTACATTGTATGTAGAAATTGGAGTATTTTTGGATTTTATACAGATTTTGCTCTAATTTCAGTTTTTGCTGCAAGAGTAGTATTTTTTATGCAGAAACGACCTTCTAAGCAAGACTCATGCTTTACCATGAGCCCTGATAATTTTTGGGAAAATTATGTCATCTTGAGGTTCAAAATTACATTTTATTATTTTTCTACAGCTCTTTATCTTGCATTTTTAGGTTGTTCATGTGCATGCTTTAACTTGCTTTTATTCTATGCTTGGACAAGCCCCTATATGTTCTCTTCTGCTCTCTTTATATAACTTTTTGTTATCTCCTTTCTCTTAACAAGTGGTGTTTCTTATTTCTTCATACCCCCATATTTTGAAATGACAAAGGGGGAGAAAGGTATGTCTTCTTTTGACAAAATAGGGAGAAGGCATGTCTTACATGAAGAGGAGAAGCATGTCCATGTAAATGAGAGAAGGTAAATGGGAGAAGACATATACGTGTAGAAACACATATGAGTAAGAAGACATAGTATTCTATAAATGTTATGAAAGCTAACCATGCAGGAGAAATATCATCAATTGAGGGGGAGTATGAGAACTCCACGAGCATCAATTGAGGGAGAGCATATGATCTCAATTCTATTTAAACTCCTAGGTTTATCCAAGGTATGACTTTACTTAAATGCTTTCAATACATTTATGGAATGGTTTGTCATCTTCAAAAAGAGAGAGAATGTTGACTCGAGGTCTAAATTGACTAAAACCTTGTTTTGATGATGACTAAACCATTCCACTTATTTGTGTCTAATGTCTATACTTGAGTGATTTCAGATTAGGTATAGACACACTCCAAATGCCCTAACTTACGCATATTAAATTGGAGAAAAGACAAATCAAAGTCAATACAAGTGCACATTTTTGTAATATGATGTAAATCCATTAGAATCATATTGTAAATCACTTGTAATGATTGTATGACTTGTAATTAAGCTTAGAAAAAATCAGGAGTCTAAGATCGAATATTTAAGTACTCAAAAGCCATTTTACAGAATTCACATCAGGCTATTCATCGGTCGAGTTGCAAACTCGACCGATCCTAATTGGATCTTGAAAATGACTTTTGACCAGTCGACTTTACACTTCACAGAACTCGATCGATCCCTATACAGACCAAGACTGATTTAAGTGAATCGGTTGAGTTACCCCAGGACAAACTCAACCAAAGGCCTAAATTGGTCTTGTCTTTTAGTGGGATCGGTCGAGTTACCTTTATTGAAGCTCAACCGATTGCACTATACGTAAAGGTGCAAAAAAGTGTTTCTAGCCGTTGTGGAGTTGCAACAAGTGAAAATATATCCGTTGCAAGCCACAAAACGACTAGTTTTTGTTCTCAAGTTTTCCCAAAGGCTAAGAGGCATCCCCAACTATAAATAGGACCCCTTGGGCTTCATTCTAAGGTTGAGCATTCAATGCAAAACTCTATGTGAGGTTCCTATTCTATAGTTGAGTGCTTCCTACAACCTCCTCTCTCTCTAAGCTTAATCACTTGCTACATTCATTAGAGTGAGTAGGAAATCTGTAAGAGAGCTAGTACTATATGTATATCTTCTGAGGCTATCACTTCCACCACCTCCCTATCTCTCATTTCAACCATGAAGATGAAGGTTCTCTCTCTTGGCCAAGAGAGGTGAAGAAGAACAAGGGAAGGCGTCCTTTGGTGAAGATCAAGGCTGAAGACTTGGAGCAAAAGTGGGTAAGACCTTGGTGAAGGCAGAAGACTCCTTGCTCAAGTGGGTAAGTCCTTGGTGGAAGATTCTCTGAGTGAAGGTGAAGTCAAAGGATGAAGATCCAATAAGAGTGGGTAATCCCTGCAAGGATGAAGACTTGTGCAAGAGTAGGTAAGTCCTTGGAAGAAGGTGGAAGACTCCTTGTAAAGTGGGTAAGTCCTTGGTAAGGTTGAAGACTCTTTGTATTAGATAGGTAAGTCCTTTGGGTGATCATATATTGTATCTCTTATAATGAATATAATGAAGGTGCAAGGTGATGCGCGTCGTTGTACACGCAACAATCACTAGGAAAAGTCCTAGAGTTTAACCTTTTAACCCAGTTGTCAACTTGTTGTGAACAACAAGTCAACTTAGTATAGATAGGTATCGATCCAAGGGACGGAGGAAAAGAAAAGTTGAAATCCAAATCCGATTGCAAAAAATAAGAAAATAAATTCTGATGAGAAGGTTGTTTAAAACTAAGAACAAAAAAATAAAAGTGCTGAAATAAAATTTAACTATCAAGAAAAAGAAATACCGAAGCTAAGGGATTTTACCACCCTAGTCGATGTAAAACGAGATCAAAGAAATGATAAGAAAGATAAAAGAAGGCATGTGAAACATTTGTAAATGATTCACAAAAGATGAACTCCCCGTGAACCCATTGGTCCTGGCGTTCACGGATCCTAGTTCAATCATTCTAATGGGGACTTTTCTGAGGTCTCATCCAAATTCCCATGAAATCAATTTGGTTGTTCTAAATCTTGGGTTCCACGGTCGCATCCGCCAAGATTAACAAGCGATGAAAATGAGAGATCACTTCGTTAAAATCGTCGAGATCCAAATCAAAATCCATTTATCTAAAAAATCATATAAATCTTCAATCTAGTCATCACATGGCTAAGGGGTTATTCCCCTTGCCTCGATAGAAGTCTACTCACACATGCTTGTGGAAAACATGGAGGCAGATGGGAGAAGCGAAATGGCCATAGTCTAGCCCAAAATTAGGAGTTAATCCTTTTGCTAGAGACAATAAAATGACCAATCTCTTCAACCCTTGCTCCAATCTACGGAAGAGAAAGAAGAAGAAAGGAAGAACAACTAGATCTATTAAAAGAATATAAATTGCAAGAATTAAAGAACACTAAGAAAAATTCTATTGCTTGAATGATAGGAGAACAAATGCTCAGAATTCCGGTACAAAAGATGATACAAAAGATGATCCTTGGGAGGAGGAAGTTCCCTTCCTTTTATAGGAGAAGGAGGGGTAGGCTATCTAAAAAAAGAGGGGGAAAAAAGAGAGGGAGCCATCCTTTTGAATTTTCAGATCTAGTCAACAAACTCTTGATTGTCTTTCTTTAATGCAGATTCTCGTAGCATTAATTTCGAGCTAATTTCCGTTGTCCATAGAATTTAAAGTGCGCCCTAAAATATGATTTTCCTGTAGGCCTTTAAATTCCCTTTCCAAATCATATTTGAACATTAAATTCTACCTTAGGATGTGAGAGTTATGCTAATTTTGGTGCAAGGTATGTATTTAAGTCAGCATTGCGGGAAACTGAATTGCCTCCTACCTTCATCTCTTCTTTTCTCGATTTAATTACTTAGATAATTCCTGAAAATTAAGAAAAATATCATAAGAATTCAGAAAAAGTATATCAAGAAGATGAAAGTGCTATTTATTTTTGAATTAGCTAAAATTAACAAAAAATCCTAATTAATTATTCTAAATGAAGTAAAAATAAGAGATGAATATGCATTCATCAAAATACCCCAAACTTAAACTTTGCTCGTCCCGAGCAACATTAAAATCAAGAAATACTTTCAAAACATACTCTCAACCTATCATCCTCACTCTCCTAACAATCACTGGATTCCTTCCACCAAAATATGGCCAAGCGACCCTGACTTCCTGAATTCACAAAAAGTGACTTTTATATTTCCTACTTCACAAACTTGCATTTATTCAAGACCTGCAATAAAACATATTTTCATTTCACCTTTGCATTTGGTACTCCATATTTTTTTTTAAGTTTTACACAAGAACAGGGCTGATTTGGATGGTTGGGGTTTTCGTAGTTTTCCTCTGGGTAGAAAATTGGAGTGAAGGAGGTATGGAAGAAGGACAGTCTCTCCTCTATTCGACTCGAGACCTTTTTATTTAGTAGACATACAGTTACATTGACCGCATTTTTTTTCTTTGATTTTTGGTGATACACCCAATTGCGTGGGTATGGAAGAAGCGAAAGAGGGGGAATGGGTGCCACCCCAAACTTAGCCTTTTGGGCATTATTGGCTTTTTTTTCTTTTTTGACGAATGGAAAGATTTGGAAGTGGTAGAAGAAGAGTAGAAGAGGCTGTTCTTGTGCAACTTTTTTTTTCATCCTTTTTTTAGGAGTATCATGCATTGGTTCAACTATTACCGAATCATGCAAAAAATCAAGAAAATTTATACAAGTTGTACATGATAAGAAAACATCACTCTTGAATCCTATCAGTCCTCTATGGCATGCCATCTTTTCCAAGGAGTGATTATTATTTGAGGTCCTAAGTGACAGGAGGATTTCTAGTCATGAAAGTTTCAAAATTTTAGTTGCAAGATAGTTACATCATTAAGGGGAGTATTTTGACAAATGATCATATCAAGGTTGACTAGATAAAGGCCATTTTGCAATAAAAGAAATAAAAATATGGACGACTAGATAATGGCCATAAACAAAGCAACTATATGCAAAACCAAAAAAAAAAGTAGAAATAATGCAAGAATAAAAATATAAGGGGGTGGAATAGAATCATACCACCCACCTCCACCCCGGACTTAGATTTTTGCTCGTCCCTAGCAAAACCCAAACCCGAGATGGAGGGAAGAAATTTGTTGGGTTCACCAGGAGGTCCTGGTAGCTCAAAATATGTCCATTTGAAGGGAATGTCGATGAGGGCTGGGACCTTTATCTGTCGAGCCTCATGGTGTACCCTATGATAGGGTAATTGTAGAAGCTCATTGGGGTGCTCGTATTTTCTTTCACCTCGCATTCCCTCCAATAGGATCCAAAGATCTTCCATCAATAGAAGGGGAAGTGTTGAAGATGGATGTGGATTTGGGGAGGTTGGTGGGTACCCGACTAGTGATTCTAGTAGAGCAGGATGAAAAGAGTTGGGTGGAGGATCTGGTTCAGGTTTTCCACCATCATGATGACCTGTATATGGGATAATTGATGATGAAAAAGATTTCAAATTATTTACAAAATTGTTTTGCTTCTCCTCAAAAATAATGTCATCAACATTGGGTTTGGTAAGTTTCATTATTGATATAACATATGGCTCTAATTCTTTTGTACAAGGGGTCCCCAAGGATTCAGGAGGGATGAGGACGACTTCCTTACAAACAATAGAACAGGGTGTGTGAGCTTCTTCCAACAGTGGTATCTCCCCTTCTAGATCAGCCATGTGTGGGATGGAAATTGGTTGTGACGGCTCGGGAAGAATCATAAAGGGGGTTAGATTCTCATTATCCAAAATAGACTCAAAAGAAGGGTATTGGTCTATGGTATCATTCAGATTTATGTTGAGGATGGGAGGAGTTGTTAGATCTTTAGAATGACTCTCCTGCTTTGACATTTCATATTCAAGTAATAGAGTCTCTAAAGGAAAGATAGGGATACCAACGTCCTCATCACACACAAAATATGTCTCCATGGTTTGTTCTATTTCTTCAGGATCTGACATATATGACACAAAATAAGGATCATCATCGTCATTGTCAGGAAGAACCATCTTGGGTTGCTCAAGCTCTATAGGGGGAGTTTGTGATTGATCCTCTAGAAAGGTAGCTAACATGGCTTGACTAGATTCAAGTTTTGCTTGTGCTTCTGCTACCCTCTTTTCTAGGTCCTTAAGTCTCTCTTCCAGTTCAAGATCAATTTGCATTTCACCATAGGATTTATACACCCCAAAATTTTGGTCATCCTCGTCACACTCCCCATAGTGTCCTTGGCCATAGTACTCTTCATATTGTTTTGGGTGGCATTGCTCCTCATAATAATCTCCAGAAGATGGTGGATTGTAATTTCCATTGCGTCCATCTTGGTAGGAAGATTCAATATTATAAGGTGTCACCAATTCATGAGGAAACATATTTGAACAATCTATATTTTGGGTTTGGGCTTCTACTAAGGTGGCCAATAAGGTTTGGCTAGTTAGGAGTTTTGCTGCCATATTCTCTAGGGACTTAAGTTTCTCTTCTTGTTGAGGATTACATTGGGTTTCATAAACATGTTCATAACCCCCAAGGTTTTGTTGGTTACACCCCACAAAATTTTGTTGATCATATCCCCCATTAGAATATGGATAGCAAGGTTCCTCATAATGGTTCTCAGAAAAATATGGATTCACATTGTATCCACCAGGATGAACAGGCTCGCAATTAAAAGGGGTGCTATTATAATCATGGGGTAGAGTCGGACAGGCAAGAGATGCATGGTGGTAAAAACCACAATAATAACATTGTGGGGGATATTGGGATGTACACTCCATTTGAAAAGAAAGGATCCTGAAAGATATGTCAATCAACGAATGAGAGAAGAAAGATTGTGAGATAAAAAATTAGTCAAAATTACTAACAAAACTAAAAATTATAAATCTAAGAAATTATGAAATAAAAAAAATTACAAAAAAAAGTAACTAGAAAGCAGTACTGCTGGAATGGAAACTCAGCAGAAAGAGGAGATACACTTCCGGAATTGTGCTCGGAAGGCAAAAAGAAATTACAAAA
The DNA here is from genome assembly GCA_963693085.1 of Alisma plantago-aquatica. Taxonomy (NCBI): domain Eukaryota; kingdom Viridiplantae; phylum Streptophyta; class Magnoliopsida; order Alismatales; family Alismataceae; genus Alisma; species Alisma plantago-aquatica. The sequence continues at coordinate 1,266,490,107 of OY856412.1, read as the reverse complement.
ATCTAAAAGAAATTATAAAAAAATACTAAAGTTATGAAAGTTAGAGAATATGAACAAGGATTATACAAGATATACAGGCAACAAGATCTGAAAAACAACTGTGCCGTCCCCGGCAACGACGCCAAATTGATGTGCGTCGTTGTACACGCAACAATCACTAGAAAAAGTCCTAGAGTTTAACCTTTTAACCCGGTTGTCAACTTGTTGTGAACAACAAGTCAACTTAGTATAGATAGGTATCGATCCAAGGGACGGAGGAAAAGAAAAGTTGAAATCCAAATCCGATTGCAAAAAATAAGAAAATAAATTCTGATGAGAAGGTTGTTTAAAACTAAGAACAAAAAAATAAAGTGCTGAAATAAAATTTAACTATCAAGAAAAAGTAATACCGAAGCTAAGGGATTTTACCACCCTAGTCGATGTGAAACGAGATCAAAGAAATGATAAGAAAGATAAAAGAAGACATGTGAAACATTTGTAAATGATTCACAAAAGATGAACTCCCCGTAAACCCATTGGTCCTGGCGTTCACGGATCCTAGTTCAATCATCCTAATGGGGACTTTTCTGAGGTCTCATCCAAATTCCCATGAAATCAATTTGGTTGTTCTAAATCTTGGGTTCCACGGTCGCATCCGCCAAGATTAACAAGCGATGAAAACGAGAGATCACTTTGTTAAAATTGTCGAGATCCAAATCAAAATCCATTTATCTAAAAAATCATATAAATCTTCAATCTAGTCATCACATGGCTAAGGGTTATTCCCCTTGCCTCGATAGAAGTCTACTCACACATGCTTGTGGAAAACATGGAGGCGGAGGGGAGAAGCGAAATGGCCATAGTCTAGCCCAAAATTAGGAGTCAATCCTTTTGCTAGAGACAATAAAATGACCAATCTCTTCAACCCTTGCTCCAATCCACGGAAGAGAAAGAAGAAGAAAGGAAGAACAACTAGATCTATTGCAAGAATATAAATTGCAAGAATTAAAGAACACTAAGAAGAAATTCTATTGCTTGAATGATAGGAGAAAAAATGCTCAGAATTCCGGTACAAAAGATAATACAAAAGATGATCCTTGGGAGGAGGAAGTGCCCTTCCTTTTATAGGAGGAGGGGTAGGCTATCTAAAAAAAGAGAGGAAAAAAAGAGAGGGAGCCATCCTTTTGAATTTTCAGATCTAGTCAACAAACTCTTGATTGTCTTTCTTTAATGCAGATTCTCGTAGCAGTAATTTCGAGCTAATTTCCGTTGTCCATAGAATTTAAAGTGCACCCGAAAATATGATTTTCCTGTAGGCCTTTAAATTCCCTTTCCAAATCATATTTGAACATTAAATTCTGCCTTAGGATGTGAGAGTTATGCTAATTTTGGTGCAAGATATGTATTTAAGTCAGCATTGCGGGAAACTGAATTGCCTCCTACCTTCATCTCTTCTTTTCTCGATTTAATTACTTAGATAATTCCTGAAAATTAAGAAAAATATCATAAGAATTCAGAAAAAGTATATCAAGAAGATGAAAGTGCTATTTATTTTTGAATTAGCTAAAAGTAACAAAAAATTCCTAATTAATTATTCTAAATGAAGTAAAAATAAGAGATGAATATGCATTCATCACAAGGTTAAGAAACCCTAGAGGTTGACCTCTCTAGGTAAGTAGATTGACTCACTTCTAGTTTGAAGTGTGGAACCACTCTAAATAGCTTGTCTACTTGTGTTTGCTCAATCTCTCTATCTCTTTCTATGAATGTTTTAGTTGCACTCAAACTTCCTATTTAGCAACCTTATATTGTGATATATCTTGAAGGTCTAATGAATTTTATTTAAGAGCATTCAGCTCTATTCACCCCCCTCTAGAGCATCTAATCACCCATCTAAGATCCAACAGAGAGCACTTGACTATTGCCTATCACCCAGGCATCGTCAAAAATTATAAAAGAATCATTAGTGATGATGAGTTTACCCCTGGACTCGAGGAATGTCTAGACAATATTCATCCACAGAAAAAAGTTGTTTTCATTAAGTTTAACAACATATATGTGCGACATATCATTATAAACAATAGTCAGATCAGAAGCATTACCCATGATGAGGTGAGTAAGGTACCAGATATAATGGAATGTACAAATAGAAAGAAGTATCATAATGTATCATGATACAAACAGAAAGTAAAAGTACTGGAATATAGCACGATACAAAGAACAAAATAGGAATACCACCAAAATGAAAACTCAGTAGAAAGAGGATTAGCACTACTAAAATGGAACTCGATAGGAAGAAAGAAGTAATACTTGAATGAAACTTGGTAGAAAAAGGAGTGGTGTTATCAGAATGGATCTCGACATGAAGAGAAAGTGCGACCAGTCTTATTTCTCGATAGGATAGATAAAAAAAATCCCCAACTTTTAAGAGAAGCACTCAGCCATGTGGACTAGGGAAACCAAATGGAGAGGAATTTTTTTGCCCCTTTTTTATTTTGGTGCTTTATAAATCAACACATGGTCTTTTGTCTCACTCTTTTACTTCTTTTTATTATTATTTCAGGAGACTATTGATGCACAAACACACTATTATGACGTCAAGGTAGATAGGTAGTGATCTGAGTATACCTTTACGTAAAAATTATTTGTCTGAAATAAGCTTCTAGCTTACTAGTTTAGAAAGAAAAGATCATATGCGTGGCTTCTGTGAATTCCAATTCATTTGTTGATGTCTTGAACCCATTACCAACTAACAATCATGCAATTTAATGGAAGATGACGTTGTGGGCTCCTTTACCAACTCACTGTTCCTTTAACAACGCATAGAAACAAGATGGTGATCATGCACACAGAAGAAACTCACAATCATGCATGGATATGAATTGAAATATACTCACGATCATGCACAAACACTCGTAATCATATGCGACAGCTACTGAGAAGGGAGGAAGGGAAAGAGGAAGAGGGAAGGAAGGGGTGGGGAGGATTAGGGTTAAGTTACTACTCTGATACCATGTAGAATGATATGTTTTAGTAAAACAAATAAGTGTACTGGGTGAGGACATGGTCTAGACAGAGACAAGGGAAAATACAATGGGCCTAATCCCAAATAATCAAATATACTAATGGCAGTAAATAATTGTGTATCAATAAACTAGAATCACCTTTATGAATCACATAGAAAGTACAAAATATCCCTATAATTTTCATCTCGTGATTGTCTTCTAGGGCATATACACCAAGAATACCCCACATGCACTAAATTTAATCACTCACATATCTTATAACTAGTAATATAGCATGACCATCACACTTATGTTGTGACACTGCCTTCATCTAGGGATCAAAAACTTGGTCTCTATCCGTATCCTATAGATCTTCTCATCTCCTTGTTGAAAAATTTATCATATGTTTTAGTAAAACATATATCCTATAGATCTCTATCTGTATCCTATAGATCTTCTCATCTCCTTGTGGTGCCTATTCGCATTCCTTTTCAAGTTCATTGTAATTTTTTGTTATCTTGAACTTCTTTGTACTATATTTTTCCCCCACCGGTATTTATAGATACAGACTCCTCCTCTAAAAAGGTACTAGTCTAGCAAGAAACACTTTGTTCTGGGAGGGAATATATAAGAAACATCCTTTGGTTTCCTTAAGATACCTCACAATATAACAGTTATCATATTTGGATCTCAATTTCTCAAGAAATTAATGCCTCAAATAATATCACAACCCCAAATCTTCATGAAAGACATGTTGAGATGCTTCACGGTCTACATATCCTACGGTGTATTTGAAACCAATTTAGAAGGAAAGTGGCAATGTGTATCGGTGTTTCTAGAGCATGTCCAAAATAGGAATCAACAAGTATCACTTGCCTCATCATGGACCACACCATGTCCAACAAATGTGCAGTTCCTTCTCCCAAAAACAACATTTTGTTGTGGCAATCTTAGTGTAGTCAATTGTGATACAATATCACCCTCCTTGCAAAGGCTCTCAAACTCTTGGCTCAATCATTTTCCATCTCGATTGGATGAAAGCATATTATTTTTGTTGCCAAGTCAGTTATCTACTTCATTCTTGTATACTTTGAACTTTTCGAAGGATTCTAATTTTTATTTCATGAGATACACATATCCATATCTATTGAAATCATTAGTATATGTATTGAAGTATTGATATCCTCCTCTAGCTATTGAATGAAAAGGACCACATACATCAATATGTATGAGTTCTAAAAGTTACCCTCTCATTGTTTCCAATAAAAGATGCCTTTGCCATCTTGCGAGACTAAGTATACATCCTTATGGAGTTCAAAAATGTGCTTCTCGTTTAGATGGCCCAAGCGACAATGCTAAAGGTAAGTCATGTATTTTAACCCATTCAATGCTTACTTTATATACATGTGTCTTAGGATCCAATATCACAAGACATCAAGAAATTCCATATAGGAAGTCATACAAGTAAATAGAACAACAATTGTTCTTTATAATGAATGGAGAACACTTTCTTGTCCAAACATGAAATTAAGTGCATACAAGTAATAGAAATTCTCTAATTTTATAACATTCCCAATTTACTGAGATAAAATGTATGTCCCTATAGTATAAGCCACAACTCTTGTCATACTTGCCACTTTGGGTCACACATAATCCTTCCCTAAATATAACGTTCTATTATCATATTACATTAATGTATGACTCTCATGCCATATTTAGACAAGATTAAGAAGAGGTTGAATGTATCTCAATAACATAACTGCTAAGGTGATGATCTATCTCCTTGTACCTCTCAATTCCTCTTGGTTTGATGGGAATCATCCATTGTCCAACATTGATGAAATTTCCTTGTGTTCCAATAATTCTTTTACCTTCTTTTTAAAGAATTTTGACTTGAATTTTGACTTATATCCCATCTTAATCTTATAATTTCCTACCCCGACTTGTCATTTTGCAACCTTCAAAATAGAACATAGTTATAAATTTCAAGTGTTGGTATCAATTGTTCATATCACGAGACATTTCAAAACTATATAAACACACATCATTCATAATGATTGGCTATATGATTTTTTCTATATGTGCATATTCAAGTCCATGGTGAATTTTTGACCAAGGGATTTCACATACACACTAGGTTCTATATTTAGTTAACTTGTTTGAGTATATAAGGATCTAGTGGGAGTAGGATCATGAGGGAAACATGTTCCAATACATTTATTGCATGATCTATCTTGAGAACACTTCTCAAGTTCACGTATTAGTCCCTAATATTAGTCTCATCAAGCATGTATTCTCAAGGAATGATTGTAATGACAAGTTGTTCATGCTTTATTTTTGCAATATTGTAGGAATTTCAACTTTGATTTCAAAACTCTATTATTTGATTAGGATTGATTAAGCCTTTATTCCCACAATTTTCTTGAATTAAATCCCTCATTATAAATTCATAATGTTATAAAGAATAATATTCTAGTGGGCCAAGGTACATATTTCACTGAATCAGGAGTCAACTTTTACTGACCGCTCACAACTCAATTATTTAGGTATGAAACTTTTTCCAATTGTGTCCCATGCAGCCCTTTGCTGGCGAGAATAAAACATTGTTAAATTCCATCATATGTTACACCCATCTTCATGCCTCCGGGTGCTTAATTCTATTAATGTTACCTAGTTAAGATGATGCCAAATGCCAATACTGATAAGACTGTGTACCCTACTTTGGTAGGCCCACACATTTACCTCACACCTCACCATGATGGACAAAGCACCTCTCTTTTGTGATCCCACATAAATTGGTCAAGGCCTTGATGTGTATCTCATGTTGGAAGGCATCTTAAGCTTGATATTGAATGAGGGATTTTATATAATACATGTACATATCCAATCACCACATATGTATACATTATATTCCATTAAATAAATAAGAACCACAAGCAATAACATTAAAATATATGGATTATGCCCCCTATAGAAATCTTTACAAGCTAATAGAAGATTGGGATCATATAAGGTATCTTGCATCACATGCATAAACAAAAGATAATAAACCCTCTTGGATTCTTCAATCATGAGTGGCCACCATAGATAATCCATCATTCTTGATGATTGTTTTACATTCATCCTTCTTCATGTCCACCATGTTGGATATCATATATCATACACTATCCTAAACTTTAGATCAAATGTAAGAAACCCCCCCGAGTTACATTCAAAGGGAATAAGGTGGAGATCCAAAAATTTGGAAATTACAGAAGGTACAACATGATTGACATATTAAGAATTACAAACAAATAATCACATGTAATAAAGTAAATCACAAAGAGTTTGGTCATATTCATGCATCAAACACCACTTTTTTTTAGGTGTTCCTTTGGATTTGCACACACACACACATACACACACACACACACACACACACACACACACACACACATATATATATATATATATATATATATATATATTATAATATCATAATATGATCATGGTGATATCAATCCAAACATTCCCATTAACCAGATCTACACACTAATCAATTTCATCATATGGACCTTCCAATCCATGTCTCCATCAGATTTTTCTAGATCAACAACAATACTCCTTTCCGGTGTCTGTGGAACTCAAGGATTCACCTCACTATGTGTAAATAAAGCTATTTCTTAGTGTCTAATCACGAAAATCCAATAGTGACTATAAATGGCGGATTGTGGGAATCTTCTGACAATTTGGACCAATCCCAAGGTCACATAGATGGCTTTAGCGACCCCAAATTTTACCCCAAAGACAACTCTAAAGGATCACACTGTTCCTCCTTGCACGTGTGAGTCATATCACAATCTTCCACCACATATATTCCCCTCTATATATGTGCCATAAGGTGGTGGATCACAAGAATCCATTGGGAAGACCTTCTCCTCATTTTGCATACCTATAGAATTACATCATTCTACCATCCACACCTACGGACACCGTTCCATCGTCACCTCTATTTGCATGCCATTGATGAATATATTTGACAAGAAAGAATTCAATCTGCAAACCGCGATATCCACCCGAGTGCTCAAGACAACCGGAGTTGCTAGTCTTCACCTCTCCCTATTTCTCTCCCTACGTTTCTCTTAGCATTTCTCACACCTTAAAGGCAACATGAGAAGATCTAATTGCATACCCTGAAGGCCTCCTCTCATATCATATATATAGTAGAGTGGAGAGTCAGGATATCCTGAACCTTATTTAGCTAGGGTGTGGACTCCATCTAAGTGCATACCCTAAAGGTCTCCTCTCATATCATATATATAGAGGAGTGGAGAGTCAGGATATCATGAACCCTGTTTGGCTAGGGTGTGGACTCCTTGACTTATGGAAATTTTTTTCTTATCTGAATCTATATTATATTTAGGTCCTCAAAACTTACTTTTAGGTCCTTGGATTTATTATGATAGTTACAATAAGGTCCAATTCAACCTTTATTCAAGCCATCTCTATGCCATGACCCTTTAGGAACCATACTACGTCAGTTATGGAGTCAGTGATCGATATTATGTTCCATAAGCAATGAGTAGTGTCTAGCTACACATCATTTCCACTCAAGTAGTAGGATTAGTCAGACAAGACTAAACCATCAAGGAATAGTGCTACATGTTGTATAATCCTTTTGTCATAGATATTGAGGTTGAACTAGAGGCATGGACATGTCATCCTCGTTATAATGAGTCTAAGTTACTTGACCTCCAAGTAGACTAGCAAGATATACATGAGCTCAAAATCATACACTGATTCACATGACCATGGTCATGGATTTCTCCAGTCTCATTTATCAAGAAGCCTTGGATATCACTCCCATTATTTAGGAGGGACAAATTCCTCCTACATCACTCATAACACTTAGCATGATTCTCATCACACCTAATCACTACCTTTATCGAAACATTCTTCAAGATCATGTTGGGTAGAGTCAAAGCATGATGATTGTCATATCACCATTGTAGTGACTTTAGGTTAAAGGAACACAACACCACAGTCTCATTTCTGAGTTGACTATGTGTATCAAATAACAATCCATGAATCACTCTCAAGATGGGTATGTCCAACTTGTTCTCTAACAAGTATCTATGTTCCATACTTGGTATCCAATACCTATGACCCATGATACATGGTCATTAGTCACCACACATACTAGTCTTATGCATAGTATTATTGTCCAATCCACAATAATACTTGACTAGGGACAATTTAAGAATATTATTTGTAGAATCCATTAGGATCTTATGTTTGGGTAACACACTTGATGTATCATGGCTTTGAACTAGTCATTCTAAGGAAATTTATCATGTACATGAATATGAAAATAATTAAATTTGCATCAATAAATTGAAATCATCTTTGTCAATCAAATAAAAATTTAAAAATTTCCCTATAACTCTTATTAAATGATTGGCTTCTAGGGCATATGCACCAACATGAAAAAGAGGTTTGAAGTTCCATTTCATTATAATATATTCTCTTAGAAGTATCACATCACTCTAAAAATATTATGTGGTCTACAAAGCTAAATGATGCCTCCATAACTCTATGAGTCACTCTATTTGCATTATATATATATATATATATATATATATATATATATATATAGTCAGGGTAGAATACACTCAAGTAGTTTTCCATGATGCAATATTTTTTTCAAAAATATAATCCATTAATCTTCTTAAACATGTTGTGAATAGCTCATACGCAGAATTTGAGTACATTTGGACATTTATAGGTCATGTTATAAAGATTGCAAAAATTATGCATTTCAAATTAGTTTCACGCATCGATTTTGTTTCCCTTGGATGAGTGACTTACACTCATCCAAATGGGCATAAAATTTGTATGTAGCCTAGTTATAGTATGACGGTGAAGATCAATGGTTTACATTTTGGAAAAAATAGTCTTGATATGAAAACACACTTGAGTGTATTCGTGTGATCTGTACACTTGAGTGTATTCTAGCCTGACTCTATATATATATCTACATACATACATTTATATTATATATATTATTGGTATGTCTACCAGAGATCCAATCATATGATTATTTGAATGTGGCATTAGAAACCTGATTTGATAATAATAAAGGTAATTCCATATATTATGTTTGTCTCACTCATGAGATGATGACACATACATAGTAGATGTGAAAAGAATGATGTTACTCAATGACATATGTCTTTAGGTTGATGACCTGAATGATGAGATCATATGTATGATAAGAGTACATACATTCTTGTTATGTCCGTAGTCAGATATTATTGTGGAAGAAAAATAGATAACAATAATACATAAGACTAGAGTGTGTGTTGATTGATGACAAAGTCTCATTAGTCACGCCATATTATATCAAGTAAGACACACAGGTACATGTTAGAGAATAATGTATTGTACATACCCACCATGAGAGCGATACATGGAGACCATGCGTAGTCACAATAAGCTCTCACAGTGATAGTGGTGATTGTGGTTCTTAGACCTGAAGTCACTACATTCATCACATGTCATTCAATTTACTTAGACATCATCCAACGTGACCTTGAATAAGGGTTTCCATAAAGGTAATGCTCATGTGCATCATGACACATGGGGATTGAGTATGAGTGTTGTAGATGAGATTTGTCCCTCCTATAAGAAATTGATATCCAGGGCCTCTTGATAAGAGAGACAATGACCGTACTTATGTGATTCAATATGTGATTTGTGAACTCACATGCATCTCAGATAGTCTGATCTAGTTCAAGGAACATGGATTGAATTTTGATGAGGTTGACGATTCCATGCCTTGAGTTCAATCTGGATATCTGAGATAAAGGAACTATACAATCATGTTAAAATTGATCGTGGATTGTAGGTTGAAGTTGTTCTCCAAATTTCCAAATGTCTTGGGTAGCAATGATGTGTTTCTAGACACTATTCATTGCTTGTGATGTCATAAGTTGGTTATGGACATTCACTACCAATGAAACTTGGGACCCACAAGGTCATACACATATGAGACACTTGGAATAGGAGCTTATTCATGAATGATGTTTAGCTTGATTAGGTAAAAGTGTTTAGGTATCCAATTAAAGAAACGCGGTTCGAAATTGACTGACTAGACTCTGAACCGACCGGTCCAAGTATTGAACCGATAGGTTGGAGTGTCAGGTTGATTAGAAATAACATTGGCTGATCAATGGTTGAACCATGGCATGAATTGACCCGTTCACTAAGTGAACCAACCTGTTCAAGATCTGAGGTGACATGTTCATGTGATGAACCACCTAATTCAATGATCAGTTTAATTGGATCAAGGATTAGTGTTGACGTCATGTTTTTGCATTAATCGTGCATTGAACACCAATGTGATTCAGAACAAGAAACTGCATGAACCGACCAGTTCATGGCATGAACTGAACAATTCATGCATGAACTAACCGGTTGGGCATGCAAATCGAGTAGTTCACCATTCACAATTTCTAGAAATTTTATGAATTCAGTCTTTTAGAATCTCGCACAGACTTGGAACCCTGACCCTAGCATCTCCTATTAATAGAGGGTACTGGGGGATTCCCAGACACGAAAATTAGCTCTGACAATTGTTGTCCTCTCTGGTTGTGGCAACCAATAGAGAGCACGAGCAAGTCTTACCCAATAAAGGGAGGGATGGCAAGGGAGAGACAATTGTGGGAGAGTGAATTGGTGCTAGTACACCAACATTCAAAGGGACAACTCCTTCCCATTGGCTTTGGTAGTACAATGTGGAGTTCTTGGCGGTCTACGTCGACTACTCTAGAGGGGGGAGGCTATTGCTTGTCATAGGAGGATGTCGTCAACCACCGTCTGTGGTGTTTCACCAAGAGGACACTGGTGACAATTGTTCGAGTGTTGCTGCTGAAGAAGAAGCATGTTGCTACTTGGAGAAGAAGCACAATACTGCATCAAGAGTATTGAACTTTCTCTAGGACTATGTATAACTCTTATTACCTTCCTGCCTAGATACATTGTTGTTGATATGATCTTGCTATTTTGGGAAACATGAAATTAAAATTTTGTTTCCATTGCCTTATCGGTCACCCTGATTTCCCAACAGTGGTATCAAAGCCACGTAAATTTATGCATGTAACCCTAAAAGTTGGTTTTGATGGTGGATATTAGCATGGTTATGACCAATAACCCTAGATCTAAGTGTTCATGGTGATGGTTATTTATTCCCATTTATATCCCAATTTGCATACCGAGCCTCTCTCCTCTTTTCCAAATGTAAATTAATGCTCTTCTTCCTATTTCCCCTCAAATGTAACTCGAGGTTTTCCCTTTTACAATGTAAATATGAAATATGATAGTTTCAATTTATGTTTCATCGTGAGAAGATAATCTATACAAAGGAGAAATAACCCACTCATGAGACGAATCGATCAACTAGAGGACTGAGGAGGTCAGATGATAGGAGGATGAACTAATCGAATGATGGCCCAACTGATCAGCTGGAGGAGCCTAGACATTGGTTGAACTTGAAACTAGACAACCATTTCAACAACCCAACCGAGCGACCAAGAGGCAAGCCGATCGGTTCAAGTGTTTAGCTGATCAACCTAGATTGGTTCAAGCACAAATCTTCACCAACAATAGGTTTTTTCATATGATGCAGACCCTAGGTGGTAGTAATTTCTTGTAGCTCCAAGGAATTATAATAGTAAGACCATAAACATCACTTGTGTTTATAATTATATGTTTTCGTTGTGGTTATAGCATGTATACAATACATACTACAAGTATGTGGTGATTGGATATGCATATGTATTTACATAAAATCCCTCAGTATAATATTAAGCCTTAGATGCTTTCCATAAGAGATACACATGAACTGCTTGATCTACCAACTGTTGGTTACACCAAGCATGGTGCATCGTCTATCTCGTGGAAGTGTGATTGTAGGAATGTAAATTTGCCAAAGAAGGGTACATACTCTATTGTGTTGGCTTTTGGGTCAGGCTTAACTAGGTGATATTAATGGGATTAAGTACCTAGAAGCATACACATAACTATGACAAAGAGTTGTGCACACCATCTGTCCAAGAGTTTCATAAGATGTAATTGACAAATGTTGTATACCTAAATAGTTGCGGTGTGGGCGATCAGCCAAAGTTGACTCATGATTTGATGAACCATAGTTCTTGGCCCACTAAAAGATTGTACATTGTAATCTTCAGACTGGTAGTTAGGACTATCAAATTAAACAAAATAGTGGAAGTGGTAATTAATTAAAGGCCTAATTAATATCTTTAAACTTATCAAATCAAATCAAACAGAATTTTGTTGACAAATTTGCAAAATTTCTTTTATCGAATATAATGGCAAACACAAACACATTATCATTGCAATCAGTCCTTGAGTAGGACAAACTAAATGAGATTGACTTCCACATCCTATTAAGAAACTTGAGAAGAGTTCTCACAAATGAGCGAGAGCTCTATATCCTTGAAAGACCAGAGCTACAGGAACCCACTCCAAATGCGCCAAAGGCTGAAATGGATGCTTACTTGAAGTATGACAATGATGCCATAGATATTGAGTACCTTATGATGTGTTGTATGAATTATGAGTTGCATGAGAAACATGAAAACACAAAAATTCTTGAGATGATAACACATCTTAAAGAATCATGTAGATCAAAAAAGGTATATGAGTGCAAACTGACAGAGGGAGATCTAGGAGAACCCCATGTGTTCAATATGATTGGGCATGTGGAGAGGTGTGGATTTCTTTTAGGTCAAGAGTTGGCCACATAAATGATTCTGCAAGCATTTCCTGAATCATATAGATAGTTTATCAAGTTCTTGGCATGTTGATTAGTGCTAAAGAATGACTGAAGAAGGACAAATATGTGATGGTGATCAGCAGAAGTGAGGTAAAGCGAAAAGGCAAGACCAATAAGAGTTCTGAGGCTAACCTGAAGTCCAAATCTTCTACACTCTAGATATGGAGAATGGTAAGTGCAAAAGGAATATGTCCTTTTCACTTAAATGATTCAGAAAAGTGCCACCACCGTCAATAGCTAGACATTGGTAAGGGAACTATCCTCTTGTATAAATGATCTTAGGAAGAAGAAGGAGATAGAGATCTCAAGTTCATGACCTGCGAAGAAGCTAGAAACCGTGCAGAGTAAGAGTTGCTTCAACTACAATTCTAAGCTGTCATTTATGTAGATGTAATAGAATTAGTGAATTTCTAGTATATACCTACCATTAATGAAAACATCATGTATCTTGTATGACAAGAATATTATGAATAATGATGTTTCATTTTAAAAGATAATATATTTTATGGAAATGCCCTATGTCTCAAATCTATACTTGATAGATTGAATAGACATATGTGTAACACATATACTAAATGACTTGATGACTCAAACAATGAATATCTATAACATTCTCATCTAGAGCACATAAATGAGAAATTCATTTCTAGAATCCATAATGATGGCTATCTAGACTCTAGTGGTTATTGAACAATAGAGACATGCACGTCTTATTTATTAGGAAATATGACAAAACATCTTCACTAGATGTAGTGGGAGAGAGACTATTGTATTAGGGCTCATACATACTGATGTATATAGACCTTTTAGAATAAATGCTAAAGGTAGTTACCACTATATCATTATACTTACTGATGATATCCGTAGATATGTAAGTTTGTATTTAATGAAATACAAGTATAGATCTCTTGATGTGTGTAATGAGATCATGAATGAAGTATGTAACTAACTTGGTAAAAGTATTAAGACACCTCGATATGATCAATGTTGAAATATTTTAAACCAAGAGTTTGAAGACCTTCTAGAGACCATGATAGTGTATCACAATTAACTCCACCTAAAGAATAATGATGAATCAAAATGAAGGAATCACACCCTGTTAAGTCATGGTGCATTTATCAATAAATCTAGCCAATCTTGTAATCAATTTTCTTTTTGGTACATACTTTACACTAAAATAATGTACCGTCTAAAATGGTTTAAAAGACAACATATGAAATATGGCAATGGATTGTCCCAGTGAGTCTTCTATAAGGATTAGGATTGAAAGCTTGTATAAGAAAATTATTTCTTGAAAATATGTATCCACAAATCATATAAATGTTATTTTGTTAAATACTACTCTTATCTTGATCTGACAACAAAAGGGTCTTATTTCTAGGATGGCTGTATTCCTACAAGGAACTTAGTTCTAAAAGAATCAATGGAAAAAAAGTAGAACTCAAAATGTTCGAGACAAACAAGAAAACACTGAACCTAAAGGGGTACAATAGGAATAACGAGAATCTTAAATTGTTGTGGTATATCAAGTTCCTAATGTAACACGTAAAACTTGTAGTTCTAGTAGAGCATGCTTTGTGTTTGAAAGATTATGATATCTTATAAGTCAAAAGGCAATGAGTTGGTTATAAGATGATGAGCCAACAACTTACCTAGAAGCTATTTAGGGACCAGAGTATGAGAAATAACTTGAGGCCATGGGATCCAAGATGGACTCCATGTATACCAACAAGGTATGACCTTGGTGGATCCACTTGAGTGGGTTATACCCATAAGGTGCAATTAGGTCTTTAGGAATAAGATCAACATGGAAGTGTAGATTGGTTACAAAGAGTTTCAAACAAGTTTAAGGTGTTGAACATTATGAAATCTTATCACCAATTGCCATGGTTAAATCCATCATGATAATGCTTGCTATTGTAGCTGAATGTGACCATGAGATTTGGCAAAATGGATGTTAAACCCACATTGCTTAACTAGAATATTGTACAAGATGTGTATGCGACACAACCTAAAGGTTTTATAAATCCAATAATGTAAATAAAGTCAATCAATTTGACAAGATAGTCAAAGAGTTTGAGTTGAGTTAGAATGAGGATGAAATCTGTGATTACAAAAGATTATGTGGGAGCATATTTATATTCCACATAATTATGGGGAATAACATCCTTATAATGCATATATTAAAACCAGGAAAGGAAAGTACATTCTCTATAAAGGGTTTAGGCAAAGCATTCTATGTGATAGGAATTGAGATCTATACAAATAGATCTAGGAAGCTTCTTGACCTAAGAAAGAACACATACATTGGCAAGATGCTGAAGGGTTCAACATGCAAGATGTAATGAGAGAAAATTTGTCCATGTTCCATGGAGTTAGTTTGTTTGGAACCCAGTATTCCAATTCTTGAGAAGAATACATGAGCGAGATGCCATATGCATTTGCAATTGGATCTATCATGTATGCAATGTACTTATCTCATTATCTTATATGTATTGGACATGATGAGAGGATATGAACTCATCCATTTGTCTCATATATATTGGACATGATGAGTGGATGTCTATCAGATCCTAAGTCACTAGATTGCCATAAACAACATCCTTAAGTACTAGAAAATCATTAAAAGGATTAGTTCCTTGGTTATCGTAATAAGGAAGAGTTGGATGTAAGGGGTTACACTGAGACAAGCTTCCAAAATAACAAATAAAATTAATGATTGAAATCTAAATTTGTGTTTGACCTTAAAATGAGAACTACAAGCTGGAAATGTTCTGAGCTAGAGACAGTTGTTTAATTTCACAATAGAAGCCATTACCTTATTATTATGAGAACAATCGAGGATACTGTATGGATCAAGAAGTTCATATAGATGAACTTGTGGGAGGTTCGAACTATTCATAACACAGTAGAGATACTGTGACAACAATGAAGCTATTGGTTAGGGAAGGAATCTCAGACAACATACTACAACACTTCCATCTCATACGAGATGGAATAAAATGAGAAGATGTGAAACTCGCAAAATACCTAATGGAAGCAAATGTTTCTAACCCACTATAGAAGTGTTTGCGTAACAAAAACATGATGGACATGTTAATATCACTTAACTTTTGGGTGATTGGCTCTAAGTGCAAGCGGGAATTTTTTGGTATGTATGCCTAGAGAGCCAATCACATGATGATTGAAATGTGGCGGTAGACACCTAATTTGATGATAATAAAGGTAATTTTGTCTATTATGTTTGTCTCACTCATGAGATGATGACACATACATAGTAGATGCCTAAAGAATGATGTTACTCGATGACATATGTCTTCAAATTGAGGACCTGAATGATGAGATCATATGTATGATAAAAGTACATACATTCTTGCTATGTCCCTAGTCAGATATTACTGTTGAAGAAAAATAGACAATCAAAATATATAAGATTAGAGTGTGTGTTGATTAATGACAAAGTCTCATTATTCATGATATATGATATCAAGTTAAATATACATGTACATGTTAGAGAACAATGGATCATACATACCCACCATGAGGTGATACATGGAGACCATGGAATGCTAGTTGCAATCAACTCTCATAGTGATAGTGGTGATTGTGGTTCTTAGACTTGAAGTCACTACGTTCATCACATATCGTTCAATGTACTTAGACATCATCCAACATGAACTTGAATAAGGGTTGGCATAAAGGTGATGCTCAGTTGCATTGTGATACATGGGGATTGAATGTGAGTGATGTATATGAGATTTGTCCCTCCTAAAGGAGATTGACATCCATGGCCTCTAATAAGTGAGACTGAGAAATTTATGGCCATACTCATGTGATTCAATATGTGATATGTGGACTCACATGCATCTCAGATAGTCTACTCTAGTTCAAGGAACATGGAATGAACGTTGATGAGGTTGACAATTCCATGCCTCGAGTTAAATCTAGATATCAGAGACAAAGGACCTATATGATCTCAGTAACATAGATCATGGATTGTAGGTTGAAGTTATTCTCCAAATTTTTGAATTACTTGGGTAGCAATGATGTGTTGCTAGACACCGCTCATTGCTTGTGATGTCATAAGTTGGTTATGGACATTCACTGCCAATGTAATTTGGGACATATAGGGTCACACACATATGATACACTTGGAATAGGAGTTTATTCATGAATGATGCTTAACTTGATGCTAAAAGTGTTTAGACATTCAAATAAATAACCAAGGTTTAAACTTGACTAATTGGACTCTAAATTGACTGGTTCAAGTGTTGAACCAATTGATTGGAGTGTCAGGTCGATTGGAAACAACATTGGCTGATAAATGGCTGAACTGGGGCATGAACCGACCGATTCACTAAGTGAATTGGCTAGTTCAAGGTCTAAGATGAAAAGTTCATGTGATGAAATGTCCGATTCAATGATCAAATCAATTGGATCAAGGATTAGTGTTGACGTCATGTTTTCCCATTAATTGTGCATTGTGTTGGGTTTTAGGTGAGGGAGAAGGCAGCGAATTTTTTTTATCTCACCACAAAACCATAACCACAAATCACATCAATGACTATGAAATAGGAAGGATGGTTTTAGCGATATATGCCTGGTCCTGAGGCTTGCTCATCGACAATACCTCACAACAAGTGTGGTCTTCACCCACCTATCTTCGACGATGTCTGTGCAACTCCTGGTCTTGACCTGGACTACGGTTGACAATCGTCCTCCTGAGCGGCAAAAGCCTCCCGCCTCTATAGATAGTCCACATGGACCACCAAGAAATCTAGTCATCCTATCCCATAGGACACTAGAAGGAGTCGTCCCCTTCTTTCAGCATACTAGTCACTAACACACTCTCCCACAATTAGTTGCTTTTTTGCAGTTGTCTTTCCCTTGGTGTTCCTCCCTGGATGGGTAGAACTTGCTTGGGCTCTCTCGGTTACTAAAACCAGAGAGTACAACAACTTTGCAGAGCAACTGATGTTCTGAGTTGTGTTGTATAAGAAGCCCCCAATACCCCTCTATATATAGGAGGGGTCAGGGTTCTCAGCCTCGGGAAATGCGGGACTAAAGTGGGAGTAGAAGGGTCTAGAATTCCATGAACAGATTGCACTAAGGTAGCCGAACCCGTCATTTCACAAATGAACCGGTCGGTTGGGAGTGTGAGGCAATCGATTCACCAGTTGAACCAGTCATTTTACATTCCTGAGTTGCCTCCAATTGACTTTCCTCTTTCGTTTCCTACTAATCCAAAGATTAATCCTTGTCCCAATCGAATTGTACAAGTGAAACAAAAAACTTTTCTCACAAATTGGGATAACCCAACCTTGCTCGTTTGGTCCAGTCAAACCGATCGGTTCACCAAGTGAACCGGTCATCTCATTGACCATGAGCTGATCGGTTCACCCAGTGAACTGGTTGATTGGTGGTCCAGATTGTGCAAAACACAATTAATGTAGTTCTCAATCAATCTGACACTCAAATTAGTTAGTTCAACACTTGAACTTGATGATTGTGAGTCAAGTCAATTAATTGAATGTTTGATTGAGTACCTAAACACTTTTAGTAATCAATCCAAACATCATTCATGGATAAACTCCTCTTCCAGGTTAATCCTTTGTGTGTGACCCTATAGGTCCCATTTCATGTTGGCAGTGAATGTCCATAACTAGCTTATGACATCACTAGCAAAGAGCAGTGCCTAGTCGCACATCAGTGCTACCCAAGTGAAAAGGAAAATTGGAAAACAACTTTCAATCCTACAGTCTGTGATTGGTGTTACAGTGAATGTATAATTCCTTTGTCTCTGATATCCTGAATGAACTCAAGGCATGTAGCTGTCATCCTTTCAACGTTCATTCATGTTCCTTGATTCAAAGCAGACTGTATGAGATATGTGTGCCATCAATATCACATATTGACTCATATGTGCATGCACATGCCTTTCTCATCTTGCTTATCAAGTGTCCATGGACATCATACTCCCTCAGGAGGGACAAATCCCATATCTATCAGTCACAGTCAAAACCCCATGTGTTAAAGTCACCCAATCATCACCTTTATAACAATCCATATTTCAAGACCGCATTTGATGATGTCAAAGTGTACCCAACGACATGTGATGAGTGCAGTGATTTTAGGTCTAAGAATCACAATCACCGCCATCACTTTGAGAGCTGACTGTGACTATCATGTCATGGTTCCACATGTCACTCTCATGGTGGGTCTATCCGATACATTGTTATCTAACATGTATCTATGTGCTTGGTTTGATGTCACATATCATGACTAATGAAACTCTATCATCAACCAACACACACTCTAGTCTTGTTGTGTCATTGTTGTCTATCAAATTTCCACAATGACATCTGACTAGGGACACAACAAGAATGTACAAACTCTTAGCATCCGTATGATCTCATTCTTCAGGTCCTTAACCTGAAGACATACATCATTGAGTATTGTCATTCTTTAGACATTCATTCTTCTCTATCATTATCTCATAACTGATTGAACTAGAATAAATTGGAAGCTTGCCTTTGATATTTATCAAATCAATCTTAATGTATCCCAATCCAATCATCCTATGATTGGCTCTCAGGGCATACATACCAATTGACTCCCACTTGCACTGCAAACCAATCACCTTTGAATCATATTCTTAGTGATCTCCAAACATGTCCCACATGTTTCTACTGCTCCAGTGCTAACGCAGTGAGTTAGCAACACTTTGCTTTAGTCAGTATATTGTATGTTTCACATCTCTTCGAAGTATGACATATCATATGAGATGGAGTTGCTGTAAATGTGTGATATGATATTCCTTGCCTAACACTTAGCTCCATTGTTTGACTCAGTATTCCTACTTGTCATCAATGGTTGGAACATCTATAAGTTCATCTCTATGAACTTCTAGATCCATATAGTTTCCTCTGCTATTCATAACACAAGGATACTCGACATTTCCTTTTAGAATCAAACAAATTTTAAATCGAAACGTTTCCATTTATCAACTCATATTCACTTTTATATTTTATATTTTGCGATCAAATTCTCTCATTTCGGAAGCTTGCATCAGTGTAACTCTTTACAGTCAAATCTTCCTTTCATTACCATAGAACTAGTACTTCATAAGTACCAAACAAGTTCTTCATGGTATTCCAGTGACTCTCACTAGAAGTAGACAGACATCCATTCGTCATACGAGTTAACAGGATGAGCATATCATATTGTCATGTCTAATACATACAAGATGATGAATGCATATTTTCTTGTCATGTCTAAGACATACAAGATAATGGGATGATTACATACATGATAGATCCATATATATCTATGTGTTCCTATTCTTCGTAAGAATTTGGGACACTTGGCATATGAGATACTAACTCCATGTAACATGGACAAGTTTTCTCCCACTGAATCTGTGCATACTGAACCCTTCAGTACAGATTGCCAATGTATGCTCTCTCTTTACCAAGTCAAGAGGTTTTTGAGAACTATCTCTATAGATCTCTATTCCTATCACATAGGACATTTCTCTATCTTCCCTTAAATAAGGTATTTCCACACCAATTTCCATTTTAGAACATTTCATTCCTCATCATCTTGTGGAATGTGAATATGCTCCCACTAAATCTTTGTAATCACAGATCCCTTCTTTATTTTGACATATCAGTCAAACCCTTTGACTATATTATCAAAGTAAAGATTCTAATTCTGAGTTGCTTGCACTTAATCAATCACATTGATTAATCACTTGTAATTATAGACTGCATTTGCATTAATGGATTCATAAAACCCTTCAGGTTGTGTCACGTACACAACCTTATCTTATTCTTTCCAGGAATGCAGTTTTAATATCCATCTGCCAAATTTCATAGTCTTTCAAGTTCCAACATCAAGCATGATCCTTTCTTTGAA
The DNA here is from genome assembly GCA_963693085.1 of Alisma plantago-aquatica. Lineage (NCBI taxonomy): Eukaryota > Viridiplantae > Streptophyta > Magnoliopsida > Alismatales > Alismataceae > Alisma > Alisma plantago-aquatica. The sequence goes on along the minus strand of OY856412.1, from coordinate 1,266,469,371 downwards.
TGTCATCCATGTCAGTCTTAACTATTAAGACTCAATTGCACTTCTAGATTTTATCCCAACGAGTGCTACCATAAGGTCATACCTTAATTGGTTCACATGGAAGTCATTTTGGATCTTATGGCCGCAAGCCATGACTCAAAATCTGGTCCCTCAACATCATCTAGATTATTGGCTCATCACATGACCAATTCATCACCTAGATATATGAGGTGTATCTGTTACATATGGAATTTGAGAACCCACAACACTTGTGATTCTTAATCTCCTTTATTTAGTGTAAGCACGTTCTTTTAGAAGAATTCTAGAAGGTCAGTTATTTGATGATCATGCTCTAACTCTTTAGAGTATGACTCCTTCTTTGATTTAGACATCACTATGCATTAATCATGAGTTCTCTATCATAATTACTCACAAGGTCCTCAAACATTTGGTTTAAGTATCCCATTCATTGATCACATCACATAGTTAATACTTTTACCAAGTTTATACTTCATTTATGATATTCTTGAACACTTCAAGATATCCATATTGGTATTTCACTAAACACCATCTAAAGCATTAGCATTTACTCCAATAGGCATCAATATGTATTATACCTAATAGAATAGTCATTCTCCCACTACATATAGTGAAGATTGACTTGTCATCATACCCAAGACATTCATATATCTTAATGGTTCACAACCACAAGAGTCTGGCCTATCCATCAACATGGAAGCTAGAAATGAATTTCTCATTATAATGCTAATTAATTGTTTTAGTCATCAATAACCTTTAGGTATCATTTTATCTTATGCACACCAAGTACCATAATATAAATAGGACATTGCCACAAAAGATCATATCTTTAAATTGAAACATCAACTTTATTGATAGACATCCTTGTCATTACAAGATGCATAAATAAAGTGTTTCTATTTATTGGCAAAATGAAATAGCAGTTCATAACTCTATTACATGCCCTTTGGACTGAAATAAATTGAAAAGTACAACTATCTATAGCAGCAACACTTTCTCTAATGATGAGTGCTCCTTCTTGGTCCTTTCATAAAGGCCATCACTTCTTTTTAGATCTTGCATATCATATATGTTAGATCCATATATTGGTATCATATACCTCAGATAAAGAAGTGTTTCAAGTTTATTTCAAGATATCTGAGGTGGAGATTTCCATCCCCTCCTTCTTTTGTTCATCCATATAGAGAGGGAAATTTCTCCTCCAATGTCCTGTCTCTTGATAATGGTGACATTTGCCTCCCTTGTTCACCCCTCCTTTGGCCTTGAGAGATGAAGATGACTTGGGCTGCTGGCTAGCATCAGAACCCTTCTTTACTTTGTCCTTGCCCTTGCCTTTAGACTTACCCTTCTTTTTGCTGATCAACATCACAGATTTGGGTTTGTCTTTCTTCATCTGTGCCTTAGCTATCCTCAACATTCCCAACAACTGTCAATGGCTTGTCAAAGTTGTTCATGTTGTAGTTCATCACAAACTGACTGTAAGATTCTAGCAATGATTGTAGTATCACATCAGTAGCCAACTCTTGGCTCAGAGGGAATCCCAATCTTGTCAGGTTCTCTACATACCCAATCATCTTGAGCATGTGAGGACCAACTAGATCTCCTTCTGTCATGACACACTTGAACAGTGCCCTGGAGACATCATATCTCTCTTACCGTGTTTGGTCTTAATACATGTTCTTGAGATGTTGAACCATCTCAATGACGTCCATGTTCTCATTCTGCAACTCATAGTTCATTGAGAACAACATCAAGCACTTCACATCAATGGCATCTTCAATATGCTTCTTGTAAGCATCCCTTTCTACCTTTGGTGCAGTGGGAGCGAGTTCCTCTGGCACTATTGTATCTAGGACATTGAGCTTTCGCTCTTGAGTGAGAACAATTCTCAATGACCTAAACCAGTCGTGGAAATTATTCCCATTCAATTTTTCCTTCTCAAGGACCGATCACAATGAAAAGTGATTATTGTTGATAACCATTTATTCTACAAAAGGAAATTTGCAATTTTAGTCCAAAACTCTTTTGACTTGATTTGATTTGAAAATTGACGATATTAATTAGGTCTTTAATTATTATTGCTCCCACTTTTGATCAAATTGATAGCCCTCACCATCAATTTGGAAGATTGCAGCGTACAACCTTCTAGTGAGGCAAGATACAAAACAATTGAGTTATTAACTGGCCAACGCCAGCGTCCATAATCAATTATTAAGGTAGGTAACATTTACCAATTTTATCATATGCAATTCTTGGATAGATGTTATGCACAACTCCTTGCCATGTACATCTGCATGCCTCAAGGTGCTTAATCCCATTAAGATCACCTTGTTAAGTCCGACCCAAAATCCAACATAATAGGAGTGAACCCCGCTTGGAGGGCCCACACAACTACCATCACACTTCCACGGGATAGACACTGCACCACCCTTGGGATGCCCACACATGTCAATCAAGCTTTTCATGTGTGTTGCTTATGGAAGGCATCTTAAACTTAATATTTTTTGAGGGGTTTTAATATGTTTATATATGCATATAAGTATCCAATCACCACATATAGAGTACGTATCATATGCATGCTATATCCCACAACAAAAACATGAAATAATGATAAATCGATGATTATGGACATCCTATTATAATTCCTTGAGCCACAAGGAATTATGGTCATCTAGGTCTACATCACATGCAACCTGTCATTGATGAAGATCTTGTGCTTAGGCCATTCCGAGTTTGATCAGCTTGTCACATGACTGATCAGATCATATCCTATCCGGTCGGTTGGTTGTCTCCAACCGATCGTCTAGCTCCTCCAGACGGTCGGTTCATCAGGTCATTTGCTCCTCGTCAGGCCTCCAACTGCACCATCAGCCAATCGTCTCAGTCCACCAGCAGATCGGCTTGAACCATCAGCTGATCATCTCGCACCCTCAGCCACTCATCTGGGCGCCCGCTAGTCTTCGACGTAATAGGAAATAAAACTATCCTACCTTTACATAAGCTTTAGGAAACCCCGAGTTACATTCAGGGGGAGCAAAGGTAGAAGAAAATCTCGAGTTAGCTCGAGTTACATTAAGAAAAGAAGCAGAAGGCTCACTGCATAGACCAAGAGCAAACAACCACAACCAACCAAGCACACACATAGGGGTTTATAGGCCATAACCAAGCTATACATCCCCCTTCAAAACAATTTTGAGTGACACATATCGTTTGCATATATATACCATATCATATATGTATATATATTTAGTTTGGGATCATGTGGTATTAATCGGATATTGACATGTAGCCAGTTAAATATTCACATCGTATGTAATAAATAAAAAGTGCTAAAACCAAAAACTGATTATATCAATTATCCTAAAACACAGTATGTTGACTTGGCTCTGATACCACTGTTGGTGGGTTTTAGGTGAGGGAGAAGGCAGTGGAAATAAAATTTTCTCTCACCACAAAACCATAACCACAGATTGCATCAATGACTATGAAATAAGAAGGATGGTTTTAGAAAGATATACCTAGTCCTGAGGCTTGCTCAGCGACAATACCTCACAACAAGTGCGGTCTTTACCCACCTGTCTTTGACGATGTCTGTGCAGTTCCTGGTCTTGACCCGGACTGCGGTTGATAGTCATCCTACTGAGTGGCATAAGCCTCCCTCCTTTATTGATAGTCCACATGGACCATCAGGAACTCTAGTCATCCTGTCCCACATGACACTAAAAGGATTTATCCCCTTCTGTCGGCGTACTAGTCACCGACACACTCCTCCACAATCAGTTACTTTTCTACATTTGTCTTTCCCTCATTGTTCCTCCCTGGACAAGTAGAACTTGCTTGGGCTCTCTCAATTACCAAAACCAGAGAGGACAACAAATTTGCAGAGCAACTGATGTTCTGAGTTGTGTTGTCTGAGAAGCCCCCAGTACCCCTCTATATATAGGAGGGGTCAGAGTTCTCATCCCCGGGCAATGCGGGACTAATGTGGGAGTAGAAGGGTCCAGAATTTCCATGAACTGATTGCACTACAGCAGCCGAACCGGTCATTTCACAAAGGAATTTGTCGGTTGGGAGTGTGAGCCGACCGGTTCACCAGTTGAACCAATCATTTCACATTCCTGACTCACCTCCAATTGACTTTCCTCTTTCGTTTCCTACTAATCCAGAGATTAATTCTTGTCCCAATCGAATTGTACAAGTGAAACAAAAAACTTTTCTCACAAATCAGGATAACCCAACCTTACTCGTTTGGTCCAGTCAAACCGATCGGTTCACCAAGTGAACTGGTCATCTCATTAACCATGAGTCGATCAGTTCACCCAGTGAACCGGTCAGTTGGTGGTCCAGATTGTGCAGAACACAGTCATTGTAGTTCTCAATCAATCTGACACTCAAATCAGTTAGTTGAACACTTGAACTTGACGATTATGAGTCAAGTCAATTGATTGAATGTTTGATTGAGTACCTAAACACCTTTAGTAATCAATACAAACATCATTTGTGGATAAACTCCTCTTCTAGGTTAATCCTTTATGTGTGACCCTATAGGTCCCATTTCACGTTGGCAGTGAATGTCCATAACGAGCTTATGACATTACAAGCAAAAAGCGGTGCCTAGTCACACATCAGTGCTACCCAAGTGAAATGGAAAGTTGGAGAACAACTTTCAATCCTACAGTCTATGATTGGTGTTATAGTGAATGTATAATTCCTTTGTCTCTGATATCCTGAATGAACTCAAGGCATGGAGCTATCATCCTTTCAACGTTCATTCATGTTCCTTGATCCAAAGCAGACTGTCTAAGATATGTGTGCCATCAATCACACATATTGACTCACACGTGCATGTGCATGCCTTTCTCTATCTTTCTTATCAAGTGGCCATGGACATCTTACTCCCTCAGGAGGGACAAATCCTATATCTATCACTCATAGTCAAAACCCCATGTGTCAAAGTCACCCAATCATCACCTTTATAACAATCCATATTTCAAGACCACATTTGATGATGTCAAAGTGTACCCAATGACATGTGATGAGTGTAGTGATTTAGGTCTAAGAATCACAATCACCACCATCACTGTGAGAGATGGCTGTGACTACTATGTCATGGTTCCATGTGTCACTCTCACGGTGGGTCTGTCCGATACATTATTCTCTAACATGTATCTATGTGCTTGGTTTGATATCACATATCATGACTAATGAGACTCTGTCATCAACCAACACACACTCTAGTCTTGTTGTGTCATTGTTGTCTATCAACCTTCCACAATGACATCCGACTAGGGACACAATAAGAATGTAAAAACTCTTAGCATCCGTATGATCTCATTCTTCATGTCCTTAACCTGAAGACATATGTCATTGAGTATTGTCATTCTTTAGACATTCATTCTTCTCTATCATTATCTCATAACTGATTGAACCAGAATAAATTGGGCGCTTGCCTTTGATATTTATCAAATCAATCTTAATGTATCCCAATCCTATCATCCTATGATTTTCTCTTAGGGCATACATACCAACACATTGAAAACCAAAGTGATTTAAAATAGGAAACTTTACAAACCAACTGGTTCATGGCATGAACCGACCAATTCATACATGAACCAACCGATTGGGGATGCGAACCGACCGGTTTTCCATTTGTAGTTTCTAGAAAATTCATAAATTCAGTCTTTCAACTTCCACACAGACTGGGAACCCTTACCCTAATCTCTTCTATAAATAGAAGGGTATTGGTGGCTTCCTAGACATGACAATTAGCTTCAACAATTAATTTCTTCTCTGGTTGTGGTAACTAATAGAGAGCCTGAGCAAGCCCTACCCTATAAAGGGAGGGATAGAAAGGGAGAGACAATTGTGGGGGAGAAAACTAGTTCTAGTACACCGACGTTCAAAGGGACAACTCCTTCATGATGGATGTGATAGTGCAACGTGGAGTTCCAAGTGGTATGTGTGGACTACTCTTGATATGGGAGGCTGGTGCCTGTCGCTAGGAGGATGCCGTCAATCGTCGTCTATGGTGTTACACTAGGAGGATGGTGCTGACAACAGTTTGAGGGTTGTTGCTGAAGAAGAAGCATGTTGTTTCTTGGAGAAGAAGGACATTACTGCATCAAGAGTTGTCAATGGACTTGCTCCAAGACCTGGTATAACTCTTGTTACCTTCCTAGATACATTATTGTTGACACAATCTTGTTGTTTTGGGAAACGGTCATTTAAATTTTTATTTCTACTCCCTTATCAGTCGCTCTGATTACCCAATATATATCACTTTATCTAAAGTTAAACAAATGTATCTAAAATGTAAAAGTTCCCAACCATTTACATAAAAATAAAATTGAACCACTCATGTCATTGGTAGTATGTATGCATTTATGCACTAATAAATGGAATCAACATGAATCTGGTGGTCTTTGACCTTTGGAAACCCTATTTTAGAATATATTTATATAGTATCTATAACTTGTAATCAAATATTTATCTTTTAGCTCCAAAATAACACCTGAAGGATTTTCATGATATTTATTCAAAATAAATTGTTAGGGAAATAAGAAAATCAAAGAAAATAAGAAAAATCATGTTTGACATCAAGGAAAGACTTGAGTGCCAAGTTAACATCAAAGGCATCCTCCAAAGAGAGAAATATATGTCTAACAACATCTCTAAATTTCACCCAACCTAGACCCTTAAAGTATAGAAAAATCTTTGTTGGATGATGTACATAGTTCTCCAATAAGCCAATAACATCAAATGTATTTAAAAGTTTTCATATACAAATCTATCGACTCCTTTTCCATTTAAATTATCACATACTCAAAGATTTATCCAAGTTAGAAGGGAAAATACCAATTAATAATAATCAAAGGAGGGATAATGAATCTCTCTCCCCATGACCAGTTAGAAAATTGTTCCAAGGATAAAATAGTAGAATTTGGAGAATAATTGTAGTTTTATCACCACACATTGGGAATCTTGATTGACTTGTAGGTAGTAAAATTGGTTAAATGCTCATGGAACATCAACACTACAAAGGTATGATCTATGGAGAGGATTAAATCTTTGGCTCTGTATAATACATATATCTCATTTTATATAATAAAACTCTAGATATCAATCTTGATAAAACTATAGATTTGATAGTTCACAAACCTTGGGTGCACTAAAACCTATATGCCATCCTTATTATTAAGTCATCCCAACCACAAAACTCTTTTTCATATTTTTTTTTCAATTTGACCTACTCATTCTGAGGAGACGAAGTGATAATACAAGTATGAGTGGAAATAAGGGAAGGAATTAAGAATAAATATGGAATAACCACCTCTTGTGAAAAAGGAGACATGTATTATTTGGATCACTAAATACATGCTTATCTTATCAACTAGTAAAGGAATAGGGGGATTTGGAAAGAAAAAGGGGATCTAATGAGGCAAAGGAAAGCAATATTCCTAATACACAAGTAGAGAAAAGCTAGTAGTATATAATGCTAATGGAAATATACATCAAAGCAACGAAATGTAATCAACTACTACAATAGATTTTGGAAGAAACCACATCCTCATATACACAAATAACGCTACATAATGTATGATTTGTACCACTCCCATGAAAAATGAGTCACAAGAAACTAAATCTCAATTACTAACATTTTATCAATATCGGTAAGTGATATAGTATTATTCTGCTCATTCCATTATTTGTAAAGAATATTGATTTCATTAATAAAATTACTCATATGTTTCACTAAATAAACCACAAAGAAAATACCATTACCACTAGTAAGTCACCCTACACATTTCTAAACCTCTAGGGATGGAAGCAACAAAATTATGTAAGAGTAAGTGGAAATTTCATGACAATGTGGAAGCTTAAGTGTTACAACCTAGTTTTTCACATGCATTCATACAATGGAAATGCAATTATTTGAATATAAAAGACATCTTGGAAATATGTTATGCTTTGTTTTGAAAGTATGGCTTTCTTTTGCAAAATTTTCCTTTGTTGTGAATTTCATGATTTCTACTTTTTTTTGTTAATCCAACAATGGATATAAGGAAAAAGAAAGAGAAGAAACACAATATTAAGAAAAAGGCAAAAGATAATGAATATTATGTAATGTACTTATGAGAGTTGTGTGGAATTCTCTAAAAAGTGACATGGATGTCCACTATTAATTAATTTTCAGTTTCAAATGTTTCTAGTGAAAATTATAATTGAAATAAAGGATACAGAAAAGAAAGGAAGAGAAAATGATGTGTTTAATTCTTGAAATATGCTTTATAAAGAGAATACTTGGATATTAAGAAAACCATATTTTCCTCTAGATTTTTTGACTCCTCTTGTACCTGGATAGATAAAGTCATTATAGACTTTCTTTGAAATTTGGGAGAAAAAGGACATTCTATGTGGTGTAGGTGATTAATTTAAACGTTTACTAAAAGAGCAAGGATCAGCCAGTTAACTAGTTCCAATTATCCCCAAAAATTATATTTAAGTCGGGAAAGTCTTTAGTGAGTTTTCCTTAAAGTTTCATGGGAAAAGGAGTTCTGTAATGGCCTAGGGAAATCTGAGAAGAGAGAGGGTAATATTTGCAATTAATACATAAATTCCTTTTTGGAAATCAATTGAATACCCGCTACTTTAGCCTTGGATTAGCGGCGCCCCTTTAATGTGTCACACGCCACATGACCGCTGATTCCCGATCGAACGGTGACCTGGTTGTCACTTACCTTCAGCCCGTTTTGGGAAGGATTATAAACCAAAATAGCACACTTTCATAAAAATATGTACTGAAATAGCACCATAGCCATCTTAATTCCTGAAATAGCCCACTTTCCAGAGAAAGCGCCAACATTTTTGGCGTTTTATTGTATCCGGGGCTGAAAGCGCCAAAAAAATGGCATTTTCAGCTGAAAGCGCCAAAAAAATGGCGTTTTCAGCTGAAAGCGCCAAGTTTTTGGCGTTTTTCATGCAAAAGCGCCAAAAAGTTGGCGATTTTTTTTTTTAACGCTTTTACATTGAAAACGCCAAAAACTTGACGCTTTCAGCTGAAAACGCCATTTTTTTTGGCCCCGGATACAGTAAAACGCCAAAAATGTTGGCGCTTTCATCCGAAAGTGGGCTATTTTGGGAATTAAGATGGCTTTGGTGCTATTTCAGTACATATTTTTATGAAAGTGTGCTATTTTGGTTTATACTCCTTTTGGAAACCAGGCTATGCGCCAACCGCTATCCCTCTCCCTCCTTCTCTGATTCACGAAGTGCAAGGAAACCTACCCCATTAGATTCGGGGAAGGAATACGAGTTACCACCTTGATGCCAAACCGGGACTTTCCCCTTTCATCCACTTGAGCCGAACTCCATGGATGGTTGGCTTGCTAGCAGTCCTATATATATAAGGATGCTTAGTTAATTGCGAGACCAACAAGGAACAACGATACCCCGCTGAACCCGCCTCTGCCACTGATTTTCCCCACAAAAACCCTGCCCCCTTCTATTTCCAGTTCCATGAGCGCCGACGAGGCTGGAGCCATCTCCTCGGTTCCCAACTCCCCGACCAAATCAAAGTGAACCATCACTCTCGGAAGCACCTTGCGAATCTGTGCGCACTAACAGTTCAACCCCAGGCCGCTGGAGACCCCAAGTCAACGGCTGGTTGACCGGCTGCACAACCTGGTTCGCAGGACCGAAGGAGAACGAGGGAGGAAGACAACCAGGGGTTAATTTACTTTCGTACCCCCGCAAGATACAGACAAGATGTAAGGGTATCTTCGAACTTTCTCCTTGGTCTTGAGCGCTGCTCGAGTGGAGGAAGGGGCCAAAGTGGCAGCCGCCTATTGGGCCAGCCTGTCTGCGTGCAAATAAGGTATTTCCCCTTCTTTTCTGACATGGCTGCATCTGATTGGTCAATAGAATGAATAACTTAAGAAAACCGTAACTAATTTTTGGTAACTCGGATCGAGACAAGTTATATATGAAAATTGATCATGAGAATGTAAGGAATGAAATAAAAATATACTCAGGATCTGAATATGCTTCTAGTTTGAAAAGTGCCTAAAGTTAACACATTTAATGTGTTAAATGAACTAAAACCCTAATTTCTAAGATTTGATGATTCTAATGTGTCCAATTGATGTTGATAATGAAAGATTCATCTTTTGCGGATAAAAGAGCAACTTGGGCCTCATGTAAACTTAACAACCTATGTTTTGAATAATTCAGGTTTCCTTGAGATTAAAGGTGCAATTTATGATAATTTAGGGTTTGTAATCCATAAGATATGAAACGTGGAAACTAGGGTTTGGTAAGTCAAAACCCTAATAAAATCCTAATTTGGACCTAGAAACCCTAACTTGAGGACCAAGTCAGTCTTAAAGATGATTTGGATAAGATAATATTACATGGGTGTGTTGCATTAACTTTCAGGGTGAACTTTCTTAGTTGATTGCTCTTGCTTAGACATCTAGACTCCTGATCAAGGTATGTGGTTACACCTAGATTATCCATTTTAGTTTCATGTGGTTTCTCAGAGATTTCCTCGCATGGTTGAAGTTACATGCTTGCTTGTTTATTTCATTCCATGCAACTTTAAAGTGACTATGACTAGCACATTATTTATGAACAAGCCCAAATCTAGGCCACCTTTGGATCTATGGAAATACCATCCGTCTGGATAGGGGAAGGCTTATGTTGTACCAGCCTAGATTGGGGGTACATGAGAAGTCAACCTCCTGGACAGGGGGAGAGAGATGAAGTCATCCACCTGGATAGGAGAAGGCAATGAATACTGTAGTATGAGGCCCTGAGGGGTTATGACAGAGGGTGGAGAAACCTAGATTGAGTAGTCATTGGGTAGTCATGGTGAAAATGTTAAATTTTGGTTTGTTAAACATTAATTGTTGAATATGTTTTTATCATTACTTCTGAGGTTTTGTTTCCCCCACGTACTAGTTTGACCTGTCATACCGATCGACGTTTTGATTGTCAGTGTTTTTAGGATAATCTTGTTGGAAATTGGACATTCAAAGAAAGAAGACATTGAAAGAAAATAAATGAGGTAAGGCCAGGAGGATATAGATAGATGGTCTATTTCTTGGTAAATTCTAGAACCCATATTGTTATGACCCACGTTTCGTTTTACCAGTAAGTACCTTGGTTAGTGCATAATTGAACTAGTTATGTTGAGTTGAGTACTTGCTTTTGTTAATAGTGTTTGGAGCTTTGAGCTAGTGTTAATGTATCATTAGCTTGTTTTCTTGTCCTGAGGTTGAGGACAAGTTTGTGCTTAATCCGTTGCCAAAGAAATCATGTGAAACCGACCTACGAGTAAAAAGATATGAGCTTTTTAGTATGCAGGGACCTATGTGCAATTTTAGAAAGTTTCTGGGCAATTTGCATCCGGCCCCCTGGGCGCCCTTCCTTATCCTTTCCTTCAGTTTTTCCTTTTTAACTCTATTAACCGACTTTGGAATGAACGATAGTTCATTTCCTTCGGTTGCCGCTTGGGAAAAACAGAGAAGGAGAAAGGGAGAGAGAGCAAGCTAGATGAGAAGCTAGGCAACCAAGCTCCTTCCTTCTTCGTTCTTCTTCGATTTCTTCATCTTCTCCAGCCAAATCAACCGGCTGCATCATCTTCTTCTTCTTCACCTTCTTCTTCCTCCTGCAGCCATGAAGAAGACGACCATGGAGATGGTCTAGGGAGCGAACGGTGCTTTCCCCTCCGTTCTTTCTTCTTGCCAACTGCTTGCTAGGTCAATCCGAAGCTATAGGAGTGATTCAGGTAAGAATCGTCCACCGAATCGACCCCAATCTCCTCTTTTATTTCTGCAATTTCCGCCCCTACGCAGGTTGCACGGCGTGCAAATCCGTTTTGCACGGCGTGCAACATCACAGAAAGCTTATATCGGGAAATTCCGTTTCTGCGCAGGTGCACGGCGTGCAAAGTCAGTTTGCACGGCGTGCAAAGTTTCAGGAAGCGGAACGAGTTTCTGCCCAGGTGCACGGCGTGCAAAGTCAGTTTGCACGGCGTGCAAAGTGGCAGAAAAGTAGAACATAAGTGCACTGAAGGTGCACGGCGTGCAGTCTGGGTGCACGGCGTGCGCGTTGCTGTAAAGGGCAGAATTAGGCGTGTTTGTGGACGTTTTTTGGTGTATACGAACACACCGAAGTGGGTGAGTAGCAGTTCATTTAGAAATCATTATTTAACTCATTTTAAGTGCTTATTTGCTTTAGTATCAGTTGATATGACTCCTAAACAGTGTATCATGTACTTTTAGTATGATAAGTTCATTGGAACTTGAATTTCGTGAGGCAAATGATGAAAAAGAGGAAATTCTATGTCTTACAGTTGCTATATGATATTTCTGTTTAATTGTTTATCTGTTAGTTATTAATAGACCTAAGTGCCCTAACACCGTAGAACCCCTAAAGGAAGGTCTGTTACTTAGGGGTGAAACTCGTGTCCAACATCAACCGGTTGAGTAATTCTGGTGGCACGAGGATAGAAAGAGAGGCAGTGTCTAACAACAATCGTGCGTGTGTCACGATGGCATTGGGGAAAAGAAAAAGAAAACACGGTTATCTAACATCATTCGTGCGTGTGTCACGAAGGTAACCCTGTGACTCTCCGCCGGTGTACTCCGGTTAAAGGAGGAGTCGGGAGCACACGTGGTTGTGCATTGAGGCCGTAGAGCCTATGTTCTGGCCGGAGAGCCAGGGGTCTTGTAGCAGAGCAGGGCTGGCGTCAGACTTAGCATTTCCCGGGTGTGTCGCTAAGTCTTGTACGGTGGGACCGTAGCATGGACTTGTTGCGGATCTTTATATGCAGAGTACACTGCATATATTTAGGGCATAATAATGAAATGAATAAATAATCATGTAGGATCACAATAAATTTATATAACTGCTTTTCTACTTGAGATATCTGTTGATGCATAGGAATGTGATTATTATCTGTATATCTGCTATGTCAATAGAACTGCCCTGCTCGAACTATATATTTGTTTTTATTTCAGTTTATAAACCTGACGAGTTGTTTAGTGATAGCTAAGTGAAATGCTATTCACTGAGCGAGTAGGCTCATACCTCTACTCAAACATTTTTAGGACAGCTTCAGCATCAGGAAACAGAAGGATCGTTTCATCCTAACGCTTAGTCTGTAGAAGGTATATGTAGTTAGTAGTTAGAGGTCTCTTAGTCCTTTCCCCTCGATCTTTGGGACATGGTGTGGGTGAGAGAGAGTATGTTTGTGGAATGTGTATAAAGATGTAAATTAACTGTTATGTTTACTTTCTGTTAAACAATGTTACATGTTGTAAACTTTGTTTATAATCTCTAGCCAGTGTAATTGAAATGCTTCCGCAATAGTTTATTGTGTTTCAGTTTACAGCAATAATCCGGATATCATTACGAGGTTTTTAAAAGAAAAAGTTGTCAGCGATTTGTTTTATGTGATAATCCCTCCGTCGCGCCCTAATCTCATGATTAGTGGTTAGTGTGAGATCGGGGTGTGTCATCTTGGTATCAGAGCTTAGGTTTGAGTACATAGTTACTCAGAGTCCAAGTCAGGGGACGATAAGAGACCAATAGGATTAAGGTTTAGGTGTCTTTCTTCTATCTGTAGTTTTTTAACAGGAAATATTCTGGTATATCATTGCAAATGGCAGGAAGAGGCTTTGATCGTGATGATCAGGCCGAGAGCCATGTTGGCCCTGATCCTTTGTACTTGGGTCCAGGTTGTGGTGACCACGTGGATGAAGCATCCCGGATGTACATGATGTTTCTGGAAACCAAAGAAAAGTACAAGGCTGATAGGTGAGATTCTTCTTCTACCAGCAGTAAGGATCTGATGCGATATTATGATCTTGTAAAGAAGCTTGGTGGCACCGAGTTTAGTGGCACTACAGATCCAGCAGAGGCTGATGAATGGTTTAGACAGATAGAGAAGGTCTTTCGCCTGATGGAGCTTCCAAAAGAGAAGAAGATTAATCATGCAGTCTACCTTTTGACAGGCGATGCAGAGTTGTGGTGGCGTGGTGTGGAAGAAAAGAGGAGAGGTACAGAGCTTTCCTGGCAGGATTTCTCTGAGGAGTTTCATCTCAAATTCTATCCACCCACTTTCCTTAATGAGAAAATTAGGCAGTTACAGAATATTAAGTAGGGGAACATGACAGTTACTGAGTATGAAGCGCTTTTCACACGGTTAGCTAATTTCTGTCCACAGCTTGTTCCCGACAACATAGAAAGATGCAGAAGGTTTCAGGAAGGACTAAGGCCAGAGATTCGGCATACAGTTTCTGCTACTAGTAGGAGGAACAGAGAGAACTTTGGTGAGTTTGTCGAGGCTGCTAGACAGGTTGAAGAATCTGTGAATGTTGACAAGGTGCCCGAGTCTAAGAAGAGATCTGCAGACTTCAGTAGAGGGCAATCCAGTAGTGGATACAGAGGTGGAGGCAGAGGTTTCTTTTCTAAACTTAGGCGTGGTTTTGGTTGTTTCGGCAGGCAGAGATCTGAGAATGTCACTACTTCTAGAGGCAGAGGAGGATACAACCCAGGAAGATGGGGCAGTGCCGATAGTGGACAGTCTTCTGGGTCGTCAATGTCAGTGACAGGTCCTCAGAGGCAAGAGATACCGCCATGTGACAAATGCGGAAGGCCACATACTGGTCAGTGTTGGGGTGCAAATTCTCGAGGTTGTTTTATCTGTGGACAAGTAGGACATTTCAAAAAGGAATGTCCTCAGCTTCGACAAGCAGCATCGCAAGCTTTTCAGCCTCAATACCATGATGTTCCAAGTTCTTCTGTGGCTTCTGGATCTAGAGGTGGTGGAGTGTCTAGTGGCAGGAATGGTCATAGAGGACAGCGTGGCAGAGGGAGAACTTCAGCACGTTTCTTTTCTTTGACACCTCAAGAAGGTATAATTTCTTCACAAGTTGTTACAGGAGAGATGCTTTTGTTTAATAGTATACCAGTCTCAGTTTTGATAGATCCGGGTGCTACTCACTCTTTCATATGACGTCCTTTAGTTGGTAAACTTAATCTGTTAACTCAAGAGTTGGTAGATGAGTTAGTGTTGAGGGTTCCACTAGGTGGACCAACAGTTTTGACTGAGTTCTGTCCCGGATGCTTGTTATCTTTTGGAGGTTTCACCTTTGCTGCTAATCTCATACCCCTGGATGTAAATACCTTTCAAGTCATCTTGGGTATGGATTGTCTTGAAACATATCGAGTGCAACTCGATTGTTGGAAGAAGGAAGCTACCTTTCAACTAGGAGAATTTTCTTGTGTCTTTACTGGAGACAGGAAAGTTCTACCTACCTGCATAATATCAGCTGCTGTAGCTGATAAGATGTTACAGAAAGGATGTGAAGCGTTCCTTGCTCATGTGGTTGACACCAGAGCAGAGAAGAGCACCGCCAGTGTTTATGATGTGCCTGTGGTTCGTGAGTTCTCTGATGTTTTTCCAGAGGAGTTACCAGGCTTACCTCCTGTCAGAGACATTGATTTTGAAATTCAGATATATCCAGGTAGTCATCCAGTAGCACTGCCAGCCTATAGAATGACACCTGCTGAGTTGAAGGAACTCAAGGTGCAGTTACAGGAGTTGCTAGATAAGGGTTTCATTAGACCCAGTTCTTCACCGTGGGGTGCTCCAGTCCTGTTTGTTAAGAAAAAGGATGGTACCATGTGTCTCTGTATAGATTACAGGCAATTGAACAAGATCACTATAAAGAACAAGTATCCATTGCCGAGAATAGATGATCTGTTTGATCAGTTGCGTGGAGTGACGATCTTCTCTAAAATAGATTTGAGATCTGGATATCATCAGCTTAGGATTAAGGCTTCTGATATTCCCAAAACAGCTTTCAGAACCAGGTATGGGCATTATGAGTTTTTGGTTATGTCGTTTGGACTGACCAATGCCCCATCAGCCTTTATGGATATGATGAACCGGATTTTCAAACCGTTCCTAGATCAGTTTATTGTAGTCTTTATAGATGATATTCTGATCTACTCCAGAGACGATGCACAACATGAGCAACACCTGAGAGTAGTGTTGCAGTTGTTGAGACAACACCAGTTGTTTGCTAAATTTAGCAAGTGCGAGTTCTGGTTAGCCGAGGTAGCATTTCTTGGACATGTTATCTCGAGAAGTGGAGTTAGCATGGATCCTAAGAAAGTTGATTCTGTGCTTCAGTGGGAACAGCCTAAGACTCCTACTGAGATCAGAAGTTTCTTGGGATTAGCAGGTTTTTACAGAAGGTTCATACAGAACTTCAGTGTGTTAGCATCACCTTTGACACGCTTGATGAGGAAGGATGTACCATTTGTTTGGTCTGATAACTGTGAGAGAAGTTTTCAGATTTTGAAGAAAAGGTTGACTTCAGCACCAGTGTTAGTCTTGCCTGAAGCAGAAAAAGGCTATACAGTGTTCTATGATGCTTCCAGGAGAGGTTTGGGTTGTGTACTGATGCAAGAAGGCAAAGTTGTGGCTTACACATCTAGACAGCTTAAGAAGAATGAAGAGAATTACCCGGTCCATGATTTGGAATTAGCTGCTATAGTTCATGCTCTTAAGACATGGCGTCACTACCTGTATGGTGAGACATGTCAGGTGTTTACAGACCATAAGAGCCTGAAATATATTTTCACTCAGAAGGATTTGAATTTGAGACAGCGCAGATGGCTGGAGCTGATCAAGGACTATGATGTGACAATCGATTACCATCCTGGTAAGGCGAATGTTGTAGTTGATGCTTTGAGTAGAAAGTCAAGTTCAACAACAAATGCATTTTCTATGGCATGTTTCAAGAGAGACTTGCTTGTAGATATGCGAAAATTGAACTTGGACTTGGATGTGACTGGACAAAGTGGGTTGATTGCTCAGATGCAAGTCAAACCTACTTTTTATAATCAGATTAAGGAATTACAGCAGAGTGATGATGAGTTGTGGCAAATCATGCAGGATATGTCAGAAGGTAAGAGAACAGAGTTCAGGTTTTCTAATGAAGGCGTGTTGTATCTTCATGATAGGTTATGTGTACCTGGAAACAGTGAGTTGAAAGGGAAGATTCTTGAGGAAGCACATACTTCTATGTATGCTATGCATCCAGGTAACACAAAGATGTACAGGAACCTCAAAGAGCTGTACTGGTGGTCTGGTATGAAAAAGGATGTGGCTGAATACGTGGCTAGGTGCGGGGTGTGTCAGCAGGTTAAGGCTGAGCATCAGAAACCTACTGGTACTTTGCAGTCGCTTCCTATACCAGAATGGAAATGGGAACACATCACGATGGACTTTGTGGTAGGATTACCCAGGACGCCTAAGGGTTCAGACTCGATATGGGTGATTGTGGATAGACTAACTAAGTCTGCTCACTTTCTTCCTGTCAAGTCAACCTTTGACGTTTCAAAGTTAGCCAAAGTTTATGTGGATGAAGTAATCAGTTTACATGGGATTCCAGTTTCCATTATTTCTGACAGAGATCCAAAGTTTACATCTAGATTCTGGAATCAGTTACATCGTGCGTTGGGCACAAGGCTGAAGTTCAGTACAACGTTTCACCCACAGACAGATGGTCAATCTGAAAGGACCATTCAGACCCTTGAAGACATGCTGAGAGCATGCGTGCTACAGTTCAGAGGTAACTGGGAAGAACACTTAAGCCTAATGGAGTTTGCATATAATAACAGTTACCATTCTAGTCTTGGAATGGCTCCATATGAAGCTCTTTATGGCAGGAAGTGTAGATCACCAGTTTGTTGGTACGAAGTTGGTGAGAAAGAAATTCTTGGACCTGAGCTAGTTGATGTAACTACAGAGAAGATATCTGTGATCAGGGATCAGTTGAAAGCTGCTCAGGATAGACAGAAAAGTTATGCAGAAAGACGACGTCGACCTCTTGAGTTTGAGGTTGGTGACGAGGTTTACTTGAAGGTTTCACCGTGGAAGGGAGTGCTGAGGTTTGGCAAGAGGGGTAAGTTGACCCCTAGGTACATGGGTCCATATCCTATTGTTGAGAGGATTGGACCTGTAGCTTACAGGTTGGATTTGCCGTCTGAGTTGGCAAATCTTCATGATGTCTTCCACGTGTCTATGCTGAAAAAGTGTCATCCCGGTACAGAAAAGATTGTAGATCCAGAACCGGCACAGCTTAGAACAGATGTGTCCGATGTAGAAGGACCAATGCAGATAATTGATCACCGGATCAAAAAGCTTAAGAACCGTGAGTTATCCTTAGTGAAGGCTTTGTGGAGGAATCACAATATAGAGGAAGCTACGCGGGAGCTTAAATCAGAAATGCGTAACAAGTTTTCTTTTCTCTTTTAGGAATTTCGGGACGAAATTCTTATAAGGGAGGGAGATTGTTATGACCCACGTTTCGTTTTACCAGTAAGTACCTTGGTTAGTGCATAATTGAACTAGTTATGTTGAGTTGAGTACTTGCTTTTATTAATAGTGTTTGGAGCTTTGAGCTAGTTTTGATGTATCATTAGCTTGTTTTCTTGTCCTGAGGTTGAGGACAAGTTTGTGCTTAATCCGTTGCCAAAGAAATCATGTGAAACCGACCTACGAGTAAAAAGATATGAGCTTTTTAGTATGCAGGGACCTATGTGCAATTTTAGAAAGTTTCTGGGCAATTTGCATCCGGCCCCCTGGGCGCCCTTCCTTATCCTTTCCTTCAGTTTTTCCTTTTTAACTCTATTAACCGACTTTGGAATGAACGATAGTTCATTTCCTTCGGTTGCCGCTTGGGAAAAACAGAGAAGGAGAAAGGGAGAGAGAGCAAGCTAGAGGAGAAGCTAGGCAACCAAGCTCCTTCCTTCTCCGTTCTTCTTCGATTTCTTCATCTTCTCCAGCCAAATCAACCGGCTGCATCATCTTCTTCTTCTTCACCTTCTTCTTCCTCCTGCAGCCATGAAGAAGACGACCATGGAGATGGTCTAGGGAGCGAACGGTGCTTTCCCCTCCGTTCTTTCTTCTTGCCAACTGCTTGCTAGGTCAATCCGAAGCTATAGGAGTGATTCGGGTAAGAATCGTCCACCGAATCGACCCCAATCTCCTCTTTTATTTCTGCAATTTCCGCCCCTACGCAGGTTGCACGGCGTGCAAATCCGTTTTGCACGGCGTGCAACATCACAGAAAGCTTATATCGGGAAATTCCGTTTCTGCGCAGGTGCACGGCGTGCAAAGTCAGTTTGCACGGCGTGCAAAGTTTCAGGAAGCGGAACGAGTTTCTGCCCAGGTGCACGGCGTGCAAAGTCAGTTTGCACGGCGTGCAAAGTCAGTTTGCACGGCGTGCAAAGTGGCAGAAAAGTAGAACAGAAGTGCACTGAAGGTGCACGGCGTGCAGTCTGGGTGCACGGCGTGCGCGCTGCTGTAAAGGGCAGAATTAGGCGTGTTTGTGGATGTTTTTTGGTGTATACGAACACACCGAAGTGGGTGAGTAGAAGTTCATTTAGAAATCATTATTTAACTCATTTTAAGTGCTTATTTGCTTTAGTATCAGTTGATATGACTCCTAAACAGTGTATCATGTACTTTTAGTATGATAAGTTCATTGGAACTTGAATTTCGTGAGGCAAATGATGAAAAAGAGGAAATTCTATGTCTTACAGTTGCTATATGATATTTCTGTTTAATTGTTTATCTGTTAGTTTTTAATAGACCTAAGTGCCCTAACACCGTAGAACCCCTAAAGGAAGGTCTGTTACTTAGGGGTGAAACTCGTGTCCAACATCAACCGGTTGAGTAATTCTGGTGGCACGAGGATAGAAAGAGAGGCAGTGTCTAACAACAATCGTGCGTGTGTCACGATGGCACTGGGGAAAAGAAAAAGAAAACACGGTTATCTAACATCATTCGTGCGTGTGTCACGAAGGTAACCCTGTGACTCTCCGCCGGTGTACTCCGGTTAAAGGAGGAGTCGGGAGCACACGTGGTTGTGCATTGAGGCCGTAGAGCCTATGTTCTGGCCGGAGAGCCAGGGGTCCTGTAGCAGAGCAGGGCTGGCATCAGACTTAGCATTTCCCAGGTGTGTCGCTAAGTCTTGTACGGTGGGACCGTAGCATGGACTTGTTGCTGATCTTTATATGCAGAGTACACTGCATATATTTAGGGCATAATAATGAAATGAATAAATAATCATGTAGGATCACAGTAAATTTATATAACTACTTTTCTACTTGAGATATCTGTTGATGCATAGGAATGTGATTATTATCTGTATATCTGCTATGCCAATAGAACTGCCCTGCTCGAACTATATATTTGTTTTTATTTCAGTTTATAAACCTGACGAGTTGTTTAGTGATAGCTAAGTGAAATGCTATTCACTGAGCGAGTAGGATCATACCTCTACTCAAACATTTTCAGGACAGCTTCAGCATCAGGAAACAGAAGGATCGTTTCATCCTAACGCTTAGTCTGTAGAAGGTATATGTAGTTAGTAGTTAGAGGTCTCTTAGTCCTTTCCCCTCGATCTTTGGGACATGGTGTGGGTGAGAGAGAGTATGTTTGTGGAATGTGTATAAAGATGTAAATTAACTGTTATGTTTGCTTTCTGTTAAACAATGTTACATGTTGTAAACTTTGTTTATAATCTCTAGCCAGTGTAATTGAAATGCTTCCGCAATAGTTTATTGTGTTTCAGTTTACAGCAATAATCCGGATATCATTACGAGGTTTTTAAAAGAAAAAGTTGTCAGCGATTTGTTTTATTTGATAATCCCTCCGTCGCGCCCTAATCTTGTGATTAGTGGTTAGTGTGAGATCGGGGTGTGTCACATATTTTTTAAACTTTGGAAAAAGAGTTTTTTATCATGTACCAAGTTTAGTTAGTTTAGTGAAATTTATTAATTATTTTTGATTATGTGCAAAACTATTTGATCGTATTTTTGAGATTATGACTCTAATTTCTTGGCCTTCCTTAATTGGGGGTTTACGGGGAATGGGGTCGTTAATTTGGTATCAGAGCCTAGTTTTCCACATAATCTTTAATAATTATTAAAATTTACAAAGTCTTTAGAGCCCAAAGGGAGTTATTAGAGAATTTTCCAAAGATGGAGGTGTCTAGAAAAGGATCACGGTCCAGGGGCTGGAAAGATTTTTCTCCACCCCACTAGTCGGTTTACGAGGACTCCCAAAATTCGTGTGACTACCTGGTCAAACTATAAGGATTTGACTCGAAATAAGACACCTCTAGGATTTCTCATCTAATCTCATAACTTCCTTATCCCCTTTATGTTAACAAGCCCTAAGTACCTAAAGCTTTTCTCTCCCTCCACCTCCTCCTCACTATTGGGGTTATGAATGATAAGGATTAGGGCATCTTCCATCAAATATTAAATTGAACATAAACAAGATGTCATTGACATAATTTTAAAGTCGTTAGAAAACCACAAAGGCATAAACTCTAACCGTAAGGAGTTCATCCATGCACGTAGGTACATCGAGTAAGGCATGCATGATATAGATGTGGGTTGAAAATACATATCAAGAATGGGAAATAAGTGAGTATGTAATGAGGAAAATATGAGACCCTTAATGCAACTTTTAGGATAGGTATCCTGACCCAGGGTGGGTCAACCCAGGAGTGGAAAGATGTTCATGAGAGAGTCAAACCCTAAGATCAGATTAGGACCATAAAGTTTAAACTCCTCCAAGTAGGAACCCTAACGAGCAGATATGAGTAGGAGATAGGCATGCACCTACGTGGAAGTGAGCGACATCAAGGCTGGAAACAGGATTAGCTCTAAGACAGAGGGGTAATGCCTATTGGTTTGGATCATGAGACATGCATAACAAAGAAAATGAATAAGAAGCTTTGTGTTACGTAATGAAGTGGTATGGTTTATGATGACCTTAGCTGGATTTGAGAATTTGACTATAGTTTTGAAGTTGGACATAAGATTTGATAATACAAATGTGTACATGTTATCATATAAGGTAGGATAGGTGAGAATAAGAGGTGCATCTGTAGGAGCCTCAACTCCGTCTACAAAGAGGGACCTCTAGCATTAGGACCAGTTATAGGGTTAACTCCAGAGAGAGTGAAACCTAAAAGGAGAAGGTTGGGAACCTAGGCTCCAAGACATGAGTCATTACATGAAATATTTTATGTCCTATGTATGAATGATCCCTAGAAGCTTGTTGTACACTAGATGTCCTTGAAAGGACCAAACCCTAGAGATAGAGAGGGAGGCTTCTTATACTTGTGTGTAGATAATATGAGTACCTACCATCTAGGTCAGGGAAAGAGAGTCCTAAGATCTTGGAGAGGTATGGAATGATAATATGATGTGAAGCCTCATATTCATATTGGCAACCCTTGAGTAGGACCCTTCCTAAAGGAGTGAGCAATAAAATTTGTTTAAAAAATTGAGGTAACTTTAAAGGTCACATAAAAGAACTTGAGAAATGAAGCACAAAGGCAAATGGTTTGAGTATGAATCTATAGACCCAAGTATGACCATCTCTAAGGAACATAAAGAAAAGTCACTATGGAAGTGACCAGCAGAATGGGGCCATGCCTAGATAGGTAGGTTGCCATTTTTCCTATTAAGGTACGTAAGGAAAACTATGAGTGCCCACAGAGGTGATGGAAGTTTGGGTGAGGATACTAAATGATGCAATGTGCTTGAATATCATCACAGGAACCACAAGCAAAATGTGTGATAAAAAAGTTATGATAGAGAACTAAGTCATTCCTAAGGCCAAGAAGGGATGCGACCAATGGGTGTAGGAGTTGATTATTCCCTGAATGCACAAGACCATAGGGTCGGGAAGTAATGGCTATGTTTGCCCGAGGCCCATGGGTTTGGAGCTTGTCCACCTTCATGAGTTCATGGGGCCTGAGGGGTAAATATGAGAGGAACTCCCTAGATACATAAGGGTAAGATCACCCCAAAAGTACCGACACCCTAAATACCTTGAGGACATGACTAAGGATCATAAATAGAAGTTATGATAAGACTCTAAGGTTATATGGAATGTTTTTCCTATAGGGGTGCATAAAATGGTAGTATGAGGAGAATGATTCAACCTAGATTTGAAAATAAAATGGTGAGGCGTGATGCACCATCTCCACTCTTGGAATGGGATGAGCTTTGTATTTGGACTACAACCAAATGCTTAGTTCATCTTGTTATGAGTGTGAGAGATGGAAAAATGCATGCCATACTAGGAATAGAAGTGATATGAGGAATAAATACTTAAGTTGAAATCTTTTTATGATAATTGAGAATTTAATGTATTGCCATACCCTTAGGAGAGAATATGGAATGAATGGTTTGGAAGAACTAGATGAACAAGGTAATTGCCAATCTCAATTGAGGATACAATTTTCAAGTGGAGATCTAATTCTATAGGTATATGATTGAATTTGGTGATCAAAATAATGGATGCATGAATTGGGGTACCAAATAAAGATAACCCGAACCTAATTTGTTGATAAGGCTTGTAACAACCTAGTAAGATGACCTAGAATTAGATGAAATGGAGGGTTGATGGAGAAGTTTCAGACAATCTCTCAATGGATGTGACTGGTGGAATCCAATATGAAAGTGATAAGTGAGTTCCTGAGGATTCACCCTTAAGTAATTGGAACTTTGTTAGTCTAAGTTTACCGTGTGCCCTGGTATCATGAAGATGATTAAAGACTTACAATGACTTTCTGGGGATGAATAGAGATATAGAAGTATATGTAGCTAGTTGTCTCACATACCATATGGTAAGTCTAAACATCAACAACTCGATGAGTTACTGCAACCAAATAGATTTCTGAGTGGAAATGAGACAAAATCACTATGGACTTCATGGTAGGTCTCCCTGAGACATAGAAAGGTCATGATGTAATATGGGTTGTGGTGAATTTCCTAACCAAATTGACACACTCCCTAGCCTTAAAGGCTACTTCCAAGGTGATCGAACTAGTTGAAATATATGTTTGGAAATTATTTTTCTTGCAAGGTGTTCTGAGTTCAATTATTTTTGATCGTGACCCAAAGTTCACCTCTAAGCTGTGGAAGCAACTGCATGAGGAACTCGTTACAAGACTGAAATTTAGCATAACATATCACCCCCAAATTGATGGACAATTAGAGAGAACAATCTAGACCTTACAGGACCTATTGAGAGCATGTGTGTTCAAATTGGGGTGGATCATGGGAGCAATACTTTCCCTTAGTTGAGTTTGCCTATGACAATAGCTACCAAACCAGTATTGGGATGCCTCCGCATGGAGCTCATTTTAGGAAGTTGTGTTGGTCACCGCTTCATTGGAATGATGTTAGTGAAAGGACCTTGCTATGATCAAAGTAACTATAGTTATATGTTGTTGAGGTCACTTTGATCAAGCAGAGGCTAACGAGAGCCCAAGATCGACAAAGGTCGTATGTTGATGCAAAGTTGACATATTTGTACTTAACTGTAGGTGACTATGTATTTCTAGAAATCTAACCCCTCCAAGCTATAGCTAAGAACACAGGAAAATTGAGTCCCCGATACATGGGTCCCTTTGAAATCCTGGAGAGGATTGGTGAAACCATTTATCGTTAACCTTACCCTCCACAATATAGTATGATGCATGATGTGTTCCTTGTGTCCAATCTAAAACTATGTGTGAAGGATCCAAGCTATGTGATGAGCATCAAACCTATTAAACTCCAAGGGAGGCTGACATACCCTGAGTCACCTGTGAGGGTACTGGATACTAAGGTGAGAGATTTCAAGAATAAAAAGACAGAGATGGTGAAGGTTCTTTGGATGCACCATGGAGAGGATGAAGCCACATGGGAGCTAAAGACGGACATGGAAAAGTTCCATCCCGATTGGTTTGTATGATTAGTCAAATTTTGAGGACAAATTCCTATAAGACGGGAAGGATGTTACAACATGGTTTTTCACATGTACTCGTACAATGGAAATGCAATTATTTGAATAGAAAAGACATATTGGAAATATGTTATGCTTTGTATTGAAAGTATTACTTTCTTTTGCAAATTTCCCTTTGTTGTGAATTTTGTGATTCCTACTAATTTTTGTTAATCCAATAATGGATATAAGGAAAAAGAAAGATAAGAAACACAATATTAAGAAAAAGGTAAAAGATAATGTATATTAAGTAATGTACTTATGAGAGTTGTGTGGAATTCTCTAAAAAGTGGCGTGGATGTCCATTATTAGTTAGTTTTCAATTTCAAATGTTTCTAATGAAAAAAATAATTGAAATAAAGAATGTATAAAAGAAAGGAAGAGAAAAGGATGTGTTTAATGCTTGAAATATACTTTATAAAGACAATACTTGGACTCAAAACTTGCATCTTGCTTGATAAAGCCATTATAGAATTCCCTTCAAAATTTGGGAGAAAAAGGACCTTCTATGTGGTGTAGGTGATTAATTTAAAGGTTTACTAAAAGAGCAAGGTTCATCCAGTTAACTTATTTCGATTATCCCCAAGAATTATATTTAAGTTGGGAAAGTCTTTAGTGAGTTTCCCTTAAAGTTTCATGGGAAAAGGAGTTCTGTAATGGCGTAGAGAAATCTGAGAACCGAGAGGGGTGTTATTTCCAATTAATACATAAATTCCTTTTTTGAAATCAGTTGAATACCCACTACTTTAGCCTTGGATTAGCAACACCCCTTTAATGTGTCACACGCTATAGGACCGTTGATTCTCGATCCAACGGTGACCTAGTTGTCACTTACCTTCAAACCAATTTGGGAAACCATGCTACATGGTTGCACGAACCTCTACCCCTCTCCCTCCCTCTCCAATTCACGGAATGCAAGGAAACCTACCCCATTAGATTCGGGGAAGGAATACGAGTTAAATGAACCCTAGTTTACCCCACCTTCATGCCAAATCGAGACTTCCCCCTTTCATCCACTGGAGCCGAACTCCATGGATGGTTGTCTTTCTAGCAGTCCTTTATATATAAGGATTCTTAGTTGATTATGAGACCAACACGGAACCACGATACCCCACTGAACCCGCCTTTGCCTCCGATCCCCCCCCACAAACCCTACCTCCTTTCTATTTCTAGTTCCATGAGTGCCGACGAGGCCAGAACCATCTACTAGGTTCCTAACTCCCCGACCAAATCAAAGTGAACCATCACTCTCAGATGCACCTTGCAAAGCTATGTGCACTAATAGTTCAACCCCAGGCCGTTGGAGACCCCAAGTCAATGGCTGGGTTGACCGGGTGCATAGCCTAGTTTGCAGGACTGAAGGAGAACGAGGGAGGAAGACAACCAAGGGTTAATTTACCTTTGTACCTCACAAGATATACATGAGATGTGAGGGTATCTTCAAACTTTTTCCCTGGTCTTGAGCACTTCTTGTGTGGAGGAAGGGGCCAAAGTGGCGTCTGCCTATTGGGACAGCCTGTCTGCGTGCAAGTAATGTATTTCCCCTTCTTTTCTGACATCGCTGCATCTGATTGGTGAATAAAAAGAATAACTTAAGAAAACCATAACTAATTTTTGGTAACTCGGTTCGAGACAAATTATATATGAAAATTGATTAGGAGAATGCAAGGAATGCAATAAAAATATAATTAGTATCTGAATATGCTTCTAGTTTGAAAAGTGCCTAAAGTTAGCATCTTTAACATGTTAAATGAAATAGAACCCTAATTTCTAAGATTTGATGATTCGAATGTGTCCAATTGATGTTGATAATGAAATATTAGTCTTTTATGGATAAAAGAGCAACTTGGGACTCATGTAAACTTAAAAGCCCATGTTTTAAATAATTAGGGCTTCCTTGAGATTAAATGTGCAATTTATGATAATTTAGGGTTTGTAATCCATAGGACATGAAAAGTGGAAACTAGGGTTTGGGAAGTCAAAACCCTAATAAAAGCCTAATGTTGACCTAGAAACCCTAACTTGAGGACCAAGTCAGTCTTAAGGATGATTCGGATAAAATAGTAATACATGGGTGTGTTGCATTAACTTTCAAGGTGAACTTGCTTGGTTGATTACTCTTCCTTGGGCATCTAGACTCCTGATCAAGGTATGCGGTTATGCATAAGATTATTCATTGTAGTTTCACATGGTTTCTCAGAGATTTCCTCGCATGGTTGAAGTTACATGCTTGCTTGTTTATTTCATTCCATGCAACTTTAAAGTGACTATGACTAGCACATTATATATGAACATGACTAGCCCACATCTAGGCCACCTCTAGATCTATGGAAAGGCCATTCGCCTAGATAGGGGAAGGCATATGTTGGTACCAACCTGGATAGGGGGTACATGAGAAGTCACCCTCCTGGATAGGGGGAGACATGATGAAGTCATCTGCCTGGATAGGGGAAGATAGTGAATACTGTAGTATGAGGCCCTGAGGGGGTATGACAGAGGGTGGACAAAAAACTAGATTGGGTGGTCATGGTGAAAATGTTAAATTTTCATTTGTTAAACATTAATTGTTGAATTATGTTGTCATCATTACTTGTGAGGTTTTGTTTCCCCCACATAACAGTATGACCTATCATAGTGACCAACGTTTTGATTTTCGGTGTTTTTAGGATAATCTTGTTGGAAATTGGACATTCAAAGAAAGAAGACATTGAAAGCAAATAAATGAAGTAAGGCTCGGAGGATACAAATAGATGGTTTATTTCTTGGTAAATTCAAGAATCCATATTTTGTAAACTTTGGAAAAAGAAATTTTTTTATCATGTACCAAGTTTAGTTAGTTAAGTAAAATCTATTTAATTATTTTTGATTATGTGCAAAACCATTTGATCCTATTTTTGGGATAACAATTCTAATTTCTTGTCCTTCCTTAATTGGGGGTTTCTGGGGATAGGTGTCGTTAAATTAAGTATATGAATTTATATATGATAAGTCTACAAGGCCAACTATAAAGTCCATATACATTTTCCTATCTTACATCAGACAGATAGAATTCCTATACAAAGCTCCTCTAAGGAGAGGGAAGACACAAAGCTCATAAGTAGATGGAATTATTTCCTTATTCTATAATACTTCAACAACAACTCAAGAAGTAAAAAACATTTCACCATGTCAACATTAAGATTTGAAACATAGATAATAAGGTTTTAGAGGAAATAATTGGAATGATCCATTTCAAGATGGGACGTCTCTGATTAAAAGACAAACTTTGGCAACTTTGCATGTTATTATGCCTGTCTAGTAGTACTTAGATGAGCGTTACACTCTAAAGTATTCGAATGACATAAAGTATGTTAGGAAAACACATAAAAAATAGGTTGATGTAGTCTAAGAGAGAAGTCTTCACTTTGACACTATTGTTAGTGACTTGGAGTTGAGTTACACACACTATAAAATAGAATCAGACAATATTCATTATAGATGGTGGGGGCCACAAGTCCTTGTGAGGATGTCAAGATGCTAACTAATAGGATAACAAAAACAATAATTCAAGGATGATATATGATATTCATAAATGAAATTATGGTGTCTTCTTTACCAATTCATCTTACCTCATTTGTTGGAGTACAATACTAAATCTATAGTCAAATTACTTGGCTTGAATAATACAAAGATGGATGAAATATTGGGAAGTATTTCTCAAGCTATATCTAAATGATAAAAACACATAGAAAAGGCTAATGTTGTGTCATGGAGATATTTGTAAATGAAGTAAACAAAATATTCCTTGGCCTCGATATCCTTTCAACACATAGAAATCATATAAAAATAAAGAGAATAAATAAATATAATTGAGATCTATGTGGTAAAAAGAATGAGAAAATTTGAATGACTCTTTTTGGTGGTTTAGTTTTCACAATCCAAATATAAGCATTGATATCTTCTATTGCATTTGTACTTAAAAATAATTCACATGCACATTTCATGAATACAATTATAAACAATGAAAATATATTTCTAATTTTACATTTAATTTTTTGTCTATAAACTAGATGCTAATGTGTCTATTGTATTAGTGAAAATAAGATGATGTATGAACATGAAGATAATCTATGCCAAATTAAAGTAAGTAATTCCTAACACATCTGTATGATCATATCATGGAAACATATGCTAACTTTCAACCTTTCTACAAGGTCTCTTAATTTGTATGAGCTTATAAAGACCATGCTACATTGGCAATCAATTCAATTATGAATAATACAATTTTGAAACAATATACAAATGTTGTTGCTACCCAAGTAGTATAATTAGTCAGACAAGACTAAACTAGAAACAAGCAATCTCAAGATGTTGTGTAATCTCGCTGCCACTGATATCTTGATTTAACTAGATGTATGAACACATCATCCACATGATGTTTATGTTGGTATGTATGCCCTGAGAGCCAATCATGAGATGATTGGTGGGATACATTAAGATTGATTTGATAAACATCAAAGGAAAGCTTCCAATTCTTTCTGGTTCAGTCATATGAGATCGTGGTAGAACAGATTGAATGTCTAGAGAATGACAATACTCAATGACGTATACTTTCAGGTTGAGGACCTGAACGATGAGATCATACAGATGCTAAGAGTTTGTACATTCTTGTTATGTCCCTAGTCGGATGTCATTGTGGAAGGTAGATAGACAGTAATGACACACAAGACTAGATTGTGGTGTTGGTTGATGACAGAATCTCATTAGTCATGATATAGAGATATCAAACCAAACACATAGGTACTTGTTATAGAACAAGTGTACCAGACAGACCCACCGTGAGTTTGACACATGGAACCATGACATGGTAGTCACAGTCAGTACTCACAGTGATGGTGGTGAGTGTGATTCTTAGACCTGAAATCACTGTACTCAACACATGTCGTTGGGCACACTTTGACATCATCAAACGCAGTCCTGAAACATGGGTTGTTATAAAGGTGATGATTGGGTGGCTTTGACACATGGGGATTTTGAGGAGTGAGTGATAGATATGAGATTTGTCCCTCCTGATGGAGTTTGATATCCATGGCCACTTGATGAGTAGGATTGAGATAGGCGTGTGCATGCATGTGTGAATTAGTATGTGATGTTGATGTCATACATATCTCCTTCAATCTACTCTGAGATCAAGAAAGTGAATGAACGTTGACAGGATGACTGTTCCATGCCTCGAGTTCATTCGGGATATCAGTGACAAAGGAATTATACATTCGTTGTAACACCATTCACGGATTGTAGGATGAAAGTTGTTCTCCAACTTTCTACTTTCACTTGGGTAGCACTGATGTGTGACTAGGCACCGCTCTTTGCTTGTGAAGTCATAAGTGTTATGGACTTTCACTGCCAATGTGAAATGGACCTGCAGGGTCACACATAGGATTTAACCTGGAAGAGGAGTTTTATCCACAAAGCAATGTTTAGATTGATTACTAAAGGAGTTTAGTAGTTCAATTAAACACTCAATCAGTCTATGGCTCAATATCATATGGTTCAAGGTGTTGGCCGCATTGATTGGAGTATCAGATTGATTGAAATCGCAATTGACTGATTTTGCCCAACCTGTGCTCCCAACTGATCGGCTCAAGTGTTGAACCGGTCGGCTGGAGTGTCCAACCGATCGGCTCATGACCAGGTTGAAATGACCGGTTCAAGGGTTGAACCGATCAGCTCAATTGGTGCAACCGACCAGTTGGGAAAGTCATGTCAGCAAGAATTTTCCTTTGGTTTCAAATTGCCCAATTCGATTGGGAATAATATTGGTATTCGATACCAATTGGGAAAGAAACAAGGAAAGCCTTTTTGAGCCGGATTAGGACCATGAACCAATCAGTTCAGGGCACCAACCGATCGGTTGGAGTGCCCCCAAACGGTCGGCTCAGGTCCAACCGATCGGCTCAATGGCCGAACCGATCGGTTCAGCTATGAACCGATCATTTCATGTTGCGAACCGATTGCTTTTTGTGGAAAATCTCGAACCCTTCTACTCCTGCTTTAGTCCCATATTGTCGGGGATAGAGAACCCTGTCCCATGACCCGCCTATATATATAGGGGTATGGGGGCTTCTCAAAGAACAGCTCAGTGCAACCAGTTGCTCTGTAAAGTTGTTGTTCTCTCTGGTTTTGGTAACCGAGAGAGAGCCCGAGCAAGTGCTTCCCGCAAAGGGAGGTGCAGCAAGGGAAGGATAACTGCAGTTGCAACTGGAGGCAGGAGAGTGTGTTGGCGACTAGTACGTCAACATGAGGGTGTGAATCCTTCCACTTCCTTGTGGGACAAGGAGTGTGGAGTTCCAGGTGGTCCGTGTGGACTACTTCAGAGGCGGGAGGTTTCTACCGCTTAGGAGGACAACTGTCATCCGACAGTCCGGTGAGAGGAGGAGTCGTCAGTCCCGGTGCGACCAGGAGCTACACAGACGTCGTCCAAGACCGGAGTTTAGACCGCGTAAGGCGCGAGGTATTATCTCCGAGCAAGCCTCGGGACAAGGTATGATTCCACAAACCATCCTTTCCTATTATATAGATGTTGACGCGTTTCCTCGTGCTGGGTTTGGGAAGAAATTTTTTGTTTCCGCTGCCTTCTCTGCCTCCCCTATAAAACCCTACAGTGGTATCAGAGCCACGTCAACTGCTCTATATTTTAGGAATATCGATATGATCGATTTTGGTTTGTCTCCTTTATTTATTGCATACGATGCGAATAATATTGGCTTTATGCATGTCCAATCCTAAATCCACAAATCCCAATTACATATATGATATGTATTATTAATGCACTCGATACACATCACCCTTAAACGAGTTTTGTGGTGGATGTGTGTAGCATGATTATGGCCTATAAACCCCTATCTGTGTGTGGTTGTTTGTGGTTGCTTGCATCTCGGTCTGCGCACTGATCTTCCCTCTCTTATTCCTGATGTAACTCGAAATAATTCGAGATTCTTTCCCACCTTTGCTCCCCCCGAATGTAACTCGGGGTTTCCCTTTTAAGCAATGTATAAATAGGATAGATTTTATTTCCTATTATGTCGAAGACCGACAGACATCAAGACAACAACTGAAACGATCGGTTCAAGGCGTGAACCGATCGGTTGACGTTCCAGACGGTCGGTTCAAGGAGTGAACCGATCGGTTGATGACCGGTTCGAGGAGCGAGACGAGCGGGTGGCGGACATGATGAGATGCACGACGACCAGGCAAACTGATCGGTTGGAGGAGCCAACCGATCGGCTGGTGGCACCCAGACGACCGGCTGAAGGGTACAGATCATTCATGTGATGAGTTGATCAACTCGGATGGCAAGGAACAGATGTTCATCTTGTAAAGGTTGCATGTGATGTTGACCTAGATGACCGTGATTCCTTTTGGCTCGAGGAATCACATTAGGATGGCCATAATCATCACTTTTTATCGTTTGTGCATGTTTTCTGTGGGATATAGCATGTATATGATACATACTATGTATTGTGGTGATTGGATATGTATATGTATATAAAACCAAATCCCTCATTAAAATATTAAGTCTTATATGCCTTCCATTAGCGGCACACATGAAAAGCTCGATCGACCAAGCGTAGGTTATGCCAAAGCGTGGTGCGCCGTCTATCTTGTGGAAGTGTGAAGGGTAGACATGTAGGTTCTGCCAAAGCAGGGTGCATGTTTACCGTGTCAGCTTTTGGGTTAGACTTAACTGGTGATTCTTAGAGAGTCTAAGCCCAGAGGCAAGGAATGTTCATGACAAGGTGTTGTGCATGTTCATTCAATAAGAGTTGCATATGATGCAATTGGCAAGAGTTGCCTACCTGAGAGATCTAAGTTGTGGGCGATCAGCCAAAGCTGACTCATGACTTAGAGGATTTCAGGATCATGCCCACTAGAAGGTTGTACACTGCAATCTTCCGAATTGATGGTGAGGGCTATCAATTTGAACTAAAATAGTGGGAGCGATAATTAATAAAGGCCTAATTTTATCGTCAACTTTTCAAATCAATCAAAAAGGTCAAAAAGAGTTTTGGACTAAAATTGCATATATTTCCTTTTGTTAAAATAAATGGTTAATAACCAATCACTTTTTTGCGATCGGTCTTTGAGACCAACAAATTAAATGGGAATAATTCCACGACTGGTTAGGATGATGAGAAGCGTTTTCAATCAAAGAGTGAAAGTTCTAAGTCCTAGTTATACCAGAACCAGATGAACTCGATCCCACCACATCAATGGCTGAAAGTATGCTTATGGAAGCATACCAAGGATGACATGGATGAGGAGTGCTTGATGTTGTTTTCTCTGAACTATGATTTGCAGAGACAACATGAGACATATGATGTCTCAAGGACACTATCCTAGTATGTCATGACAGAAGGAGATCTAGTAAGGTATTCACACACTCAATGTGATTGGGTATGTGGAAAACCTGACAAACAAGGATTCCTTCTGAGCCAAGAGTTGGCTATTGGTATGATACTGCAAATGTTGCAAGAATCATACAATTCATGATAAGCTACAACATGAACAACTTTGACAAGCGTTGACGGAGTTGTTGGACATGTTGAGGATAGTAGAGGCAAAGATGAAGAAAGACAAACCATAATCTTTGATATGATCAAAGAGAAAGGTAATTCTTAAGGGCAAGGATAAGGGCAAAGTAAAGAAGTGTTCTGATGCTAGCCAGGCAATCCAAGCCATCTTCAGCCTCAAGGCACACGGGAAAGGGTGTATGAGGGATTGCCCTCTATATCTGGAAGAACAAAAGAAGATAAATGAGGGGATGGAAATCTCCACCTAAAGGTGTCATGAAAATAAACTTGTAACACTTTTGAGGTATATGATACCAAGATGTAAAGTGTAAAGCACTCAATAAATGGGGCAAGTGTTGCCGCCATAGATAGGAGTACTTTAGTTTATTTTTCAGCCTAAAGGCATGTAATACAGTTATGAACTGCTATTTCATATTTTCCAATAGATAGAAACACTTTATTTTTGCATATTGTATGACAATGATGGCAATTAATAGAGTTAATGGTTCAATCTAAAAGATATGATCTTTTTGGAAATGCCTTGTTTATCTTGTGGTATTTGATATGCATGAGATGAAATGATACCTAAAGGTTATAGATAACTCAAACAATCAAATTAGCATCAATCATGAGAAATTCATTTCTAGTTTCCATGTGATGGATAAATCTAGACTCTTTTGGTTAGAGAACCAGTAAGAGACATGAATATCTTGGACATGATTAATCAATCTTCACTAATGGTAGTGAGAGAATGATTATCCTATTAGGTATAATACATGTGATGTATTTACATACCTATTGGAATGAGTGCTAATACTTCAAATGGTGTTTAGAGAAATACCAATATGAGTATCTTGAAGTGTTCAATATTATCATAGATGAAGTACAAATTTGGTAAAGTGTTAATTCTTGATGAGATCAATGAATGAAATACTTGGACCAAATGTTTGAGATCCTTTTGAGTGATTATGATAGTGTATCATAGTGAAATCATGATTAAGGCATGGTGATGTCTAAATCAAGAAGGAATCATACTCTAAGGAGTTAGAGAATGATTATCAAATAACTGAATTCTTCTTAATAAAAGAATACCCCACACTAATAAAGGAAATTAAGAATCACAAGGGTTGTGAGTTCTTATATCCTTAGCAGATACACCTCAATTATCTATGTGATAAGTTGTTCATGTGATGAGTCAACTATCTAGATGAATATGAGGAATCAAATTTTGAGTTATGATTTATGATCATTACATCCTAAATGATCTCCATGTGAACCATAAGGTATGACCTTGATGGTAGCACTCATTTGATGAAATCCATAAGTGCAAATGAGTCTTAAGTGTTAAGACACATGGATAACATTTTGAGAAGGATGATGCTTGTTGATTGCAACTTAATGACTAAGACATTTGGCATATGGATACTAAAACCACATTCCTATGAGGAATAAAACAAGGATGTGTACGTGACACAACCTATAAGGTTTATGAATCCAATAATGCAAATGAAGTCTATAAGTTACAATGGACCAATCAATATGATTGATTGAGTACAAGCTACTCAGAATTGGATCTTTACTTTGATGATATAGTCAAAGGGTTTGACTGATATGTCAAAGATAAAGAAGGGATCTGTGATTTAGTGGGAGCGTATTCACATTCCACATGTTGATGTGAAATGGAAATGTTCTAAAATGGAAATCCAAAAGTGGAAAAATATCTTTAAGGAAGATAGAGATGTTTCCTATGTGATAGGAATAGAGATCTATAGAGATAGTTCTCGAAAACCTCTTGACCTGAAAAGAGAGAGCATACATTGGCAATCTGTACTGAAGTGTTCAGTATGCACAGATTCAGTGGGAGAAAACTTGTCCATGCTACATGGAGTTAGTATCCCAAGGCCAAGTGTCCAATTCTTATGAAGAATGGGAACACTAAGAATAGATATGGATCTATCATGTATGTAATCATCCCATTGTCTTGCATGTATAGACATGGCAAGAACAAAATGCATTCATCATCTTGTATGTATGACATGACAATTTGATGTGCTCATCCTGTTAACTCGTATGTGGGACATGACGAGTGGATGTCTGTCTACTTCCAGTAAGGGTCACTGGAATACCATGAGAACTTGATAAGTACTTGTGAAGTACTAGTTCTATGGAGATAAGGAAGAGTTCTATGTAAAGAGTTACATTGATGCGAACGTCTGAAAGGACAGAAAATTTATCACAAAATATATACATAGGATGTATAAAAGTGAAAGTTTGTTGATAATTGGAAGTGTTCCAATAAAATCATTTAGAAGGAAATATCGAGTATCTATGTGTTAAAGAACAACAATGGATACCATATGGATCTGGAAGTTCATGAGATGAACTTATAGATATTCCGCTCATTGATGACAAGTATGGAATCCTTGATCATGCAATGTGGCTAAAGGTTAGCAAAGGTATACTAGATCACATATTACGGAAACTCCATCTCATACGTGTGACGTACAACGAAGAGATGCGAGACATGCAATTTATACTGACTTTGGCAAGGTGTTGCCATTACTCACTATCTTGGCACTAGAGCACAGTAACATGTGGGACATGTTTGAAGATCACTATGAATATGATTCAAGGGTGATTGGCTCGCAGTGCAAGTGGGAGTATGTTGGTATGTATGCCCTGAGAGCCAATCATGAGATGATTGGTGGGATACATTAAGATTGATTTAATAAACATCAAAGGCAAGCTTCCAATTCTTTCTGGTTCAGTCATATGAGATAGTGATAGAACAGATTGAATCTCTAGAGAATGATAGTACTCAATGACGTATGCTTTCAGGTTGAGGACCTGAACGATGAGATCATACAGATGCTAAGAGTTTGTACATTCTTGTTATGTCCCTAGTCGAATGTCATTGTGGAAGGTAGATAGACATCAATGACACACAAGACTAGATTGTGGTGTTGGTTGATGACATAATCTCATTAGTCATGATATAGAGATATCAAACCAAACACATAGGTACTTGTTATAGAACAAGTGTACCGGACAAACCCACCGTGAGTTTGACACATGGAACCATGACATGGTAGTCACAGTCAGTACTCACAGTGATGGTGGTGAGTGTGATTCTTAGACCTGAAATCACTGCACTCAACACATGTCGTTGGGCACACTTTGACATCATCAAACACAATCCTGAAACATGGGTTGTTATAAAGGTGATGATTGGGTGGCTTTGACACATGGGGCTTTTGAGGGGTGAGTGATAGATATGGGATTTGTCCCTCCTGATGGAGTTTGATATCCATGACACTTGATGAGTAGGATTGAGATAGGCGTGCACACGCATGTGTGAATCAGTATGTGATGTTGATGTCATACATATCTCCTTCAATCTACTCTGAGATCAGGAAAGTGAATGAACATTGACAGGATGACTATTCCATGCCTCGAGTTCATTCGGGATATCAGTGACAAAGGAATTATACATTCGCTGTAACACCATTCACGGTTTGTAGGATGAAAGTTGTTCTCCAACTTTCTACTTTCACTTGGGTAGCACTGATGTGTGACTAGGCACCGCTTTTTGCTTGTGAAGTCATAAGTGTTATGGACTTTCACTGCCAATGTGAAATGGACCTGCAGGGTCACACACATAGGATTTAACCTAGAAGAGGAGTTTTGTCCACAAAGCAATGTTTAGATTGATTACTAAAGGAGTTTAGTAGTTCAATTAAACACTCAATCAGTCGATGGCTCAATATCATATGGTTCAAGGTGTTGGACACA
Organism: Alisma plantago-aquatica; assembly: GCA_963693085.1. Lineage (NCBI taxonomy): Eukaryota > Viridiplantae > Streptophyta > Magnoliopsida > Alismatales > Alismataceae > Alisma > Alisma plantago-aquatica. The sequence goes on along the minus strand of OY856412.1, from coordinate 1,266,432,129 downwards.
TTGATTGGAGTATCGGATTGATTGAAATCGCAATTGACTGATTTTTCCCAACCTGTGCTCCCCACTGATCGGCTCAAGTGTTGAACCAGTCGGCTTAGGTGCTGAACCGGTTGGCTGGAGTGTCGAAGCGATTGGCTCATGACCAAGTTGAAATGACCGGTTCAAGGGTTGAACCGATCGGCTCAACTGGTGCAACTGACCAATTGGGAAAGTCATGTCGGCAAGAATTTTCCTTTGGTTTCAAATTGCCCAATTCGATTGGGAATAATATTGGTATTCGATACCAATTGGGAAAGAAACAAGGACAGTCTTTTTGAGCCGGATTAGGGCCATGAACCGATCGGTTCAGGGCACCAACCGATCGGTTGGAGTGCCCCAAACGGTCGGCTCAGGTCCAACCGATCGGATCAATGGCCGAACCGATCAGTTCAACTATGAACTGATCATTTTAGGTTGCGAACCGATTGCCTTTTGTGGAAAATCTCAAACCCTTCTACTCCTGCTTTAGTCCCATATTTCCGGGGACAGAGAACCCTGTCCCATGACCCGCCTATATATATAGGGGTATTGGGGGCTTGTCAAAGAACAACTCAGTGCAACCAGTTGCTCTGCAAAGTTGTCGTTCTCTCTGGTTTTGGTAACCGAGAGAGAGCTCGAGCAAGTGCTTCCCACAAAGGGAGGTGCAACAAGGGAAGGACAACTGCAGTTACAACTGGAGGCAGGAGAGTGTGTTGGCGACTAGTACGTCAACAGGAGGGTGCGACTCCTTCCACTTCCTTGTGGGACAAGGACTGTGGAGTTCTAGGTGGTCCGTGTGGACTACTTCAGAGGGGGGAGGTTTCTGCCGCTTAGGAGGACAACTGTCATCTGACAGTCCGGTGAGAGGAGTCGTCAGTCCCGGTGTGACCAGGAGCTGCACAGACGCCGTCCAAGACCGGAGTTTAAGACCGCGCAAGGCGCGAGGTATTGTCGCCGAGCAAGCCTCGGGACAAGGTATGATTCCACAAACCATCCTTTCCTATTATATAGACGTTGACGCGTTTCCTCGTGCTGGGTTTGGGGAGAAATTTTTTGTTTCCGCTGCCTTCTCTGCCTCCCCTATAAAACCCTACAGTTTAGTCCAAGTTCTTCGATCTTTTCTTTCGAGAAAGTAATGGGTTTTTAATTTATCTCTCCCATCTCTTGCAAACCAATCTTCAAGTTGATTACATACTACATTATTTGAACATAAACAAAGTCTAGTAGTACTAGTACCATTGCATGATTCAGACCTAATTGACCCTAAGGTATCCTTGGTAGTCTTTTGTAGTAACAAAATCCCCTTTTGGTTGTTTGGTGGTGCTTAGATAATATATCAGTCGCTTGATTGCCTTCTCGATGAATATTTGTGCAATTCCAATTTTCCTTCATGTTTCTCTTGATCTCCACGACCCATTTTGCTATTTTGGGGCTATATTCTAGGTTTTCTTCATTGACCTTCCTAGCCAGTAAGGAATCTATTTCAATATTTAGGCACTATAAGTTGAGTTCTATGACCATATCTAAGACTAGATCAATTACCCACAGTTCATCGTCAAGTACACTACTGATGTTGATATTTATCCCTATACCTCTTCCCATTCACCTGCATTGTTGCTGCATAGAGCCATGATGGATGAGGTGATCTTCTTGAATGTGGCATCAAAGTATATTTTCAGATGTCCCTAATGTGGTTTCACACACCTTTAGGTTTCCTTCTCTTCAATCCTACCAACCTCTTTGTTCCATGCAACCACAATAAGGATAAATTCCTTCTGGATTACAATGATCTGGTGGGTGACTTGTTTTTGCAAATTTTCAAATACCTCTAGGTTTCAAAACTTCTAGATCTCCCATCAACCAATCATGTATGTCGATGAGTGTTTTATATTAGAGTTTATGTTTTTTGTTATCCAACTTCAAAGGTCAGTATCACTAAAGAAGATTCTCCATAGACGAATCTTGAGAAACCCCTTCCCATTAGGTGCATCATATGGGAAGTACCATAGAGCATGCAAGGTCAACTTCTCCTAGTTGTTGTATCTTGGGAAGCTTCTATCTAGTGGTATATGCCTTACAACCCTGTGACTCTTGGTAGGTAGAACATTGTACCCTACTAACCACATGAACATCTTAACCTAGGAACAATATTAGTTTTGTATATCTTCTTCCAATTCCCCAAAACTCTATTTCCTTTTGAGCTCGGATGACTACATAAGAGATCTTATTAGTGAATCTACTAGAGTCGATATGCACTCAGGCCCTGATATCCCTATCAAAAGGAATATTAGGAACTACAACCTTAATGATCCCTTTTACAATTTAACTAGACAACCATTTGGAGAAGAAGTCATCATCCCATTTTTTGCCATATTTATGAGCCTAGAGACTTTTAGGTCTTCTGAATCGGTTTGGATAGCTTTCTTTGTCAATGTTTGTATCCTTAGATCTTTGCACTAACATTTCTCCTCCCTCACATTTATGTATATTCCACTAATCGGGATCATATAAGAGTTATCATAGATAAATTGTTTGCAATTCATTTCCACTTGATATCCTCTTGAAGAGTTAGTTGAACTATTGGTAGAGTGTTTTTTGAATTTTGGTATGTAGACTAGTGCACCACAAGGAGCCTCTGCTTGTACTCAGCTCCCTTGTGTGTTTAGCAATGAGGGTCATGTTCTAGTTTCTCATAGACCTAATGCCTAAGCCCCGACACTACTTGTTAGTCATGATTTTATCACACACCACAAGGGATATATGATTTCTTTTGTGATCTCCTACCCAAAGGAAGGACCTTATGTTGTTGTTGACCCTATCACAAATTTTCAAAGGGAGCACTACCGTTTGCAATATGTAGATTAAAATAGCAGTCATGGTTGACTTAAGAAAGCAAACTTGGTTTTCTAGGGATAGGCATTTGGAGAACAACCCATTTATTTGGCTGAATCTTTGTTTAGAATCTCCCCATAAGTATAATGCTTGACCCTAGAGTGGATAAGAGGTACTCCTAGGTACTTACCCAAATTCTCAATTTGTATGAAGCCAATAATGCTGAAAATTTGTGTCCTCGTCTAGATACCGAGCCACATTTCTAGAAGCAATCCATGTAGTATTCATTTGGATGGTTGTGAGAGAAAAGGATCATATCATCTTTGAAGCAGATGTGTGATATCAAAGTCCCTTTTGTAGATAATTTGATTGGTTCCCGTTTGTTATCTCAAACCAAGCATTCAATCTTTTGACTAAGCCTTTCTAGGCATAGAAAGAATAGGTAAGGAGATGGAGGATCTCCCTTGTAAAGACCTCTGGAAGCCTTGAAAGAGCTCATTGATTTCCCATTAAAAAAAGAGGTAGTACCATATGAAATGGAGTTTAAGATATAGCTAGGTTATAATAGAGTTAGGAAAACCTATCATTCTTAGAGTAACCTTGACATATGGGCACACCATTTTATCATACACCTTGGACAAATTGATCTTTATTTCCATAGTCCTCAAGAAGATCTTACCCTTCATATTGTGGATGAGTTCCTAAGCTACTATGATGTTGTCCAATATTCTACGACTAGGTACAAAGGTGCTTTGGGCCGATAAAATCCAATTAGAGAGGAACTTCTTTTGTTTATCATCTATCAACTTAGATGAGATTTTTATAATGATATTGTTTATAGAGATGACCCAAAAATATTTGTAGACTTTAGGTTTTGGAGTTTTCAATGTCAGAACTATGTTTGCATTGCACAATGAGTCCTCAATCATGCTTCCAAAATAGCATTGACAAGAGTTATCTAGACAGAGGCCTTAATCATGTTCATTTAGCTAGAAGAAAGGATCCACCCACTTCATCTAGTCCAATTTCTTTGTAGATGTTGGTCACTTTTAACATTTTGTATATCCCCCAAAAGTGGGATCTACAGAGAGAGCTCAATAGTGCTCCTTTATAAGGAATGTTAAATCTCCTAGGTATTGTGTGATTTCCTGGGAATATGTAGTCTTCAGTTCTATTAGAAATTCTTGATGTATTCTCATATCTTTGAATGAATCTCCACCTTATATGTAATGCTCGGGCCCACTACGCAAGGCTCTAAAAGAGTTTTAGGAATAACGACGGGCCCGGATACAACCACTAGCCTTAACTGCATGTGTTGTTGTAACATCCCTGACCTGGGTTATGAGTTAACCCTAGGTGTTTTGCCTAATTATGTAATTAATATACTGGTGATTATATTTTGGCATGTAATTAAACTCTTGAGGAACACATATTTCCATTTCTGCCCTAATTGAACAATGTTTTAGTATTTTTTGTAATACAGGGACCTATGTGCAAATTACCTAGCTAAAGGGGTTAACTTGCAAATTTCACATGTTGAGATGTTCCTCTGATGTTGAGACATCATGAGAATGATTATGGTAAAGTTTGAAGGATTTCCCAAGCTTGAGCACCAAGGTGCAGCTGTGGAAGCAATCCCTGTGCTTGAAACCCTGATTTTGGGGTAAAATGCAATTTACCCAAAATTTGGAGTGCAACTTGTAAATTTCATCTTCTAAAATATCTTTTATAACTTTTGTCATCATTTAGAGTAGAAATGATGAAGAGGGCACTTCATTTGAATAATCATATAATAAATGAACACCTTTGTGATTGAATAATCAAGGTGTAAGTATAATAGCCTTTTATATGTGTACTTTAGTAATGGGTTGATCTTCTTTGCCTTCAATTCTTGGCCTTAGAAGGAGATTGTCCTTATAAAAAAGGGGTAGGGACGAGCAAAGAAGAAAGGAAGGACTTAGATGAGAAATGGGATAAAGTAGAAGCTTTATGGAGAAATTTCACCCAAAATATATATACCACTTCCTTTGCAAGCAAAGGAACGTTTCTTTCATTCCCTCACTTATCCCCCTTGCTCAAACTGACTAAGGCAGAGCTCTGGAGCATAGGAGAATGACCAGGGAGTTCAAGGTAAGTTTGGATCATCCCTTTTGCTTGAATTCATGGAGGAAACTCGATTTCAAGGTTGAATTCATGGCTAGCTCACCTAGCTTTATCTTTCTAGCCATTCCTTTCCAACTTTTCCTTGGAGAATTCACCTTGTCTGACCTGTGGAACTCAAAGACTCCATTAAAGACCTGAATCTTGGAAGCTTGGAGCTCAAGGAACAACCTTTAGGCGGGTTTTATAACTCTAAACCTTATGCTTTGATTATACATCTTTTTTCTATGCATATAGTTGCTAGTTCTTCTTCTTCCCTATCTTCCCTTGCATCCTTGCAAGCAAAATCGTGAAGAAATTCTACTATTCTTGAGGTAGAAGATAAGGGCGTTAATTACTATGCTTATCCACGGATTTCCACTTTACCAAACGACCTCCACCAATTGCCCATACGGTTTACACAACCATTTGGTGGGCAAACGGTTTCAGGGTCGTATGAAGGCAAACGGCCTTCAAGACCGTTTGGTCGCGTTGACCAAGCGACGACCGTATGGGAATCTTGTTTATAATTATGTAGGTTAAGCACCCACAAAATTTGAGGGATTAACTCCAAAGGAATCGTGAGATATAAGCAAATCAATTAGCAAATCCAATTGCATTAAGTTCTGATTTTCAATCTGTTTAATTTGCCCTTTTGGACAAATGGTCTCAAGACCGTTTAAGATGGTTGAACAAGCGTTGACCATTTGGGATCACTGTTCATAATGATGTTGTTTAATGACTCACCAAATTTGATGGATTAATTCCAAACGAGTTATGAGTTGAAGGTTGATTAATAGGGCAAATCCTAATTGAAATCAGTGCTGAAATTCCAATGAGTTAATTAGTGATTTTGGGTTGATTAGCCCAAACGGTCTCAAGACCGTTTGGGGAATCATCCAAACGGTCTCAAGACCGTTTGGGGATCACCCAAGACCGTTTGGAGGTCTAGGTTTAAGGTAATTTGATCAATTGAGGGCCCAATTACAGTGGGTTATTGAAATAATCAAATTGCTGATTTGTGACTTAATTAAGGTTCAACCCCTATCAAATCAAGTTAGATTTTGATGAATTCTTGGGAAAACGGTCTCAAGACCGTTTGGAGGTTATCCAAACGATCCCAAGACCGTTTGGGCCAAGTTTGAGCCCGATTGGAGGTCAATTGATGGGATCAACTTCGATTTGATTCACATTGTTGAGTGTTGATGGTTGAATGTTTATAGACCTTAATTGAACCAACTCCAACCCTAATTGGATATCACTTGAGGGTCAATTGAGTGACCAATTGGTTAAGGATAACCCTAATTGTCTCAATTGATAAGTGGCTAACAAGGATTTGGCCAATTGAAGGCTTCAACATAGAAAACCCCAATCGTTTATAACCTTTAATCCACTTTTGAGGTCCAAACGGTTTGAGCCCATTTGGACCAAACGGTCTCAAGACCGTTTGGGCTCAAACGATCTCAAGGTCGTTTGGACCAATCGATCTTAAGATCGTTTAAGATCAAACGGTTTCAAACCGCATAAGCTTCAAACGGTTTGAAAGTCAACTCTCCCCAAACGGTCAACACACCCAAACGGTCTCAAGACCGTTTGAGGTCAAACAGTCTCAAGACCGTTTGAGACCAATCGATCTCAAGACCGTTTGGTGGTTGAAGGTTGAAACCGTTTGAAGGTTTTCAAGGTTGTTTATACTTAATCACTTGAAGGTGTAAATGTTTCAATGGTGATCTAATCTAAACCCTAATGGTAACTTAGGACAGTAAGGGACTAAATGACTAATGAATTGACCCATGATGACGATCAATGGGTAATTTACCAAAATGCCCTTGAAGGGTTCAATTGAGTAATACCTTGTTCTAATCAAACCCTAATCACATGATAGTGGTGATTTGGCTTATAATAGTCAATAAGGACTTAACCCAACCTAATCTAGAGTGATGTAATCATCACCTATGAGTAAGAGGAGAGAGAAGATCCCAATTATGGTTGAAATCCAAGTAATGTACCTTCAATATATATATGAATGTGCATGATTAGGGTATGATCCACCTATGTGAGATCATGGAAACCCTAATTATGATAATTAGTGAATCTTAACCTAACTTGAGGGCATTAATGATGATGATTTTATACATGATGATGCTATGAGCTCAATTCACCATAATGAGAATGGTAAACCCTAAATTATAGGGTAATGACACATAATGTGAATAGTAAACCCTAATTGAGGGTGATGCATTGAATTATACAATAACCCTAATTCCAGGAGATGTTCTTAAGCATGAGAAAAGGAATCACTATTCCTAAACATAATGAAAGGGATTGAATAACCCTAATTGATATAAATCAGGGAACCTAGCCTTAATGGAGGCATGAAGGTTCAACCCTTGAATTGAAAGGTTAATTCTGCAATAGTAATTGTTGATCTGGAGATAAATTGTTTATTGTTGTCTATTGAATTAACCATGCAGGTTCTTATAAGAGAATGATCATAGCCAGGTAAGGGTTATGATATCATATTCACTGAAAGCATAATTATAGGCTTGTGAATAGTGACATATGTTATGCTCCTTAAGCATAAGAGAAATATATGAGATTAATGGGATGCAAGAGCCATGAGTAACATCAAGGTCATGCTGATAAGATGACTTATGATGAGAGAATTAAGATTTGATATCCATTTGATCACAGATATGAGACAGACTTGATACATTTAGTATTCTTCTTGTATATTATTGTTTAATACTTACATGCTTGGAAACATGCTTGATGTTAAAAGAATACTGAAATGTACCTAACTAATCAAGTATAATCATATCATGTAGAGCCCTGATCATAGATCCATCATTGTCAGAAGCAAAATGATGGTGAAACAGGTTTTCCTAAGGGAACTCCTGGATCACATACTTTTGAGTATGTGGGGAAAATGGATGTGAATGCCCTTACATCCTAGTGTAGGAATTGATGTAGATGTATCTTAATCTATCAAACCTTCACTATGGGTTATGCCGGGGTGATGTAACACTAATCTCCCGAGAAAGTCTTTTATACCGCATCGATGAGAGATAAACAAGAAATCCCTCGATGGCGAAGAGAGTACAAAATGCCACTGTGACTCTAATAGCGAAGTACCTGAATACCCTGGTAAGCTATAGTAGCAGAGACATTAGATGTCCTGCATGTTGAACCTCACACTGACTGAGGAAGATGAGGTCATAAGAATCTGGCTCTTTTGATGACCTATGTATGATACCGATGCGACTTAATAGTGATCGGTTGGAGTATGAACGGTATACCTCATCTCCGCAGGGCATAATGATGTTTGTAAAACATAATCAACCGCATAGCATATCTGTTTAGGTTGATCCACGAGATACATTGATTGAAGATACATTACTTAGTATACATGTTCTTCATATTCCTTAAATGTTGTTGTTCTAATTGATAACAATCTGCTGTTGATTACCTTAAAGCTTTTATTGCCTATGTTGTTCTTGATTTGGTATAATAAAGCTTCTGGCGGAGAGTTATAACTCTCGCTGGGACAATTATTTAAAATTGTCTCACCCCGTAGATTTCAACCTTTTTAGGTGGTCGTCGAGGACGAAGGAATTAGTCTGTAGGTGGACAGTATCAGCAGCAGCACCACCAGGAGCAACAGTAAATCTCAGGTGGAGATTCAGACTGCTGAGTTGTGTAGTTAGATAGTCAGTCCTATGTGTTCTGTGTACTCTCAGGTCCTTGGAGTATTTTGGTCTGAGATTTTGGTTCTGAGTTCTTGAGATTTTGTATCATGTTGTATATAATTACTCAAGAAGTAATTATCAAAGATGTAAACAGTTTATCTCCTTTTATGAAAGAAGTTTTTATGGATTCAAGCTCTTATCTCGAAATGTTTTAATTTTCCATGATTTTTGTCTTCCGCTATTAATCGAACCGCTTCCGCTACGTTTAAATCGTGTTTATATCGTGGTTTGGAGATCAGAGCCCACAATTAGTGGTATCAGAGCTCTAGGTTCGCTGAGTCTATAGAGGCATAGGAATTAGGATGTCGAGTCTATCCTTATTATTTCTTTCTTATCTAATAGAGTCTTCTGCTCCTTAGGAGAAGAAGATAATTAAGAATGTCTGAACCACACGAGGAGTTCGTGGCAGAAAGTAGTGTTGCTGCACCCCAAGGAGGTGCAAGGAACCTGGAGATAGAACAACCTGTACCTGAGCCACCTCAGTTTGACCCAGCTGACATGGAAAACCCAGCTGTTCAAACTATGTTCGGGCAGTTTATGACTGCCATGACACACATCACCGACAGGATGCCCATGCCTGCACCTAGGGCACCTGCCCAGCCTGAAGGACAAGATATGGTCACTATGAGTTCACGGTTATGTCATTTGGACTAACCAATGCACCAGCTGCATTCATGGAACTCATGAATAGAGTTTTTTGACCTTTCCTCGATCAGTGTGTTGTCGTCTTCATAGATGACATTCTGATTTTTAGCAAGGATGCTCAGCAACATGAGCAGCATCTTCGCCAAGCTTTGACCTTGCTAAGAGAACACAAGCTGTATGCTAAGTTTAGCAAGTGTGAGTTCTGGCTGCCGGAGGTATCTTTTCTTGGACATGTGATATCTGCCTCGGGAATTCATGTTGACCCTACAAAGGTAGAATCTGTTCTACAGTGGGAACAACCGAAGACGCCGACGGAGATTCGAAGTTTCCTAGGGTTAGCAGGCTATTATTGAAGGTTCATTAAGAACTTTAGTTCCATAGCCTTACCCTTGACAAAGTTGACCCGGAAAGAAGTTCCTTTTAACTGGAGCGATAAGTGCCAGCAATCTTTTCAGTTGTTGAAGGAGAAGTTGACAAGTGCACCCATACTTGTGCTACCTGATCAAGGCAAAGGATATATAGTTTTCTGTGATGCTTCTAAGAATGGACTAGGGTGTGTGTTGATGCAGGATAAACAAGTAATTTCTTTTGCTTCTCGACATCTTAAGAAACACGAAGAGAATTATCCGACACACGATCTAGAGTTAGCTGCTGTGGTTCATGCCCTGAAGATTTGGAGACATTATCTTTATGGAGAGACATTTCAGATTTTCACTGACCATAAGAACCTTAAGTACATCTTCTCTCAGCAGGAGCTTAATATGAGACAACGCCGCTGGATGGAATTAATCAAGGACTACGATTGTACGATTGATTACCATCCAGGGAAGGCTAATGTGGTTGCTGATGCCTTGAGTAGGAAATCAGCAACATCAACCATGGAAAGGGCACAACTAAACTCTTTAGTATGCTCTAAGAGAGATATGCTTATCTCTTTAAGGCAAGACAAAGTACAGTTGAAGGTGTCATTGTTAGCCGGGTTGTTGGCTGAGATGCATATTAAACCTACCCTTAGAGAGCAGATTAAGGAAGCACAACAAGGTGATACTGTAGTTCAGCAGATTAGATCGGAGTATGGTAGTGAGAAACGAGATGGTTTCCATGACTCAGATGATCAAATAGCCTGTTATCATGGGAGGATGATAGTGCCGGATGTGGACAACTTGAGGAAGTTAGTCCTGGAAGAAGCTCATTCTTCGATGTATGCCATGCATCAAGGGAGCACCAAGATGTATCGAAACTTGAAAGATATGTATTGGTGGCCTGGAATGAAGAAGGATGCTGCAGAGTTTGTTCTGAGGTGTCCTGTGTGTCAGCAAGTTAAAGCTGAACACCAGAAGCCTACAGGAACAATGCAACCTTTACCCATACCACAGTGGAAGTGGGACCATGTTACCATGGACTTTGTTGTTGGCCTACCCAGGACAAGCAAAGGACATGATTCCATTTGGGTAGTTGTTGATAGGTTGACTAAGACATCGCATTTCTTACCTGTCAAGACAACCTACACTGCTGAGAGGCTTGCACAGATTTACATAAATGAGATAGTGCATTTGCACGGGGTTCCAGCTACTATCGTCTCTGATAGAGGTCCCCAGTTCACTAGTCATTTTTGGGAACGACTTCATAATGCTTTAGGCACCCAGTTAAGGTTTAGTACGACCTTTCATCCACAGACTGATGGACAGTCAAAAAGGACCATACAGACCTTGGAAGACCTATTGAGAGCAAGTGTTCTCCAGTTTACCAGAAGTTGGGATCTACACCTAAGCTTGATAGAGGTTGCTTATAACAATAGCTATCAGCATAGTATTGATATGGCACCTTATGAAGCCTTGTATGGTAGACGTTGTAGATCACCCTTGTGTTGGTATGAGACTGGTGAGCATCAGTTGTTAGGACCTGATCTTGTGCAGCAAACTACAGAAAAGATTAAGGTAATACAACAACAGATTAAGACTGCACATGATAGGCAGAAATCTTATGCTGACAAGCGTCGTAGACCCTTAGAGTTCCAGGTTGGAGATAGAGTGTATCTCAAAGTCTCGCCTTGGAAAGGAGTTCTTCGTTTTGGAAGAAAAGGGAAGTTAGCTCCTAGATTTATGGGGCCTTATCCAATCATTGAACGGATTGGAAAGGTAGCATATAAACTAGAGCTGCCACCAGAGTTACAGAGGTTACACCCTGTGTTTCACATTTCTATGATGAGGAAATGTCACCCAGATACCGAGTCAGTTCTACAACACATGGAAGTAGAATTGAATGAAGATATAACTTATGAGGAAGGACCAGTGTCAATCTTTGATAGTAGAACTAAAAAGTTAAAGAAGAAAGATATAAGCCTTGTGAAAGTCCTCTGGAACCACCGTGGTGTTGAAGAAACCACTTGGGAACTAGAGGAGGAGATGAGAAGGAAATACCCTGCTCTTTTCTCTTAATACGTTTTATCGATTTCGGGGACGAAATCCTTGTAAGGGGTGGATAATTTGTAACATCCCTGACCTGGTTTATGAGTTAACCCTAGGTGTTTTGCCTAATTATGTAATTAAGATACTGGTGATTATCTTTTGGCATGTAATTAAACTCTTGAGGAACACATATTTCCATTTCTGCCCTAATTGAACAATGTTTTAGTATTGTTTTGTAATACATGGACCTATGTGAAAATTACCCAGCTAAAGGGGTTAACTTGCAAATTTCATATGTTGAGATGTTCCTCTGATGTTGAGACATCATGAGAATGATTATGGTAAAGTTTGAAGGATTTCCCAAGCTTGAGCACCAAGGTGCAGCTGTGGAAGCAATCCCTGTGCTTGAAACCCTGGTTTTGGGGTAAAATGCAATTTACCCAATACTTGGAGTGCAACTTGTAAATTTCATCTTCTAAAATATCTTTTATAACTTTTGTCATCATTTAGAGTAGAAATGATGAAGAGGGCACTTCATTTGAATAATCATATAATAAATGAACACCTTTGTGATTGAATAATCAAGGTGTAAGTATAATAGCCTTTTATATGTGTACTTTAGTAATGGGTTGATCTTCTTTGCCTTCAATTCTTGGCCTTAGAAGGAGATTGTCCTTATAAAAAAGGGGTAGGGATGAGCAAATAAGAAAGGAAGGACTTAGATGAGAAATGGGATAAAGTAGAAGCTTTATGGAGAAATTTCACCCAATATATATACCACTTCCTTTGCAAGCAAAGGAACGTTTCTTTCATTCCCTCACTTATCCCCCTTGCTAAAACTGACTAAGGCAGAGCTCTGGAGCATAGGAGAACGACCAGGGAGTTCAAGGTAAATTTGGATCATCCCTTTTGCTTGAATTCATGGAGGAAACTCGATTTCAAGGTTGAATTCATGGCTAGCTCACCTAGCTTTATCTTTCTAGCCATTCCTTTCCAACTTTTCCTTGGAGAATTCACCTTGTCCGACCTGTGGAACTCAAAGACGCCATTAAAGACCTGAATCTTGGAAGCTTGGAGCTCAAGGAACAACCTTTAGGCAGGTTTTATAACTCTATACCTTATGCTTTCATTATACATCTTTTTTCTATGCATATAGTTGCTAGTTCTTCTTCTTCCCTATCTTCCCTTGCATCCTTGCAAGAAAAATCGTGAAGAACTGCTACTGTTCTTGAGGTAGAAGATAAGGGCGTTAATTCCTATGCTTATCCACGGATTTCCACTTTACCAAACGACCTCCACCAATTGCCCATACGGTTTACACAACCATTTGGTGGGCAAACGGTTTCAGGGTCGTATGAAGGAAAACGGCCTTCAAGACCGTTTGGTCACGTTGACCAAGCAACGACCGTATGGGAATCTTGTTTATAATTATGTATGTTAAGCACTCAAAAAATTTTAGGGATTAACTCCAAAGGAATCGTGAGATATAAGCAAATCAATTAGCAAATCCAATTGAATTAAGTTCTGATTTTCAATCTGTTTAATTTGCCCTTTTTGGACAAACGGTCTCAAGACCATTTAAGATGGTTGACCAAGCATTGACCGTTTGGTATTAATGTTCATAATGATGTTGTTTAATGACTCACCAAATTTGATGGATTAATTCCAAACGATTTATGAGTTGAAGGTTGATTAATAGGGCAAATCCTAATTGAAATCAGTGCTGAAATTCCAATGAGTTAATTAGTGATTTTGGGTTGATTAGCCCACACGGTCTCAAGACCGTTTGTGGAATCATCCAAACGGTCTCAAGACCGTTTGGGGATCACCCAAGACCGTTTGGAGGTCTAGGGTTAAGGTAATTTGATCAATTGAGGGCCCAATTACAGTGGGTTATTGAAATAATCAAATTGCTGATTTGTGACTTAATTAAGGTTCAACCCCTATCAAATCAACTTATATTTTGATGAATTCTTGGGAAAACGGTCTCAAGACCATTTGGAGGTTATCCAAACGATCCCAAGACCGTTTGGGCCAAGTTTGAGCCCGATTGGAGGTCAATTGATGGGATCAACTTCGATTTGATTCACATTGTTGAGTGTTGATGGTTGAATGTTTATAGACCTTAATTGAACCAACTCCAACCCTAACTGGATATCAATTGAGGGTCAATTGAGTGACCAATTGGTTAAGGATAACCCTAATTGTCTCAATTGATAAGTGGCTAACAAGGATTTGGCCAATTGAAGGCTTCAACATAGAAAACCCCAATCGTTTATAACCTTTAATCCACTTTTGAGGTCCAAACGGTTTAAGCCCATTTGGACCAAACGGTCTCAAGACCGTTTGAATCCAAACGGTCTCAAGACCGTTTGAGGCCAAACGGTCTCAAGACCGATTGGGGCCAAACGGTCTCAAGACCGTTTGGGCTCAAACGATCTCAAGGTCGTTTGGACCAATCGATCTCAAGATCGTTTAAGATCAAACGGTTTCAAACCGCATAAGCTTCAAACGGTTTGAAAGTCAACTCTCCCCAAACGGTCAACACACCCAGACGGTCTCAAGACCGTTTGAAACCAAACGGTCTCAAGACCGTTTGAGACCAATCGATCTCAAGACCGTTTGGTGGTTGAAGGTTGAAACCGTTTGAAGGTTTTCAAGGTTGTTTATACTTAATCACTTGAAGGTGTAAATGGTTCAATGGTGATCTAATCTAAACCCTAATGGTAACTTAGGACAGTAAGGGACTAAATGACTAATGAATTGACCCATGATGACGATCAATGGGTAATTTACCAAAATGCCCTTGAAGGGTTCAATTGAGTAATACCTTGTTCTAATCAAACCCTAATCACATGATAGTGGTGATTTGGCTTATAATAGTCAATAAGGACTTAAACCAACCTAATCTAGAGTGATGTAATCATCACCTATGAGTAAGAGGAGAGAGAAGATCCCAATTATGGTTGAAATCCAAGTAATGTACCTTCAATATATATATGAATGTGCATGATTAGGGTATGATCCACCTATGTGAGATCATGGAAACCCTAATTATGATAATTAGTGAATCTTAACCTAACTTGAGGGCATTAATGATGATGATTTTATACATGATGATGCTATGAGTCAATTCACCATAATGAGAATGGTAAACCCTAAATTCTAGGGTAATGACACATAATGTGAATAGTAAACCCTAATTGAGGGTGATGCATTGAATTATACAATAACCCTAATTCCAGGAGATGTTCTTAAGCATGAATCATCATGACTAAAGCATGAGAAAAGGAATCACTATTCCTAAACATAATGAAAGGGATTGAATAACCCTAATTGATATAAATCAGGGAACCTAGCCTTAATGGAGGCATGAAGGCTCAACCCTTGAATTGAAAGGTTAATTCTGCAATAGTAATTGTTGATCTGGAGATAAATTGTTTATTGTTGTCTATTGAATTAACCATGCAGGTTCTTATAAGAGAATGATCATAGCTAGGTAAGGGTTATGATATCATATTCACTGAAAGCATAATTATAGGCTTGTGAATAGTGACATATGTTATGCTCCTTAAGCATAAGAGAAATATATGAGATTAATGGGTTGCAAGAGCCATGAGTAACATCAAGGTCATGCTGATAAGATGACTTATGATGAGAGAATTAAGATTTGATATCCATTTGATCACAGATATGAGACAAACTTGATACATTTAGTATTCTTCTTGTATATTATTGTTTAATACTTACATGCTTGGAAACATGCTTGATGTTAAAAGAATACTGAAATGTACCTAACTAATCAAGTATAATCATATCATGTAGAGCCCTGATCATAGATCCATCATTGTCAGAAGCAAAATGATGGTGAAATAGGTTTTCCTAAGGGAACTCCTGGATCACATACTTTTGAGTATGTGGGGAAAATGGATGTGAATGCCCTTACATCCTAGTGTAGGAATTGATGTAGATGTATCTTAATCTATCAATCCTTCACTATGGGTTATGCCGGGGTGATGTAACACTAATCTCCCGAGAAAGTCTTTTATACCACATCGATGAGAGATAAACAAGAAATCCCTCGATGGCGAAGAGAGTACAGAATGCCACTGTGACTCTAATAGCGAAGTACCAGAATACCCTGGTAAGCTATAGTAGTAGAGACATTAGATGTCCTGCATGTTGAACCTCACACTGACTGAGGAAGATGAGGTCATAAGAATCCGGCTCTTTTGATTACCTATGTATGATACTGATGCGACTTAATAGTGATCGGTTGGAGTATGAACGGTATACCTCATCTCCGCAGGGCATAATGATGTTTGTAAAACATAATCAACCGCGTAGCATATCTGCTTAGGTTGATCCACGAGATACATTGATTGAAGATACATTACTTAGTATACATGTTCTTCATATTCCTTAAATGTTGTTGTTCTAATTGATAACAATCTGCTGTTGATTACCTTAAAGCTTTTATTGCCTATGTTGTTCTTGATTTGGTATAATAAAGCTTCTGGTGGAGAGTTATAACTCTCGCTGGGACAATTATTTAAAATTGTCTCACCCCATAGATTTCAACCTTTTTAGGTGGTCGTCGAGGACGAAGGAATCAGTCTGCAGGTGGACAGTATCAGCAGCAGCAGCACCAGGAGCAACAATAAATCTCAGGTGGAGATTCAGACTGCTGAGTTGTGTAGTTAGATAGTCAGTCCTATGTGTTCTCTATACTCTCAGGTCCTTGGAGTCTTTTGGTATGAGATTTTGGTTCTGAGTTCTTGAGATTTTGTATCATGTTGTATATAATTACTCAAGAAGTAATTATCAAAGATGTCAATAGTTTATCTCCTTTTATGAAAGAAGTTTTTATGGATTCAAGCTCTTATCTTGAAAAGTTTTAATTTTCCGTGATTTTTGTCTTCCGCTGTTAATCGAACCGCTTCCGCTACGTTTAAATCGTGTTTATATTGTGGTTTGAAGATCAGAGCCCACAGTTGTCCTCATTCAAATGTAATTCGAGATAAACTTCCCGACTGGTCAATGTTTATAAATATTGATATCATCTCTTAGATTTAATAACAATCTCATAAAAAAGGATGTCTCTTGGGTTTGACCCTATAGCTTTACTGCAATAAGACTGATACACAATAGGTGATTGATATATGATGTAGAATAAGAATAATCCTAGTTTTTTTTGTTGGATAATTTCTCGTGTGGTAAAACTCACAACCAATAAGAAATTGAAATGAGATAGAGTAAAACTGAAATTATCCATACACTATTAATGCTAGATAACTAAGTAAGAATAGATGAACAATAAAGAAAACAACTAAAAGAAAGAACCTACACTAACATGTGCAAACCTAATTATAAACTAAGGGAAACAACCAACCAAACAACACAAGAGAGAAAACAACTAAATGCACTACATTAACAATTACACTAAGAAGGCAAGCAATGGATACACTAAGAAGCTAAGTATTAAAACCTAGCACAATAAGATAAGAACAAGAACCAATTATGTATCAAAGACTAACTATCTTTAAACAAGAATTTTAGCAACTAAGCAAGAAGAACTAGATGACACTTTAGCAAACTAGAGTTTAAACAATTAATTAAGGGTAGAAGGGCATTTGGGGGTAAATGTGATTCTCAACCTAGTCAAGGTAATATCATGCAACACATCCTATCAAAACCATGTTAACAAACCAAACAACATAGTGGGATGATATTGAATTGTTAACAAACCAAACAACATAGTGAGATGATAGAAAATTATCCTACACTACTAGTTGACCATGGGTGGAATAAGTTGTACATAGAAGAACTAGTCCCTATAACTTCCTATTGAATGTTACAAGGTTCGGTTAAAGTATAAATTCAATAAAAACTGCACTATTATAGGTTCCTAGAAGTGATTCTCCTAATGTACTTAGTGGAAAAGGGTGGTGTGGAGTGTAATAGAAGGGTATTTCATCCCCTATCACCTTTCATCCAACTCCATACATGCTCTTGTCTAAGTACATCATGTGAGGCACTACTATGCACTTAGATCTCACACATAGGGATAGAAGAATATAATGAAATGTAGGAAGAGAGGTAGATACATAAGGATCCACCATTTGCAGTTAGGATCTTTTCCTCAAATATCCACATATGCATCATCCTCTTATAAGTGGGTGGTTTTAAACATCAGTCGCCATCACAACAGATCCAAAATGAGAGAGAAGTAAGGGATATCATTTACAAATGAAATTATAGTGTATAAAACTATATTTTCCACACATTTTATTCCCCCAAACACCCACATAGAGGGCTTATATACTCATGATAGAAGAAAATAAAAAAATGAAGAAGAAAGAGGTAAGGAAAGACATGGAGCTCAAAGTAGTGGTCAAATTCTTCTTTTATAGTAGTAGAAAGGACGTCCTACTCCATCCTCCATGATGGAATGGCATGTAAAGTGAAAGTGGAATGGGAAAGCCCACTGAAAAAATAGCATTTTGGTGTGGAAGGTGGAAGAAAATAGAAGAAATTAAATAACTGGAATTGAGGTGTCAAATTCAATACTGTGAGGAGATACCCTCTTGATCCCAACCACCACTAATGTTTATATAGTGGCTTGGGAAGCATAGAGTTAAATTGGGGTAATGTGGTAAAATGATCGTGGGGCATATTAGGGTTAGGTAGGTTGCACAATCCTGATGAATGAGTATTACAATGGTCATGGTTAACGGAAACGACCATGTTGTGGAGATAAAAGATCAAATTTGGGGATTTGGAAGTGAAATGGAACATTTGTGGTGGGGAGCATGACTGTGGTAGTTTGTAGTGGCATGAGTGTGGTGGTTGCCACGATCGTAGTGAAGGAGTTGTGGAGGGGTTGTGGTAGAAGACAATTGTCTTGGATGGTGGATGCCATGACCTTTTTTTGAGCACAGATGATGGTTGAACTTCTTAATTTTCTTCAAAGTTGAATTTCAATATGTGATTTTATTTTTTCAAGCACGGTAGTGGTTGGATACCACAACCATTTTGGGGTTTTCCACAACACTTTGATCTTCAATTTTTGCATCCATGGTGCTCTTTTCTGATATTTGACTCTTGGACATTTGGGGTAGGGTTGAGTTGATGTTGATGTTTCTTTGGACTTGACCATGCATGTTGGATCTATTGAAATCATCTCTCTCCTTCTCTCATCAAATCATCTCAAAGGGTACCCAAAAATCATATAAATAGATTCCTCAACTGAGTTTCATGTAAAATAGCAATTATTAGGAAATACTTACATTATGAAACATCTAAATGTGAATAATGAGCAACATGACAGAAACCACGAACCCCATTAAGTGATTTATCACCACCCATAGTTTATAACATACTTGTAATCAAGTATGCTCCAACTCAATCTATTTTTGATGTTTAACTAGTAGGAAATGAGAAATACACTCAAGTAAATGTGTATTGACTAGATGGTATAAAAATGATTAAATGCATGCATTCCACTTCTTTCCTCTCCAATTTGACAAACCAATTATAATCATAGCACCAAACCTACAAACATAAAACATAAGGTATCAAATGCACAACCAACCCACATGATTTTCATATTGCTTTGGGTAATCTATTTTGCTATGACCAAATTGATTAGAAGTGTTGTTTTACCTGCATGATTTAATGCCATATCCCAATCCACTCTAGGTGACCCACATCTCTATGTGCATGGGGTTACAAGGTCTAGGGATGAAATTTTTTTGGTCTAGTAGGAGTGAAAAAAGAGTATAGGGTTGTGGAAGGAAGTTTGAACGCTCCCACATAGGATCAATCAACTTCTATTTTCTTAGATGCTATTACATGGGAGTATCTTTTATTCTCTTCTTACCTTTTTATTTTTTGTTGCCACCCATATAGGTAGGGTGAGATGATATATGAGTGAAGCATAGTGGAGGAAGTGTTGGCCACCCCAAGATTTTGGAGGGTGGCCAAGGTGTACTACCTTTTGTGCCTTTTGGCATCTTTTTATGGTGCAGATGGATATGAAGTGATGAACACAAATTGGATCAAGAGAGGGATCACTAATGTAGATCTTAAAATTTCCTACATAGGGGTTACTTCATCCTTCTTTATCAATCAATGGAAAACCAACATGAATGAGATAATTTATAACCATATTTTTATCATGAAGTTTGACAAAACCTAAGCACTTGTGGCTTGCCTAGATCACAACTCTACAAATCCATTCAAAAAGCATGATATAGGAAATTTACATGTAAAAAGAATTGAGACCATTAATCTATGAAACATGATGATATTATATGCATTTTTGAAAGGTCAATATTTCACACAACTATATAAAGGTTGGGTTGAAACATGCTCTAGAGAAGGAAAGTTAAATTTTGGGAAACATTTACCAAAATGATGTAGAAAGCCCCTATTCACATCTAGATCTCTCTACCAAATAGTACATAGAATTAAAGCAAATTACAATTAAGAACAAACAAGAAATTATTCAAATCCACATGAAAGTGATGCATGTGGTTGATTTGGTGGTGCATCTGATGATCATCAGGACACATGTTATGATGTTTCTATTGAATCCCCTCCAATTATGTCTAGATGGTGGACATATCATAGACATTTGTTGGAGTTTATTGTGCATCATATGTTTCTTCTCTCCTTCTTTTGTATAGTGGGCTTGTATGTTGATGATTCTCGAGCACATGTGTCTCTCCTTTTCCATCTGGAAATCAACTATTGGTGTACTATAATCCTCTTTAGGGTGCCCATGCTCCCAATGTGCAATCAGATCCATAAATCTACCATTGGCTTTACGTCAACAAGAATAACATTGGTATGATAGGGCATCATAAGACTGACACAAAGATATTTGGGATTGATATTGTATAAAATCTATGTAGGAGCGGGCTATGCAGTTGAAATCTAAAATTTTGGCCCTTTGGATATAGTAAGACCATCTAGATCACATCTAAGGACAATGCATTGGTATTCAACATCCCTCCCATGATAAATGGACTTTTACTTTTTCAAGGTATGACTTCCAAGGATCGATAATCACTATACCTAGGTTCAAAACTCACCATTTATCATCTAGTACATCAAAAAAAGGTCTTTTTGGGAGAATCACCCCTAGTTGTCATATCAGACAAAGATGGTATTTGCTAGAACTTTATAAATGTAACTTACTTTGGGGTTCTGAATCCCACTTGTCTTGGATTTTCCTGCCATGAAGATAACTTGATTGATGAACCTTTTTCATGCAACTAAATAATTGAATCTTGAATGTTTTTTCTATTTGACAATTGCCAAATTTCTTTGCAAGCTTAGGGGTGGGTGGGGAAATCTCATTGATGTGAGAAGTTGTGAAGACATGTCCCAAATCAGACAATCCAAATCTAATGGCATCCACTCCTTGGTACTTGAACTTTTCTAGAGGACTAAAAACTCATGTTTGGTTTCAACATATCTTTCTTGATTATCAGTGGGAGCCATTTTCATACCACACATATCCATGAAATCCTTGAAGTAGAATTTGATTCCTAAATCTTAAATTGTGGAGATACACACATACCTAGTTGGGATCATCCTCCTTGTTAAGCATTCATGGTAAATAGGTACCACAGTGATCTTTCATGTAGCTCCCCTCCCAACAGTCACCCTCCTATGCTATTTTACTATTGCTTTATTCTATCTACCTCCAGTTGAGACACCAATGTGCCGTCACTTGCACAAAAACATGACTAGGGAAATTATCCTTAGAGTTTAACATTTTAACGACTATCAGTTCACTTGTAAACAAGATATTTGATTTTAGTATAGAAATGTATTGGTCCCATGGAACGACTTATTTTAAGAGATCAATTCAACCAATTGCAATGAACAATTTTTAAGTTCCAATTTGAAAGAGAGTGATTAAACTAAAACAAGAAAGTAAATTTGCATAACTAAACTAATTATTAACAAATTTTAAAATAAAACAATAAATTAACCTAAAAAAGTAAAATCAATTAATAGAGGATTAATTTCAACTAATGAGATAGCTAGAAGTCCGACTTTCATCGTAAAAATCTTTCATAGTTATTTTGGTAATTTTAATTCCTTTTTAAACAAATGATTATATTAGATTCATGTAGGTATGCTCCTTCAAAAATAAATCTCATGGATCAAGCTATCCCCAGACCTAGGGTCTCGTTGTATCCAGGTCATGGTTCAATCAACCAACAAGTTTCTATACATGGTCTCACTAAGGACCTTGTGAGTTTCATTCGACGTTCTGGTCCATAAGTCTAGAGTCTCATCATTATGGATCGTAACAGTTATAAAGAAAAAATGATCAATTCATAATTCACATTTTTAAACAAATGGAGACACATTTTTTTATTTAATTGAATTAAATTTAGATAAGACAAGCTACATGCTCATGAGGCTTCTTTGAATGTCCCAACAAAAGGGGGACTACTCCATATATCCCATATAAGAAACAACAAGGATAGGAAGAAGAGAAATCATGTTTCTAGCAATAATTTGCAGTCCGTTCCCCCAGATAAAGTTTTTAGATGATATGGTGGTTGATCATCTTGTTTGGCACTCCTCCTCCTTTCGTAGCAGAGGAAGTGCTCTAAAACCCATAAAGAAAGGCATGACATCGACTGGAAATCACTAGATCCGGCATGCTAGTCACTTTGTTAGTTTCCCAATCGATTGGCCGACTTTATTGGTTACATAGCTTTCAAGAGGAAAGGTGTGATTGGCTACATTGATACTTCAACTTCAAGGAAATTGGGCAACCGGTTCAAGGAAAATTGACCTATTTGATTGTGATGAAACACTTCCTTCATGGGATTGAGTTAATCGACTAGATATCCAATTGATCTGTAAGGAGTGGGATCCCAGAGGGGAACCACTCCCTACCAAAAATTTGAAGAATAAAACCTCCAGTCCAAACACACCCTTAAGGTGACTTGGAGTGGGTGTAAAATTTTCAAATCTTATTTAATGGTAATCGAAACAACCAAAGTATAGAAGCGGAATAAAAATATTGACTATATTCAATTTCTCATACAATTACAAAAGTATATCTCAATCTCCCACATAGGATTTACATGTATGATACAACATAAGGATCTAAGATAGAGGGAAGTCTAAACCATTGCAACTTTATCTACAGGATTTAAACTCCTTAAGCTAAGTCCATAACTTTAAGCCATGTCCTCCATGTCCTTCACCTAGGGTTGGAAACATACCCCAGCAAGAAGAGAAAGATAGAAGACATCAATAAAGGCTGGTATGTGCATACTAAAAATGAAAGTTGAGCAATATATGAAATAAAGGACAACAAATATGAAAGGCTTCCCATAGAAAAGTAAAGGACCACCCAAGTGGGTATCAAGAGAAATAATCCATAATAAAAGAGATACTTGCCATTAAAACAACATATTAAAGTGGTGCCACATAAGCACATATGAATTAGGGCACATAACCCATAATATATAAACATCATCCTACATGCATGTGAGATAAATATAGCCCTAGAACAATACAAAGACAATGGCGGCCAAGCCTCATAAATTTGAAACCTTATAGAGATTGCACATAACCAAACTCCCAATAAATATAAATGTGGGCCAAATCTCATAAATTTCGAACCCGGGTATGGGGCACATAACCTCCATTCCAAAAGCATAAAGGGCACATAATCCAAAACCAATGCAATTACACTACTCTAGTGCTACTAAATCACATAGCATGTTAAATGTAGAGGCAAGTAGAAAGTATAATCATATTAAACAAAAGTTGACATCATACTAATGGACAACATAAACATCCACCTCACAAGTGGAAAAAAGACATCACATGTCATCATATAGAGTTCCAACATGAACAAAGCATAAGAGAGAGTCCAAAAGAATATCCATGATCACAAGATCAATATCAAGTAAGGTAGTTCACATGAACCATGATTTTCAAAAGAAAAGATATTGAGTATAGGCTAATGTCCACACGACCAAGAGAAAGGTAATTTAGGTTAATTGCTCAACTCAGAATAATAGGAGATGCAAAATATACCTCACTTTAGGGTCTATACAAGTCCAAGTTAGATCTAGATCCAAATCTAGGTCTCCAAAACACCTATCTATCATGTATGTGAAATTAGAGTTAGATTTACATTGATTTCACAAACCCTAAAAACCACCCTTTTAATATTAGTGAATTAGCATATCAAAACCATGCCATGTTTTAGATTATCTTCTTCTGAATTCAAAACATATTTTATTATATTTTTCTAAGTTTTAAATACTTATTTATAAATTTTACAAGTTATTACTTATATAGTAAATCCATTAAAATAACATACTTTCAACATTAGAATTTGGCAACAAATCGGTACCATTAGAAAGCTCATATTTTTCTAATTTCAAAACATATATATTTTTTATTTTTCTAAGCTATAAATAATTAGATATGGATTTTTGAAAATTAGCCAACCTGAAATTAGGATAAAGCCACATATACAAGATTATCCATTTGGATGAATCAGGGTGAGTCGGCCCAAACTGGGTCAGACATGTGGATTGGTCCTATCGCCATCCAGACAAAATAAACATGTGGTCAACAAAAATAACCTGAACGTGAAAGGTCGAAATACCCTTCAATCGTAAAACAAAAACCAAACACGTGTAAGGGCATATTGGGTAACATAGACTCTTGCTCAGTCGTCCTCAACTGTAAGGTATCGGGGACTCGTGAAACACTAGTCTGTGGACAGAATGAAGGACTCCAACTTAGGGATCCTTGTTGCCTGAGCAAAATCACTAAGGGATTCTGCATCCAATACCTAATGCATCAACGAGGTCATCGACTCAAAAATAAGGCGGTGATGGAAATCATGAGACCCAAAACCAAGCCTCAGCCATGACTGTTAGGGAGGAGAATCTAAAAACTAGCACTGAGGGGCAGAAACAAGAAGCTGGTCATCTAGGTAGCTTCGATAGACTTGGGCAAAGTCACAACAAGTGTAAACCAAGATTCTTTGGTAGTTAAGGGATCGGTAGCACTAGAAATCTTAGAAAGGGGTAAAAAGAGGGGAAATCATCCTACCCGGATATCAGTGAAATTGAACAATTTCAGAGAGCCTTGGACATGATTAGAAGATGCCAACATCATCAACCAACCCCACAATGCTCTGAGGTGGGGTGATCAACCAGCTCTAGCTACTTGCAGATGGTGGAGTTGGGTTAACCGGCCTGGGGTTAAAGGAGGCCAAAACAACACCAAGGGGTGCCTGCTTGTGCGGTGTTGAAGATGAGAGGAGGGTTTTATATGGGTCTGAAGCACTAGGGCGGCGATGAAGCAGAAGAAAAGAGGAGAATAGGGCATGAACAGGGGCGTGATGGTGGCACACAAGCCTAGAGGGTTTGGGGTAATAAAACCCTAGGAAACCTAGGATGCAAAGGCATGTAACTGAGTGTCGAAGTCAAGGAGAAGAAATCGGAGGCTATGGTGGACCAAAGAGGGAGAAAATTTTGAGAAGAAATCAGGAAACTGAGCCACTACTATAGCGTGCCGAACGGGAAAAAAATGAGGAGGAAGAAAGCTCGATGGCTGTGAGATCAGAATCAGACAGCTAAAAGAAAATTCAGATTTTAACAACAGTCCAAAAATCAAGCGTGACACACAACCATATCCTAATCAAAATCGAATATAGTGATGTATTAATTTATTTATCTTTTCCTCTCTCCTGATTTGAGGGTCCAAACGTTATCCAAATTAAATGAAAATTGACACATTGCCTATTTTTAATATGAGGAATCTGAATATGCATTTAGTTTTGCCTTTTGGGAACTTTTAGTGTGTTAAATAAATCAAAACTTATTTTCTCTTTCCTTATACTTTAATGACTTTGAGATTCTCCAAATTTTATGAAACTTCACACAAGTCATATATAATGTGTTGGATACAAATTTGCCATAAATTTTACATGTTGGAGAGGTTTTTACATTTATTTAATATTTTGAAGGTTCTACATGCTTTCTCTCTCCTAATTTCACCTTTTAAGCAAACTTCCTCCAAATTGGATGAAAACTTACTCAAAGGCTATATTTATTATGTAGATTACGAATCCAAGATTATTTTCTTCTTTTGGATCAATTTAATATTTTATTTGATATTGGGGAAAACACACATCTTCTTTTCCAATTTGAATTAAATTTATTATTATTGTGTGAATAATGCAAAACTTGACTCCCAAGGCAATTGGGACCCAAGGAACACGATTTTTAACTTAGATTCCACTTTTGAGGTTTCCTTTAATGAGATATGCCATATGGCCCCATTAACCAAAACTATTCATCCAATTAAGTTCTTTAACTTCTTATTACCATCCAAACGAGTCATATGTGATTATTAAACATGAATTATCATGTACTCTATTATATACTTTACGTGACACATTTTATGTTCCATTATTGGAATAAGTCTACTGTGAGAGCATTAGGTTACATTAGGGTGATCTACACATGTATTAGCTCATTAGGTTTATACTAAACATCATTTATATCTATCCTTAACCTCAATTGGCTAAGTCCAAGAGGTCAAACTTCTAGGGTAGGGTTTGAGATCCGGTATGTTACAACAATCCAACCCTTAAAAGGATTTCATCCTCAAAATCTATTGATCCAAACATCAACAACCAACTACTCTCCACCCCTTAAAAAGATTCAACCTAACAAGTCAAACTAATCAACTTTTAGGGTTACCCACATATCTATTAGTTGTGAATATTTTAGAGATTTATGTTGTTCATGTATCCAACTAATAGTCACACCATCTAGGGTTGAGTTTTAGGTCCTCATGTCACTAACCTATCAACCCTAAGATCCAAAAAGGCATAGGGTGCAAAGGGTAGGTCAACTACACCTTTATATCATTCCACATATTCCTAGTCTCATTACAAAGCCAATCTAGGGTTAGAATTAGGTTTAGGGTTTCACTACTAAAACTTCTCAAAATATTTATTATGACTTAGTTCAAGAAAACTTCGTTAAAATCCAGAAATTTTGTACATGTAGTTGTATAATTGAAAATAATTTTTGGCGATGAAATCTATTCGAGATGAAACAAAATATGGATCCAAAATCAATTGTGGAACCAAGTCAAAAATTTCATAATAAGATATCCTCATCCTACTTAATACTCATCCATAAAACCTAATTTCATCCTCAAGTCAAGCCCATTGCATATAAAGATTTATGTCACCAAAATATTTTTTTGTAGGATATGATCATCTAATACTCATCACATAAGGATTTACGAAACATCAACCTTTCATCATCTCATGGACAACTTAGGCAACATCTAGGAAAGCATCTCACCTAAAGGGTGATTATATAAGTCAAGGTTTCTAATATGGGAGACAAAATTGAAATAGTCAGATTCTGACTACCATGGGCTCTGATACCATGCTTTAAGGAGTGGGATCCCAGAGGGGAACCACTCCCTACTAAAAATTTGAAGAATAAAACCTCCAGTCCAAACACACCCTTAAGGTATCTTGGAGTGGGTGTAAAATTTTCAAATCTTATTTAATGGTAATCAAAACTACCAAAGTATCGCAGCGGAATAAAAATATTAAATATATTCAATTTCTCATAATCTTACAAAAGTTTATCTCAATCTCCCACATAAGATTTACATGTATGATACAACATAAGGATCTAAGTTAGAGGGAAGTATAAACCATATCAACTTTATCTCCAAGCTTTAAACTCCTTAAGCTAAGTCCATAACTTTAAGTTGTGTCGTCCATGTCCTTCACCTTGGGTTGGAAGCATACCCCAACAAGAAGAAAAAAATAGAAGACATCAACAAAGGCTGGTATGTGCATACTAAAAATGAAAGTTGAGCAATATATGAAATAAAGGACAACAAATATGAAAGGCTTCCCATAGAAAAGTAAAGGACCACCCAAGTGGGTATCAAAAGAATTGATCCACAATAAAAGAGATACTTGCCATTCAAACAACATATAAAAGTGATGCCACATAAGCACATATGAAATTAGGGTACATAACCCATAATCCATAAACATCATCCTGCATGCACGTGAGATAAACATAGGCCTAGAATAATATAAAGACAATGGAAGCCAAGCCTCATAAACTTGAATCCTGATAGAGATTGGCACATAACCAAACTCCCAAAAAATATAAATGTCGGCCAAACCTCATAAATTTGAAACCTGGATATGGGGCACATAACCTCCATCCCAAAAGTATAAAGGGAACATAACCAAAAACCAATGCAATTACACTACTCTAGTGCTACTGAATCACATAGCATGTTAAATGTAAGACAAGTAGAAAGTATAGTCAGATTAAACAAAAGTTGCCATCATACTAAGGGACAACATAAACATCTACCTCACAAGTGGGAAAAAGACATCACATGTCATGATATAGAGTTCTAACATGAACAAAGAATAAGAGAGAGTCCAAAAGAATATCCATGATCACAAGATCAATATCAAGTAAGGTAGTTCACATGAACCATGATTTTCAAAAGAAAAGACATTGTGTATAGGATAATGTTCATAGGACCAAGAGAAAGATAATTTAGGTTAAGTGCTCAACTTAGAATAATAGGAGATGCAAAACATACCTCACTTTACAGTATATACAAGTCCAAGTTATATCTAGATACAAATATAGGTCTCCAAAGAGCCTATTAATCATGTATGTGAAATTAGAGTTAGATTTACATTGATTTCACAAACCTAAAAAACTGCCTTTTTTAATATTAGTGAATTAGGTTATCAAAACCATGCTATGTTTTAGATTATCTTCTTCGGGTCGTCACCATCCTTGATCGGCGCCACCTACCACACCCGGCGCGCTCCCATCACCTCTAGCTCCTGCTCGGCCTGTGGCGGCGACGATCATCCTCACTTTGACGGAGTCCGACTCTCCCTATTCAGGTACCAAAAACCTTTCTCAGGTAACTTCATCCCTCAAACATCTCTATATGTTGGCAGTGGTTGCCATCATACCTCTTTGCGACCTTTTTACACCCTCGATGTGCATGTTCCTTGCCCGGCTTTAGTGCATTTCGAGCTTGCACTTGGAATCACAGGTTTGAAAAATCCTCGCCTCTGCTTTTTCTATTTTTAGCTCTACTGCGATTCCGACTAAGTGTTATCATCTCCTACCTCCTCATCGTTCAGTCGTCAGAACCCTGTTCCTGCTCAAGCCTCTTCACATCTATCTACAATAAATTCCGAGTATATCAACATCCTTTGCAACTCACCTCGGTTATCACAAATGACTTCTAGATACATGTAGATGATATCTCTTTGATTACACCTTTTACACCTATAGAAATTGCATTTTATTTACCCTCAAGATCCTTCTAACTCTGCAAATCTCCCTCTTACAAAAATCTCATTTTCAAAAATAAAAAATTATTTTCTCTCTGCCGGCTACAACACTCCTTCCCAAGAACAACTTTGGCAGTCAGATCAAATCAGCACAACAGTAGGCTCAGAAACCAGAAATAAAGACCCATCAAACGATCTGATAACACCATGAGAATAGGAGGAGTGCTCACCCTCGCCTCATGCATAAAATCACCTTGCATGCATAAATCCGGCAAGACAACAAACTTCCTCTGTGCTCTAAAGAAGCAAAAACCCTTGGTGTCTAGCAGCATCACAAAAACTCCATCATCCCTAGTCAACATGAACTCCCGTTTCTCCTTCATAGAAATCCCCCTCGCAGACCCATCCTATTCTATGAGCATCCCTTTACCGCGAGCATGGATCTACCATAAGTTTGACATCTCTCCTGGCACCAACATGATCAACATCGGCCACCGATCCTTCCATGTGAAGATCACATGGTCAGTCCCCACAAAAACAACCTGGGGCAAAAAAATCCCCTTCCTCCTGTGACGTCCCCGGATTTTCACCTTCTCAAAATCCCCTAGAGATGAGAAGACAGAATATGAAAACATCATCCAATCATATCAAAAAGCGATGCGGAAGCATAATACGCATACATGAACATACAACCATAACATACTCAACATTCAACATGTTTATTTATACAACATGAATTAAATTTACATATTGAAAGAAGATTTACAAGTCTAGTAACATGTATGCTAACAAGATCTACACAATAGGTACAACCTGGACAACTGCTCACGCCCATCTTTTTCCTCCCATGCTATCTCTGAACCTAAAACATACGTGAAACAATGAATCAACACACAAGGCGTTGGGCATGTGGGTAGAAAGATACATACTAATATGTTTTCATAATTGAAATAACTTGAGAAAGAAAGATTAAAAGAAAACATTATTTAAAGCAAATAATCAGGTAAACATTCCTTTTATTACATTCACTTTGATGCGGTTGTACTACACATACTTGCACTTGACTTACATCTAGTGTGGGCAATATAGTATCATCATACATCTAACATGGGCCAAGGAATCTTACATCCATGTTCGGCAACATACATCCACACCAGGCTATGTGCTCTAGTAGCTACAACCCATCATACTCATTTATGTTCTATTAGATTTGGCGAAGTGTAACTCATACTAGTTCAACCAGGCAATCATATCCAAATACGAGCATTCAAGATATCACATATTATAGGCAACCAGAAAACTAGTTTTATACTTAATAAAACCCATGTACCTGAGTTCAGAGAATTCTAATCATATCCATGATCATCTAGATAAACTGGTCAGCACCTGATTAAAACAAGACTACATACTATCATCAGATTCTCATCATCTTAACCCTAGTCGTGTTCATTAGGGTTTATATTATCTCATTAGGATATTCCAACGTTTACTTGTATTATTGTCTTATATTTATCTTACTGATGTCATTTTCCAGATTATGATTCATTATCTGAATATTAGGTCCCATATCCTTTTTGATGCACATATGAACCCTAGTTTATATACATTATTCAAGTTAGGGTTACAACCCATGTATCAAGGTTCATCTTCTTACAACATGAATTTCGTGTACAAAACTGGTCTCATATTTACATATTATCTTTCAATTACAGATATGAGAATGTTCTATGAATTTCATCATTTATTGGGCATGCATGTATTAATTGCATTATCTTTAGTGTTATTAGCCCAAATTAGCCATATTAATCAAATTATAGGATTTCATGCATCAACATGACCATATCTGACATCATATGCATTCTATACATAATTATGGACTTACTGACATTTTTCCATAATTTTATATCATCATTTGATATTTATTATCTATGAAATGAGCATTACAAATCTTACATGATATCACTATTATTAGTGCAACAAAAGACTGATATTATGACTCCATGTTATTCTACTTATTTTTCTGAACATTTTGATACCTTATTTGTATTTTTCTGATCATCGAGCTAATTACTAGGAATTATATACAAACTGAGTAATTTTGGGATTTTTACCTTGTCGGGCCAATTGTATGCCACCACGTGGCCATTTGGGTTGCGCAACTCTAGCTCTGGCTTCCTGGTTCTCTAGCGGTTCATGCGCCTGGACCTGGTATATTTCATCCTTCTCTTTCGTTCATCGATCCAACCCGTGGTCTCTATTTCCTCTGTGAAACAGAGCACCGCCGCACGGGCTCTCCTCCGGTGAGCACTACCTCACTGCCCTAACCTCCTTGTCAGCCAATAGATGCACCATCATCTTTTCCATGGACTTGTACACTTCCTCAGCTCCTCCAGCTCTTGGCCACGACTCCAGGTCTCCATCCGGGTAGGAGCGCTGCCGTCACCTGACTCCTCAGACAGACCTCATGGTCTCGATCCCTCTAGGGTCCACACGACGATCTGGGATCCTTCCTGGAGTCCCGCGCGGTGCCCGAGTGCAGCGCAACTATGATGGACGGTCTGTTCGACTGGTTGGAGCTTAGTCTGGTGATGTCGGCGGCTGCGCTAGTCGATACCAGCCTCTAGACCAGCGCACTCTTCCACGAGTGCTGGAATGTCTCCGCCTGAGTCCAAGGATGCTCCAGGAAGAACCAATTGGAGTGAGGATCCTTGAGGTGTGAGCAGGTGGCAACAACTCAGGCCGGCGTAGATGGAGTTGGGTGGAGAAGAGGGGAAGTGATGTCGAGAAATTGAGGGCTCTTTTTAGCTAAAGGAAGGGTTGCAGAGCTACTGAGATCCTTAAATAGGCACCATGAGGTCGAGCATTGCCTCCCCTAATGTGGCCGACGGGTTCATGGCGCCGACATTTGGGTGTTTTCTAATCCCTGACTGTTAGGGATATTTCTTGGGCTTGTTGGAAAGAGGAGGTCAAGCCGGATCTGAGGAACCAACTTTGACGAGGTTTGAGCAAGATATGAGAGAGAGATGTGAATTTGAGAATAGGCACAACAGTTCGGCTGTGCATCTGTGGGAAGTAGGTGAGGAGGACGACTCAGTCGTCCCTCCCATCGGATCCGGATTCAGGTCAGGATCCAATTAGGGTTAAAAGGGCATTATGTACATTGATTTAATTTGCTTATATCTCTCAATTAGATAATCGAATTTCAATGAAAATTTAGGAGCAGCTTTATAATGTCATGATGTAGCTGTGGCATAAGTTTGGGAATGAAATTTGAAGGTTACGCATGGTTATTGACTAAGAACATTAATACCTAAAGTTCATCTTCATGTGACACTTAGGGTTTTACATTATGTGAAAATGATATGCCATTTAGTCAAAGTTGACTCCAGAACTTCAACATTGGTTCATATGTATATGATTCCTCAAAAGAAATTAGTTCACTACTCACTAGATCACTAAATGAATGATTGGTCTCATGAGGACTTAACTAATCAGAAAGGGTATTCATTCACAATTGAATTCAATTAGGCATCATAGTCCTCCATCATATTTGCAATCACCTAATTTGGGTGAAGGAATCCATGATTGTATAACCAATTCCTCAATTTGATATTTGACATCTTACATAGGATGCTTGTCTCTCAATTATTGTATTAGTTATTAAAACTAAAAAATCTAGGTTATCACATTCACCCCACCTTATTTGGAATTTCGTCCTCGAAATTCAACTAATCTCATCCTTAAGAGGCTATTTTGGGGTCGAGCTTCATTTACATCAATATTTCTTAGGTTCTAAGGTCACCATAGTTGCATGCACTCTAAGTTGTCAGCTTAGGGTCTTAGAGTTTCTTGGGTGTGTCCACCCCACCTCATATATGTGGAAGCATCACTTAAAGTCTTAGCCATAATATGACGTTATGATATCTTAGGATTACATAACCCCTATGGGTACAAGTTTTGCTCATGCTTTTAAGGTTCAAGAGGAATTCATTTATATGCCATGGTATTTAGATTATTCAAATCTAACATCATTAATATGTTTTATGATCAACATCTTACAATGATTTCAGCATAAGAGGAAATTTATCTTCATCCTTGATATTAGGATTGTTCTACATAAGAAGGGCTTGCGTAACATGCTTGACCATTAGTATTTCACCCTATGGTGTGATATTCATACCCAACTTAGAAGCATACATTGAGAAGGATCAAAGTTACAAACTATATTTCTGATCGTATATCCTATGATCCAAAAAATATCTTTATATCAAGTTCATGAGTTCAAATTCTTATGTCTTGCATGTATTATGTGAAGGGAAAAAGAGAATATACTAATTTTATCCCATGATCTCAGCATCATATCTTTCATGTTTCATATGAAGGGAAAGAAATATTTTATTGTCAAACTTATAATGATTTCAATCTTGGGTGCTACATGTATGATATAGGGGGGGGAAATATAGAATAGGTCAAGCCTATACGAGTGACTCCTCATATATAAATCATCTATATAGCTCAAGTGAGGTTTCTATCATCATATATTAAGAAAGAGAAGAAGAAGGGAAAATTGTATTTTTGAGTATCTTTTGCACAAAACATCATACTCTCATAACTAGAGTTCATATATTACCTCACTTGCTCAGTAAATGATGAGATTTACAAAATATGTCACTCCAGCTAGGACCTAACTTAGACAAAGGATTGACTTTATCATATGGGTCATCTACCCATCCTTTTCTTTTACCCAATTCTCACATATAGATTTGAATCATGCATAAGGACTCAACTCAACACTCAAGAGTAATCTAGTGTAGGACACATTTTTTTTGTTAACACGTATCTCATATATTGGAGGCTAGGTCCTATGACCTTCTCCCTGTGGGTCTTACTCTCTCCAGAGTTCACCACATATCTCATCCTACCACTAGATATCCTCCTTGTATAGGAGCTTGAGGCTCATGCACACTCATCTCTATCTTAACTTAGCTTATCTTAAGTAAGAAAAAGGAATGTACTTTCATCATCAAGATTTTGCATAAATTCTACAAAATTAGATTCAACATGTATACAACTTAAACCTTTATAAGGAAACATATACCATCAGAGATCAAACTTACATAAGATTCCACATGCTTATTTCAACTATCGTTCTATCATCTACTCTATGTATCACATATCTTGATAAGGCTCTAGACATCTAATCTAGACTACTCTCTCTTCTAGACTGATGTCACTCCTTTTCACTTAGATTGCATGAACACTAACCACTCTCCAGTGTGAGGGACACATTTTTATATTTACATATAGGTAATAAAATATTATATAGTTTTTCTCCGAGAAGGCATACGGTAGAGAAAACTATCGAGGCTCGGGCCGATTGGAAAACAAAACCAAACCAGCAAAACGAGTATCCCACAC
Source organism: Alisma plantago-aquatica (assembly GCA_963693085.1). Lineage (NCBI taxonomy): Eukaryota > Viridiplantae > Streptophyta > Magnoliopsida > Alismatales > Alismataceae > Alisma > Alisma plantago-aquatica. The sequence continues at coordinate 1,266,397,531 of OY856412.1, read as the reverse complement.
ACAGTAGATAGTCTAGTGCCATGTCACCTAGTGAAATGGTGAGAACAAGGTGTAGACTGGTGTAGCTACCCAATACATATGAGCTCTATATGGAAAGGGTCTCAGACACTTGTCTAAACCTAGTTCTCGAACATCTAGGTTCTAACCTAGAGGCTAAGTCAAACCTTATTCCTATAGAACAACTTACTAAGTTTCTAAGGTTTAAGATGAAAGGTGAGATTTAGGTTTAATGTTTCATGATGAGCAATTGTTAGGTGTAGCTATTGTTCATGCTATGATACCAACTGTGACGTCCCTGGATTTTCACCTTCTCAAAATCCCCTGGAGATGAGAAGACAGAATCCGAAAACATCATCCAATCATATCAGAAAGCGATGCGGAAGCATAATACGCATACATGAACATACAACCTGATGGAGCTTCCACTTATGTGGAATTGCGTGCACCAACTAAAAATCCTAAATATAGTAAGTCTCTAGGTTTAGACTTGCATATACTAGATAAAAAAACTCCACCCACGTATGCTAAGATACATGGAAGTCTTATCGTAGTATAGGTAAGGGTCGAATCCTCAGGACAACGGTATTGTTGCAAGCAACAAGATAGAAAACGTTAGAATTTCACTTAATCACTTACTAGTAGGCACTTAAATCAAAAGTTGGGTTTTGTTGTTTTAAACTAAGAACATATAAAGTAAAGAAAGCAAGTAAATCTAAGGAGTTAAACTATGATAAAAGTCACTAGGGTGTGATCGGTTTTTCACTGCCACTACACATGGATCCACACATGCAAAGCAAAACATAACCTACAAAAAGAGTTTAGTCAGTTAGTATCTTTGTAGACTTAGTTTCCTTTCAAAGAACTAACTAAGAGAAGTGCGGGAATGTTGCAACGCCAGCCATTCCCGAACAAATGGTCACCTACTTTGCATCATTCCCTTCGCAAAGTGTGTTCCTCGACTTACCAAGGTTGCACTTTCATACGTCAACTGATTCCATTTTGTAGTATGAAAGTGCAACGAATGATAGTGAGTTTACTCCACTTCTTGAGATACACTTCTAGATACCGAAACAGATGCATGGTAGATACATGCACCAAGAACCAACATACAAATGAGTTTCAAATCTAATAGTACAAACGTAGACAATTCATACTAAAAGATAAAGGATAACACAAGTTGGAGATCAAGCAACATGCATTCATTAAACGTTTGATGTCGAACTGAAAAGATAAAACTCTATATTACAGACTATGGATTACATTTACATGATATGAAAACATGGGTAGAGGGGCTACTCCCCGCACCCTAGTGAAAGAGACTACTCGCTCATGACTAGGAAAAAGAAGGAGGCAAGAATAGAGAGAGAGACTGCATCATCCCCATAAAGGAGAGAGGAAAGTCAACCCCTTGGAGAGAGAGAAATGATCCACCAGCTTCACAGGTTGCGCGATGATGAGATCTCCCTCTTCCCACCTTCTTTGGTGGAGAGAGAGAAAGCAGCTTCGAGATGGAGTATGGGTCTCAGATCGGCAGCCCCAGGGCGGAGGATGGAAGTCGTAAGTGCTCTGGAGTGATTGAGGCAGCCTTTGGACGTCTAAAACTTGATATCCGATGGAGGACCCTTGGGGTCTTATTTATAGGCCTTAAGTGAAGTCCAAACGGTTTGGAGACCGTTTGGACCTCAAGACCGTTTGGACATTGAGACTGTTTGGACCTTGAGACCGTTTGGACCTCAAGACCGTTTGGACCTTGAGACCGTTTGGACCTCAAGACCGTTTGAACCTTGAGACCGTTTGGCTTCATGCAGTCTCAGGACCGTGTGACTCCATGCGGTCTCGGGACCGGTTGGCTTCATGCGGTCTCGGGACCGTTTGACTCCATGCGGTCTCGGGACCGATTGGCTTCATGTGGTCTTGAGACCGTTTGACTCCATGCGGTCTTGAGACCATTTGACTCCATGCGGTCTCGGGACCGATTGGCTTCATGCGGTCTTGAGACCGTTTGAGTCCATGCGGTCTTGAGGCTGAGTTAGTCTTTTATGATCTTTTTTTTGTGTTTTTCTTCATATAAAAAAGGGAAAAGTTAGTCTGATGGTGTATTTACAATAAAGGGGAAAACTTAGGGATTATGTATAATTTAAATTTAGAAAGAGTATGGAAAACTAAAGAAAAAGACTAAGATAATGATCCAATATTGGAGGTTATCACCCCCCTAACTTAGAGTCTAGCTTGTCCTCAAGTTAGATAGAGCTGAGGCATGTAATGGCGAGGCAGTTTTATTTAGTTATGATTTCCATACTCTTGCTTCAATTCTTAACCTGAGTTCTCCTAAGGTCATATCAAGTCTTATTGCTTGCCTTGACTCTTTCAGGTTTCGCGAGTTGCTTGGGTCTCAGGTTCTTTCCGTATCTCGTAGCTCGCATCGGGACCACCTTTATTCTGTGCATGTTGTTGACTCTAATCAACTTTATACCCCTCTGAAAGATCTATTGGAAGCTAGAGAGGGTATGAGGGTTGGCTAAAGCCTTGAAGTGTAACTCCCCCTTCAAGTGGGGGAGGGGTTGTCTATGCTTTTTAGGATCTCATTACCGGGCATGACACATCTGCCTTTGTGAGGGCAGCTGAATGTACCGGCCGGGTGAGTCCTTTATAAGCCTTTCATATATTTAGATACCTTAGGGTTTCACTACCGAGCATGACACATCTGCCTTTGTGAGGGCATCTGAATGTGCCGGCCGGGTGAGACCTTCATCGGTTCTTTATATAGATCCTTATTCATGGCACAACTCTCATAATTTTATTCGACTCTCTGGCTTTTATTCGATGACTCGCAGGCTTGGGTTTTGGGGTTTTGTTTGGGAAATTATTTTGGGCGGCCAAGCCTCTTTTATTTTGAAGAGAGGGAAGTTGTTCTTAGAGTTTTTCAACATGCACTTATTTGGTTTGTGGTCCACTTGCAGAACTTCTTGATTTGGAAGTTTCCTGATGCCCCTCTCATCCTTGAGAGCCTGGATTATTTCTGCCTTGATATTGACCTGTGGAGAGTCAGATAAAGAAGTGAAGCAAAAGCATGAAAATCAATAGTGGAGGGACATTATTAAATCACCATTGAATGTCTAAGTGCTATTTACTTTTGGGGACTAACATGATTCTAAAGTTAATTGAGGGTGATTCTACTAAAAAAGGGTTAATTAAAAAGAAAGTTAAAGGAAAAAGAAAAAAAAAGTTATGTACAAATGGAGAAAGGAGAAAATGGAGAAAGAGGGATTTAGAAAATGATACCTCTCCCTTGTCTGATGTACCCCCCCCTAACTTATCACTCACTCTGTCCCCAGAGTGTCAAAGTGATAGGTTGAGAAGTACGATGACAAGGGCTGCAGGTTAAGCTAATTCAAATTTTGCACCTGGTGATTGAAGTAGATATATTGTGAACTGTCCTCGTAGAGCGTGGTAATCCACGTTAGTCATCTCTTCTACTGGTCTTTGAAGAACGATGATGGTGTACAGCCAGTAGAGGACGTGAAAGCCGCAGTCGTTTGATTCTCAGATTTGTTGGGGGCATTTATGGCTGAAGGAAGGGCGATGAAAATGGTCTTTGTCGTAATCCCTTGTATGCTGACTTAGAAAGGCGATTAATTTGTCAGTGCATTCCTTCACTACTACTTCTGTTGGCATCCTTGGTGTCACGACATAGTTCTTCTGTCGTGGGTTGTACTGGCTATCAGAACTGTTGTATATTGTAGTTGTTCCTTCTGGTAGGTTTGTTGCCAGGAGCATCCAGTGCTCATGATAAAAGAAAGGTAACATGATGAACTTCAACGTTGTGTGCTGTAGAAAGGAGATCAGCGCTTCGGTTGTGCCAAAGTTCTTGAGCTTTAAAAGATCATCCTTCATGTAAGGGGACCATGTATGTAGTGGGGTTATTTTGGCTGAGCAAAAACTGATAAGCGGCCATCAAGCTTACAGAGAGGGATCCTTTGATCTGTAAGGTCTCTCGAAGCATGTCTGCCATAACTAGAATGTCCCTAGACATGAATACGAGCTCATCCTTCTCGGCTGAAAGCCGCGCCATAATGAGATGTAGTTCGATGTCGGAGAGACCTTTGCAAGCACTATGATCAAAGTCGGAAAATGTTGGTTCTATGGCAGACAAAGGATCAGTGTCTTCTTTACTTTGCTCTGTGGCTAAGGCCGGTTCCTTTGGTTTTTCCAACTCTTTCAGAGTGTGGTGGAAAGGTCGCCTCTGCAGGCGTTGGATAGCTGAAAAAAGATAACGAGGGACGTCATCTGGTGCCATTTTCAGGTCCTTAAAGAACCTTCTATCGTAGATGAGCTCCTTAGAGTAACGCCCTCGCAAAGAGTGAAAATCTTCAGCAACGAGGTCAGTAAATGGGATTTCCTGGTTCAACGCTTGGATGTGACGTATGGTGCAGAAAGCGCAGTCCCCAGATCCCTCGGTAACTTGAACTTGAGGGTTTATTATTCAGAACCAAGGCTGAATCCAGTCTTGGCGGAGAGATGGGCGTGTGACCCAAATTAACTTAAGCAGTCAGAAGGGAATACATCTTGCTTCACCTGCTGCTTCACCAGCAAAGTTTATTATACCAGCGGGTAGCTCAGCACCGCAAAAATTATAGACCTTCGCATCCCGAGCTTCGGTATCGACAATCATAAATAGCCAATGGTCTGAGACTTGAAAGGGCACGGTAAGATAACATGCCCGTCGTGCTAAACCGGTACGCAGCCTCTCGATTGATTTTTCCCGTATGTCTTTGTATAAAAGGCTAATAGACAGAGCAGGTGAGTCGTTGAAAACCGGTTGTTGCCTCTTAGAACTTATGTACATTTCTATACAGTTGGCGAGAAGGACACGGAATATTGCCATTGGCATCGTGGACCGAGGTCGTAGGATGTTGCAGAAGTCTTCTCATGTCATCTTGCGCCTAGTTCTGGTATTGTGATAAATGATGTCGTCCCCTGCCTTTGCATCGTCCACGATAGTGTTCAGTATAAAAATGTCCTGAGCATCTAATGTGGAGATGGCCGCCATATCCAGGTCATGCATTTTGTGCGGTAGAGGTGGTGGCGGGGGAAGCTCTTGTGGAGGGGGAGAAGCAGGTTGTACTAAGGCTTCTTCATGGCCTTATAGATCGTCTTTCGAGTCGGAGGAAGAATTGTGGTCTTCATCTGTGTCTAAGCTTACTCATTCTGCCTCGTCCTGGTCATGGGGGGAAGGCGCTGAGAAAGGTGGAGCGGTTGTTGTGGGTGGGCTGGCGCTGGTTCCTAAAATACATTGGTGGAACTCAGCGAAAGCCGCATCTTTATCAGCCTCCCCGATGGATCCCAGAGCGGAATAATCAAGGAATTGGTCCCCATATGACATGTTGACATTATCATTGTGTGGGGACTTGGGGAGATGTTCACCGTCATGGTGAGCTTTGTCGGAACCTTTGTGAGAAGGTTCTGTTGCATTGCATGGGTCCTCTCCATCATCAGATTTATCACCAGAGGAGGTGGTATCTTTGTTTGAATCAGCAGATGAGTCGGAGTCGTCTTCTTCGTCACTATCACCATCCTTGTCGGCCGCTGCCTTGTCTGTTGGCTTTTTACTTACGGTCGTTTTGCATCGCCGATGGGTGGCTTGTAACTCATCAAAAGCCACTTGCAGATGCTCGTGTGTTTCGAGCAGTGTGTCGTGGGTTTATTTGAGGTCATTATATTGACCCTCGGCGGAGAGGAGATGTGTTGTTAGATCTATAACTTGAGCACGTAGCTGCTGGATGTCATTATTAGTTGACTCCTCTTGGTGATTATTTAGTTGTGTGAGTGTGCTACTGATGGTGTCCAAGCACGTGCTCAGAACTGCTTGTTGTTGCTGGAGCTCACGGAGAGTCTCAGGCAGAGGTTGGGTCTGCGTAGAGATCTCATCGACTTACTTTGTCGTCGCTTCTTGTTGGCGCTTCGCTCCAAGGACCAGTTCCGACAAGTTGTTGTAGTGGCTGTTGATGTGCTCAACTTGCTTAGCCACCTCATCTTGTCGTTGTTGAAAGCCTTGGAGGATGTTGGGCAAGGCTCGGTTGTGTTCGTCGATCGTGGCCACCTGTCTTGATAAACCCTGCACACAAGAAAAAATAGAGTGTAAAATGTTAGAAGGATCGGTGAGGAGGTTTCAGATGGTGTCAAAATGACGGCCGAACTCCTCACCGATATTGGCAAAGGGGACCCCAGGAACGGATGGGTGGGATGGCTGGGGTCTGCGTAGAATGGTAGTAGTGTCTTGCGGAAGAGACACTGATGATGCCCCGAGTTGCGTGGTGACTATGGATGGAGTCACCAGCGGTGTCAGGGTGGTGGTGGATGTGAAAGGTGGTGGTATCTCAGGTGAAAATTGTGGTAGTGATAGTGATGGGGTGGAGAATGTGGAGGTGAATGGGAAAGTGGTAAAGTCAGGCATAGGGGTGGAGAAGGGGGAGCCCGAAGGGAAAATGGGGGAAGAAGAGGATGTGAATGGTTGTGTGGATGTGGTGAAGAAGGGAAGAGTGGTGGATGTTGGAAAGGTGGAGGGTGGAGTGGTGGTGGCGATTAGCTGATCATTTAGACTCTTGATGAAAGAATCGATTGATGAAGTGGTTATGTTTTCTTCGTGGAGGGGATCGGCCTATGGATTTGGCCTTGATGTCGGTGTCCCCGACAGCTGTTGTGCCTGCAACTGCCTTCTGGAAGATCGTTTGACAGATATTTTTAATGGTCGAGCTGCCGGGGTTGTGATACTTAGCTCCGTTTGTCGCTTTTGTTTTCTTTTCGGCTGCTTTAACCGAAGCTAAGAGTTGTGTGAGCTCCTCGTCAGAGAAGAGGAGCTTTTCCGTGTCATAGTTTGCAAGCTCCGGAAGTGGGAGGAACGTTCTTGATGACTTGACTGTAGGGCAAAAGACATAATCCAGTTTCGCATCCTTTGCCTTAATAATGAAGGAGTTCTTCAAAGTTTGTTCATTAGTAAGGATGTTGCCCTTTATTTGCATGCAACAAGGTAGGGGTTTGTCCATCTTGAGGTATTTTATGATGGATGTGACATAGCCCCCCATGCATATTTCCTTCCCCAGGGCGTAAGCTGATAATTTCTGGATCATTTATCTTCCAATGTTGACTGGCCTTTCGTTTAGAATGGACCAGAGAACAAAGAGATCCGAGATTATAACGTTTCCTCCCTCAGTCCTGGGGAAGGGTGCGCCAGCTAGAATTTTATGTAGGGTGCGCACAAATCCAGAGTGTATGTTTGATGCTTTGCACGTTTTAGCATCATAGGTGGGGAGCCTAGTGAGAGATTTCCAAAATTTGTGTCTGTTGAACTCAGGGTGCTCGGTTCCCACAGCCTTGGCTTTATTTAGCTACTCCTGGTTGTCAATAAAAACTTCATTCAACATGTTTTCTGTTAAGACAACCTTGGTGCCGAAGATTTAGGTGACCAACCTTCTGTCACCTCCATCCCGTGATCTATCCATGATATCTACGGGTTCTTTTGTGAGAAAGGTGAAAAATTCAGTGGTGGGCTCAGAGTATGAGATCTCAGGTACTAAACATAGCCTCGCAAGGTTATATTTGTCTAGCGTGTTGAAGATTCGGTCATGGATCCCCATCTTAATTAGTACGCTGGAGCAAACGTACTTAGTGGGTTTGAGAATTTTGTCAGTGGAGGGGGTGGTATGTATGAAGAGATTTTCTGGTGGTGGTGCTGTGGTGGTGACGGGAGGGAAGGTGGGGGTGGTAACAGGGATGGTGGTGGTAGGTGTTGCAAGGGGTTGATCCAAAGCAGAGGTAGGGTGAACTTGTTTTCTTGCCCATTTCTTGGAGGGCTGTCCGGTCGCAGTTTCCTGGACCTTGCGTTTCCCCTTTTGTTCTTCGGCAGGGGATTCCTCCTCGGAATTAGGATTGTACTTCGAGCCTTCATCATCATTAGAAGAGATTGCAACTTCTTCTTCAGGTGCCCCAGCTAGGCACTTGTCGAGGCGATCAAGGTCGCACAAGACTTGCATCATTTTAACATTAGGTGGCGCCTTTCCAGTTCTGTTGTAGTAATCTCTGATCTTTTGGAGTCTAGCTTGTTCTGCCATCAGTTACTATGTTGTCCAGATTGGAGAGTCGTCAGATCCGATGGCTTCCTTTGCTGGTGATGCCATATATGCAAAGTGGGAGATCATGAGTTAGAACAACATGTTTAGAAACAATTTAGATTTTATTTGTATTTATGTGGTTTTATGTATATATATAGATTTATTTTTAGAGATTATGGAAAGCCAAACAGTTTCAGGACCGTTTGGTTCCAAACGGTTTGAAGACCGTGTGGTCCCAAACGGTTTCAAGACCGTTTGGTTCCAAACGGTTTGAAGACCGTTTGGTCCTGAACGGTTTCAAGACCGTTTGGTCCCAAACGGTTTCAAGACCGTTTGGTCCCAAATGGTTTGGGGACCGTTTGGAAGGCGAAGCGTCAGGTTATAGCCGGCGAAGGCAAAGACAAAAAGGCGAAGGGAAGGCGGAGGCGCCGGCGATGAAGGTGACGACGGAAGGAGCCGACGGCTATAAAAACATAGGAAAAGAGGATTGCGGCGAGTCCGGCGGTAATGAAGACGAAGGTGGCACCGACGTTGGAGAAGGGGAACGTCCCGGTGGCACCGAAGTCGGAAACGGAAATACAGAGGTTTGCGGAAGTTTGCCGAAGATCGTTGACAGCGGTGATGAGGTTTGATGAAGCGAAATGGCTGGCCAGGTTGCCGTGGTGGCCAGACTACCTTGCAGCTGTTGGTGGAGTCGACGACAGAGATGTAGAAAACGGTGGAACGGAGGTGAGGTTTCTGTGTAGAAGCACGGGAACCAGGTCGTCGGAGGTGAATTGCGTGGGAGCAGGAGGGTGCAAAGGCAATGGAACAGCTCTTGCGTGAAAGCTAGTAAACTCGAGAGTCGAAGAGAAGAGAAGGAGAGGGTAGGGTTTATATTTATAGGAAACAATTTAGAGACTGTTTGCATTCCAAACGGTTTCAGGATCGTTTGGCTCCAAACGGTCTCAAGACCGGTTGGCTCCAAACGGTTCGAAGACCGTTTGGAGTCCAAATGGTTTCAAGATCGTTTGGCTCCAAATGGTTTGAAGACCGTTTGGAGTCCAAACGGTTTCAGGACCGTTTGGAGTCCAAACGGTTTCAGGACCGTTTGGCTCCAAATGGTTTGAAGACCGTTTGGAAGGGTAAATGTTGAAAAGATTTTTTATATTTTTATGTTTGTTTTGGTTTATGTATATGTTTTTTTTATGTTATTTGATTTTGCTTTTTTTGGTTATATGAATTTTTTTTATATTTTCATAAGATAAACCTAGAGTAATTAAAAGAACGAAGATTAAGGGAAGAAACTGAAATCTTGGGTTGCCTCCCAAGTAGCGTCTGGGTTTTATGTCACTGGCTCAACGAAGCTGTGACGTTGTTATGCTGATGGCGTGGCGTCTTTGATTTCTATGGTTTGTCTTGGCATTTTGTCTGTCGGAGATTAGTATCTTTTCAAACGATAACTGTTGACCGTCCTTTCTCCTCCGTTATCGTCGACAATTATCACAGCTCCAGTTGGATAAATATGCTTTATGGTGAAGGGCCCGAACCATTTTGTTTGAAGTTTTCTGGGAAACAACTTGAGCTTGGAGTTGAAAAGGAGTACGTTGTCGCCGACGACGATGTCTTTCCTTTTGAGATGACCGTCGTGCCACATTTTTTTCTGCTCCTTATATATTCTGGCGTTCTGATAGGCAGTCATTCAGAGCTCTTCTAGCTCCTGCAACTGGAGTTGTCTATTCTCTCATGCACTTTTGAGATCGAAATTTAATTGTTTGATGGCCCACCAGGCTTTGTGTTCCAGCTCTACTGGAAGATGACATGACTTCCCGTACACCAAACGGAACGGGGTTGTTCCGATTGGTGTTTTATATGCAGTTCGGTATGCCCAAAGGGCATCAGGAAGTTTGGTGGGCCAATCAGTGTGGTTTCTGTTCACCATTTTTTCAAGAATCGCCTTTAATTGTCTATTTGATATCTCAACCTGACCACTAGTCTGTGGATGGTAAGGCGTGGCGACTTTGTGATTGACTCCGTACTTTTTCAGTAAGGCTTCAAAACTTCGTTCCAAGAAATGGGTCCCATCATCTCATATGATAGTTCTTGGAACTCCAAATCTTGGGAAAATAATATCTTTGAACAATTTAATAACAGGCTTGGAATCACTGGACACAGTGGGTACAACTTCGACCCACTTTGAGACGTAGTCCACCGCGACCAAGATGTAAGAGAAGCCATAGGATGAAGGGAAAGGGCCCATGTAGTCTACCCCCACACATCGAAAAGCTCAATTTCCTGCCACATAGTGAGGGGCATTTCGTCTCTTTTTGATATGTTTCCAGAAAATTGGCATTTGTTACAAGATTTCACAAAATTGTATGAGTCCTTTGATATGGTGGGCCATAAGAAACCATATTGTAAAACTTTTATAGCTGTTTTCTTAGCACTCATGTGCCCCCCCGTGGGTCCTGAATGGCAATGCTCTAGGACCGGGGTTATTTCTTCTTCTGGCAAGCAACGACGGAAAAGTCTGTCAGCACAAAGGTGAAACAGGTAGGGTTCATCCCAATAATATTGTTTTATGTCATGAAGAAACTTCCTTTTGTCATGGTAGGAAGCAGAGGGGTGGATAATCCCTGTGGCTAGATAATTGACAATATCTGCGTACCAAGGGAATCCATGGGTGGCCTTCATAAGTTGGTCGTCTGGAAGAGAATCCCGGATAGGGATTTTGTCTTCTTCTTCAACCTCGATACGGCTGAGATGATCAGCTACAACGTTCTCCACTCCACTTTTATCCTTAATTTCCAAGTTGAATTCCTGAAGCATCAACACCCAGTGGATGAGCCTGGGTTTGGCATCTTGCTTTTGAATCAGGTATCGAATGGCGGAGTGGTCGGTATAAACAATGACCTTAGAACCAATCAAATACGAGCGAATTTTTTCAAATGCGTAGATGACAGCCAAAAACTCTTTCTCTATGGTAGTATAGTTTTTATGTGCTTCATCTAGCGTTTTGGATGCGTAGTAGATGACGTAAGGTTTCTTATAAATTCGCTGTCCTAAAATAGCCCCTATAGCGTAATCACTTGCGTCGCACATAATTTCAAAAGGCTGCGACCAATCTGGGGCTCTTAGAATAGGTGCGGAGATTAAAGCATTCTTGAGGGTGGAGAAACTTTGCATACATTCTTGATTGAAGATGAACTTAGTATCTTTAGTCAGAAGTTGGGTCATGGGTTTTGCTATCTTTGAAAAATCTTTAATGAATCTTCTGTAGAACCCCGCATGACCCAAGAAAGCTCTTACTCCCTTTATATCTTTCAGTGGTGACAGTTTCGAAATAACATCAATTTTTGCTTTATCCACCTCGATCCCCCTGTCACTCACCCTGTGCCCGAGGACAACACCTTCCGTTACCATGAAATGGCATTTCTCCCAATTCAGGATAAGGTTCGTTTCCTCACAGCGTTGCATAACTTGTCCAAGATTGATTAAACAGTTATCGAAGGAATCTCTGTAAACTGAGAAATCATCCATAAACACTTCCATGACGAATTCAATTAAACTGGCGAAGATGGCAGACATACACCGTTGGAACATAGCGGGTGTGTTACACAACCTGAATGACATTCTTCTAAAGGCATATGTCCCAAAAGGACAGGTGAAGGTAGTTTTTTCCTGGTCTTCCAGGTGTATGGGTATTTGGTAAAACCCGGAATAACCATCGAGATAGCAAAAATATTTCTGATGTGCTAGGCGTTCCAGAACTTTGTCAAGGAAGGGTAGAGGGTAGTGGTCTTTCCTCGTGGCTTTGTTCAGATTCCTATAGTCAATACACATCCGCCACCCTGTTACAGTCCTGGTGGGCACTAACTCATTTTTGTCGTTAAGCACTACGGTAGTGCCTCCTTTTTTTGGAACAACCTGGACAGGGCTGACCCACTGGGAGTCAGAGATAGGGTAGATTATTCCAGCTTTGAGTAATTTGAGGACCTCCAGGCGAACCACCTCCTTGAGATTAGGATTCAGTTTTCTTTGATGTTCGCGGGATGGCTTGAATTCTTCAACCATTGGAAGTCTGTGCATACACAGGGCTGGATTTATGCCCGTTAGGTCAGTTATCTTATATCCAATGACCTTTTTATGCTTCTTCAGCTCATCCAGAATCCTTTCTTCCTGATCTTCTATAAGGGTAGAGCTGATGATGACCGGGCATAGTTTTTCCTTATCTAAGAAAACATGTTTAAGCCATGTGGGTAAAGTCTTCATTTCAGGGGCTTTTGGTGGCTCAACTGCTTCTATAATGGTAACATCTTTAAGTTCTTCAAAAGTGGATGTTGGTACTTCTTCGACCTTTTCTAAATGTTGCAGACACTGTTGAACTAGTTCGTTCGCAGAGAATTCAACATCCGGATTGATTAGGACATTCTCTAGTTCGTCAGCTGGCTCGGATATTTCTAACTGAGACATTTGTTGTATTGCGTCAAGAAGAAAAACCTCCTATTGGATACTAGGTCCTTTCATGCTATTAAGGACTTGGAATTGAATTGCTTCTTTTCCGAGCCTAAGAATGATGGTGCCAGCTTCGACGTCAATAAGCGCCCTGGCAGTAGCGAGGAAAGGTCTGCCGAAAATAATCAAGTATCTCAAGTCTTCTTTAATATCCATGATAACGAAGTCGCACGGAACATAGGCATCCTTGCCTATCCTTACTGGGATATCTTCAATGATCCCCAGAGGTGCAGTTATGGTGGAATCAGCTAATTGAATAGTCATTGCTGTAGGCAGCAATTCGGTGAAACCCAGACGTTTGCACATAGAATAAGGCATGATGGATATGCTGGCCCCTAGGTCAGCTAATCCTTTTTTAGTAGATGTGTTTCCAATGCAACATTGGATTCTGAAGGAGCTTGGGTCCTTCTTCTTTTTTGGCATTTTGTTTAAGATGATGTCAGAAGTGGTCTGAGCAAGCTTAACAGTTTCTTGCTCCTCGGTGATGTACTTTCTTGATAGTAAGGTCTTGAGGTATTTTGCCCAGGCCGGCACCTCGGAAAGAGCATCAAGGAGCGAGATATCAATGTACAGTTTCTTCATCACCTCCTTGAACTTTTGAAACCTGGTGTCCATCTTCGTTTCTCGCAGTCTACCTGGATACGAGATTCTTGATTTATATTGCAAAACTTCAGGTTCTGCGGGCACTTGGTCTTTATCTTTGCCCTTTGTTCCCTCTGAGGGCTTCTCCATTCCTTGTTGCGGGCTCTCATTCGTCATAAAAGCAGGTGTATCATCATTATCCAGAGTGATCTTGGTAGTCTCATGAAGAGTGCGTCCCGATCTCGTGGTGACAACATTCAACTGTTCATGTCTGTTCTTTCCATGCTTAGGATTTGATTCGGGCTGCCCTGCAAATGTGCCTGCCGAAGGCTTCAATTGTGCAGCAATCTGGGCAAGCTGGGCTTCTACTGCTATTTGTTGTGCTTTTTGATTAGCGAGCATAGTCTGTTGAGATTGCAACATCTGCCTTATCAAGGATATTTCATCTTCCAGTTGAGAAGGAGTGTTTTTCAGAGGACTTTGTTGTTGGGCTTGTTGAGATTGTTGTGGTGACAGCGCCAGTTGAGGTTGCTGAGTATGCAGCTGTGGATGGAGCGGAGGATGAGTGTACTGATAGTAGGTTGATTGGTTCCTGGGGTAGTTAGCCCTAGGGAAGTTATTCCTGGAGTTCCCTTGATTTTGGTTGAAATTGTTTGGGAATCCAGGTGGTAACCTACTAGAGGATCCCCCCTGTGTCTGATGCTGTGGATTAGCGGTCCCAGCAGGGTTTCCATACTGAAATCCGGGATGATTCCTTGGTTGATTAGGGTTGTAATAGACTTGTCCAGGGATAGAGTGGATGGAGTTGACTTGTTCCGATAGTTGTTCTTCAGACTGGTCAGTGATGGGTTCATATGGTTGTGGTGGTGGATGTAGATCGATCATCACATTATAAAGCATACCACAGGAAAGGGTCGGATGGTCAGATGCATGACAGGCCTCACAAGTTCCTGTGGCAGCCTTGACTTGCTGAACTAGAGGATTTTTATTCTTATCAAACTCTCCGAGAGAAGTCTCGAGAGCTTGTTGTTTATGAACTATGGTTTTCAAGGCTTCAGCTATTGCCTTCATCTCTATTGATTCTTCAGCTTTGTAGACCTTGAGGACACCTTTACCGGCTGACCGTCCCCAGTTGGATTGGTTTTCAGCTCCGAGTGTAACAATTTTCTAGGCGTCCTCATAATTCTTTCTCATGAAGTTTCCTCCAGATGAGGAATCCAAAAACTATTTAATATCATCGCTCACTCCCCGATAGAAGGTTTCTATCAATTGGTGTTGGGAGATTCCATGACGGGGGCACTTCCGTAAAAGTTCTTTAAACCTTTCCCATGCTTCAGCAAGGGTTTCTCCGGGTAGTTGAGAGAAGTGATTGATCTGCCCTCTGATCTCATAAGTCAGTGAGGGGGGAAAGAACTTCTCTAAGAACTTTTCCTCTAGGGGAGCCCAGGTGGTTATTATGGGTTCCCTTTCAAGTGAGTTATACCAACTCAGGGCCCTCCCAGACAGAGTGAAATGGAACAGATGAAGCATTATCGCATCAAAAGCGACTCTGGCTTGCGGAACTAGGTGGCACAGGGCCTTAAACCTTTTCAGTTGATCCATGCAATCATCTCCAGAACCTCCGGAGAAAGAGATGCCTTGCATGATCTGGATCCACTGGGTCCGAATCTCAAAGTTGGGAATATTGATAATCGGAGGTCGGACCGGGTGGTTATCCTTATAGTTCTTTGGGACAGCGTAGTCCCTCAGTTGCTTGTTCCTTAACTCCAACTGAGAAGCTTGGGTTGCTGCCTCAGTTTCAGCTCTGATGTAGGCTTGCTCTTCCGCACGAATCTCCGCTTGGATTTGGGCACGAGTGTCCGTGACGAGTTGTGCCCGTTGAGCGGCGATGGCAGCATTTACCCTCTCCATCACCAAAGCAGCCTGGCGTTGTTCGTCGGCCATTTGCCTCGCTCATTGGCGATTGAGACGAATGCGGCGATGGAAACTTCTCTCTACCTCAGAGTCAAACTCCGGATCAGGGGAGAATCCGCGATTATGCGATGATCGCATGCACGTTTTCTACCTGAGTAGAGAAAAGAAAACACCTTTAGATAATGGTAAAGATATAATGGTTTCAAGAAGATATAGGCTTGTGATTAAAAAGAAAGTGTAAAATCCTAACCAACTAGGAAGGTACTAAATGAAATTACAACGTTCCTTTGTCCCCAGCAACGACGCCAATTTTTGATGGAGCTTCCACTTATGTGGAATTGCGTGCACCAACTAAAAATCCTAAAGATAGTAAGTCTCTAGGTTTAGCCTTGCATATACTAGATAAAAAAACTCCACCCACGTATGCTAAGATACGTGGAAGTCTTATCGTAGTATAGTTAAGGGTTGAATCCTCAGGACAACGGTCTTGTTGCAAGCAACAAGATGGAAAACGTTAGAATTTCACTTAATCACTTACTAGTAGGCACTTAAATCGAAAGTTGGGTTTTGTTGTTTTAAACTAAGAACATATAAAGTAAAGAAAGCAAGTAAATCTAAGGAGTTAAACTATGATAAAAGTCACTAGGGTGTGATCGGTTTTTCACTGCCACTACACATGGATCCACACATGCAAAGCAAAACATAACCTGCAAAAAGAGTTTAGTCAGTTAGTATCTTTGTAGAGTTAGTTTCCTTTCGGAGAACTAACTATGAGAAGTGTGGGAATGTTTCAACACCAACCATTCCTGAACAAATGGTCACCTACTTTGCATCATTCCCTTCGCAAAGTGTGTTCCTCGACTTACCAAGGTTGCACTTTCATACGTCAACTGATTCCATTTCATAGTATGAAAGTGCAACGAATGATAGTGAGTTTACTCCACTTCTTGAGATACACTTCTAGATACCGAAATAGATGCATGGTGGATACATGCACCAAGAACCAACATACAAACACGTTTTGAATCTAATAGGACAAACGTAGACAATTCATACTAAAAGATAAAGGATAACACAAGTTGGAGATCAAGCAACATGCATTCATTAAACGTTTGATGTCGAACTGAAAAGATAAAACTCTATATTACAGACTATGGATTACATTTACATGATATGAAAACATGGGTAGCGGGGCTACTCCCCGCACCCTAGTGAAAGAGACTACTCGCTCATGACTAGTACAAAGAAGGAGGCAAGAATAGAGAGAGAGTGCATCATCTCCATAAAGGAGAGAGGAAAGTCAACCCCTTGGAGAGAGAGAAACGATCCACCAGCTTCACAGGTTGCGCGATGACGAGATCTCCCTCTTCCCACCTTCTTTGGCAGAGAGAGAGAGAAAACAGCTTCGTGATGGAGTATGGGTCTCAGACCGGCAGCCCCAGGGCAGAGGATGGAAGTCGTAAGTGCTCTGGAGTGATTGAGGTAGCCTTTGGACGTCTAAAACTTGATATCCAATGGAGGAACATTGGGGTCTTATTTATAGGCCTTAAGTGAAGTCCAAACGGTTTGGAGACCGTTTGGACCTCAAGACCGTTTGGACCTCAAGACCGTTTGGACCTGGAGACCGTTTGGACCTTGAGACCGTTTAGACCTCAAGACCGTTTGGACCTTGAGACCGTTTGGACCTCAAGACCGTTTGGACCCTGAGACCGTTTGGCTTCATGCGGTCTCGGGACCGTGTGACTCCATGCGGTCTCGGGACCGGTTGGCTTCATGCGGTCTTGGGACCGTTTGACTCAATGCGGTCTCGGGACCGATTGGCTTCATGCGGTCTTGAGACCGTTTGACTCCATGCGGTCTTGAGACCGTTTGACTCCATGCGGTCTCGGGACCGATTGGCTTCATGCGGTCTTGAGACCGTTTGAGTCCATGCGATCTTGAGGCTGAGTTAGTCTTTTATGATCTTTTTTTGTGTTTTTATGCATATAAAAAAAGGGAAAAGTTAGTCTGATGGTGTATTTACAATAAAGGGGAAAACTTAGGGATTATGTATAATTTAAATTTAGAAAGAGTATGGAAAACTAAAGAAAAAGACTAAGATAATCATCCCAAATTGGAGGTTATCACAACCATAACATACTCAACATTCAACATGTTTATTTATACAACATGAATTAAATTTACATATTGAAAGAAGATTTACAAGTCTAGTAACATGTATGCTAACATGATCTACACAATAGGTACAACCTGGACAACTGCTCACGCCCATCTTTTTCCTCCCATGCTATCTCTGAACCTAAAACATACGTGAAACAGTGAATCAACACACAAGGTGTTGTGCACGTGGGTAGAAAGATATATACTAATATGTTTGCATAATTGAAATAACTTGAGAAAGAAAGATTAAAAGAAAACATTATTTAAAGCGATAATCAGGTAAACATTCCTTTTATTACATTCACTTTGATTCGGTTGTACTACACATACTTGCACTTGACTTACATCTAGTGTGGGCAATATAGTATCATCATACATCTAACATGGGCCAAGGAATCTTACATCCATGTTAGGCAACATACATCCACACCAGGATATGTGCTCTAGTAGCTACAACCCATCATACTCATTTATGTTCTATTAGATTTGGCGAAGTGTAACTCATACTAGTTCAACCAAGCAATCATATCCAAATACGAGCATTCAAGATATCACATATTATAGGAAACCAGAAAACTAGTCTTATACTTAATAAAACCCACGTACCTGAGTTCAGAGAATTCTAATCATATCCATGATCATCTAGATAAACTGGTCAACACCTGATTAAAACAAGACCACATACTATCATCAGATTCTCATCATCTTAACCCTAGTCGTGTTCATTAGGGTTTATATTATCTCATTAGGATATTCTAATGTTTACTTATATTATTGTCTTATATTTATCTTACTGATGTCATTTTCCATATTATGATTCATTATCTGAATATTAGGTCCCATATCCTTTTTGATGCACATATGAACCCTAGTTTATATACATTATTCAAGTTAGGGTTACAACCCATGTATCAAGGTTCATCTTCTTACAACATGAATTTCGTGTACAAAACTGGTCTCATATTTACATATTATCTTTCTATTACAGATATGAGAATGTTCTGTGAATTTCATCATTTATTGGGCATGCATGTATTAATTGCATTATCTTTAGTGTTATTATCCCTAATTATCCATATTAATCAAATTACAGGATTTCATGCATCAACATGACCATATCTGACATCATATGCATTCTATACATAATTGTGGACTTACTGACATTTTTCCATAATTTTATATCATCATTTTATATTTATTATCTATGAAACGAGCATTACAAATCTTACATGATATCAATATTATTAGTGCAACAAAAGACTGATATTATGGCTCCATGTTATTCTACTTATTTTTCTGAACATTTTGATACCTTATTTGTATTTTTCTGATCATCAAGCTAATTACTAGGAATTATATACGAACTGAGTAATTTTGGGATTTTTACCTTTTCGGGCCAATTGTATGCTGCCACGTGGCCATTTGGGTTGCGCAGCTCTAGCTCTAGCTTCCTGGTTCTCTGGCGGTTCATGCGGCTGGACCCGATCTATTTCAACCTTCTCTTTCGTTCAACGATCCAACCCGCGGTCTCTGTTTCCTCTGTGAAACAGAGCACCGCCGCACGGGCTCTCCTCCGGTGAGCACTACCTCATTGCCCTGACCTCCTCGTCATCCAATAGACGCACCATCATCTTTTCCATGGACTTGTACACTTCCTCGGCTCCTCCAGCTCTTGGCCACGGCTCCAGGTCTCCATCCGGGTAGGAGCGTCGCCGTCACCTGACTCCTCAGACAGACCTCATGGTCTCGATCCCTCTAGGGTCCACGCGACAATCCGGGATCCTTCCTGGAGTCCCGCGCGGTGCCCGAGTGCAGCGCAGCTGTGATGGACATTCTGTTCGACTGGTTGGAGCTTAGTCTGGTGACGTCGATAGCTGCACTAGTCGATACCAGCCTCTGGACCAGCGCACTCTTCCACGAGTGTTGGGATGTCTCCGCCTTGGTCCAAGGATGCTCCAGGAAGAACCAATTGGAGTGAGGATCCTTAAGGTGTGAGCAGGTGGAAACAACTCAGGCTGGCATAGATGGAGTTGGGTGGAGAAGAGGGGAAGTGATGTCGAGAAATTGAGGGATCTTTTTAGCTAAAGGAAGGGTTGCGGAGCTACTGAGATCCTTAAATAGGCACCATGAGGTCAAGCATTGCCTCCCCTAATGTGGCCTACGGGTCCATGGCGCCGACATTTGGGCGTTTTCTAATCCCTGACTATTAGGGATATTTCTTGGGCTTGTTGGAAAGAGGAGGTCAAGCCGGATCTGAGGAACCAACTTTGATGAGGTTTGAGTAAGATATGAGAGAGAGATGTGAATTTGAGAATAGGCACAATAGTTCGGCTGTGCATCCGCGGGAAGTGGGTGAGGAGGATGACTCAGTCGTCCCTCCCATCGGATCCATATTCAGGTTAGGATCCAATTAGGGTTAAAAGGGCATTATGTACATTGAATTAATTTGCTTATATCTCTCAATTTGATAATCCAATTTCAATGAAAATTTAGGAGCAGCTTTATAATGTCATGATGTAGCTGTGGCATAAGTTTGGGAATGAAATTCGAAGGTTACACATGGTTATTGACTAAGAACATTAATACCTAAAGTTCACCTTCATGTGACACTTAGGGTTTTACATTATGTGAAAATGATATGCCATTTAGTCAAAGTTGACTCTAGAACTTCAACATTGGTTCATATGTATATAGTTCCTCAAAAGAAATTAGTTCACTACTCACTGTATCACTAAATGAATGATTGGTCTCATGAGGACTTAATTAATCAGAAAGGGTATTCATTCACAATTGAATTCAATTAGGCATCATAGTCCTCCATCATATTTGCAATCACCTAATTTGGGTGAAGGAATCCATGATTGTATAACCAATTCCTCAATTTGGTATTTGACATCTTACATAGGATGCTTGTCTCTCAATTATTGTATTAGTTATTAAAACTCAAAAATCTAGGTTATCACACCTCCTCATATCGGATGGCTGGAGCGACATGCGCGAAGAAATGAACCTAAAGCCTGAGTGGTCAATCTTCTTACAACCGATGGAAAATCACACCTTCCGTGCCTGGGTGCGCGACTTCATCCACGACTCTCCTCCAGAGCTTGCCTACCTTTACAAAAAACATGATCAATACAACTGCTCATCATCCAACTCGGCGGATCAACTCTTTGTCAGAGATGAATACCAACCCCCATAGGAGCAAAATCCTGGCCTATCTCCATCTCTTCAGGTTCTGAGGACGACGAAGATGCAGTCACATCACCTTTGGATCAACAACAAAGTTCTATCGCCGAAAGGTACAAGATTTTCTCCTCCCCATTGTTTAAGAGAAAAAATACAAGAAAAATCTGTCATCTTTATATAAAACCCTTCTTCCTCAATCCTCCCTGGTCGAGGATATCATCCCTAAGGACATTTTTCGCCTAAACTCTGCTTTTCCAGTCCTGGGCCATGCAAAATCATCCCTCCTCATAAACAATATCCTAGAAAAAAAACCCACCGCCCATATCTGGACACCGGTCCCCCCAAAAAAACCTTTTCGAGCTCTGCACTATTCTCTTTGCCACCGGAACAACCACTCAACTTCCAGATGTTTTTCTCGCCGCTTATGTTTTGGATGCGGTCGTATAGGGCACATAAAAAGGTTCTGCAAAGCCCGCCTCCTCCCAAACCGGGACAAAAACCATGCAGATCCCCCCTCCTCCTTCATGCACTCTCGCTTGATCAAAATCTTGCCTTTTCATAAAACCTCCGCTATCCCAAAAAAGCCCTTTTCAGATCTCTGGCACAACGCACATCCCCCCCATCATCATTATCATTCAAAAAACTCCTTTTCATGCCTCGCAAATATCCCGCCTGAACATGCAGACGATACCCCTCCACGCCGTCCGAACACAAGCTCCTGGACTCCTCCTATATCTAAACCCTTGCATAAGCAAAAAAACCTATCTGCCACAAAGCACAAACCACAATCCAAAAACCCTCCTCCTCAAACCCCTTCACAAACTCACAGCATAAACTATCATTATACCTCACCAAACATGAAGGTCCCTGACCACCTGGAATATGCGATCGTCGTTGACCTCCCAGCCAACTCAATGCGTTTGCTCAAGGTCTTCACCCTTAGAAGTATTCTTGTATCTGTTGAAAACAACCTGGACAAGAACCCTATAAACGTCTTAGACATTACCCGCGCCTTAGCCCTTCTCCTTCGTGGTCACACAATCCTCAAACCAAAAATCTTCTCTCCCACCCAGCTCATCTATACCGTACCTGAAGGTACGAAGATAAATCACCTTTTCAACCAAGTTCTCACCATACCATGTGGATTGAGCTTCATCACGGATAGACTATCAAAATGGTCTGCCGATTTTGGATCTTTCCCTGCCCCTGCAGGAGGCTCTGACTGGGTTTCCATTTCAAATCTCCCTCCTCATCTTTGGGAGATAGAGATCTTCAGAGGCATTGCACACTCTATCGGGGTTACTCTACAATATATCAGCCCCGAAACCTTACACCCATCTCAATACATCAAAGCATACTGTCTCTTTTCTGTCAAAGATGCCATCTCTCTACCTCCATCCATCAGTATAAGAATTGGTGAGTCCATCTACCATTTAAAACTTTCAGCTGAACATCCTACCATAAATAACACTACCTTTTCCGACCTCACTACAAATCCACTATCTTGGTTTAGCCCAAATAAAGATAAATTACCTACCTTGCATTCCAGGGCTTCAAATGACTGAAACCATGTTTGGATCCGGAAAACCTCAAACCACTATGAAAACTCTTATCTCCTTCCAAGAAAAAAAAGAACCAGATCTCCTGAACCTTCTCTCCATGTTAACAAATTCAAACCTAGAAGCTCCACTTTCCCATCTCCTTCCTCTACTAAGGAAAGCTGCCCATCTCCAAACAAAAATCATCGAACAACAATGAACCAAGCCTCATCTCAGCTCAAGGATGATAATTCTTTGCAGAGTTCAGAGCAGGAGAGCCCTCAACAAAAGCTCACCTCCAGCTACCTCTAGAAGATCTTGCAGCCAAACCACAAAGACCCTAAAGGTTCTATCATCATCAATAGAGTAAAGAAAGGTACTCCTCCACTTTCCTCCCCCGCTTATTTAGTAATGTTTCCACTACAACTTCTTTATCATATACTCCAACTTATCAAGACAAAAATAAAGACTTAGATTCTATCGAGGATTTAGCTTCTTGGTCAAACATAAATAGCTTCACTTCATTTGCAAATAATATAGGTTTTCAACTCAAAGATGATGATGATGCTCATAATGTTCTAAACAACCTAGAAACCTATATGGGATGGACAAAGAAAAGGCTTGATCCTGCTATCACTAAAACAACGACTATCTAATTAGCCTTTTTGCACTTATCTTTCCTTTTTTTCATTATGAAAATTTCATCTTGGAATATTTGTGGAGCTGCAAATCTCCATAGAAGGAAAAAATATGCTCTCACATTTATAAAAACAATATCTGTAACATCCCTGACCTAGGTTATACTCTAACCCTAGGTGTTTTGATTAAAAAAGATGATTATATGCTTAATAATATCTTGTGAAAAGTAATTAGGGCTCATGAGGAGCTTATGTTTCAATTTTGGTCCTGTTTGGACAATGTTGAAGCAATGTTTGCTTATTTTGGACTAATGTGCAAATTACCCAAGTTGAGGGGTTTAAGTGCAAATTGTGCATGATAATATGTTCCTCATGTGTTGAATCATCATGAGAGTGAAAATTATGCTGAGGTATGGCTTATGGAAGCCTGAATACCAAGAAAGAGCTGATAAAGCAATATACGTGCATGAAAACCTAGTTTTGGTGTAATATGCAATTTACCCAAAACCTAGGGTGCAATATGTAATTTATCACTTCAATAAGGTCCCTAATGTTTCTTGGCATCATTTAGAGCAAATAAAATGAGAGGGGCACCTCTTTTGGATTAAGTTGGAGGAGACAGAATCTTGATATTAAAATAATCAAGATTTAATCCTAATTGAAACCCTAATTCAATTTAGGGCAAAAATGAATATATTAATTAAAGGGCCTTCAACCAAAATGTTATTGGTTGAGTTTTAATAAGGATAGACGTCCTTTTGCATAGATAAGGCACGAAAATATCTAAAGGAGGTGAAACTCCACTCACCTTATTATAAAGGAAAGTAATATCCACTCACATTATGGATATTACTATTATATGATTAAGGTGCTTAATTTGCTTTTCTTTTAATTTGAGGATAATGAAGGAGAATTAAAGGAAAAGGAAGGTGCCTTCGTACACAAGATAGTGAGGGGGTTTATGTGGCACCAATTTGAGAGTGGAGGGAAATTAAAAATGCTTTCTCTCTCCTCAATTTCCTTTATAAAAACTTCATTTCCAAATCAATTGAAAGGATTTTTCGGCCCTCTCTTCTTCCCTTGCTTTGGATGAGCTCAAGGGGACTTAGGAGAAACAGGAGGACGAGCCCCAACCTGTTGATAAGCTTATTAACCCTCATTCATCTGGATTCCATGGTGGAAATCGAAAATAAATTATGGATTCGTTCTTATTTCGATCTCCTCTTCAACCCTAGCCAACTTTTTCATCCAAAAGCTTGAGGACGAGCCTAGGGGGAGTTGCAAGAGCTTCATCCACCATTTTTGCCGTGGTCTTGTAGTTTTGAAGCTCAATTGGAGGCAGGTTTTATAACTTAAACCCATAATCATTGCTATTGCATCAATTCTCTATGCTTTGTTGATTGTTTTCTTCAATTTGATACACTTTTGTTTCTTTGCTGCAATTTCCATCAAGAACGGTTGCTGTTCTTGGTTGTTAGAAGGAAGGGGATGATGAAATCATCCTAGATTCTTATCCAAAGAAAATTACCAAGACAAACGGTTTTGATAGCTACTCCAAATCGTTTTAATTTGATTGGCTATGCGGTTTCAGCAAACCGTTTAAGGGAAAACGGTTTGAAACCGTTTGGGAGAAAACGGTTTCAAAACCGTTTGAGATGGTTTACCAAGCGTTGACCGTTTGGGAATCTTGTTCCTAATTATGTAGGCTGATGACCCTCCAAATTTGAGGGGTTAACTCCAAAGGAATCGTGAGTTGAAGTCCAATCAATTAGGCAAATCGAATTGAATTAAATGTTGATTTTCAACCTGCTCAACTTGACCTGCTTGGGAAAACGGTTTCAAAACCGTTTGAGATGGTTGACCAAGCATTGACAGTTTGGGATTCCTGTTCATAACGATGTTGGGTAATGACACGCCAAATTTTATGGATTAAATCCAAGGGAATCATGAGTTGAAGGCTAATCAATTAGGGAAACCTAATTGGATTAAGTGCTGATTTTCAATCTGATTTAATTGACCTTTGTGGGCAAACGGTTTCAAAACCGTTTGAGTGCGTTTACCAAGAGTTTACCGTTTTGGATGACTGATCCTAATTATGTTGTATAATAACTCACCAAATTTGAGGGGTTAATTCCCAAGGAATCGTGAGTTGAAGGCTAATCAATTAGGCAACCCCTAATTGGAATTAGTGCTGAAATTCCAATGAGTTAATTAGAGATTTTGGGTTGATTAGCCCAAACGGTTTCAAGACCGTTTGGGGATAACCCAAACGGTCTCAAGACCGTTTGGGGGTCACCCCAAGACCGTTTGGAGGTCTGGGGTCAAGTATAGTTGACCAATTAAAGGTCCAAAGGTACTAATCATATTGCAATGAAGTGCGTATTTGTTGATCAACTCGATAGACCAATCCTTGATGATTTTTCACTAGAATCCAAAGGATGGATGGGCCAAACGGTCTCAAGACCGTTTGGATCTCATCCAAACGGTCTCAAGACCGTTTGGAGGTCTAGGGTTGAGTATGGTTAGGTGTTTGAAGGCCTAAAGGTACCAAGTTGATCTGCAATAAATTGCTGAATTGGTGAGCACTTCAATGATCCAAACCCTACTTGGATGGCTTGGTTTTGAGTGATTTGATGGGCAAACGGTCTCAAGACCGTTTGGAGGTCATCCAAACGACCTCAAGACCGTTTGGGGTCAGGTCATACCCAATTTGGATGATGGTTCAATGGTTTCAAAGTAACTAGTCTTACATTGATTAGTGTTGTTGAATCATCGATTCTAAACCCTAATTCAATTGAATCAAACCCTAATTGATGACCAATTGAGGGTAAATTGAGGGTCAAATAATTTGAAGGTTGACCTATTAAACTCAATTGAAGTATGAGGATAGGTCCAATTGATGATTGATTCCATGAATTCAATGATTGAAGGAATCAACATTGGAAACCCTAATTCAATTGGATACTTATGTAATGGAGGTCCAATGTGATTGAATCTCTGGAGAATCAAGATGGTGAATGATCCATTGATCCAATGCTGATTAGTAATGATAGTCAATGAAGGTACAAAGGTTGAAACCCTATTAGTACCTAAGTGGTTAGTGCCAATTAAGGGATGAACCCTAATTGCTTATAGGATCAATGACTTGAGATACTATGTTAATCATAGTTGTATGAACTCGATTGAAGGGTTGATATGACCTAATAAAGTTCTGATGATGATAGCATGAATTCCTATAAGAATATGATTCATGTGGTGTTTAAGGGTATGATCCTTAAGTAGAGAGATCATGAAACCCTAATCATGAACATAAACCCTGATTATGGGCAATGTGATATGAAACCCTAATGAAGGGTGATGCTATATGCAATCCCTATTCTAAAGAAGGGAGATGGTATGTGAAACCCTAATCCCTAATGAGAGAATAGAATTCATACTTGAATATGATTCATGAGGTGAAATCCCTTTGCACGACCATGCAAGGTAGCACGGCCGTGGTAGCTTCCCCTCGCACGGCCGTTCTTGGTTGCACGACCGTGGTGCTCTATGCTTGATTTAGAGGTGATTTGAAAGTGACCTCATATGATCGTATACCTTGATATGATTATAAGTCCAATATAATTGGATGAAGGATACATAAGATATGTGATGATAAACCCTAGTTGAGGGTGTATCATTGTGATTGTTTATAAGCAACTTTATAATAAAGTCATGCCTTAAACTAAGATAAGTCCATATCATGTGAGATAGTTGTACAATTCTAATGTGTGGCCTTTGCATTATATGCTAAAGGTAAGAGATTAGTGATGGAATGTATTAAGAGGGAAATACCTTAATACAAGATAAGATGGATAACTCAACAGAGTTTGAAATGATGAGAAAGTGATACATCAAGATATGAAAGTTATCACATTCGGCATTTTAGGGTTTATATGCCTTGATGTACTTCAAATACAATATAATTGGGTAAGAAACATATGAAGTGTGTTATGCAACTATTACAATGAAATGTAATGAGTTGTTACACCTTGATGAGTGTTAATTAATGTACCTTGAGAATGGGGTTAAGCCCAAATGATGTGTATGATATAATCATACCATGATAAGGATGAGAAATGAACTCATACCTTGAATTGATGATCATTAATGCTATATGATGAAAGTAATGTTCTAGAATAATCAAATATGATATCCTTGAATGCCCCAGAGGTATGGAATAATGTATTAAGGGTTGGATAGATAATGAGATCATGAACTCTTTATTAATGAGAAATGGGGAACCCTAACCCTAATTTGGGTAAAGGGAATGAAAAGCCCTATTTGATAGTAAACCCTAATTCCTGGTAGAGGAATAATGGTGTTGCTATCACATCACATGATGTGATGAATATCTTGTATGACTGTTATCATGCCTAATAACCATACAGATATTATGAGATGATGTATATAGCTAGTGTGAGTTGTGACATTTATATAATAAATGTTGATTGGCATTATGTGCCTTAATGTTGTTGTTGGTTAGTAAAAGAAGCAATATGCATGGACTTTTATGAGTCACATGAGTAAGTTGTTACCTAGTGATAGGTGACAAGATATTTCATGGCCTTATGAGCCAGGCGTGATGCTTGTGTAACAAGTATCATGAATGCCTTGGTCAGATGACCTGAAGGTGATAGTTACCTGAAAAAGGTATAATAATGCTCAATGATGAGTTAAGGGTTTGAATACCCAGAACCATATGATTATGGTGATGAGAAAGTGAAGGGATGATAATTCCCAGTATTGAAATGAGGGACTGAGTTCCCAGGGTCTTTGAAAGACTGATAAATATCTGATAAAAGTAGTACATGTCTCTTTATAGCATTGTTGTAATAAGTTATGTTTGAGAACTTGGCTGATGTTAAAAGAATATTATGAGAATGTACTTAATAAATCAAGTGAAATCTATTCATGTAGTGCTCTGACCATAGATCCATCATCGTCAGGAATAGGTGATGGTGAAACGGGTGCCCGCGGCAAAACCCGGAGCACATATTTTGAATATGTGGGGGTAAATGGGCGAAAATATCCTTACGTCCTCTTGAAGAGATTGTTGGAAGGTAAACAAGAAACCTCTCAATCCTTCATGAATATGTCGGGATGGATGTATCATGAATCTCCCAATGATACTTAATGTCGGATCGAGGAGATAAACAAGAAATCTCTCGATTGGCGATGAGAGTGCAGTTGACGCTGTAACTCTGTAGCGAAGGTGCCAGAATACCCTGGATAGCTAGTTAGCAGAGACACGAGATGTCCTGCATGTGGTCTCGTACTGACCGAGACAGATGAGGTCATAAGAATCCGGCTCTTTTGATGACCTATGTATGGTACTGAGGCGATTTCGTAATGGTCGGTTGGAGTATGAGCGGTATATCTCATCTCCTCAGAGCATAAGTGTGATTGTAAAATGTAATCAGCCGTATAGCATGTTTGCTTAAGGATTGAATACGGAGATTCATTGGCTGATGTTGCATTTCTTTATGCATTCCTTAGTAGATAAATGTTAATTATGTTTCTTTATATTCTCTGCAAAATAGACAGATGAATTACTTATCTACCATGGGTAGATACAATGACCTCCTTGAGAATGGAGATTATCTTATTCTGTTCTATGATGAATAATTCTGCCTGATAATGTAAAAGTAACCCCTACTCAGTTTTAATTTGATAAACTGCAATAACAATGTTTTTGGCAGAGAGTTATATCTCTTGCTGGGGAAATTTTCAATTGTCTCACCCCCGTGGGAAACATTTTTAGGTATGCATGGAAGGCAGAGCAGAAACCCTAGAACAGGGAAAGAGCAGAAGCAACAGCAGGGACAACAATAAAATCTCAGGTGGAAATATTGTCTGTCTAGTCATATAGATAGTAGTCTTATGTGTCGTATCTGTACTCTCAGGTCCTCGGAGTTTTAAATGTATCAATCTGAGTTTTGGCTTGGTGCCTCGAAGTTTTTATACTGCCTGTGTATATTTGTTAACATGGCAGTCAATGTTGTAATCCTTGAAAAGGAATGGTACATGTTGTGTACTTGTGAACCATGATGAATTTGGAATACTTTGGTTCATGGTTAAAGAGTTTTCCTGTGAATGGATCTCTTTGCAAAAAGTTTTAAATTTTCAGTGATTTTCAGTAATCCGCTGCAAATAATTCACTTCCGCATTAGTTAATCCTATTTTCACGAGACGGTCATTTCAATTAGTGGTATCATAGATCTAGGTTCGCTGAGTCTACAGATACATAGGACTAAGGTATCGAGTCTGTGATAGTGTCCTCCGGTATACCCTATAATGATTTCTGCTTGTGCAGAGAAAGGGTAACAGTTAAAAAGACTGGAGAACACAAGGAACACATTGCTGGGAGCAATGTTGTTGCACCAAGAAGAGGTGCAAGGGATCAGGCAAGAATAGAATGAGTGCCTGAGAATCCCCATTAAGACCTAATCAGGATAGAGAATCCTATGATCATGCTCTTATTGGGCAGATTGGGGCAACAGTAATGCATATAAGTGGACTGGATACTAGCCTTACAATCTAGGTTATCAGTCCTTAATACACAAAGCTTGAGCTTTAAAAGAGTTCCTGAATGACTTAGTCATGTTGGAACAAGGGAAAATATGGAAAAGATTAACTTATGGCAAGAAAGTGGACTCTGCCATGAGTTTATTCAGATAATAAATCTATGATGGCAGTGCTCGAGGAAGGGCAATAAGCTGAGAAGTAGGGAATGGTCTCTATAATTCTAGAGACATTTGCTTAATGGTTTTGAAAAACCAAGTTTTTGGTACTAATAGTGCAAAAAATGCCTAGTGTACCAGGGCAGTAGCCATTAAGTAAGTGCAAAGGTCTTAACCTTTCACCTGTAAGATCCCATGGCTTAGTTTTTGCATCAGTAATAAGACTAATAAGACCATGATATGAGGAAAAGGTATGCTATTAATGTGTACATGTCGAGTACACTAAACCCTTTTTGTTATAGGAAAAAAAAAGAGGATTGTTGATTTTGTTTTCCCTATTGGTTTCTATATAGGGAAGAAATGATGAAAAATAGAATTTGAATTTTGTTCAGTATTTTTTTAAATGCTCTAAATTGGTCTTACCTCTATGAAAGAGGAAGAGGTATAGAAGAGATGTCTGGATAAAATCCAGGGATGTTAAATTTTATGCTTATAATAAAAGCAAGGAATATGATATTAGACAAAGTGCATACTACTTGATCACAGTACTTGTAAACCCTGGCCAGGTATACAACTATTGATGATAAAGTGGGTATGGAAACTCTTAGATTGTTGTCTTTTTGATTGCTCTGATCAAGTAGTCATTCTGAGACAATCTAATGAGTATCATGAAATCAGAAATCTGGAATGAATAAATGTGTCATATCTCATGCATAAGAAAGAGAATCTTGAGATAATCTCAGATGAGCATGTTGTATGAGGAACTAAAAATGTACTCCTCATAAGACAAGAATAAGAATGAGGGAGATGGACCCTGTTCAATAATGCTTCCAGCATAATAAATATCTTTTCCATAATGAGGACATGGGAAATGTGATGAGATCATGAGATGATCATAAACATGCTAGATAATAATAAAGAAAGGGATAATGACATGTAATCATCCTTACAAATTCCAATGCTAAAGGCAAGGAACCTAAGATGAGATAAAGAGTAAATGGTTCATGAATAGCTAAAAATACATGAAATAATAAGAGGAATATGAATCCTTGTTTTCTTTCCTTTTAGGGACATGGCAATCAAGTGGGTCTTAGGACACCTGATGTGCATAAGATAAATATGTTCATGTGAGGGATACTTAGAAAAGTATTAGTTATCTTGGACTTTGGCTCCAAGAAAAAGACATATGTAACAAGTAATGCCTCATAATGAAAGGAATATGAGAATGTGATGTGTTCCCAACACATGTGACTGATACCAAGGTAAGAGATTTTGGTATCTGAGAGTTATCAGATGGTTTAGGTTGGCTACCTAGAGTGGTCAACTATGAAATCAGTCTGATTATATAAAATGATATGAACATCATATGTTAGGGGTTTATGCTTTGCATAAACATGATATTAATAAGGAATGTAAGATGTCTCTATGAACAAGAAAAGTGTTATGTGACACAAAGTTGACTCCACAGTCTATGATAAGGGGAAAGTGGAGCATGTGTCTTGTGTGTTGATTCTATAAGAATCCTGTAAGGAAACACATTCTATTGAACAAAGCTTTTTGGTGTCTCCATAATAAGGAGATGATATGTGAAGATTAGATAGTACGATGAATGAAATACATCTGTCTTCCTTTATCTGGATTTCGGGGACGAAATCCTTGTTAGGGGTTTATAATCTGTAACATCCCTAACCTAGGTTATACTCTAACCCTAGGTGTTTTGATTAATAAAGATGATTATATGCTTAATAATATCTTGTGAAAAGTAATTAGGGCTCATGAGGAGCTTATGTTTCAATTTTGGTCCTGTTTGGACAATGTTGAAGCAATGTTTGTTTATTTTGGACTAATGTGAAAATTACCCAAGTTGAGGGGTTTAAGTGCAAATTGTGCATGATAATATGTTCCTCATGTGTTGAATCATCATGAGAGTGAAAATTATGCTGAGGTATGGCTTATGGAAGCCTGAATACCAAGAAAGAGCTGATAAAGCAATATACGTGCATGAAAACCTAGTTTTGGTGTAATATGCAATTTACCCAAAACCTAGGGTGCAATATGTAATTTATCACTTCAATAAGGTCCCTAATGTTTCTTGGCATCATTTAGAGCAAAGAAAATGAGAGGGGCACCTCTTTTGGATTAAGTTGGAGGAGAGAGAATCTTGATATTAAAATAATCAAGATTTAATCCTAATTGAAACCCTAATTCAATTTAGGATAAAAATGAATATATTAATTAAAGGGCCTTCAACCAAAATGTTATTGGTTGAGTTTGAATAAGGATAGACGTCCTTTTGCATAGATAAGGCACGAAAATATCTAAAGGAGGTGAAACTCCACTCACCTTATTATAAAGGAAAGTAATATCCACTCACATTATGGATATTACTATTATATGATTAAGGTGCTTAATTTGCTTTTCTTTTAATTTGAGGATAATGAAGGAGAATTAAAGGCAAAGGAAGGTGCCTTCGTACACAAGGGAGTGAGGGGGTTTATGTGGCACCAATTTGAGAGTGGAGGGAAATTAAAAATGCTTTCTCTCTCCTCAATTTCCTTTATAAAAACTTCATTTCCAAATCAATTGAAAGGATTTTTCGGCCCTCTCTTCTTCCCTTGCTTTGGATGAGCTCAAAGGGACTTAGGAGCAACATGAGGACGAGCCCCAACCTGTTGGTAAGCTTATTAACCCTCATTCATCTTGATTCCATGGTGGAAATCGAAAATAAATTATGGATTCCTTCTTATTTCGATCTCCTCTTCAACCCTAGCCAACTTTTTCATCCAAAAGCTTGAGGACGAGCCTAGGGGGAGTTGCAAGAGCTTCATCCACCATTTTTGTCGTGGTTTTGGAGCTTTGAAGCTCAATTGGAGGTGGGTTTTATAACTTAAACCCATAATCATTGCTATTGCATCAATTCTCTATGCTTTGTTGATTGTTTTCTTCAATTTGATACACTTTTGTTTCTTTGCTGCAATTTCCATCAAGAACGGTTGCTGTTATTGGTTGTTCGAAGGAAGGGGATGATGACATCATCCTAGATTCTTATCCAAAGAAAATTACCAAGCCAAACGGTTTTGATAGCTACTCCAAATCGTTTTAATTTGATTGGCTATGCGGTTTCAGCAAACCGTTTAAGGGCAAACAGTTTGAAACCATTTGGGAGAAAACGGTTTCAAAACCGTTTGAGATGGTTTACCAAGCGTTTACCGTTTGGGAATCTTGTTCCTAATTATGTAGGATGATGACCCTCCAAATTTGAGGGGTTAACTTCAAAGGAATCGTGAGTTGAAGGCCAATCAATTAGCAAATTGAATTGAATTAAATGTTGATTTTCAACCTGATCTACTTGACCTGCTTGGGAAAATGGTTTCAAAACCGTTTGATATGGTTGACCAAGCATTGACCGTTTGAGATTCCTGTTAATAATGATGTTGGGTAATGACCCTCCAAATTTTATGGATTAACTCCAAGGGAATCATGAGTTGAAGGCTAATCAATTAGGGAAACCTAATTGGATTACGTGCTGATTTTCAAACTGATTTAATTGACCTTTTTGGGAAAACGGTTTCAAAACCGTTTGAGTGCGTTGACCAAGCGTTTACCGTTTTGGATTACGGATCCTAATTATGTTGTCTAATAACTCACCAAATTTGAGGGGTTAATTCCCAAGGGATCGTGAGTTGAAGGCTAATCAATTAGGCAAACCCTAATTGAAATTAGTGCTGAAATTCCAATGAGTTAATTAGAGATTTTGGGTTGATTAGCCCAAACGGTTTCAAGACCGTTTGGGGATCACCCAAACTGTCTCAAGACCCTTTGGGGGTCACCCCAAGACCGTTTTGAGGTCTGGGGTCAAGTATAGTTGACCAATTAAAGGTCCAAAGGTACTAATCATATTGCAATGAAGTGCTGATTTGTTGATCAACTCGATAGACCAATCCTTGATGATTTTTCACTAGAATCCAAAGGATGGATGGGCCAAACGGTCTCAAGACCGTTTGGAGCTAATCCAAACGGTCTCAAGACCGTTTTGAGGTCTAGGGTTGAGTATGGTTAGGTGTTTGAAGGCCTAAAGGTACCAAGTTGATCTGCAATAAATTGCTGAATTGGTGAGCACTTCAATGATCCAAACCCTACTTGGATGGCTTGGTTTTGAGTGATTTGATAGGCAAACGGTCTCAAGACCGTTTGGAGGTCATCCAAACGACCTCAAGACCGTTTGGGGTCAGGTCATACCCAATTTGGATGATGGTTCAATGGTTTCAAAGTAACTAGTCTTACATTGATTAGTGTTGTTGAATCATCGATTCTAAACCCTAATTCAATTGAATCAAACCCTAATTGATGACCAATTGAGGGTCAATTGAGGGTCAAATCATTTGAAGGTTGACCTATTAAACTCAATTGAAGTATGAGGATAGGTCCAATTGATGATTGATTCCATGAATTCAATGATTGAAGGAATCAACATTGGAAACCCTAATTCAATTGGATACTTATGTAATGGAGGTCCAATGTGATTGATTCTCTTGAGAATCAAGATGGTGAATGATACATTGATCCAATTCTGATTAGTAATGATAGTCAATGAAGTTACAAAGGTTGAAACCCTATTAGTACCTAAGTGGTTAGTGCCAATTAAGGGATGAACCCTAATTGCTTATAGGATCAATGACTTGATATACTATGTTAATCATAGTTGTATGAACTCGATTGAAGGGTTGATATGACCTAATCAAGTTGAGATGATGATAGCATGAATTCCTATAAGAATATGATTCATGTGGTGTTTAAGGGTATGATCCTTAAGTAGAGAGATCATGAAACCCTAATCATGAACATAAACCCTAATTATGGGCAATGTGATATGAAACCCTAATGAAGGGTGATGCTATATGCAATACCTATTCTAAAGAAGGGAGATGGTATGTGAAACCCTAATCCCTAATGAGAGAATAGAATTCATACTTGAATATGATTCATGAGGTGAACTCCCTTTGCACGACCATGCAAGGTAGCACGGCCGTGGTAGCTTCCCCTCGCACGGCCGTTCTTGGTTGCACGACCGTGGTGCTCTATGCTTGATTTAGAGGTGATTTGAAAGTGACCTCATATGATCGTATACCTTGATATGATTATAAGTCCAATATAATTGGATGAAGGATACATAAGATATGTGATGAGAAACCCTAGTTGAGGGTGTATCATTGTGATTGTTTATAAGCAACTTTATAATAAAGTCATGCCTTAAACTAAGATAAGTCCATATCATGTGAGATAGTTGTACAATTCTAATGTGTGGCCTTTGCATCATATGATAAAGGTAAGAGATTAGTGATGGAATGTATTAAGAGGGAAATACCTTAATATAAGATAAGATGGATAACTCAACAGAGTTTGAAATGATGAGAAAGTGATACATCAAGATATGATAGTTATCACATTCGGCATTTCAGGGTTTATATGCCTTGATGTACTTCAAATACAATATAATTGGGTAAGAAACATATGAAGTGTGTTATGCAACTATTACAATGAAATGTAATGAGTTGTTACACCTTGATGAGTGTTAATTAATGTACCTTGAGAATGGGGTTAAGCCCAAATGATGTGTATGATATAATCATACCATGATAAGGATGAGAAATGAACTCATACCTTGAATTGATGATCATTAATGCTATATGATGAAAGTAATGTTCTAGAATAATCAAATATGATATCCTTGAATGCCCCAGAGGTATGGAATAATGTATTAAGGGTTGGACAGATAATGAGATCATGAACTCTTTATTAATGAGAAATGGGGAACCCTAACCCTAATTTGGGTAAAGGGAATGAAAAGCCCTATGATAGTAAACCCTAATTCCTGGTAGAGGAATAATGGTGTTGCTATCACATCACATGATGTGATGAATATCTTGTATGACTGTTATCATGCCTAATAACCATACAGATATTATGAGATGATGTATATAGCTAGTGTGAGCTGTGACATTTATATAATAAATGTTGATTGGCATTATGTGCCTTAATGTTGTTGTTGCTTAGTAAAAGAAGCAATATGCATGGACTTTTATGAGTCACATGAGTAAGTTGTTACCTAGTGAGAGGTGAAAAGATATTTCATGGCCTTGTGAGCCAGGTGTGATGCTTGTGTAACAAGTATCATGAATGCCTTGGTCAGATGACCTGAAGGTGATAGTTACCTGAAAAAGGTATAATAATGCTCAATGATGAGTTAAGGGTTTGAATACCCAGAACCATATGATTATGGTGATGAGAAAGTGAAGGGATGATAATTCCCAGTATTGAAATGAGGGACTGAGTTCCCAGGGTCTTTGAAAGACTGATAAATATCTGATAAAAGTAGTACATGTCTCTTTATAGCATTGTTGTAATAAGTTATGTTTGAGAACTTGGCTGATGCTAAAAGAATATGAGAATGTACTTAATAAATCAAGTGAAATCTATTCATGTAGTGATCTGACCATAGATCCATCATCATCAGGAATAGGTGATGGTGAAACGGGTGCCCGCGGCAAAACCCGGAGCACATATTTTGAATATGTGGGGGTAAATGGGCAAAAATATCCTTACGTCCTCTTGAAGAGATTGTTGGAAGGTAAACAAGAAACCTCTCAATCCTTCATGAATATGTCGGGATGGATGTATCATGAATCTCCCAATGATACTTAATGTCGGATCGAGGAGATAAACAAGAAATCTCTCGATTGGTGATGAGAGTGCAGTTGACGCTGTAACTCTGTAGCGAAGGTGCCAGAATACCCTGGCTAGCTAGTTAGTAGAGACACGAGATGTCCTGCATGTGGTATCGTACTGACCGACACAGATGAGGTCATAAGAATCCGACTCTTTTGATGACCTATGTATGGTACTGAGGCGATTTCATAATGGTCGGTTGGAGTATGAGCGGTATATCTCATCTCCTCAGAGCATAAGTGTGATTGTAAAATGTAATCAGCCGTATAGCATGTTTGCTTAAGGATTGAATACAGAGACTCATTGGCTGATGTTGCATTTCTTTGTGCATTCCTTAGTAGATAAATGTTAATTATGTTTCTTTATATTCTCTGCAAAGTAGACAGATGAATTACTTATCTACCATGGGTAGATGCAATGACCTCCTTGAGAATGGAGATTATCTTATTCTGTTCTATGATGAATAATTCTGCCTGATAATGTAAAAGTAACCCCTACTCAGTTTTAATTTGATAAACTGCAATAACAATGTTTTTGCGGAGAGTTATATCTCTCGCTGGGGCAATTTTCAATTGTCTCACCCCCGTGGGAAACATTTTTAGGTATGCATGGAAGGCAGAGCAGAAACCCTAGAATAGGGAAAGAGAAGAAGCAACAACAGGGACAGTAATAAAATCTCAGGTGGAAATATTGTCTGTCTAGTCATATAGATAGTAGTCTTATGTGTCGTCTCTGTACTCTCAGGTCCTCAGAGTTTTAAATGTATCAATCTGAGTTTTGGCTTGGTGCCTCAAAGTTTTTATACTGCATGTGTATATTTGTTAACAGAGCAGTCAATGTTGTAATCCTTGAAAAGGAATGGTACAGGTTGTGTACTTGTGAACCATGCTGAATTTGGAATACTTTGGTTCATGGTTAAAGAGTTTTCCTGTGAATGGATCTCTTTGCAAAAAGTTTTAAATTTTCAGTGATTTTCAGTAATCCGTTGCAAATAATTCACTTCCGCATTAGTTAATCCTATTTTCGCGAGACGGTCGTTTCAATATCGATCTAATTACCATCCAAGAAACAAAAACCTTTCTAACCCCTTTTGCCCTCAAAACTATTGGAGGCAATAGAATCACAAACTGGATCCAACTACCTCCCGAGGGTTTCAAAGGTGGCATCATTGTTGGTTTTAACAACCAGACTCTAGTTTCACAAAACACTTCCATCCTTAACTTCTCCATAACCATTAAATTCATAAACCTTTCCGATGGATATCTCTGGTCTTTCTCAGGTGTCTATGGGGAACCTGGATACAACAAATCCCTATTCCTGGAGGAACTAAACCACCTCATTACAAATTTCTACATGACTCCCTGGGTTTTGGGTGGTGATTTTAATCTGATCACCCAAACCACAGATAGGCTCAATTCAAATCCCTCCACACTATCGATGTCAGCAGCTGATAAAAAATTCTGTCAGATGCTTACAAACCACTCTCTGATCGACATCATACCCTCAAACGCCTTATACACCTGGTCTAGAAACCAGACATTTGCCAGGCTTGACCATTACATTTGTACAAACCTTTGGGAAGATAAACACCCTCTCTCACCAGTTCATATCTCCCATAGAACCATTTCTGACCACTTCCCTCTAATCCTTGATACATCTTCTTCCTTGTGGGGAACTCGACCCTTCAAATTTGAAAACAGTTGGCTCTCCATAGACAACTTCTCCAGATCCTGTCTTGAAGCTTGGACTCTTGCCGACTCACAAACAGCAAACATTGGTCTTCATATCCAAAACAACACAAAAAAGATCAAAACTCACATCAAAAAATGGAAACTACAAAACCCTATGAACTTATTCGATCTTCAAAAAAATCTTGAAGATCAATTCCTCTTTGTGGACAAGGATCCATATGCTGACCCTGCTCTTGTCCTTACCATCAAAGCCTAACTTGACCACATTAACAATTGTATTGACACAAGATGGAGACAAAGGGCAAAAATCACTTGGGCTAAAGAAGGAGATAAAAACACAAAATTCTTTCACAAAATTTGTAACCAAAACTTTCGACATAATGCCATAACCCATCTAACAATAAACGGCAGACTCACAACTCATAAACAATCCATCATAACACACATAAAAAACCATTTTAAAAACATCTTTAATAACAACCACAATCCCATTTGTCTTAATAACTTATCATGGAACACAATTTGTCAAAAAAACATAAAAAATCCTCATGAACTCATCAAACCCTTCTCCCTCGAAGAATTACAATCTGCTATCACTGACCTTGGTAAAAATAAATCTCCCAGACCAGATGGACTTAATGTGGAATTCTACTTGGCAAATTGGAACCACTATAAAAATGATTTCACAGCCTTTCTGTCTGCATTCCATGCTAGTACAAACCCACATAATATCATCAAATTCATAAATAAAACTTTCATCACCCTGATAAAAAAAATAGTCAACCTGAAAACATATCTCACTTCCGTCCCATCAGCCTCATAAATACCTCATATAAAATCATTGCTAAAACTCTAGCAAACAGGATTAAGTCGCACTTGGAAGACATCATCCCTCTTAACCAATCTGCCTTCCTCAAAAATAGAAGTATTCAAGATGCCTTCTTTATGGTAAATGAAACGATTCATCTTTGCCACAAAAATAAATCCCCCCTTCTAGCCATCAAACTTGACTTTGTTAATTGGCAATGTCTTTTAAAAACTCTTAAGGGTTTTGGTTTTCCTGACATTTGGGTTTCTTGGATCCATGCTTGTATATCAACAAACCATTTCTCCACTATCATTAATGGTGTTCCTTTTTGTTATTTCCATAACTCAAATGGACTTAGACAAGGGGACCCTCTCTCTCCTTACCTTTTCATCATCCTGACTACTATCTTCTCCCGCATGATCCAGCTGGGCAAACAAAATGGTCTTATCTCCTCTCCTGATGTTTGCAAGGAGAATATCATTCAATTTGCAGATGATACCATTATCTTCTCCTCCCCAGATGAATCCTCCCTTCAAAATATCTTTAGGATCATTGGTATCTTTTCTTATATCTCTAGGCTAAAAATAAATATAAAAAAACCTTCCATCTTTGGGGTAAATATAAATCAATCTACTTTGGAGCACTTTAGAGACCTCCTAAAATGCAAGACTGAAGAATTCCCTATCAAATATCTGGGAGTCCCCATCACTCCATACAACATTACAAATGTTATATGGACCCCCATCATATCAAAGATAAACACAAAACTCACAAACTGGACAAACAACTTCCTTAACCTCTCGGGTAGGCTTAACCTTTTAAACAATGTCATCACTCCAATTACTACCCACTTCTTGAGCTGCATTCCCCTATCCTCAAAAACAAAATCCATTTTAGACAAAATCTGGAGAAATTTTCTGTGGAACAACTTCCACAAACTGGACAAACCAGGGAAACATTACCATCTCGTAAATTGGAAAACCATATCAGCTCCTCTTGAACAAGGTGGTTGGGGAATCATCAACATTGAAACACACTCTCTCTGCCTTATTGCCAAAATCATTGATAGTCTGCTTCAAAACAAACAAAAAATCTGGACCAATCTCATCAAACACAAATATTATCAAAGCTCTCCACCCTGGCACCAAATCCCTCAGAAAACAGCCTCCCCACTTTGGAAATTCATCAACAAAAACATCCACACGATAACACAAATCATTAACACTCCACCTCACTCACACAAAAATATCTCCTTTTGGTTTGATCCATGGTTTGAAAACAACTCTGTCATAAATCTCAGACCAAATTGGACTATTCCAAATAAACTCCTCAACATAAAGATTGACAAAGCTCTACCGCTTATCACCAGCAATAGATCAAATTCCCTTAAAAGATGTATTCTTTCTCAGATCAGTCAAAATGAATTCAGACATCTAACTCTCTCCCTGGAAAATAACACCTCAAATACTATCACTTGGAAATGGGGTAGAAAATATTCGGTTAAACTTGCCTACACCTTCCTCTCCTACAGAGGTCTTTCCCCATCATCATCAAAGATATGGAAACAGAAATGGCCTCAAAAATACAAAACATTCCTTTGGCTTCTGCTACACAACAAACTTCTCTCAGGTGAAAACATCACAAAAAAGGGTTTCATTGGCCCATTTAGATGTGCACTATGTGAAAAAAATAGTGACTCAGTTGACCATATCTTCTTTAAGTGTATTTTTTCCCAAAATATCTTCTCACATTTTATAAGAAAATGCCTTCCTGACCTCAAGGAAGCCATTTTTCCCTTACAAACAACACCAAATAGACTTTACAAGAATTTCAAAAGCAGTGATCTATTCACCACAATCAGTTGGAATCTTTGGAAAGAAAGAAACAACAGAATTTTCAACAACAAAAAAAACTTGGTCAAAAATATCATATCTCAAATAGATGCCGATCTTTACATCCTAAACGAAATGCAGGTAACCTAATAGATGGGGGACAGGACGACTCCGAGGAAGGTGAATCTGAAGCTTTTTTATTGTGTGATCTCAAAGCCATGGTTGACGACGAGACTGGTGTCAGTTTGGTTAAGCAACAACTGTGATTCCTCTTTCAGGCGAATGCCTTTATTAACAAACTAGGGTTCATCATCTTCAAAACACCAAGAGGCTTGTTATGGGGTGCCTCCCCCTCATTATCAAAACATTGCTTTTTATCTGCTTACTTTTTTCAGTTTTTCACTCTGTTGCTTTTCCCAACATTCTGTAAGTTTTTCACATAAGCAGGTTTTGCTTGCTTGATGTGCTATCAATATATGACTTTACCTTTCCTAAAAAAAAATCTTCTTCTGAGTTAAAAATGTATTTTATTATATTTTTCTGAGTTTAAATACTTAGTTATGAATTTTGCAAGTTATTACTTATTTAGTAAATCCATTAAAATCACATATTTTCAACATCAGAATTTGGCAACAAACCGGTACCATTAGAAATCTCATATTTTTTTGATTTCAAAACATATTTTATTTTATTTTATTTTTCTAAGCTATAAATAATTAGATATGGATTTTTAAAAATCAGCCAACCAGAAATTAAGATAAAGCCACATATACAAGATTATCCATCTGGATGAATCAGGGCGAGTTGGCCACATCTGGGTCAGACATGTGGATTGGTCCTACCGCCAGCCAGACAAAATAAACATACGGTCAACAAAAATAACCTGAACTTGAAAAGTTTAAATACTCTTCACTCGTAAAACAAAAACCAAACACGTGTGGGGGCATATTTGGTAACATAGACTCTTGCTTCATCGTCCTCAACTGCAAGGTATCGGGGACTCGTGAAGCACCCGTCTGTGGACAGAACAAAGGACTCCCACTCAGCCAGGGATCCTTGTTGCCGAGCAAAATCACTAAGGGATTCTGCATCCAATACCTGATGCATCAACGAGCTCATCAACCCAAAAATAAGGCGGCGATGGAAATCACGAGACCTAAAACCAAGCCTCCGCCATGACTGTTAGGGAGGAGAATCTGAAAACTGGCGCTGAGGGGCAGAAACAAGAAGCTGTTCATCCAGGTAGCTTTGATAGACCTGGACGAAGTCACAACAAGTGTAAACTAAGATTCTTTGGTAGTGAAGGGATCGGTAATACTAGAAATCTCAGAAAGGGGTAAAAAGAGGGGAAAGCATCCTACCCGAATATCAGTGAAATTGAGTGATTTCAGAGAGTCTTGGACACGAGTACAAGACGCCAACATCATCAACCAGGCCCACGATGCTCTGAGGTGCGGTGATGAACCGGGTCTAGCTGCTCGCAGATGGCGGAGTTGGGTTAACCGGCCTGGGGTTAAAGGAGGCCAAAGCAACACCTAGGGGCACCTGCTTGTGCTGTGCTTAAGATGAGAGGAGGGTTTTATATGGGTCCGAAGCACCAGGGCAGCGAGGAAGTGGAAGAAAAGAGGAGAACAGGGCACGAACAGGGGCGTGATGGAGGCACACAAGGCTAAAGGGTTTGGGGTAATAAAACCCTAGGAAACCTAGGATGGAAAGGCACGGGACCGAGTGAGGAAGTGAAGGAGAAGAAATCAGAGGCAATGGTGGACCAGAGAGGGAGAAAAATTCGAGATGAAATCAGGAAACCAAGCCACTACTGTAGCACGCCGAACGGGAAAGAAGCGAGGAGGAAGAAAGCCCGTTGGCCGTGAGATTAGAATCGGACGGCTAAAAGAAAATTCAGATTTTAACAACGGTCCAGAAATCAAGCGTGACACACAACCATATCCTAATCAAAATCGAATATAGTGATGTATTAATTTATTTATCTTTTTTCTCTCTCCTTATTTGAGGGTCCAAACATTATCCAAATTAAATGAAAATTGACACATAACCTATTTTTGATATGAGGAATCCGAATATGCAATTAGTTTTGTCTTTTGAGAATTTTTAATGTGTTAAATAAATCAAAACTTATTTTCTCTTTCCTTATGTTTTAATGACTTTAAGATTATCCAAAATTTATGAAACTTCACCCACAAGTCATATTTAATGTGTTGGATACGAATCTGCCATAAATTTTACATGTTGGAGAGGTTTGTACATTTATTTAATATTTTGAAGGTTCTACATGCTTTCTCTCTCCTGATTTCACCTTTTAAGCAAACTTCCTCCAAATTAGATGAAAATTCACCCAAAGGCTATATTTACTATGTAGATTACGAATCCAAGATTATTATCTTCTTTTGGAGTCATTTACTATTTTATTTGATATTTTGGGGAAAACACACATCTTCTTTTCCAATTTGAATTAAATTTATTATTATTGTGTGAATAATATAAAACTTGTCTCCCAAGGCAATTGGGACCCAAGGAACACAATTTTTAACTTAGATTCCACTTTTGAGATTTCCTTTAATGATATATGCCATATGTCCCATTAGTGGCCCATTAACCAAAACTATTCATCCAATTAAGTTCTTTAACTTCTTATTACCATCTAAACGAGTCATATGTGATTATTAAACATGAATTATCATTATTCCATTATATACATTAGGTGACACATTTTATGTTCCATTATTGGCATAAGTCTAATGTGAGAGCATTAGGTTATATTAGGGTGATCTATACATGCATTAGCTCATTAGTTTATACTAAATATCATTTAGATCTATCCTTAACCTCGTCTGGCTAAGCCCAAGAGGTCAAAGTTCTAGGGTAGGATTCAAGATCTAGTATGTTACATGATCAGTTGGCATTAACGGCTCCTTGCAGTTCTACTATTGAGTCGGTCTATGATATAATAAATTTCTAGGGTTCTATAATCGTCCTCAATATATATGCATAAATAGTGGATAATGAGGATCCAAAAACTTAAATGACAATACAAATCATATTCAGAGTATACAAACATTCAATGATGTGTTTTGATGTATAATGATGAAGATCAAAATATTAGGTGGCCAAATACCTCTGAATATACTTGAGGTTTATAATGAATATTCATGAAAAACTTCATATAATGAGACATGTTTGAAGTGCTTTTATAAATATCTTGAACTATATGGTCCTTGGATTTAGCCTTTTTGAGGAAGTCATGTGTGATGAAGTGAAATTTTAGGATTCTCGATATCCAATTGAATAAGTGGAATCATGAATTTTAGAATGCAAATGACTTTCAAATCTATACATTTATGTGCACGTTGACATCATTGATACAATCCCTATGTTTATGCCCCCTTTGAGGTATTTTAATTGATAGGTCAAATAGTTGGGTTTTGGGCATTAGACTTTGATAGAATGTAATTGTGATTATGATAAAGCAATGTCTCAAATTTCATGATTAAATGAGGCTCCTAGATAAAGTTGTTAGGTTTGGATATTATCAAATAATGTATATTTTGATGTATCCTTGAATAAGGTAATCTTTAGCCAAATTTGCATTATCCTTTGTATGACATATGTGACTGTGGGTAATGTAGCAGCAGATTGCCTAGTGAGCACCGTGATCATGGCCTTAGATGAAATCAAATAGTTGAGGAGGTCATCCTCTTTACAAAAGTTATGGCCAATCTCGGGGCAGCGTGCTGTTATGACAGTAAGAATGCCCGTCGTGGGCCGAGGAAAAATTTCTAATAGCCAAACAAGTGTGTTGTGTCGAGGAGAGAAACCAAGGGAATGAGTTTCCAGTTCTCTCAGACTCTTCAATCTCCCACAGAGCAGAGATGAGGGAGTTCCACCTCCCCATCTGTGTTGCTTCCCCAATCACCTTGACATGTGGGAGATGAGAGAAGGGTTGAGAGGCTAGAGGGGATTTAAAGAGAGGAGAATCAAGTATAAGGCTAGTAGAACATGTCTTCGGTGCATTTGTGTGGATCCTGTGGTCGACCCAGTACTACTTACCAGAAGAGGACGATGAGGATGGAGGAGGCTCTCGGCTACTGCCCGTCAAGCTCTAGCACCATTATCACGTTCCTGGAGATCAAACATCGCTAATTAAAGCAAGAGATCAGAGAACCGTGACAGATTTCCCTTGCACCTCTCTTCTTCCATTA
This sequence comes from Alisma plantago-aquatica, assembly GCA_963693085.1. NCBI lineage: Eukaryota > Viridiplantae > Streptophyta > Magnoliopsida > Alismatales > Alismataceae > Alisma > Alisma plantago-aquatica. The sequence continues at coordinate 1,266,352,918 of OY856412.1, read as the reverse complement.
CATCATCTATTGACAATGATGGTGGGCTCTCTGAACCACACAAAGGCGTCGATCTCTCATCAGATACGCAGTCGCGACAACAACCTGGGCAAGGGAGAGAGATGGCACTGGCTTAGGTTGCGACTATGAACTCACGTAGACATAGGCAGCTGTTGGATGTGGAAGGTACTAGCGAGAGGAATGAAGAGGGTGACGACAATCTGGGTCACAGAGATCGAATAGCACACGATGACCGTGAGACTGAGTCCCGCTGCGGACTCACATCGCTTGGAACGGGAAAAAGGAGAAGAGGGAGAGTCCTAAACCGGCTGAATCATTATGAACCGGGTTCAAAACTCCTAAACCGTCCAGACCCTAGTAAGGCAAGTGAAGCCACACCCCCACAGGGCCACGTGGTGGCGTTCCATTGGACCAAAAAGGTAAAAATCCCAAAAATGCCCAGTTCTTATATAATTCATAGTAATTAGCTTGATGATCAGAAAAATACAAATAATATATCAAAATTCTTATAAAAATGTGTAGAACAACATGAAAGCATAATATCATCTGTTTGATGTACTAATATTAGTGATATCATCCATGTTGTGAAATGCTTATTTGATGGATAATAAATATCAAATGATGGCTTACAATTATGATAAAATGTCATTAAATCTATATTCATGTTTATAATCCATTTAAGGTCAGTGATTATGATTTTGATGCATGAAATCATGTAATTTTCTCCATATGGCTAATTAGGGCTAATAACCCTAATTAATGTGCAATAATTACAAAGATGCTCAACAAACCTTGAAAATTGCAGTGTAAGCTTATATCAGAAACTGGAGGCTAAGCTATAATTATTGGATCATAATTATGCATATAAATAAGGTTATACGTTTAAGGATCAGATAATGATGAGAAAACCCTAATTGGACTAATTTAAGTAATCTAGGGTTAATACATGCAAATAATGAAATGGAAACTAATGTTCAAATGATGCACCACAATATGGAATATGACATCAATAAGATAATTACGTGATGACAAAACAAGTAATAATGAGATATCATAATGACCAAGCTAAACCCTAGAATGGACATAATTAGGGTTTAGATGAGGTATAAAGTAATGGAGAATCTAATGATAGTATATGATCTTGTCTTAATCAAGGGTTGCCAAGGATATATATGCCATCAAGAATATGATTATTAGATTATCTCTTGATCAAGGTACGCCATTACCTCTTACTTGGCTTATTAAACAATATGCTTGTGGTATATGTGTAGTAAAATACTTGGCATATGATATTGGATGAAATGATTGTTCTTGTATGATATGTTGCTTGAATTTCAAAACTTATTGTTATGAACACATGAAACATAATATACCCATTCCATTATATCCAAACACTCTAACTCTTTGGTAGTAAAGTGCTGGAAAGTAAAATACTTCAAATCTTTGGTAGTCGATCATAAAGGCCTTAATGCATTCAACTCTCAGGTAGTAAATGCATGGATGATTTATGAAAAATGTGCCTGAAATATGTGTTCTCTTTTGTTAATAAACATTCATTCAAGTATGCTTTTGTAATATTTCTTTTGTTACTACCAAGTATTAGCTTTATCTTATTTCCAAGCTTAGTAATGAGAGGTATATAAAAAGACACATAGGCATACTCAGTACAATATTCTTGAATATTGTGTTGACGTGTACCACATGTAATCTGTTGTTTAGGTTGTGGACATGTGCTTTTGAAGAACCAGGATAGTTGAGAGTTGTATGGTGAGCTGATGTACATGTGGACCTATTGTCTTAAGATCATGTTGTTTAGTGGTAGTACATGTATATGTAAAGGTTTTGTATTCAACAAGTAATATCAAATGTTGTAATAATTCATTATGTAATTATATGTTAAATGGTGAACATGTGTTGTGGTTTGTTTATTGTTCATGTGCATGTGATGTTGTTGTTTCCTTATATCTTCCTATGATTTTCTTTTTCTTAGCCTAGTATGTTGTGTTTAAATTGGGATTCTCACTGTGGTGAGGGTTTTAATTTGGACATCACACATTAGATTAAGCTTTAGAAAATCTGGGGACATCACAAGTGGTATCAGAACATGAACAATAGCAAAGCCTGACATTTTCTCACTATGCAACTAAAAACTAAAGAACCTTGAACTTAAAACAAATCATTAGGGTTAGATTAGTCATCTTTTAGAGACTAGATCTGACCTAGCCCATAGGTTAGCACATGTATGTCTGAGAACTAGGTCTAGACTGGTGCTTATTGTATAACAAGTCCTTAGACGTCATTCTTTCCTTGTAGTGCAACGATATGGGACGTTTCACTATTTGGAAATGACGTACATCAAGGGAAGAGAAATCCTAGGCATATGACACTCATTGTCTAGGATAGCTACACTAGTATACACTCTGTTCTCACCCTTTTTACTAGTTTTCATGCCACTGTACTCTCTACTATGTGTGGAACACTCATTTTCTAGATTTGATTTTTGATTCCAATCAGATAGAATCTTGATAGTTATCTCTGACGCTTATTTTATTGAAGAAAAACTATATAATATTTTATTATATATGTAAGTATTACAAAAATGTGTCCCCACACATGTACGAGTAGGAGGTGGTCATGCAACCTAAGTGAAAGTGAATGCCATCAGACTAGAAAAGAGAATAGTTCTAGATTAGATGTCTAAAACCCTGTTACAATGTGATAGATGGAATAGATAATATGATATTAGATTTTATGATCTAAGTTCGATATAGTAATTAAGTTGGTTTATGAAGATATAGTTTGTTTTGAGGAAATTCCAGTTTTGAGGATTTGAGATAAGGTTTTATGATGTAAGTACATAGGCTTTTATGAGATAAGATAAGATAAGTTAAGATAAGCTATGTAAGACAAGGTTGTGAATCAACATGACCCTCGAGCTCTTTTACGAAGGAGGACTGACACGATTTTACCGTGCGTATAATGCAAGTGCACTCGTCAATGTAGTATAGGCCCTTGTGAGGCCCGAATCGAACTTAGGGACACTAAATTATTGGTAGACTACTACTAACTACTCACAATCAGCTAGACCAATAAAAAAGTTATGAGAGTTGTTGTGAAATAAAAGAAAATTAAATAAAACAAAGCAATCAATTAAGTGTTTAGTTTAATCAATTCAAATAGAGATCATTAGGATTGCGGTTTCACCGTGGGTTTTCATTATATGAATTTCCATATAGTTAATCAGATTTATCTCTCAATCCGGGTAGTGGCCTGTAGTCAGAATTGTTCACTGTCATGAAACAAGTCACTACCTATGTCTTGGTCGGTTCCACTGTCATAGTAACCTATACCCTAAACTAGGTGCATTAAAATCGACCTCTGGGTTTCCACCATTAGCCGTACATCACCTTGTTCAAGGGATTTGTTAATTAATGTGAATTTCATCTCTTTTCAACCGTTAATTCTTCTTTCAAAGTAATTAAAGGCATTAGATTATCATTATGATGATCAAGCATAATAATATAATTGAGAAAATGAAATCATACCATGGATTTAAGAGATAAATTATGAATTACTATGATAAAAATGTCATACAATGCTTCCCCGGGCTACTCCCGGTCCTAAAGATAAAGAGGATTAGCCCCGCATGTTCATCTCAGAGCAAGACATGATTGAAGAAAGGGGAAACATGGAGAAAAACGTGGATAAAGTAATGAAACCCCTAAATGGAGAAGATCCAATGGTTCCTCGGTGTAGAGTGCGCGATCTACAACCTTTCGATGGAGGAAAATATTTTCGTCGGCCTCCGGAACGACTGGGGCGTGCTTCTGGGCTCCATTCTTCTCTCTACACCTTCTCGGGATGTGTGCAGCTACTAATGACATGATACCCTGCTCTTGGCCGCCGTCATTAGGTATAATCACCGAGTTAGTTTGAAAAAATATCACAACCGTTGGATTAGAGCAGATCTGAAGCAAACTCTAATCTGACGGTGTCGATACCATCGACGCGGGTCGATGGTATCGACCCCTCATGATATCGGCAAACCTTCTTTCTTTTCCGTCAGTGCGCCTGATCCTGGCTCGATACCATCGATGCAGGTGGATGGTATCGACACCCTTAGGCATCAGTTTTATCCCTTTTCCGTCGCTGAAGCTGAAAGCGTCGATAGTATCGACTGTGGTGTTGATAGTATCGACTGACTGGTCGCCAGCAACTTGATGGTACGTCGCTACCATCGACTTCCCAGTCGATGGTATCGACTCTGCGCTGCTCCTTGCGGCTGCCTGCCTATGGCTGTGTCGATAGTATCGACTGCTGTTGATGGTATCGACAGCTGCATATATGTGTTTTTCCTGAAATTGCAAAACAAAACCACATCAGCTGAGATAAAACCTATTATTGTAATCATTTATGCTCAAAACAATAAAATAAGAGAGATTTGACACTGAGAAGGATCATAGACTAAAGTAAGTAAATTATGCAATATTAACCACCAAAATGACCAATAAACACATAAATCACAAGTAAAACAAGTCTATAAATGCGACTCAAAATCATCACATCAAGGACCTGTAATGTTAGGACCCATTTTAGGGTTAACTCCAAAGAGAGTGAGACCTAGAGGTAGAAGGTCAGAGAACCTAAAATCCAAGATATGAGAATTATGAGAAATATGTGTTATGATATGTCCTAAACTAGACTACTCCTAAGTGATTGAGTTGAGTTGCTTAATGCATGATTCCTATAGTCTTTTTTTTCAAACCCTAGATGTCCTTGGGAGGACCAAAACCTAGAGTCAGAGAGAGGTTGTCTATACGTGTACATGTGAACATGGTTATAAGAACCTACCATCTGGGTCAGGGAGAGAGAGAGAGTCCCAAGACCCTGGAGGAGGTAACTGTATTGGTTTCTATGAAGCCTCATGCTCGGGTTGGTGGTTCCCATGTAGGACTCTAGTGGTGTACATGTAAGAGAGAGACGAGATATAGTATTTCATGGTTAGAGATATATGAAGGGAATGTCATATCATGTTTTGGTTTGGGCTTATGTGGCTAGAGCTTGTAAATCTATCAACTAGTACCAATGAGGTAATCTGAGAACCTCATACCTAAGAGGAAAGATCAAGTTTGTGTGTGTAAGAAACTCAAAGAGATGAGTACACTTAGAGAGAGTGAGCGTGACATTACCCTTAGGATGGTTAGGAGAACCTCAACTAGACTAGATAAAGTTTTGATATATGTTCGACATGCCACTAGTAAAAGTTTGTTTAGCACAATCATGATGTAATTTATATAAGAATATGTTCTAATCTTGAGATGTGATATGTAGATATGACATGATGGAAAACTTAGAGATGTTTTAAGTCTCTTTATCAATACATGGTTAACCATATACATGAATAATAATGATAATGCAATATAGTTGGTTAATCTAATGATGAAGTTACTCATACAGCTTGTAACTTGATATGAGAAAGTGAAATGAGATAATATTAATGATAAACATTGAATGTTGGTGGTTAATAAAGATATTGAACATAATTTGAAAGTTGCCACAATGAGATGTTGGTGACACAACAACATGATGAAGATGGATAAAGTGAGTTAATTATAATCAACTCCCTCAAAAAAAAATGTTAGTGTTGGAACCTTAATTCTTGGGCAAGTGAGCACAAAAATCCTAATTGGAAATTTGACACAACCTAAGAATCTAAATCATGTTATATGTTGAGTGGTTCACCTTAGATGCTTTTAAATATTTTAGAAGCATTTTGGATATATGGTTCTAGGTATCTTGTGTGTATATGTTGCAGCTAGAGTGCTGCCCTAAATATGGATGAATATCTTTGGTTTATTTCAAAGTAAGAGATGGATTAATTTTGAGGTCAAAATTTATTTTAAGATGTATATGATGTGATAGAATGGACTTTGGCTTAACTTTGAGGACGAAGTTTCTTTTAAGGTGTGTAGGATGTGATGAAGTGAAATTTTCGGATTCTATCTAGCCAACTGAATAAGTGGAATCATGAATTTTAGAATGCAAATGACTTTCAAATCTATACATTTATGTGCATGTTGAAATCATTGATACAATCCCTATGTTTATGCCCCCTTTGAGGTATTTTTATTTGATAAGTCAAATAGTTGGGTTTTGGGCATTAGACTTTTATAGAATGTGATTGTGACTATAATAAAATAATGTCTCAAATTTCATGATTAAATGAGGTTCCTACACAAAGTTTTTAGGTTTGAATATTACCAAATAATGTATATTTTGATGTATCAACGAATAAGGTACTCTTTAGCCAAATTAGCATTATAATTTGTACGACATATGTGGCTGTGGGTAACGTAGCAATGGATTTCCTAGTGAGAACCATGATCACAACATTGGATGAAATCAAATGGCTGAGGAGTGTTGGATCTAAGGGCTCTAGAGGGGGGGGGTGAATAGAGCTACAAAATTTCTCACAAAACATATTACTTCAAATTATATCAAGTTTACAACAATATCTTAATTGCAATTTGAGGTCCTATCTTACAAGCATAGAAAGGATGAGAGAGATTGATAGAAAGCACTTGATAAAGAGATGTAGAGTGGTTCCACACTTCAAACTAGAAGTGAGTCAATCCACTACCTAGAGAGGTCAAACTCTAGGACTTTGCAAGTGCTTTTCTCTATATTATCACCAATAAGAGTTACAACACAAGACCATTAAAGGACTTACCCATCCAACCACAAGGAGATATCCACCTTACCAAAGGACTTACCCACTTAGCTTGAGTCTTCAACACCAAGGTCTTACCCACTCAAGCTCAAGTCTTCCGCCTCGAAGGACTTTACTTCTCCTCTTGGATCTTCATCCTTTGCATTCTTCTTCACCTAGAGAAGATCACCACCTTTTCATCAACCTTGATGAGGACCAGCTATAGCTTCTTCTTCACTCGATGGAGCTTGCTTCACCTTTTCTTCATGTTGGAAGGGGATAGGGAAGTAGGAGAAGATGATAGCTTTACAGGCACAAGGGTGGATATCTCTTACAATATGCCTAACTCAGTCACAAATCACGAAATGAAGTGTAAACTAGAGAGAGAAAGGGGCTCCAAGAGTAGTAGCACACTCAACTATAGCAAGGACCTTGAAAATCGTGAATGAGCAAACTTAGAATGAACTCCAAGGGGTCCTATTTATAGCTGGGGGTGCTCCCTTGAGATGGGGGAAACTTACGTGAAATATAGACATTTTGCATAAGGCAACATATGTATTTTCACCCAAACCAAGTCACCAATGGTTATAATCACTTTTTCTATGTTTTTCATACAATGCATTCGGTCGATTTTCAATAAAGGTAATTCAACTGATCAACTAAAAGACAAAGCCAATTTTCAAACTACCAGTTGAGTTTGTTCTGGAGAACTCGACCGATGAGATAAAATTGAGTTTGCTTAGTGAGTTGATCGATCAAGTTCTGTGAATGCACAACTCAACCGATGGGTCATCTTTAGAAAATCCATCATAGGACTGGTCGAGATTGTAACTCGACCGATGAACAGCCTGTGATCAATTTTCTAAATTGACTTATAGGTGATTAAACCTTGGTATTAAGTGTCCCACATATTTTTCTCATCTTAGTTACAAGTCATATCATCAATACAAGTGATTAAAAAATTCTTCTAAGGTTGTTTGAAGTGATTTCCTTATTAGCACACTTGCATTGTATTTGACTTGAACTTGGACAAGCTAGGGCATGTTTTATTTGATCCTTTTCATGTACCTAAAGCTAGAAATCAATTTTGAACAAACATATTAGACACATATGAATGGAATGGTTGAGTCATTATCAAACTATGGACAATGTATAACCTTTAGGTCAAAATTCTCCCCTTTTTGACAATGACAAACCATTCCTCAATCATATTGAAAAGGATATTGAAATTATACCTTTGCCTTGTGAATTGTAAGGGGATTCAAGATTTTAACAATGTGAAGTACTCCTCCTCAGTCTATGCTTATTTTAATCTGCATAGTTAGTCTATCTACACAAAGAAATATAACATACATGTACTATATGGTCCTTTAGAAAGTCACATGATAAAGCATATAATGAACAAGAAAAGGATCACATAGGCAATAAAAGTAATATGGTTGATCTTCCTTCAAAACATTGAAATTCTCTCCCCCTTATGACATTATCAAAAAGGAAGAGGGGGTAGAAGAGCATAAAAGTAGGTCTTCCCCAAGCACAACCAAACAAATATCCAAAATAGGCAATCTCAAAACATTCACCAAACATAGGCGAGAGAAACAAACAAGCTAAGTCATAATCAAAATATGGTGAAACATGGCACCAACTCATAAGATATAACAGCTCAAAGAGTAATAGTGCACATAAAATAGTTTACAACCCAGAGTGCAAGTTCTCATAAAACAATTACAAGCCAAACCGATGAAAGCTAAAAAGATAGAATAGTACAACTCAGATCATGTGCCAAGATGTTTCTAATACAAAATAGCCTAGAAAGATATATATGATTAGCAAACTAGACTAAAAACTAAGAACATCTAGATATCTAGGTCATATATATCTACATCATCTACAACATCATCAACATCAGGCTCGTAGTCATCATCTCCATCTGAAGGTGCAACAACATCGCTTTCATCACCGAAGTCACTAGAAAAACCATCAGAGACATCGCCATCGTCACATGTAGCACCATCATCCTCACCATCGTCAGTAGCCTTGTCAGCATCAGCAGTCTCCTCATAAGCCTGGTCCAACATCTCCTCATCAATAGAGGGACTGAAGCGATGACTGGGCCAACGAGCATTCTGCTCATCCCAAGTCATACCAAGAGCATAGAGCTCATTGGCCTGTGGGAAGGAAGGAGCAGAATTGCCAAGGTTGGAAAGCAAAGTGGCCAAGGGGTTAGTAGGTAGAGGCAGGATAATGGGAGCATGTCCACTAGAAGTAGAGGGTGTGGGAGTAGTGAAAGGTGTAGGTGCAGGTGGTGGGGTAGGGTAAAAGTGATTGTATGCATAGGATGCATAATCACTTCCTGGGTAAGGCTGGTAGGCTGGGTAGGGATGCACATAGGACATGTTCATGTTTGACATGATTGAACATAAACCATGATGTAGGTGCTCCTGGACCTAGAGGTTGTATGCTTGTTGATCTATCATGTAACCCAAGAGGGCTTCATTTGACACACGAAATGACGCACATGCAGGTCGGGTAGGCTGAGGAGGTGGAGGTGCTCGGGTAGAGGTCAAGGAAGGTGCAGAAGTAGAAGCAGAGTTAGAGGCACCAGATGTGGTGGACGAAAGGATAGGTACAGACTTTTGAATGGTGGTATCAATGATACATACTCCCTTCTGGGTAGGTCTATAATGGAAGTCATGGAAGAGAGATTTCTCAGTTGCAAATTGAAAAAGACCACATATCAAGGTAGGGTGGGTGCCACATGTATTCTTGCCTGAGTCGAAGCAATTCATATGGTAGAGGATGTATCTAGACCACTTGACTCTAACATTCTCTAAGAGGAAGTACATGATTACCGCAATGTTCTCTACAATATCCATTTAATTTTTCTTTGGATGGATGTTGTAGTTGACCACTAAGGCAAGGATATGCCTATTGAGATCCAAGGTAGAGGATTGAACAATGCTCTTCTTCTTATAGGAGAACTAAGGTTTCTTCAAGTAATGATGGATTTCAGGAAGAGTGAGATCATATTGCTTGTATAATGACTCGAGGTCAAGAAGGTCAAAATACTCATTGTAATCCTTATGACAGGTGTCAGTCTCATCGGTACCAGAGAAAAAGATGTTTAAGGTATCCTCTGAGACTTGGAATTTCTTCCCGGCTATCATAGATATTAGGATCACTTGAGTATTAGGAGGGAGTATAAGGGTGTTGTAATTCCAATGCAAGTTCACATAGAATTTGTGAACCGCTTTCCTACTAGTCATGGAATTGTGGTAGCACACACGTTCAATACCCAGGGTAGAGAGATGGTGAACGTGTAACAACTTCATAACTTGATCGATGACCTCTTGGCGTCTAGGGATAGGTTCAAAGAGGGTGAGAAAAGGGAAATGATTTCATGGGAGGAAGTCCTTGTATCTATTAACAACCTCATTTGAGACAATGAGTCTCATAAAAAGGGATCAAGCAGGAAGATGAAGAGGAGGATGGTGCATTGCTAGGGGCAGCTCTCTTCCTTCTATTTGAAGCCATAGAGAAGGAATAGAGAGGAAGGAGAAAGCATAAGCACAAAACACACCGCCAAAAACATTCACACACCTAGGTTTAACAAGGGGGAAGGTCAAGGATGGTCTACCTAGGTTGGATTAGGGCTAGATGAGGAAGGGAAGGTCAAGGGTGGAGAGCTTAGGGCTAATGGAGGTAGAATTGGTTGACTCTTCTCTAGTTGAGACAGATAATAGTCGGCCGAACCCAACTTAAGTGTTCTCTAGCCTGGCCATCAGTTGAGTTCTGTGAACTCAGAAACTCGACCGATTGGCTTTTTAATAAAGCTCTCGGCCATCGATTGGTCGAGTTTTCCATGGGGTAACTCGACCGATGGTCAACATGACCTAAAACCATCAAACTTAATTTCTAGCCATTTGAGTGCTAATTAAATTTATTTTTCAAGTCCATTATGTATATTAAACATACTTAGGCACATATCACTCATCATTGGTTACTATTTTGTGATAAAACATGCATTTGCAAAAAATACCCAAAAACAAGAGAAAACAAGGCAAAATGAACATGAAAAAAATGTTTTTAAGCATATTAGCGAGCAAAGATGATTCAAATAGATACAAGACATATAGGATATATAACAAATAGCTAGAAGGAATAAAAATTCATTCAAAATAGTTATAAGAAATTTTGATCTAATAAAATTAAATTTCTCTCTAGATAGAGGTTTAGTGAAAATGTCCGCCAACTAATTTTCCGTATCCACATGCATGATATAGATATCCTTCTTGGCAATGTGATCATGAAGAAAGTGGCGGTGAACCTCTATATGTTTAGATCTACTATGCAATATAGGATTGTAAGACAAGTTAATTACACTAGTATTATCACAATAGATAGGAGAATCGTCAAAATGAATGTTAAAGTCTTGGAGCATTTGCTTCATCCATAGGACCTGGGCACAACAACTCTCAGCTGTAATGTATTCAGTCTCAATGATTGATAATGCCACTGTACTCTATTTCTTGGAGAACCAAGACACCAAGCATGGTCCTAGGAGGAAATAAAGTTCCACTTGTGCACTTTCTATCAATCAAGCACCCTGCATAATTGGCATCACTATAAGTAGTAAGAGTAAAGTCCCTTGACTTGGGATACCATAGTGCAAAGTTTGGAGTTTTGGCTAAGTACCTTAGAATCCTCTTAATAGCTATAAGATGTGATTTCTTAGGATTTGATTGAAAGTGAGCACACAAGCCAACACTAAACATTATATCAGGTCTAGAGGCAGTTAAGTAAAGTAAATTTCCAATCATACCTCTATAGAGCTTCTCATCTACCTTCTCACCTTCTTCATCTTTATCAAGTTTGGCGGTGTTTGACATGGATGTGTCCATGGGCTTGGTGTTCTCCATCCCAAAGCACTTAAGTAGTTCATTTGTGTACTTACCTTGGTTGATAAAGTTCCCATATTATGTTTGCTTCATTTGAAAGCTGAGGAAGAATGTGAGTTCACCCATCATACTCATCTCAAATTCACTCTACATAAGATCACTAAATTCTTTGCAAATATCAAGGTTAGTTCCACCAAAAATGATATCATCAACATATATTTGAATGATAAGAAAATTGTTAGAAGTGTGTTTTAGAAACAAGGCAGAATCCACTTTGCCCATGATATAACCATGATCTAACAAGAAGTTCTTTAATTTCTTATGCCAAGCCCTTTGTGCTTGTTTGAGTCCATAGAGAGATTTTTGCAACAAATAAACATGGTTAGGTAGACTATCATGTTCAAAGCCTGGAGGTTGTGCAATATATACTTCCTACTCAATTGTACCATTCAAAAATGTACTTTTAACATCCATTTGAAACAAAAGAAAACCTTTATAAGTAGAAAAAGAAGGCAACATACGAATTGACTCAAGTCTAGCTACAGGTGCATATGTCTCATCAAAGTCTATACCTTCTTGTTGATTGTAGCCTTGAGCCACTAACCTTGCTTTGTTTCTTGCCTCTTTCATCAAATTTGTTTAGGTAGATCCATTTGGTGCCAATGATCTTTCTATCACTTGGTCTTGGCACGAGGATCCAAACTTTATTCTTCTCAAATTGTTCTAGCTCCTCTTGCATAGCTAGGATCCATTCTTCATCCCCAAGAGCTTCCTTGAAATTCTTAGGCTCGAGTTGTGAGATGAAAGTGATGTTGGCTTGTTCTTTGTTGAATGCATCCCGTGTCTTTACTCTTTCAAATGGATCACCTAAAATCAGCTCCTTTGGATGATTCTTTGTAAACCGGGGGGTTGGATCCTTCTTTTCATCATATTTGAGTAACCACTTCTTTTCCCTTTTGGGTGATGTTGATCTCTTTAAGAATAGAAATTACTTCACCTGGAACATCATCATTTGGAACAATATCTTTGGGAATAGAGGGGTTAGTCTCAATAAACTTTACATTAGTAGTTTCTTCTACTTTAGCAAGATCAACATTAAAAACTCTATAAGCCTTACTAGTAGTGCTATAGCCAAGAAAGAAAGCCTTGTACCATTTCAGATCAAACTTATCGAGAGAATCTTTCATATAAAAAAAAGGACATCCAAAAATGTGGAAATACTTGATAGAAGGCTTCCTACCACGCCATAGCTCATAGGGGGTTTTCTTTAGTGAAGGATGAGTAAAAACCCAGTTTTGCACAAAACATGAGGTACTGACAGCTTCAACCCAAAACTTCTTAGGAGTATCATACTCTAGAAGCATGGTCCTAGCCATCTCCTGTAAAGACCTATTCTTCCTCTCTACAACCCCATTTTGTTGAGGTGTTCGATGGTGAAGAGAAGTTATGTGCATAACCCGATTCTTGAAAAAAACAATCAAAAAGTTCATTTTCAAATTCTCCCCCATAGTCACTACGGATGGAAACAATGCGACAAAAATCTTCATTCTCAACTCATTTATAAAAGCTCGAGAAAACATCAAGCGTATCACTTTTAGAAATGAAAAAAAGGTCCAACTATATCTAGAGAAATCATAGACAATAACAAGGCAATACTTAGAACCACAAAGCGATTGAATTTGCATTGGTCCAAATTTATCAATGTGAAGAAGCTCAAGAGCTCTCTTAGTACTAAGGACTCCTTTGGATTTGAAGGAGGACTTGGTTTGCTTTCCTTGGTTACAATGTTGGCATTCCTCAATCTTTTCAAAATTCAATTTAGGAAGACCCTTGACCAAGTCCTTTTTGCTCAACTTCTTCAACTGATGCATATTTACATGACCAAGTCGGCGGTACCAAAGAGAAATATCATTCGAGTTGACTACTAGGCATCTACCAACAACATGCTTAATAGAGTCAAGAACAATAACATAAAGATTAACACTTCTAGTTCCCTTATATATAACTTGAAAGGTGAGGGAATCTAGAATCAAGCATTCAAAGGAAGTAAATAGCACAAGGTAACATTATCACAAAGTTAACTAACGCTAATTAAATTGTGATGTAGGCCATCCACAAAAAGAACATTCTTGATACATAAGGATTCACCTACATCACCCTCACCTTTGACTTTACCTTTCTTGTTGTCCCCAAAGGTGACCGATCCTCCTTTCTTCTTGGTGAAGTTGTTGAAATGGCTTCTATCACCTGTCATATGCTTAGTGTAGCCACTATCAACAATCCATATTCCTTTTTCCTGTAAGAAAAGAGAATGTCAGTTCCCAACTCAAACTTTGAGATTCAGAGTTAGCTTGGAGACCTACTTCATCTTTGGGTTGGTCCCTTCAGGCTTGTAAGGATAATAAGTAGAGTAATAATCATCACATTTGCAATAAGAACAAACCATAGGGTTCTTAGTGCTAGAAGACTATCCTATAAAGAAAGAGGTCTCCTTGCTCTTTTTCTTACCTTTGGCTTTGCTCTTGCCTTTTGATGCTCCCCCTACAAATCCCAAACCACTAGTACCACTTTGTTTGGTATAATGGTCAAGGATTTCATTTAGGGAGTTCTTTCCTTTGAGGAATTTCTATAGATATTCTCTCAATCTATGGTTATCATCATTTAAAGAAACAATGGTAGAACATAAACTAGATATGTCATCCCTAGCATGCACAAGATCAGCCTCAAGACATAAAGCTTTAGTTAAATACGAGTCTTTTTCAAGAGAGATAGAAGCAAAATTAACACTAGGCAATAATGAAAAACCACTAGAGGGAGGGTGAATAGGGTTTTTATGAATATTTTGAAAATAATAATTCAAACAATCAACCACAAAAGATTAGACAAGGGGACACAGGGTTTAGAGTGGTTCCACCCTTAGCAAATACTAAGGGAGTCAGTCCACTACCCAATTGTTTCCAATTAGGATTTGAAATCATCTGTATTTTATTACCTTGAAAGGATGTTACATAAAATACAACTACCTTCCCAAACCCTTTGGACAACCTTCACCCCGAAGTCGTCTCACCAACTTTGAAGCAGCCTTCACTTGAAGTAACTTCAAGCTCCCCCTTGAAGTAGCCTTCCTCCTTGAGGTAGCTTCCCGTTGAGACCTTCTAGAAGTAGTCCAAAGTCCACCTTCTCCTCCTCAGAAGACCCTTCTCCACCTAAGAAGATAAACCCTCTCCAATCTGTAGCCTCCAACCTAGGAGTAGCAAGGAGAGTACAAAGTAGATAAGAAGGAACAAGAAAGGAAAAAGGAAAATATAATTACCACTTTAGCACAAGGATTGAATCCTATATCAAGCGTTTTGATCTCCTAACCAATGTGTATGAAAGTGTAAGTGCAGTGGGTAGGAGATGCTAGCCTATAGGACAAGAAATTGGAGCAATGGAAATGAATTGCAAAAGTTGGAGTTGCTCAATTGTTCACAAGAATGGATTTGTAATTGCAAGTGTGTATGCTCAAATGTTGCACAAGTATGTTTAGGTGTCCTAAGGCATGTCCTATTTATAGGAATGGCCTATGAGTGCTTAAGGGCATTCTAGACACTTTCTAGGGGGTTCTTAGTGCTTAACTAGCTGTGAGGTATCCACTAATTGCTTTAGCAACGACTAGTTTATTAATTCTGAAAAGTGCAGATAGACACCTTCTCGGTCGAGAAGTTTGTCGACCGAGAGTCTTTCAGTCAAGGATTTTGTCAACTGAGGGATAGTCTGGAGCAAGTATAACATTCGATTCCAACTCCCAACCACCTTGTCTGCTAGGTCTAACGGCTATAGAACCTATTAGAAGGATTAACCCAGGAGACTCTCGGTTGAGAAGATGTTCGACCGAGTGTGTCTCGGTCGACAATTAGTTCGAACGAGAATGTCTCTATTTTGGTGGTTCTAGATAAATACTAAGTGTGTGTATCAGTGTGCAGTTGTGACACTATTATAGGGGATGACCTATCTAAGTGTTGTGAATGGCTAGGGAAGATCTAAACGCTTGATTTACATGATATCTAAGTACTTGTACATTATATACTTGTACAAGTTTTTACATTTGATTACAATCATGAAATTAACACATTGTGATCATTTAGATCTTCCAAAGTTGTGTCATCCACTTAGTTCCTGCAACACTCAAGTAGCATGTTAGATCCACAAGAATGAAATGTTTGTCATTATCAAAACAAAGAGATTTAAATGATGTCCATTTAGCCAACAAATAAAGGTCTAGAAGATAGATCATTTACTTGACCAATCAATCTAGCATTTTTAGATTTAAGCATCTGAATCTCTTTGAGATAGACATCTCTCTCTTCTCTACGAGCATCGATAAGAAGCTTAAATTCAACATTTTTAGTTTTAACCAATTCAAGCTCTTTAAGGCAATTTTTGTTTTCTTCCTTAAGATTCTCAATGTTCTTAAGGTAGACACCATTCTCAACTTCAACCCCATTGTATTATATTGGAGCTCAAGATCAAGGTATTGTCCTTGCAAATTATCAATACTCTCAAGGTTGGTTTTATCATTCAATTCAAGAATTTCAAGCTTAGCATAAAGATCATCAATAATTTTTTCTAACCATTTTCTTTTCGATTTACATTTAGCAAAAGATGAATGGGTAGAAATAAGCACATCAATAACAGCTTTCTTAGATAATTCATGCAAGCTTACCTCACTTACCTCACTTACCTCACCAATATCTTCACTAGTAGAGGCCATGAGTGCAAGGTGGCACTCTCCATCTTCTTCCGAGCTTGAGCTGCTTGAGAATGAAGCTTCACAAGCTGCATGAGCTGCATTCTTGTGTCTCTTCTCCTTTTTGTCCTTCCTCTTATATTTGCTATTCTTCTTATATTCCTCTTCCTTCTTTGAGCTACCCCTATGGTGTGACTTTTTTTGACTTGGGGCAATCACTCTTGTAGTGCCACTTTTGACCACACTTGTAGCATCTAGGAATTGAAGAGGAGGAGGCTTGCTTTCCCTTGAAGTGTTTGCCCTTTATGTCGTTGGCTTCATGCTCACTAGGGCCTTCATATTCACTAGAGGAGGGAGAAGTTCGACAAGCAAGTTGTTGTTGAAGGATGACAACCTCAACTTGTGCTTTGAAAGAACTATCTTTGATCTTCTTAGCTTCCTTCTCTTCTTGCTTGACTTCTTCTTCTTGTTTGTCAAGTCTAGGCTCATGAGCTTGAAGGTTGCCAATGAGTTCTTCAGTTGGAATGTCACCAAGGCTCCTCACTTCTTCAATGGAGGTGACCTTTGACTCCTATCTCTTTGGTAGAGTCCTCAAGATCTTGGAGTTGATTACACCTCTATCTAAAGTGTTTCCCAATACATCCAGCCCATTAATGATGATATTGAGTCTTGAATACATCTCTACAATCCCTTCTTTTTTACCCATCTTGAAGTTCTCTAGAAGGTTGTTCAACATGTAGATCTTTGCCTCCTGAACTTGCTTTGTGCCTTCATAGGTGATGCACAACTTGTCCCAAATGTCATAGGCAGTGTCATAAGTCCGTAGGGGTGAGGGATGCATAGAGAATCCTAATGGCGTTGGCATTGAGTTGGGCTTCTTTGAGTGCAACTTCACTCCATGTTGCTACAACTCTGGTTGGCTCCTTATAAGGTGTGACCATCACCTTCCACATATCAAAGTTCATCTCTTGAATGTAGAACTGCATACACCTCTTCCAATAGAGGAAGTTGGTGCCATCAAAGACCAGAGGACGCATGGAGAAGCCTCCCTCTAGGTTGAGTGTAACAATCAGGCCCACTGCCCAAGGCTATAGTAGAGTTTCAGGAATGATGACTGTCCCCACAGACCACCACTAGCCTTAACTGTGCGCTTTATCCTCACTCACACGCATGCCAGGATCAACTTCCTGACAGGTCACCCATCCTAGTACTACTCCAAGCTGAGCACGCTTAACTATGGAGTTCTTAGTGATGGGCTCCCGAAAAAAGAGGTGCACCTTGGTGATATGGGTAGTCCAATCATTTCTTATAAGATTGTTTTATCTAAGGTCTCAAATCCTGGGATGTTACAATCTCCCCCACTTAGACTCTTGACGTCCTCGTCAAGTCTTCACTATATGGCCTCATAATTTGACCCCATTTCAGTGCAGACCCACAATAGCCCATGGACACCCAGCTCCCGATCACGGAATACCAGCATAAGGGTGGCTACGTCAACCATGGACAACCCTTTCTTACATGCCTAGACCGTACGGCTTAAGACTGGCATGCCACATGCCCATGTGGACCCCACCTACTAGAGGGTTTATGGCTCTGATACCATTTGTAACAATTGGGCCCACTGCCCAAGGCTCTAGTAGAGTTTCAGGAATGACAACTGTCCCCACAGACCACCACTAGCCTTAATTGTGCGCTTTGTCCTCACTCACACACATGCCAGGATCAACTTCCCGATAGGTCGCCCATCCTAGTACTACTCCAAGCTGAGAACACTTAACTATGTAGTTCTTAGTGATGGGCTTCAGGAAAAGGAGGTGCACCTTGGTGATATGGGTAGTCCAATCATTCCTTATAAGATTGTTTTATCTGAGGCCTCAAATCCTGGGATGTTACATTGAGAGAATCAAGTACGTTGTCACCCATCTTCTCATCTCATGGGAGATTGTTGGATAAGATCCTTTGCTCTGATACCACTTGTTGGATCTAAGGGATCTAGGGGGGGTGAATAGAGCTACAAAATTTCTCACAAAACAGATTAGACCTTCAAATTATATCAAGTTTAAAGCAATAACTTAATTGAAATTTGAGGTCCTATCTAACAAGCATAGCAAGGATGAGAGAGATTGATAGCAAGCACTTGGCAAAGGGATGTAGAGTGGTTCCACACTTCAAACTAGAAGTGAGTCAATCCACTACCTAGAGAGGTCAACCTCTAGGACTTTGCAAGTGCTTTTTCCTATATTATCACCAATAAGAGTTACAACACAAGACCACCAAAGGACTTACCCATCCAAACACAAGGAGATATCCACCTTACCAAAGGACTTACTCACTTATCTTGAGTATTCAATCTTCACCAAGGTCTTACCCACTCAAGCTCAAGTCTTCTGCCTTGAAGGACTTTGCTTCTCCTCTTGGATTTCAACCTTTGCTTTCTCCTTCACCTGGAGAAGATCACCAACTCTTCATCAACCTTGATGAGGACCAGCTACATCTTCTTCTTTACTCGATGGAGCTTGCTTCACCTTTTCTTCATGTAGGAAGGGGATAGGGAAGTAGGAGAAGATGAGAGCTTTACACGCACAAGGGTGAATCTCTCTTACAATATGCCTAACTCACTCACAAATCATGAAATGAAGTATAAACTAGAGAGAGAAAGGGGCTCCAAGAGTAGTAGCACACTCAACTATAGAAAGGACCTTGAAAATCTTGAATGAGCAAAATTGGAATGAATTCCAAGGGGTCCTATTTATAGCTGGGTGTCCTTCCCTTGAGATGGGGAACACTTAGGGCCAAAATATAGCCATTTTGCACAAGGCAACATATCTATTTTCACCTAAACCAAGTCACCAACAATTATAATCACTTTTTCTACGTTTTCTGTAGAGTGCATTCAGTCGAGTTTCAATAAAGGTAACTCAACTAATCAACTAAAAGACAAAGCCAATTTTCAAACTATTAGTCGAGTTGGTTATGGGGAACTCGACCGATGAGCTAAAATTGAGTTTTCTCAGTGAGTTAGTCGGTCGAGTTCTGTGAATGCACAACTCGACCGATGGGTCATCTTCGGAAAATGCATCATAGGATCGATCATGATTGTAAATTGACCGATGAACAACCTGTGATCAATTTTCTAAATTGACTTATGGGTAATTAAACCTTGGTATTAAGTGTCCCACATATTTTTCTCATCTTAGTTACAAGTCATATCATCAATACAAGTGATTACAAAATTCTAAGGTCATTTGAAGTGATTTCCTTTTTAGCACACTTGCATTGCATTTCACTTGAACTTGGACAAGCTAGGGCTTGTGTAATTTGATCCTTTTCATGTACCTAAAGCCTGAAATCAATCTTGAACAAACATATTAGAAACATATGAATGGAATGGTTGAGTCATTATCAAATTATTGACAATGTATAACCTTTAGGTCAATAAGGAGGTCATCCTCTTTGTAGTAGTTGTGGCCAGTCTCACGGTAGTGTGCTCCCATGATGGCAAGCATGTCTGTCATGGGCTGAGGAATAATTTCTAATAGCCAAACAAGTGTGTTGTGTTGAGGAGAGAAACCAAGGGAATGAGTTGCCATTTCTCTTTGGCTCTTCAATTTTGCACAGAGAAGAGACGAGGGAGTTTCACCTCCCCATCTGTGTTGCTTCCCCAATAACCTTCACTGATGGGAGATGAGAGAAGGGTTGAGAGGCTAGAGGGAATTTAAAAAGAGGATAATCTAGTGTAAGGCTAGTAGAATAGGTCTTTGGTGAATTTGTGTGGATCCTGTGGTTGACCCAATACTACTCTCTAGAAGAGGATGACGAGGTTGGATGAGACTCTCAACTACTATCCATCAAGTTCTTGCACCATTATCACGTTCCTGGAAATCAAACATTGCTAATTAAAGCAAGAGATTAGAGAACCATGACAGATGTCCTTTGCACCTCTCTTCATCCATTACATCATCTGTTGACAATGATGGTGGGCTCTCTGAGCCACAAAGAGGTGTCAATCTCTCGCCAGAGATGTAGTCGTAGTGGCGGCCTGGACAAGGGAGAGAGATAGCGGCAACTTAGGCTGCAACCGCAAACTCACGCATACATAGGTAGCTGTTGGATGTGGAAGGTACTGGCGAGAGGAATGAAGAGGGCGACGGCAGTCCGGGTCACAGAGACCGGATAGTGCACGACGGTTGTGAGACAGAGTCCTGATGTGGGAGAAAGGAGAAGAGGGAGAGTCTTGAACCGACTGAATCATTATGTACTGGGTTGAAAACTGCTAAATCAGCCAGACCCCAGTAAGGCAAGTGAATTCGCACCCCCACAGAGCCGCGTGGCGACGTTCAATTGGCCAAAAAAGGTAAAAATCCCAAAAATGCCCAGTTTTTATATAATTTATAGTAATTAGCTCGATGATCAGAAAATACAAATAATATATCAATTTCTCAAAAAAATATGTAGAACAACATGATAGCATAATATCATTCTTTTGATGCATTAATATTAGTGATATCGTGTATGTTGTGAAATGATTATTTAATTGATAATAAATATCAAACGATGGCTTAAAATTATGATAAAATGTCGCTAAATCTATATTCTTGTTTATAATGCATTTAAGGTCAATGATTATGATGTTAATGCATGAAATCGTGTAATTTGCTCCATATGGCTAATTAGGGCTAATAACCCTAATTAATGTGCAATAATTAGGAAGATACTCAAGAAACCCTAAAAAATTGTAGAGTAAGCTTATATCAGTATTTGGAAGCTAAGATATAATTATTAGATCATAATTATTCATATAAATAAGGTTACATGTTTAAGGATCCTATAATGATGAAAAAACCCTAATTGGATTAATGTAACTAATCTAGGGTTAATACATGCAAACAATGATGTGGAAACTAATGTTCAAATGATGCACCCAAATATTGAATATGACATCAGTAACATAATTATGCGATGACAAGACAAGTAATAATGAGATATCATAATGACCAAGCTAAACCCTAGAATGGACATAATTAGGGTTTAGACGATGTATAAAGTAATGGAGAATCTAATGATAGTATATGATCTTGTCTTAATCAGGGGTTACCAAGGATATAGATGCCATCAAGAATATGATTATTAGATTATCTCTTGATCAAGGTACGCCATTACCTCTTACTTGGCTTATTATATAATATGCTTGTGGTATATGTGTAGTAAAATACTTGGCATATGATATTAGATGAAATGATTGTTCTTGTATGATATGTTGCTTGAATTTCCATACTCATTGATATAAACACATGAAACATAATATATATGTTCCTTTATATCCAAGCACTTCAACTCTTTGGTTGTAAAGTGCTAGAAATTAAAGTACTTCAACTCTTTGGTAATCAAGTACTTGAAAGTGATCCAACTCTTTGGTAGTCTGATCATGTTATGAAATGATCCAATTCTTTAGTAGTCGATCATAAAGGCCTTAATGCATTCAACTCTTAGGTAGTAAATGCATGGATGATATAATGGAAAATGTGCCTAAAATATGTGTTCTCTTTTTTTAATAAATATTCGTTCAAGTATGTTTTGTTATGTTTCTTTTGTTATTGTCAAGTATTAGTTTTATCTTATTGTCAAGCTTAGTAATTAGAGGTCTATAAGAAGAAATGTAGGCATACTCAGTATGATATTATTGAATATAGTGCTGATGTATACCACATGTAATCTCTTGTTTAGGTTGTGGACATGTGCTTTTGAAGAACCAGAATAGTTGAGAGTTGTATGGCGAGCTGATGTACAGGTGGACCTGTTGTCTTAAGATCCTATTGTTTGTGGTTTTACATGTATATGTAAAGTTTTGTTGTTCAATATGTAATATCAAATGTTGTAACAATTCATTTTGTAATTATATCTTGAATGGTGAACATGTGTTGTGGTTTGTTTATTGTTCATGTGCATGTGCTACTGTTGTTTCCTTCTGACTTCCTCTAATTTTCTTCTTCTTAGCCTAGTGTGTGGTGTTTAAATTGGGATTCTCGCTGAGGTGAGGTTTTTAATTTGGACGTCACACATTAGATTACGCTTTAGAAAATTAGGGACATCACATTATGTGAGTGGTTTGCCACCTACATTTTGATCTTGTTCTTGGTATAATATTAGTGTTGGCTATGAATAGTTTTGGATATGATAAAACTAATATATAAATTCTCATCATGTTTAGATCTTGCATTTAAGAGACATTGATAAACTAAAATTCTAATCAATGGAAGATTGTTTCAATTGATTTAGAGATAAGATTCAATTATATTGTTTGTCACATTAGAACTCCAATCAAGTGATGTGAAAGATAGGCACAAACACGGCTTCCTTGTCCCGTCCATTCTCCCCTAATTTGATACACATAAGTAGTCACCTAGCTTAGGATATGGAGGAGCAGTACCAGCTTGAGGTGTCAATTAGATCCTAAGAGGGCAGGCAATCACAAAGAATTATTTTGCCATAGTTGTTATATACACAACAACTTGAAGCTATCAACCCCAAGATGAGGCTTTGAAGTGAGAAGACAAGGGAAGACAAGTCCTCTTATTTTTAGTATTCTCCATCATGTTCTACATCTGACGATGGAATTGGGGAAGGGTGTTAAGGTCTCAGATGGAGATTACAGATAGACAAAAACCACCATTAGATTTAGGCTAGGCGATTGTTGGGTTTAGTGGGGTTTGAGTCCCCCATCCTATGGGCAACCCAACTAGCCACCAATGGAGGAGGATGATGAACTTAGGGAAGGGATGACCCATCCTAGTTCTCCACCATCTCTGAGGTCACCCTCAAACTCATAAGAAGACTATAGAGATCTTTAGATTACTAGATGAATGCTAGGGGAAAGGGGTGAAATCCTCAAAACCCATGCCCAACTTCTTCACTATTACCTGAACCACTCCTCAGCACTGAGGTCACAACCATCGATGCATCCTAGATACGCAACCTAGGGGGCTGGATCAATCACACAACAATGCCTCTAATCTTTTGAGGACATTAGACATGGAGGAGGGTTGGAGGAGGAAGAAGTCCCAACTAGAGATCCCACCTATTCTACCTATACACCGATGACTCCTTGAGGTACATGAATAGGGAATTTCATAACACCTTCTAAGGCTTCCAACTAGCTTGATCTGAATGCCACAAAAGAGATTTGGCAGCTATCGCCTCGATCTGGAGTATGGTTCTCACTCACAAGATTGTCAGAGAATCCCCATGCAGTGACGTTCATCTGTTGTGTCACGGAGCGGCAGATGGGAAGGAGAAGTTACGATGTGTCCTTGGTCAGTCAGACCAAGTCATCACTCTCAAGACAATCATAGATCGGACGGTCTAAGTGTGAACTGAGTGGCTTAAGAAGAAAACTAAGTGACCCATCATGTGCTAACACTGGAGGAGCACACACCCTCAATGTGAAGAAGATCCTACAACTATGGTAATTCCTAACAAGGTAGATATTTTAATTAATGTATGGATCTAAAAAAATGCAACTAAAATATATGGACAATATATCCCCACAAAATGTCCCCAAATTTAGAAAAATGCCTACTTTATTGTTGAAACCCTAGATCAGACTTTGCATACATTTTTCTTGGTGATATCTAATTTAATTTATGACATCCCTTTACAAGTTGGATATAATTGGAATAAATAGTATCCAATCAACATTAGTTCTTAGAGTATTCCCATAGAATCATAAAGATGACTGAAACACATTTTTGGACTTTGAATGAACCTATATTTCCACATGTTAAGTTTTTTACATAAATGTCTAGTTACATATTTTAAATCACACATTAATTCTAGAAAATAGATTAAGTATAAAAAATATGAAAAATTGACTAGACCTTAATAATTACCCCTTGAACACTGGAAAAACATTAGAGCCATAAAGTCATTAATAATGACCTCTTGATCACTCGAAAAATATTACAGTCATGTTTCATATAAGTAGAACTTAAGTTTGACCTAAAACCCTAATATGGATCTAAAATAACAATGATAATATTGAACCAAGTATTAATTGTTATTAATCAGGTGATGACCAGAGATCTAGATGTTCAAAGATAGACATCAATCTTTGAACTCATATATGTAGGTTTATTTTATTAAATGACTATGGTTTTCTTTGTTTAATCATGATATCTATGTATAATATTTTATTTGCAAATATTAGATGTAGTATTACTACAAGTACTCGGTAATTTGTCACTTGAAACAAAAATTATGAGTAAATATTTTGTATTTATCAATGTGTTCATTATCTCCCTTATGAGGGAATGGATTGATATTGACTAGTAACCTCCCAAGAGAACAAGATGTACGTGGAGTTCCCTAGAGTCCTTGGGTGTACGGGGTAGGGCCGAATGTAGAGAAATATGGTGACAAAGCAGGCAACAGAAACAAAAAATTAACTGCCATATTCACCTTTAGATAGTATATTACGTCAATAACTATGTAATGGGAAAGATAGTTTGCAAGGTCATGCCTAGTCCTGGAGCAAGTCCAATGATAATTTCCTCACACCAGTGTATGTCTTTCTTCAAGTTGCACCCTAGAAGTGTCAAAAACAACTCCTGGTTGTTCACCACTGATAACAATTTGACCTTGTCCTCCTAGTGACTGAAAACAACCTCCTTGCCTCTATAGTAGTCCACACATACCATCAGGAACTCCTGTCATTCCAGAAGAATGGAAAAGAAGAAGTTGTCCCTTCTAGTTGGTGTACTAGCACCAACTTGATATCCAACAATTTTCTCCATTTCCATACCTCCCTTTATCGGGTAGGACTTTCTCAGGCTCTCTCGATTACTACAGCAAGAGAAGATAAAAATTGTCAGAGCTAATCGATGTGTTTGAGAAGCCTCTAATACCCCTCTATTTATAGGAGTGTTAGGGTCAGGGTTCCCAGATTGAGCCGGAGTCGAAGGGTTTGGAATTTCACAAATTTTCATATACTACGAGTGAAAAAACTACCAGTTCACACGTCAATCGATCGGTTCAACCCTTCAACCAGTCATTTCATCATGTTTTGCAATAACAATTGTAATGGCAAATTAATATCCAATTAATTCACAACATGATGTCATCACTAATCCTTGGTCCAATCAAATTGATTCATGAACCAGTCGTTTGAGACCTTAATCTGATAGGTTTACTAAGTGAACCAGTTGGTTCATGCCCTAGTTCAACCAATATTCAACAAATGTATTTTCAATCAACCTGCCACTCCAACCGATTGGTTCAACACTAGAATCAGTCGGATAAGAGTCCAGTCAGTCAATTTCTATATAAATTGAATACCTAAATAGTTTAGTTATCAAATTAAACATAATTCATGAATAAACTCCTATTTCAAGTGTATCCTATGTGTGTGACCCTATACGTCTCATGTTACATTGGCAGTGAATGTCAATAACTGGTTTATGACATCACAAGCAATGATTGACATCTAGGAACACATCATTGCTACCCAAGTAATTGTAAAGTTGGAGAACAACTTCAACCTACAACACATGATTGGTGTTATAGTGTTTGTATAGATCCTTTGTCACCGATATCTAAATTGAACTAGAGGTGTGGAATCGTTATCCTCTGCAACATTCAATCCACTTTCCTTGAACTAGAGTAGACTGTCTTAGATATATGCAAGCCTAATATCACATATTGACTCACATGAGCATGGCCATGCATTTCTCAGTCTTTATTATTAAGTGGCCATGATATCACAATCCTATATCAGGAAAAGATCCTATCTACATCACTCACAATCATCCCCATATGTCACAGTGCATCCGATCATCGCCTTTATGACTATCCTTATTCAAGATCACAATGGATGATGTCAAAGCAAACCGAATGACATGTGAAGAGTGTAGTGACTTTAGGTCTATGAACCACAATCACCACCATCACTGTGAGAGAAGATTCTGGCTACCATGTAATGGTATCCATTAATCACTCTCAAGGTGGGGTCTGTCTGATACACGATTATATAACAAGTACCTGTCTATTTGGTTTGATGTCACATATCACGACTGGTGAGATTCTATCATCAACTTACACACACTCTAGTCTTATGTATTACTGTTGTCAATTTTGCTTCAATAGTAATAACCGACTAGGGTCATAACAATAATGTATATACTCTTGACATACATATGATCTCATTGTTCAAGTCCTTAACATGAAGACATAAGCCATCGAGTAATATCATCCTCTAGACATTTATTATGTTACAACATTATCTCATAACTGAATAGAATAAAATAAATTGGAAGATTTCCTTTATTATTAATCAAATCATTTACAAGTTATGGCACAACAACCATCATATGATTGGTTCTCTAGGCATACATACGAACACCGAACATATGTGTTTTGGTACTAGTCCACCCTGATAATGCAAATCATCTTGAAAAATGATTAAAATTAATGTATTTTGCTTAATAAAGAAATGTTTTCTATAAACTTTCCTTCTTTTTGCAAATCTATTCAAATTATGAAAACCATAAATATATGTATCTTTTTCCCATGTACACAACACCTTGTGTGTTGATACACTATTTTAGGTAGGTTTTAGGTTTAGATCTAGCATTGGAGAAAAGATAGGAAGTGAGCAAAGTACAAGTTGTACCTATTGTGTAGATTCTTGCTAGCATACATGTTAATAATTTGTAAAATTTCTATATTCAATGTGTAAATGTAAGTTATAATAATTTATCTAGTAATAATGTAAATGTTGATATTGAGAATTTTCATGGTGTATGTTATGGTTTAATGTTCATGTATGTGCATATTGCTTTTGCCACACACTCTGATAAGATTGTTAACATATTCAGAGTTTGTCTTCTCATCCCAACAGGGTTTGGGGATGCAGAATCCGGGGACGTTACAGTTGGTATAAAAAGCATGAAAAATAGGTATACCTGACAATTGCTCACCATGGAATATAACACTAAACTTCACCATTCACTTGAAATCTTAGAAACTTAGTAAGTTGTTCTAGGAACTAGATTTGACTTAGCCTCTAGTTTAGAACCTAGATGTTTAAGAATCAGGTTTAGACAAGTGTTTGAAACCCTCTCTATATAGAGATCATATGTATTGGGCAGCTACACTAGTCTACACCTTATTCACACCATTTCACTAGGTTACATGGCAATAAACTTTCTACTATGTGTGGGACACTCGATTTTGCTGATTTGGTTTTGTTTTTCACTCAACTCTAGCCTCATTAGTTTTCTTCGATGTCTACTTTCTCAAAGAAAAACCATATAATATTTTATTGTAGATATGTATATATGAAAATGTGTCCCTCACATTGGAGAGTAGGAAATGTTCATGCAACCTAAGTGAAAGGGAGTAACATCAGTCTGGAAGAGAAAGTAGTTCTAGAGTACATATTTAGATCCATATCAGGTTATGTGATAGATAGATAGAAAATAGAATGGTAAATGATATGAGCGTGGATAATCTTATCTAAGTTTGATCCTTGATGATATAAGTTGCTTATAGAGATCAAAGGTGTTTACAAGGTCTAAATCCAATTTTGAAAAATATGAACTATGTCTTGATGATGAAAGTAAATAGGATTTTATCACATAAGGTAAATAAGGTAAGACAAGGTTGAATATTCATGAGCCGTAATCTCTTTTGTAAAGGAGGGCCTCTAATGTTAGGACTATATACGTGGTGAACTTCAGAGTGAGTGAGACCCACAAGGAGAAGGTCCTAGGAACTAACCTCCAATATATGAGAAATATGAGATATGTGCAAAATGATGTTTCCTAAACAAGATTACTCTTAAGTAGATGAGTTGATTCCTTATGCATGATTCTTTAAATTCCATTTGTGAGAATTGGGTAAAAATAATGTTATGGGTAGAAAACTCATAAAGTGGAAGTCAATCCTTTGATTGAGTTGGGTTGTATCTTTATTGACATAATCTTGTGAAACTCATCATTAGCTACAAGTGAAGTGATATATGAAGCTATGCTTCTAAGAGTAAAATGCATTGTGCATAAGATACTCATAAATGTTGTTCCCTTCACTTCTCCTTCTTGATATATGATACTAGAAACTTCAGTTGAGCTATATAGATGATTAAGATATGGAGAGTCACTCATATAAGCTTGACCTATTCTATATTCCAACTCTATATCACACATGTGATATCCAAGTTTGAAATTATGATAAGCTTGACTTAGTATAATCTTTTTGCAGTCACATCACATATGAAAGATGTAAGTTTGAAATCATGAGCTTGAAAAAAAGATATATTCGGATCATAGAGTACGTGATCAAAAAATTAACTTATTAACTTCAATTATTCTGACATAGATTATAGTTTGATTAACACTATCATAATGGGTGAAACCCTAATTTTCAAGCATGTTAAGTAAGCCTTCTCATGTGATGAAATACTAGTATGATGTTGATCATAGACCACAATAATGATTTCAAGTATGATAATTCTGGTAATTAATGTCTTGAAACCTTGAATGTTTTAATGGAATGAAAGATGAAACCCTTAGTAATACCTTCTCAACTCTATATAAGTAAATAAATCCGTAATTATTAGAGTAATAAGGGATGTAAATCCTAGAATAATAGAATGTCAAGTTATGACTAAGCCATTAAATGATGCTTTAGTTCCTAAAAAATTAATGCTATGCTCCAATCTACATAAGGTGGAGGAGAGTACACCCTTGATGCTCTGAAATCCTAATGTGATAACTTTGAGTTTGGCAAAGATTATGAAGTTTTGGCACTTAGAAGTTCTAGCATGATGGTAGTGAAACTCTTTGATATCACCTTGAGTGTGACAATAGTTTAATTTCGAGGATAAATTCAACTTAAGGTGGGGTGAATGTGATATCCTTGATTTCTAGGGTTCTACAATCATCCTATATATATATATATATATATATATATATATATATATATATATATATATATATATATATTCATCAATAATGAATAATGACGATCCAAAAATGTAGATGAAAATACACATCATATTCAAAGTATATAAACATTGAATGATGAGTTCTGATGTATAATGATGAAGGTAAAAATATTAGGTGGCCAAATAACTCTGAATATACTTGAGGTTTATAATGAGTGTTAATGACTGACTTGATATAATGAGACATGTTTGAGGTGCTTTGACTAATATCTTGAAGTATATGGCCCTTGGATTTAGCCTTTTTGAGGAATATATGTGAGTGGTTTGACACCAACATTTTTATCTCATTATTGGTATAATACTAGTGTTGGATATGATACAAATAATATCCAAATTCACATTATGTTTAGGGCTTGCATTTAAGAGAAATTGATAAACTGAAGCCTAGTCAAAGGAACATTATTTCATTTGATTTAGAGCTAAGATTCAATTACATTTGATGTCACATTAGAACTTCCAACCAAGTGAAGTGCATGATGGGTAGGGACATGGCTTCCTTGTCCCATCAATTCTCCCATGATTCAATACAAAGAATTGATCACCTAGCTTCAGATATGAAGGATAAGTACCATCTTGAGGTGTCAATTAGATCCTAAGAGGGTGGGTGATCACAATGAATTCTGTTTCCATAATCATAATCGACCAAACAACTTAAAGCTATCAACCCCAAGATGAGACCTTGAAGTGAGAAGATAAGGAAGGAAAAATCCTCTTCTTTTTAGTCTTCTCCATTGTGTTCTACATGTGACGATGGAATTGGGGGAAAGGGTGGTAAGGTCTTAGAGGGAGATAAGTGATAAATGAAACCACTACTAGATTTAGGCTGGGTGATTATCAGGTCTAACAGGGTTCCGATACCCCATCCTATGGGCAACCCAACTAGCCGCCGATGGAGGAAGACGAGACCTTAGGGAGGGGATGACCCGTCCCACTTCTTTACCATCTCCAAGGGCACCCTCAAACTCATAAGAAGCTAGGGGAAAGGGGAAAAATTCCCACAAACCCACCCCATCTGCTCTACTATTACTTGAACCACCCCTTGAAGCTCAGGTTAGGACCATAGATGCAGCCTAGATATGCAACCCGGAGGGATGAGTCAATCACACAACAATGTCTTAAAGCTCTTAAGGATGTCTGAGGGGAGGAGGGATAGAGGAGGATGAAGGACCAATTTGAGCCCCCAACCTCTTCTACTTGTACACCGATGACTCCTTAAGGATCAAGAGCAGAAAATATCATAGCACCTTCATAGGCTTCCAACTAGGTCGCTCCTAACACAAAAAAGGAGATTCGGCAGCTATCACCCCAATCTGGAGTCTGTTGCTCACTCACACGATCATCAAAGAATTCCCATGTGATGGCATTCATCTTTGTGTCATGGAGAAATAGATGGGATGGAGAAGTTAGGGTGTGGCCTTGGTCAGACTGATTCTTCACTCTCATGACAATCATAAACCTAGTGGTCCATATGCGAGCCCATTGTGAATCGAGCGACTTAGGAAGAATTTAGATGACCAGGCTTGTGCCAACACTGGAGGAGCACATGCACTCTATAAAGCACATGTTGCAGATCCCAGTCACTGTGATGAAGATCCTACGACTATGGTAATTACTAATAAGGTAAATATCTCAATTAATGTACAAATCTTAGAAAAGCAACTAAAAATAGATCTCATGGCCAATAAATCCCCACAAGATGTACCCAGATTAAGAAAAATGCCTACTTTGTTGTAGAAACCCTAGATCAAACTTTCCATACATTTTCATTGGTGATATCTAATTTAGTTTATGATGTTCCTTTATAGGCTAGCTATAATTGGAATAAATAGAATCCAACAGAGATAAATTCTCAGAATATTCTTATAGAATCATAAAGATTATATATACCCACTTGTGGACTTTTAACGAGCCTATATTGCCCAATGTTAGGTCTTTTATCATAAATGAGTAATTAGATGTTTTTAGTCTCACATTAATTATAGAAAATAGATGAAATATCCAAAAAATATGAAAAATTGGCCACACCTTAATAATGATCCCTTGACCAATGGAAAAATATTAGAGAAATGTTTCATAGAAGTAGAACTTAAGTTTGGCCTAAAACCCTAACATGGATAAAAATTAACAATGATAATGTTTAACCAAGTAGTAATGATGATTACTTATTATTAATTAGGTGATGACCAAAGATCTAGATGTTCCAAGATAAATAAGAATATCTGAACTTAGGTAAGTGGGTTTATTTAATTATATGGCTATGGTTTTCTTGGTTGAATCATGATATCTATGTATTCTCTTTTATTTTCAAACATTGGATGTAATATTACTACAAGTACTTGATGGTTTGTCACTTGAAAAATAAATTATGAGTGATTTTTTGAAGTTATTTAAGGTGTTAATTATCCCCTTATGAGGAAATGGAATAATGTCGACTAGTACATATCCCTAGAACACACGATGTATGGGGAGTTCCCTAGAGTACTTGGGTACATGGGGTAGGGCCCAACATATATGTTTCACTACTAGTCCACCTTAATAATGCATATCATCTAGAAAAATGAATTAGATTGACATATTTTGCTTAATAAAGAAATGTTTGTATGATCTTTCCTTCTTTTGCAAATCTTTTCAAATTATAAAAACCATAAGTATATGTATCTTTCTGCCCCCATGTACACAACACCTTGTGTGTTGATCCACTATTTCACATATGTTTTAGGTTTAGAGCTAGGATGGGAGAAAAGACAGGAAGTGAGAAAAGTACAAGTTGTATCTATTGTGGAGATCCTAGTTAGCATACATATTAATAGACTTGTAAAATTTCAATATCAAATGTGTAAATGTTGTTAGATCTAGGGCTGTAGAGAGGGGGATGAATAGAGCTTCAAAATTCTCACAAGAATAGTTGGACCTTCAAATTATATCAACTGAACCCAAATGCTTAAGAACAATTTGAAGTCCTATCTAAGTAAGCATAGCAATGATGAGAGAGATTGAAACATACACTTGGACAAGGTGATTAGAGTGATTCCAATCTCCAAACTAGGAGACCATCAATCCACTACCTAGAGAGGTCAACCTCTAGAAATTTGCAACCCATGTATACTTATATTCCATCATAAGAGATATAAGGAGACCACCATACATCCAAGGACTTACCTACTCAAGATAAGAGTATTTAACCTACACAAGGACTTACCCACTTGACTAGGATGTATTCAACCTTCAACAAGGACTTACCCACACTTTCATCAAGTCTTTGGCCTTGAAGGAATTACCCAATCCTCTTAAATCTTCACCTTTCCCTTCTCCTTCACCTGGAGAAGATCTTCACACCTTCTTCAACCTTGAAGAAGAATAATAGCTTCACCTTCACTCGGAGAAGCTCACTTCAACCTTTTCTCTTTGAGAAAGGGGATTGGGAAGATGGAAGGAATGAGAGCTTTACAAGATAACATGGAGGTAGCTCTCTTACAACATGCCTAACTCACTCATAATCACAAAATGCTTTCTAAATGAGAGAGAGAAAGGGGCTCAAAAGGATACTCAACTATAGGAAGGACCAAGGATTGCATGAATGAGCAAACTTGGAATGAACTCCAAGGGGTCCTATTTATAGATGAGGGTGTTTGTTTGAGTATGAGATCACTTAAGAACAAAAAGTAAGCATTTTATAACTTGCAACAGATCTATTTTCATTTCTAACAACTCTCCAATAGTTGGAATCACTTTTTCTGTATTTTTCGTACAATACATTTGGTTGAGTTTTAGTAAAGGTAACTTGATCGATCCACTAACCGACACAGATAATTTTCAAACTATTGGTCAAGTTTGTTATGGGAAACTCGACCGATGAGTTAAAATCAATTTTAGTCATTGAGTTGCTCAATCTAGTTCTGTGAGTGTACAACTCGATGGATTGATCCATTTCCAAAAATCCATCACTGATCAATCAATATTCAAACTCGATCGACAAAGTTGCCGTGATTTTTTTTCAAAATGGTTTTAGAGTGACCAAACATTGGAATTAAGTGTCCCTATTTATTTCTCATCTTAGTTACAAGTCATATCATCAATATAAGTGATTACAAACATATTCTAAGGTGTTTTGGAGTGTTTTCTAAATTTCACAATTGCATTGGTTTTGACTTGAACTTGGACAAGCTAGGGCTTGTGTAATTTGATCCTTTTCATGAACCTAAAGCCTAAAATCAATCTTGAACAAACATATTAGATACATAAGAATGGAATGGTTAAGTCATTATCAAAATATGGACAATGTAAAACTCTCAAGTCAACATTCTCCCCTTTTTTGACAATGAAAAATCATTCCTTAATCATATTGAAAGCGATATTTAAAGTTATACCTTAGCCTTGTGAATTGTAAGGGGATCCAGAATTTTAACAATGTGAACTGCTCCCCCTCAATCTATGCTCACTCTTACATGCATAGTTAGTCTTTCTAAAAATCAATGTAACACATATATATACTATATGGTCCTTTAGCAAGTCACATGATAAGGCATATATTAAATAAGAGAAGGATCACATAGGCAACAAAAGCAATATGGTCGATCTTCAAAATGTTGAACTTCTCATCCCCTTTGGCATTATCAAAAAGGAAGGGGGGTAGAAGAGAAAAAAAATAGGTCTTCTCCAAGAACAACCAAAACATACATCCATAAGATAAAACATGCAACCACATAGCACACATCAAAAAGAGATGTGAGAGAGAGACAAGCAATCTAAGTCATAATCAAAATATGGGTAACATAACACCAACTCATGAGATATAGTCAACCAAAGAGTAAGTGTACATATGATTAAGATTACAACACTGAAAGCATGTACTAAAAACAATTACAAGACAAAATGATGAAAGCAACATGACAGAAATAGTACATCTCAGATAATGTGCCCAGATGTTTTTAGTACAAAATAGTCTAGAAAGATATATATGATCAACATCTACATACTAGAAACTAAAACATCTAAACGTCTAGGCTATCTAAGTCCAAAGGGTCATCATCATCCACATCATCATTAGAGACTTCAGGCTCATAGTCATCATCTCCATCTGAAGGCACAATAGAGATAACAACTTCACATTTATCACTAGATGCACCAGCAAAGACATCATTTGATCCATCAGAACCATCCTCACCATCATCCACAAATTCCTCCTCATTAGCAACAACTTCCTCATCAGCCTGGTCTGACATTTCCTCATTGGAAGAAGGACCAAAACTACGAATGGGCCACATTGCATTCTGCTCAGCCCAATATATACCAAGGTCATGCAACTCTTGGGCTTGAGGAAAAGTAGGAGTAGAGGTGCCAAGTCATGCAAGCAAGGTAGATATAGGACCAACATAGAGAGGTAGCACTCCAGGGGTAGATCTACCAATAGAAGAGGGAGTAGCAACAATGGAAATAGTAGGTGGAGGGGCTGTAAAAGTGATTGTATGCATAAGATGCATAATCACCTCCTATGTATGGCTGGTAGGTAGGGTAAGGATGGGTACATGAAAGGTTCATGGTAGACATGATAGCACAGAGATCCTACTACGTATGCTCTTGCACCTGAAGGTTGTAAGCCTACTGATGCATCATGTAACCCATGAGGGTTTCATTTGATACATGAAAAGAGCACGAGCCGGTCGGGATGGCTGAGGTGGTGGAGGTTCCTGGGTGGAGGTGGAGGCTCCATGTGTCATAGAATAAGGGGTAGGCATGCTCTTTTGAATTTTGGTCTCACTGATGCAAACTCCTTTTCAAGAAGATATGTAATGAAGGTCATGAAAAAGAGACTTGCAAGAGGCAGACTGAGAAAGACCACATATTAGGATAGGGTAGGGTGGGTGGGTTCCATAGGTGTTCTTACTAGAGTCAAATCAGGCAATGTAATGGAGAACATATCTAATCCACTTGACTCTAATGTTTTTCAAAAAGAAAAACATAATCACCGTGGTATTCTCTGCAATTTTAGTTTGAATTTTCTTTGGATGAATATTACAATTGACTACCAGGGTGAGAATGTGGTTCTTTAGGTCTAAGGTAGAGGAGGGAAGGGTAGACTTATTTATAAAGGGAATCTGAGGCTTCTTCAAGAATTTATGTATGTCAAGGAGAGTGATATTGTATTGCTTGTAGAAGGCCTCAGGGTCTAGGAGTCAAAATACTCAAGGCAATCCTTCCTTCACGAGTCACTCACCTCAGTACTAGAGAAAAATATATTCAAGCTATCCTCAAAGACTTGGAATTTCTTCTCGATAATCATGGAAGTAAGAAAAACTTGATTATTTGGTGGGGGTACAAGAGTGTCGTAATTCCATTGCAAATTTGCATAGAATTTGTGAATGGCTTTGGTTCTTGTGATGGAATTGTGATAGCACACACGTTCAATACTTAGGGTGGAGAGGTGGTGGTCAAAAAAAACTCGGAAACTTGATTAATAACCTTTTGTCTATGCGGCTGTGGCTCAAATAAGGCACAAAAAGGAAAGGGGTTCCTAGGAAGGAGCTTCTTGTACCTATTTAGAGCAGCATTGAAGACAAAAAGATGTATTATCAAAGGGTATAAGGTGCGAGTTGGAGGAGGAGGAAGGTGCTCTGGAGGGGGCGGCTTTCTTTCTCCTATTTGAAGCCATGGATTCGAGATAAGAATATGGAGAGGTCAAAAACATAGGAAACACCACCAAGAACTGATGAAACACCTAGGGTTGATGAGCAAGAGGTCTAGGGAGGTCGATCAAGGTCAGACTAGGGCTAGGAAGACAATGGTCGGGGCTAGAGTTGAGAGCTTAAGGGAGATGGAGAGTGAATCAGTAGGTTTTTCTCTAGTTGAGAGGGAGAAAAGTTGGCCGAACCGCACTTATGTTTGCTCCAACTCGAGTATCGATCGATTTCTGTGACTAGGAAACTTGACTGAATGGATTTTTACAAAAGCCATCGACCACTGATCGGTCGAATTGGCAACTCGACCGATGGTCAACCTAAACCAACATTAGAAATTTTAATTTCTAGCCATTTAGTGCTAATTAAATTTATTTTTCTAGTCCATTTTGAATTTTAAACATACTTAGGCACATATCACTCATCATTTGGTACTATTTAGTGATAAAGCAAGTGTTTGTGAAAAATACCCAAAATAAGAAAAAAACAAGGCATAAGAACATGTAATTTTAGCACTTTAAAAAGCATGGGTGATAAAGACATGAACAAAGCATATAGGATAGATAGAAACTAGCTAGAAGGCATATCAAATTCATCCAAAGCGGTTATGATCATTTTGATCTAATAAAATTAAAATTTCTCACTAGCTAGAGATTTAGTGAAAATGTCCGCTAACTGATTTTCCGTGTCTACATGCATGATATAGATATCCTTTTTGGCAATGTGACCAAGAATAAAATGATGACGAACCTATATATGCTTGGCTCTACTATGCAATATAGGATTGTAAGATAAATTGATTGCACTAGTATCATCACAGTAATAGGTGAAGCATAAAAATAGATGTTAAAGTCTTGGAGCAGTTTCTTCTTCCATAGAACTTGGGAACAACAACTCCCGATTGCAATGTATTCGACCTCAGTAGTTGATAAAGCCACTATGCTCTATTTCTTGGAGAACCAAGACACCAATCATGGTCCTAGGAGGAAGCAAGTACCACTTGTTTAATTTCTATCAATCAAGCATCCTGCGTAATCATCATCACTAAAAGCTGTAAGAGTAAAGTCCCTTGACTTGGGATAACATAGTCCAAAATCTAGAGTTTTGTCAAGGTATCTTAAAATCCTCTTAACAACTATAAGATGTGATTTCTTGGAATTTGATTGAAAGCGAGCACACAATATTAGATCTAGAGGTAGTTAAATAAAGTAAACTTCCTATCATACCACTATAGAGCTTCTCATCCACTTTCTCACCTTCTTCATATCTATCAAGTTTGGTGGTGTTTGACATGGGTGTGTCCATCGACTTGGTGTTCTCATCCCAAAGCACTTAAGTAGCTCACTTGTCTACTTGTCTTGGTTGATGAAGTTCCTATCTTTAGTTTTCTTGATTTGAAAGTCAAGGAAGAATGTAAGCTCACCCATCATGCTCATCTTGAACTCCCTCTGCATAAGATCACTAAATTCCTTACAAAGATCAAGATTAGTTCCGCAAAAATGATATCATCAACATAAATTTGAATGATAAGAAAATTGCTAGAAGTGTGTTTGAGAAACAATGTAGAATCTACTTTACCCATGATATACCCATGATCTAACAAAAAGTTCTTTAATTTCTCATACCAAGCTCGAGGTGCTTGTTTGACTCCATATAGAGCTTTTTGTAATAGATAAACATGGTTAGGTAGACTATCATGTTCAAAGCCAGGAGGTTGTGCAACATACACTTCCTATAAATTGTACCATTCAAAAACGCACTTTTAACATCCATTTGATAAAGAAGAAAGTTTGTGAAACTAGCAAAAGCAAGCAACATATGAATGGACTCAAGTCTAGCTACATTTGCATATCAAAATCTATACATTCTGTTGATTATAACCTTGAGCCACTAACCTTGCTTTGTTCCTTACTACATTTCCGCTTTCATCTAGTTTGTTGCGGTAGACACACTTGATGCCAATGATCTTTTTATCACTTGATCTTGGCACTAGGGTCCAAACTTTGTTCTTCTTGAATAGATCCAATTATTCTTGCATGGCTAGAATCCATTCATCATCCTTAAGAGCTTCTTTGATGTTCTTTGGCTCGAGTTGTGAGATGAAGGCATTGTTGGCTTGTTCTTTGTTAAAGGCATCCCGCATCTTCACTCTTTCAAAAGGGTCACCTAAAAGTATCTCTTTTGGATGATTCTTTGCAAAGTGGGGAGAGAGATCCTTCTTCTCTTCATCTTTCTCTTCTTCATGAGTGACCACCTCTTTTTCCTTTTGGGCGATGTTGAATTATTTTAGGATTGGAATCACCTCACTTGCAACATCATCATTTAGAACAATATCTTTGGGAATAGAGGGGTTAGTCTCAATAAACTTAACATGAATAGATTCTTATACTTTAGCAAGATCAACAATAAATACTCCATAAACCTTTCTAGTAGTGTTGTAGCTAAGAAAGAAAGCCTTGTAAGATTTCAGATCAAACTTGTCAAGAGAATATTTCATGTTCAAAACAAAACAAGGACATCCAAAAATGCAGAAATACTCGATAGAAGGCTTTCTACCATGCCATAACTTATAGGGAGTTTTCTTCAAAGAAGGATGTGTAAAAACCTGGTTTTGCATAAAAATGAGGTACTAATAGCTTTGGCCCCGAACTTCTTTGGAGTGTCGTACTCTAAAAGCATAGTCCTAGCCATTTCATGTAGTGACCTATTCTTCCTCTCTACAACCCCATTTTGTTGAAGTGTTCGAGGTGAAGAGAAGTTATGTGCATATCCATATTCTTCACAAAAACATTCAAAAAGATCATTTTCAAATTCTCCCCCATGATCACTATGGATGGAAATAATCCGGCA
The DNA here is from genome assembly GCA_963693085.1 of Alisma plantago-aquatica. Classification (NCBI taxonomy): domain Eukaryota; kingdom Viridiplantae; phylum Streptophyta; class Magnoliopsida; order Alismatales; family Alismataceae; genus Alisma; species Alisma plantago-aquatica. The sequence continues at coordinate 1,266,314,061 of OY856412.1, read as the reverse complement.
AGAAGCTTCATTCTCAACTCATTTGATAAAACTACTGAAAACATAAAGTGCATCACTTTTTGAAACAAGAAAGAAGGTCTAAGTATATTGAGAGAAATCATTGACAATAATAAGACAATACTTGGAAACACGAAGTGATTGAGTTCTTATTGGTTCAAATAGATCAATACGGAGAAGTTCAAGAGCTCTCTTGATACTAAGGACTCCTTTGGATTTGAAAGAAGATTTGGTTTGCTTTTCTTTGGGTACAAGGTTGGTATACCTCATCCTTTTCAAAATCCAATTTGGAAAGTCCCTTGACCAATTCCTTTTTGCTCAACTTCTTAAATTGATGCATATTTACATGACCAATCCGATGATGCCAAAGAAAAATATCATTCCAATTGACTACTAGGCATCTACCAATAATAGGCTTTATAGAGTCAAGCATAATTACATAAAGATTACATTTCTAGTTCCCTTATATATGACATCATAGGTTAGGGAATCTTGAATCAAGCATTCAAAAGATGTAAATAACACAAGGTAACCATTATCACATAATAGACTTACACTTAGTAAATTGTGAAGTAGGCCATCCACAAAGAGAACATTTTTTTTTATCCCTCAAAGCTTGTTTCCTTTTTTGTATATATCAAAATGTGGGGTATTTACAATGCAAGGAAGGGAAAGAGAAACAAGCAAAGAAACTATAAAAAAAACTCAAAGCAAGATATCTACATCTGACTTAATAAGTCTCCATACAACCTCGCGACTTCTATTTTCCCCTCAAAAATATGGTAATTCCTTTCTTTCCAAGTGTAGTAGCATATCATTTTGGCTATCAGTGCTTCTTTTGTTCTGAATCTCAACATATCTGCTAAACTAGTAGGAAGATTAAGAATTTATCCATCCTTACTAGCATTTCTCCAAACTTCCTTAACCCAGACACACCTCCATAACAAGTGCGTATGATTCTTCTCACTAGAGCAGCAGATAATACACATGGATGGGAAAGAAATCTCCATCTTTTTCATATTATCATGGGTAAGCAGTTTATACATAACCAACTTCTAGGTAAACATATTGCAGCGAACATGTGCTTTATATTTCCAGACCCAGGAGTTCCAAACAACCTTGGTATTCTTTACTCTGCAGATTTCCCAAAAATCTTTCAATCTTTTGGGTTTAATATTATCCACCAGCAGCTCATCTTCACAAGATGTAGGCAAGAACATATTTTTAATTTCCTTTAGGATACGACTGCAGTGCCTTGATTCAGTATACCATCACTACTGATTATCATCCACTAAGCTGCCAAGACTGACAAAATTACCTTTCCCAAAATTAGAAATATCTTTGGCCGATAAAATTTCATCCAAGAACTTACCCTTAGCAACCCAAGGGTCTCTCCACAGGAGAATGCTTTTACCATTACCAGGTAAAAAAAAATCTTATCCACAATCAAAATTCTAATCTTAATAATTTGTTTCCTTAGCCAGGTAGCTGAAGAGCTTCCTTTTATCCTCCAGATAGAATCACCTTTCAAGTACCTCTCATTCACCCATTTTATCCACAAGCTATCTTTTTTAGTTGCTATGTTCCAAATGTTTTTAATGAGATTTACTTTAACAACATCTCTAGTATTTCTAACTCGCAGACCCCTTCCGCTTTTGGCCTACAAACATAATCCCAGCTAACAGTATGAAAAATCTTCTTAAGATTAGTTCCTCCCTAAATGAATTTACGAAAAATCTGGTCAATATCTTCAATAACAATGTAGAGAATGGGAAATGAGGCAACCCAATACAAGTGAAAAAAGGCCAGAGTGGATATGACCAATTCACACCTTCCATCCATGGAAAGATTGTGAGCTTTCCAGCCCTCTAACCTCATTCTTATCTTGTCAATAATATGAGTACAAAGACTTTTAGTCAATCTCCCTTTGAACAAAGGAAGCCCCAGGTATTTAATAGGGAGCAAGCAGCCTACATATTCAAAGTACCAGGGACATCCAAATTTTCAGCAACACTATTGTAGAACACATGAATTTTCAAGTAACTCATCTTCATACCAGAGACAACCCCAAAATTACAGTGCACTTCTTTAACCCCCTGTATAGTAGTATCATTGAATTCAGAGAAAATAACTAAGTCATCTGCAAACATAGTATGTGAGACATAGAGATTCCTTGAGGCTTTGATAAGAGCAATACTTCCAGAAGACATTGCATGGTTAATCATACCAGTGATCCCCTCCATGGATATAACAAAGAGGTAGGGAGCTATGGGATCCCCCTGCCTAATACCTATTTTGAGGAAAAAAGATTTAGATGGATCCCCATTTATTAAGACTTGAAATCTAATTGTATTGAAAAAAGTATTGATCAAATGGATAAAGCAAAAAGGGAATCCCATACGATGCATGATCACATTGAGATACTTCCAATCAACAGAGTCATAAGCCTTCATCAAGTCCACTTTAACACACATTTTAGGTCTCTTACTTTTCATCATATCATTGATAACTTCATTGACCAAGAGAGTTGCATCCGAAATAGATCTTCTTTGTAAGTAAGCACATTTCATAGGGCTGATGATATTGGGAAGGATAACTTTTAATCTATTTGCAATCAGTTTGGAAATGATTTTTTAGACTACATTGCATAGGGAAATTGGTCTCCAGTCTTTAATATCAGAAGAGTTCCTCACTTTAGGGATAAGAGATATATGAGTTTGATTTACCTCTCGAAGCAGGCATCCACTGTCAAAGAAATTGTGGATGGCTTTCTTTACATTAGTACCTATGATCTTCCAATAACTCTTGAAGAAGAAATAGTTAAAGCCATCTGGTCCCGGGGCTTTGTCCCCATTAGAGTGAGCAACAACATCATCAATCTCTTCATTAGTGAATTTCTTACACAATAGATTGAAATGCTCATCACTAAGTTTAGGAATGTTCCATTCATCCTTCCACATAGCTTCAACATCATTATCCTTTTTAAACAACATAGAATAAAAATCAACAATATGATTCTTAATGGACATCTCATCATAGCAGTTCGTTCCATTAATATTCAAACTATTGATACATTTCCTCACTCTTCTTATTTTAAGGGAAGAATAAAAAAAATTTGTATTTTTATCACCAGCTTTCAGCCATTGGATTCTTGATTTTTGACGAATAAAAGATTCCTCAGCCTCACAAGAAGCCTTCACCTCTTTCATTTTCTTATTACACATGTAGATAAGATCATCAGTAGGATTGGATTCCATCTCATCATGTGCCATAATAGCCTCAACTTCAAGAATCTTGCAATTCTCATAACATTGCCTACTTTTTCCTTATTCCAGGTGCATAAAACATCTCTTATTTTCCTCAATTTCTCACACAAATGAAACATAGGGTTACCATCAATTTCTTCACTTTAGTATTTATCAACAACTTCATAAAAACCAGTCATATTAGTCCAAGCATTAAAGAATCTAAATGGAGTTTTCTTCTTATAGGTGGAACCATTCAAATAAGTGATAAGGCACTTATGATCACTATGAATTGAGGAAATAAGGTTCCCCCAAATATTAGGATAACATTCAAGAAAAACCTTGTTATAAAGCACTCTGTCAATTCTAGACATAACTAGATTACTACCTTCATGCCTGTTGTCCCTTGTAAAATGAGACCCAATAAGATCAAGATCAACAAGAGAGTTATCATTGATGAATTCATTGAAAAGAGCAATAGCAGCATAAGAAGCCTCAACCCTAAAAAAATTCTTAGACGAGAGTCTAATAGAGTTGAAATCACCCATGAGAACCCAATCATGATTAATTTTAAAGGAAGATAGGTCCTGCCACAGTGAAATCCTTTTATGGTCAGGATTATGACCATACACTATAGTTAAAAAGAAAAAATTACCTTCAACAATTACATCACAAAGAATATCAAAGAGAACATTCTTGATACACAAGGATTCACCTACATCACCCTCACCTTTTACCTTACCTTTTTTGCTGTCCCCAAAAGTAATCGAACCTCCTTTCTTCTTGGTGAAATTATTGAAATGGCTTATATCACCTGTCATATGTTTAGTGAAACCACTGTCAACAATCCCTCTTCCTTTTTCCTGCAAGAAAGGAGAGTGTTGGTTACCAACTCAAACTTTGGGATTCAGAGTTAGCTTGGGGACCCATTTCATCTTTGGGTTGGTCCCCTTAGGCTTGTAAGGACAATAATTAGAATTATGATCATCACTTTTTCAATGAGAACAAATCATAGGGTTCTTAATGCCAAAAGACTCTCCAATGAAAAATAAGGTTTTTTTTACTATTTTTCTTACCTTTGGCTTTTTTCTTGCCCTTAAGTACCCCACTACAAATCCGAAACCATTAGTACCACTTTGTTTGGTAGAATGGTCAAGGATTTCATTTAGGGAGTTTTTCCCTTTGAGGAATTTCTATAGAGAGGCTCTAAGTCTATGATTGTCATTAGTGAGAGATATAACAATAGAAGAAAAACTAGCAAGATCATCTCTAGCATGAAGAAGGTTAGCCTCTAAATAGAGGGCGTTAGTCAAATAAGAATATTATTCAAGAAAGATAGAAGCAAAATCATTATTAGATAAAATAGGTCTAGAAGATAAATCATAAACTTGACCAAGAAACCTAGAATTTTTAGATTTTAGCATTTGAAAATCTTTGAAATAAACATCTCTTTCATCTCTATGAGTATCAACAATAAGATTAGAATTCATCATTTTTTAGTTTTAAATGGTAAGAAAAATATTTGAGCAACAAGGGTTTGCACCGCTCCTTTGGCGTCTGTAGAGGCGATCAGATCTAAACTTCATAGAGAGGGGAGATCCTCCCCTCTCACCGGACACCATGGCCTCGACAGAGACACCTGGTGGTAAACAGGACGATCGATTAGAACAAACCATACCAAGGAAATCATGGAATCAAGTGCTTGCAGGCAAGAACTCCTTCGAGAAGCACAACTTTGATCCTATGGAGAAAAAAGAGGGGAAGAGATTTGTTACAATTGATGATTCAACTTATGAGGCAATAGAGAAATGCTAGGAGCATACCTCTATCCTATATGTGATGGGTAAACGTCCTTACTATTTCCATCTCCTAGCTTGGATATGACGTGTTTGGAAACCTGAAGGAGGCTTCGATCTTTTCTCCAAACTGATAAGTTCTTAGTGAGATTCAACTCGACCAAAGATAAATAGAACATCATCAAGAGTGGCCCCCGATGGTTCGATAATAGACTTATGGTTGTTAAAGACTACAAAACCGGCGATGATCTACAGAAAGACTTCTTTAGCTTGATCCCTATTTGGGTCAACATCCCCAACATGGGTCAGAAATGGACACCTAGAGCAGTCAGAATTGTTGCTAGTGGGGTCGGGAAGCTCCTAAGAATTGATTACAAATCGATCAGGAAAGAATCCCTTGGTGAGGCTCATGACTTGGTGTAGGTTGAAGAAGATGAAGAACCTTCGGTGGATATTTGGGTCAACATGCCTAAAAGAGACCCTGTTCCTGTGAAGATTAACTATGAATACATTATGAAGAGATGCTCTGATTGCAAGATGTTTGGTCACGATGATACTGACTGCCCGCTCAAACCTAAGACCCCTGAGGAGACTCCTGCACCTAAAGTGTCACAAGTATGGAAGGTTGTTGGACGGAATAACAAGGTTACTCATGTTAAGGAGGTTCATGAGCAAACTGTTGTACAAATAGTAGCATCTAAGGCACAAGTATCTTCTTCCAGTGTTTTGGTAACACAAGACATTCCTACTACTGAAGTGAGTAGTGAAATAGGAAAGGCCATGGGATTGGGTGAAGAGTTCGCTATTGTGAATAACACAGATAGGAAGGTAACGAGCCCTATTGTAGGTTCTTCTAACCCTGCGAGGGAAGCAACCGTGGAAGTCACAAGCTCTGTAGCTGATGGCTCTAACTCAACAAATCTTGTTATCGAAGTCATTGATGTCGTTCAATCGGCCATAGCCAAAGACAAATATGCTAAACCTTCTAGTGTTACTTCTTCAAAGACTCCCAAGTCATCTAAAGATGATGGGTCTTGAAAGACCCGATCCACCTACAGAGGTTATTAATGACTTTCATTATGACCAATGTTCATGGATCTAGGAAGCCATGGAAAAAGAGAGAGGTTAGGAGACCTATACTTGACAATAAAACAACTATTGCGATACTGGTAGAATCCAAGATAAAAACTCATATGTTATACACATCTGATCGCATGTTTCCTAAGGGCTGGACTTGGGTTTCTAATCACTTACATGATCCTAATGGTCATGTCTATGTTGGTTGGAATCCAAAATGTTGGGATACTCTGACTTGTGAAATGGATGATCAACAGATCACCATGAAATGCCTTAACAAAGGTGGTCTTGCTATCAACCTCACTACTGTTTACATAAGGAACTCAGTGGCTGAATGCTCTGTCCTATGGAGCACGTTGGAAAGATTAGCTACTACTATTGATGAAGCATGGATTATCATTGTAGACTTTAACAACATTAGGAAATAGGAGGAGAAAGTGGGTGGTCGTGAAGTTCCTTCTTCCATTCTTATCTCTTTTAATGCTGCTTTAGATAATGCAGGTGTCACGGAACTCCCTACCATTAGGAAAGATGTATACACCTAGCACAATAAGCAAGGAGTTGCTAAGAGAGTTGCATGCAAGCTAGACCGAGCTTTTATGAATGAATCTTGGTTGTCAAAGTTCCCAGGGTCCAAAACTAAATTCATTACTTATACTTATTCTGATCATTGTGCCTTGAACGTCAACATGAGGAATATTATCTTTAAGAAGAAACCCTTTAGGTTTCTTAACTTTTGGATGGATTGGGAAGGTTGCTGAGATGTTATTAAGAAGGCCTGGAATACCAACATCACTGGCAATCCTCTTTACTATTTTAGTCAAAAACTCAAACATGTAAAGGAGAGGTTACGATCATGGTCTAAGCAAAATGTCAATATGAAAAATCTTATTTCTAAAGAATGATTAGAACTCAATGATATCTCGACTGTTCTTAGAAGGGGTCCCTTGGATCCTGAACTTATTGATGCTGAGAAACTAACCCTTGAGAAGCTTGATGTCCTTCTCAAAGCTTAGGAGTCACACTTCTAGAAAAGGATTAGGATGGAGTGTCTTACTAATGGTGATAGAAATAGTAAGGTGTATCACACCATAGTTAATCACATAGATGCAATCAACTCGATCACAGAGTTGTTTGATTCACAAGGTAATCTTTTACAGGATGATGATTCTATTGCTAACGACACCATCCAATTCTTTGAACAACTTTATAATCAACCACAATCAACGCCTGATTCTTGCATTCCTGAATGGGAACTGATAGTAACTGAAGATGATAATACAAAGCTATGCGCTATAACTGATCTGAAGGATGTCTCTAATTCTATTTGGAGCATAGGGCCTAACAAAAGTCCAGGTCCTTATGGCTTTAATGGTTTCTTATATAGAGAGAACTAGAACCTTATTTGTGATGACCTTCTGAAGGTTGTTCAATGGTTTTGTGAAAGGGGTTACATGGTTAGGCAAGTTAACCATGTGTTTCTTGCTCTCATTCCTAAGAAAGATATTGTCTCATCTCCTACTGACTTTCAGCCAATATCTTGTTGTTCAATGCTAAAGAAAATCATCGCCAAAGTTATCTCCCAAAGGTTAGCTATTCTTTTGCCTAAAATCATTTCACCTTATCAGGGTGCTTTTGTTAAAGGCCGAAGCATAGAGGACTGCTCTATCCTAGTTGCTAAATTTACTCTCAAATTCAATTGGAAAGTTAGTCCACCTACTGCTTGCATCAAGTTGGATGTCACCAAAGCTTTTGATTCTATTCGATGGTCTATCTCTGGGATTGCCTCACTGGTCTCGATTTTGGTGAGAGTCTGATCTCTATCATGAAGCAATGCATGGAAACACCTTCGTTTTACTCCTTCTAAATGGCTCTTTTGTAGGCTTCTTCAAAAGAACCAATGGTCTTCGACAAGACGATCCATTGTCGCCCCTACTCTTTTCTTTAGCTATGGAAGGTCTTAGTAGATGCTATGGGCCTAATTGGTTATTGGATGAGAATGGGTAACATTCCCTTCTCTGTTATAAGGCGCATGGAAATCTTGATGTCTGACTTCATATGGGGAAGCTCTACGTACCCTTCCAGTTGGTCAAGGTTAGCCTTTCAAATAAATGAAGGAGGTATTGGTCTCAAAAGGCTTGACGAGCTTGCTGACTTCTACACCTTGCGTCGCATTAAGAAACTCCTTCATACTCAAAGTATCTGGAGTACATGGATGTCCATAAGATACGATGAGACATTGGTCTCTACTTCCCGAGCTACGGGTGAATCTACCTTCCACAGACGTATGACACAATTATGGACCTCCTACTCCTTTGAGGCTGACAGTATCTTATGGGATAATGCTCGCTAGAAGCTGCCCTATGACAAAACTTATGAGAACCTTTGGATCTCTAAATACTATCCTAGATGGAGCTTTACTACATATCAGGCGCTCAAGAATATCCTCCCAACCTTTGAGAGGATTAGCATTTGGATTGGGTCTCTAAGACTTGTTTGTCTGCTACGTTAGCAAGAAACTGATTCAACTAGTCATCTCTTTGGAAGTTGTAAATTTTGGAAATATATATGGGGTTGAGCTTAGCTAAAGCTAAATATTGGATCCTCGTATTCTCTCCACACATGCCTATCAGACCTTGGCAAAAGGTCTAAGCAAACCAGAACCATTGAGCTTTGGGCGATCACTAGAGCTGTCCATATGATATGGACTAAACAAAATAGGAGGGTGCATAATGGAGGCTCATCAGATTTCATTAAAGTTTTCAATCAACTTTCCCGTGAGATCAAGAAACTTCATTCCAATTTTAATTCTAGTCTTGATGTTTCATCTCTTATAGCTAGGAATTGGGATGTCTTGTAACCAACTCCTTGGTTGATGTAACCACTTGTTACAGTGTGGATTGTAACTTTGACCCCATTCTGGGGTTTTGGAATATATTTACCCAAATTTTCCAAAAAAAAGTTTTAAGTGTCTCAAGCTCATTTAGGCATTTTTGGTTCTCTTCCTTAAGATATTCAATGTTCTTAAGGTAAAAACCATTCTCTACCTCAAATCCATTTTATTGGAGCTTAAGATCAAGAAATTGGCCTTCCAAGTTATCAATGTTCTCAAGATGAATTTTCTCATTTTTTTTAAGAATTTTAAGTGTAGCATACAAGTCATCAATGATTTTTCCTAACCTCTTCCTTTTAGATTTTCTTTTAGAAAAAGAAGAATGGGTAGAAACAATAATATTAACAAGAATTTCTTTATCTAACTCATGCAAGCTTACCTCACTTATCTCACTAATATCTTCACTTCAAGAGGTCATGAGTGCAAGGTGACACTCTCCATCTTCATCAGAGCTTGAGTCACTAGAGGATGATGCTTCCCAAGCTACATGCGCTGCATCTTTGTGTATCCTCTCCTTCATATCCTTCATCTTATACATGCTATCTTTATTGTACTCTTATTTCCTCTTTGAGCTGCTCTTGTGGTGTGACTTTCTTGCCTTAGGACATTCAATCTTGTAGTGTCCTTTTTTACCACACTTGTAGCACATTGGAGTAGAAGAAGAAGACTGCTTTCCTTTAAAGTGATTTACCTTAGAGTAATTGTCTTCATGCTCACTAGGGCCATCATCTTGACTATAAGAGGAGGGAGAGGTCCGACCAGCAAGTTGTTGTTAAAGGATGACAACCTGCACTTGATCTTTGAAGGCACTATCTTTGATATTCCTTGCTTCCTTCTCTTCTTGCTTGGCTTCCGCTTCTTACTTGTTAAGTCTTGGCTCATAAATTTATAGATTGACATTAAGCTCCTCGGTTGGAATGTTACTAAGACTTCTCACTTCTTCATTGGAGGTCACCTTTGACTCCCATCTCTTTAGTAGAGACCTCAAGATTTTTGAGTTGATTGCTCCTCTATCCAAAGTGTGTCCCAAAGCAGCTAAGCCATTGATGATGATGTTGAGCCTAGAGTACATCTCGACAACTCATTATGTCTTCCCCATCTTGAAGTTCTCTAGGATTCTATTCATCATGTTGACAACTTATACCATATATCATAGGTTGTATCCCATAAGGAGATGCGGTTGAACTCGGTTGGGGTGAAGGCTAGATAAAGGATGATAATTGCTTTGGAATTAATCTGGGCATTCTTTAGGGCAACTTTATTCCATGTTGACATAGCTCTAGTTGGCTTTATATAGGATGTAATCATGACCTTCTACATATCAAAGTTCATTCCCTAAATTTAGAACTACATACGCCTCTTCCAAGAGAGGAAGTTGGTGTTGTCAAAGAGTGGGGAGTGCATGGAGAAGCCTCCCTCTAGGTTGAGTGAACCAAGTAGGTTCTCACCCATCTTCTCATCTCATGGAGATTTGTTGGAGAAGATCCTTGCTCTGATACCACTTGTTGGATCTAGGGCTCTAGAAGAGGGTGGTGAATAGAGCTTCAAAATTCTCACAAGAATAATTAGAACTTCAAATTATATCAATTGAACCCAAATGCTTAAGAACAATTTGAAGTACTATCTAAGAAAGCATAGCAAGGATGACAGAGTTTGAAACATACACTTGGACAAGGTGGTTAAAGTGGTTCTAATATGCAAACTAAGAGACCGTCAATTCACTATACATCCAAGGACTTTCCTACTAAAGACAAGAGTCTTTCACCTACACAAGGACTTACCCACTTGATCAAGATGTATTTAGCCTATAACAAGGACTTACCCACACTTACATGAAGTCTTTGGCCTTGAAGGAATTGCCCACTTTTCTTGAATCTTTGCCTTGCACTTCTCCTTCACCTGGAGAATATCTTCACACCTTCTTCAACCTTGAAGAAGAACAACATCTTCACCTTCACTCAGAGAAGCTCACTTCAACCTTTTCTCTTTGAGAAAGGGGATTGGGAAGATGGAAGGAATAAGAGCTTTACAAGATAACATGGAAGTATCTCTCCTACAACATGCCTAACTCACTCATAATCATGAAATGCTTTGTAAATGAGAGATAGAAAGGGGATCAATGGGTTGTATCACACTCAACTATAACAAGGACCAATGATAGCATGAATGAGCAAACTTGGAATGAACTCTAAGGGGTCCTATTTATAGATGGGGGTGTTCCTTTGAGTGTGGGATCACTTAAGAATGAACATTTCCATTTTACAACTTACAACTGATCTGTTTTCATTTCTAACAACTCTCCAACGGTTCAAATCACTTTTTCTATATTTTTCGTACAGTACATCCGGTCAAGTTTCAATAAAGGTAACTCGATCGATACACTAATTGACAAACCTAATTTTCAAACTATCGGTCGAGTTTGTCTTGGGAAACTCGACTGATGAGTTAAAATCAATTTTGATCAATGAGTCAATCGATCGAGTTTTGTGAGTGTACAACTCGACAGATTGATCCATTTCCAAAAATCCATCACTGGTCGATCGAGATTCAAACTCGACCGACAAAGTTGTTGTGATAAAATTTTCAAAATGGTTTTAGAGTGACCAAACATTGGAATTAAGCATCCTTGGTTTTTTCTCATCTTAGTTACAAGTCATATCATCAATACAAGTGATTTAAAAAATATTCTAAGGTGGTTTGGAGTGATTTCCCAAATTGCACACTTGCGTTGCTTCTGACTTAAATTGGACCAGCTAGGGCTTGTGTAATTTGTTCCTTTTCATGTAAGTAATGCCTTGAATCAATCTTGAACAAACATATTACATACATAGGAATGTAATGGTTAAGTCATTATCAAAATATGGTCAATGTATAACTCTCAAGTCAACAAATGTAAGTTGTAATAATTTACCTTGTAATAGCACACATGCCAATATTTAAAATTTTCGTGGTGTATGTCATGGTTTAATGTTCATGTCTGTGCATATTGCTTCCACAACACACTCTATAAGATTATTAATATTTTCAAAGCTCGTCTTCTCATTCCCACAAGGTTTGGGGAAGGTGGAACCCCAGGACATTATACGACCGATCTAAGGGGATGAGTCAATGGACTGGTCTTTTGGGAGCAATAGTTATGAAATAAAAAGCCTCTATATTTTCTAATGCTTTGCGCAATGACGTGCATTCTTAGACTTTGAGGGTGAAGGAGTGAGAAGGAGCATAAAAGATATAAAATGTAAATAAAACCAATAAGAACTATAATTAAAGAGACAAAATAATGAATTGCAATTAGTTCCTAAATTGAGAAAAAGCAACATAATGTCCTAAATAAATAACCTAAAAGATGAGATATAAATGGATGAATTTGCATCATCAAAATACCCTGAACTTGATCGTTGCTCATCCTCAAGAAGCACATATCATAAACATCCATCAATATATGCCAAAATATTGTCCTCCTTGTTGGCATAGCACTACTTTGTTCTTACCAGTTTTTATGGCCAATCGAACCTGATTTCCTGTACCAGTAAAGACAATTTTTACACATTCTCCCCTTGAATATGTTTCACAACTTGCTTCTATTTCAAGACTTGTAAAACAATAGATGTTATATCCCATATGTTATTGATTCTCTCACATATTCTTACAAGGGTTTTCATAGGATCACCGTTTGCTTTTTGGTTTATTGGAGAAATGTACATTCCATTAGGTAAAAAAAAGGAGTGAAGGAAGGTATGGGAGAAGTCAAATTCTCTTTATTTGAGTAAACATCTTTTATTTTCTTTGACTGGAATTATATTGATTGCATGTTTAGGTATGCACTTTGGCATGTTTTATTGGTGGTACACCCCTATGAAATTTATGAGGAGTATGAAAGAAGTGATCGAGAGGGAAGAAGGGGTGTGCCACCTTGAACTTGGGTTTGGCATAATTTTTTGAATTTGGATTTCTTTTTGTTTTGATGATATGGAGAGATATGAAGGTGGTAGAAGAAGTGTATAAGAGGTTGAACTTGTGCATTATCATTTTTTGAATTTTAGTTCTTTGGGATTATTATAACATTAGTTCAAATCGTTCTAAAATAAGAAAAAATCTAGAAAATTTAAAAGCTAATTCCACAATTTGCATGAAGACACATTGTCTTTGGTTCCTATCAATTTATTAAGGCTTTCCAACTTTTTTTAGGTATAATGCGAATTGAGGTGCTAGGTGAAAATATTTCTAATAAAGATGTTTTTATGAAAATGTGGCAAGAGATTCACTTCACACAAGGGGTCATATTGACTACATGCATATGAAATTACTAACTATCTAGATAAAGGCCTTAATTCATACAAGGATAGTGAAACAAAAATAAAATAAATACTACATGCAAGAAAGTGTGAAATGATGGATATGCTAGGAACAAGGAAAATAAAGGAGGTGGAAGCGGTACATACAACCAACCTCCACCATGAACTTAGAATTTTGGTCATCTTGAGAAAATCCTAAATCTGATATGGAGGGAAGAAAATCATTGTGGTGGCAGAGGTCGAGGTGGGGGAGGAGAAGATGAAGAGGAAGTCTAATAGTATTCACATCCCCAATATTGGGAGTTGGGGTCTAGATAATCCTAGTGAGCCCATACTCCTTGTAGAATGTTTGGGTGGGGCTATAGTGTCCACTATCAACATGCTAGATCTCTTAAGAGCATTGCATGAGATATAAGTAGTTGAGCTGATGGCGCTAACACTACTGCTCACACTCCATGCAAAACTGAGATTGCTTGATGTTGTCCAGCTACTATTGGATCTTGTAGAAGTTATGAGGTCCCTCAGGACCCACATCCTTGGTAGTTTGTCTCCTAGTGAAACGTGGTGGCAGCGGAGGAGGAGGTCTGGTTGCATTATTCTTTGTCTACAAAGAGATGCTCCTATAATGAGATGTAGGATCAAGGACAACATCCTATGGGAGTGGATTATTTTGGAGAAACCACTATATCTAGGGTAGTAGATTGTTGATATCATAACATAAGGTTCCTATAATAAAACTTGGTGTGAAGGGGTAGAGTAATCTAGGAATTTCTTCCAGAAAATATGAGGGAACAAGTACCTACATGGACACCAAGGCATATAATGTGTCTGGATTGTAGGTATGGGATCAACCATGTGTTGAATCCCCTTAGGATGGATGGCCTATAAGGAGATGTGGGTGTAGCCAAAGACTATGATGATGCAAATGGTGATGTGGCTCAGGCTGAAAGTTGAACTGGTGTTGTGGCTTTCCTAGAGGTGGATGTGATCGATGATAGCACTCACCTAGTTGATGGGATCGCCATTGAGAAAGCACCACAAGGTGTAGATATCTATGGTGTTTATAGTGCCCCAAGGTCAGATTGTCATAGATGAAATATATCTAATACGAGAAATGTGTGATGGGATTCCATCACAAGATGGTTTCAATGGAGTCACAAATGCTGGAGATAGTGGCTATGCACACCCATTGAGGAATTATAACTCCAATTGCTCCCATATCTTCATACAAATCCAGATCGTCATCACTGATGAACTAGACATAATTGACTAATAGAGGGTCAATACATGGTCTGATAGAAGATGATGGTGTGGGAGTCAGACGTGCGGGTTGGCTAGCCTCAATGTAGTCTATAAACTTGTCGGCCCTATCAATGTCGACCGTAATATCATCAGGGATGTGAGGAAAAGTGTCATATATGGGATCCTTAATACAGATCCCCATCGAGGCACAGTGGTAATGATGATTGTGGGGACTAGATTTCCATGCAACCTCTTTACCCTTATGGAGGAAACTAAAGTGAAACCACAACCTAAACCATCTTGAGACATTGTTGTTGTTGCTGGAGATGCCAATTGACTGACTAGTAAGTGGGTATATCAATAGGATGGTAGGATGACTACTGTCAAAGAGGTTCTAACCGATTGACTGGGAAAGTAGGTAGATCGACTAGTTCAGGAGAGGAGGCTGCTATCATGTTTAACCAACCTTTCGTTTGATTGTAAGTTGAGCAAATCACCCCGAATGGAGGAATAACATTGTGAGTGATGACATTGTGGGCTCGTCAAGGGAGGATGATGGTTTGACTTTTCGGGTAGGGATAAGATGACAATGCTTCTCTTAGTGGTGGTGAAGTTGTAGGTCGATTGACTAGAGCAGTCCACAATGTGGGACATCAGGTGGCGGTGACATAGAGCAGAGATGGGTTGGGTTATCCATTCATCGACTCTGCTTGGCTGGACGCAACACACGACTGTGGCGAGGGGCACTACTGGTACTGGGGAGTGGCAACTAGGGTGAAGATGAGAAGGATGAGTCGATCCCTTCCCTAAGTGGTCATATTTTATAAGGAAAATGAGGTCTTCCATTCGATCGACTGGTTTACTCAATCGCTTGACTTGGCCATTAACGCCCACTCCCAATGTTGAAGGTTCTAGTAGAGTTTCAAGAATGAGATATGGCTCCATAGACTACCGGTATCCTTTATTATGCACTTTGTCCTCACTCATGCACAAACCAAGATCAACTTCCTGATTGGTCACCCATTCTAGCATGATAGTACTACTCCTAGTTGAGCATGCCTTGAAAATGAGGTGCATCATGGTGATATTGGAAGTCCAATCATTACTTATAAGATCATTTTATCTAAGGTTTTAAATCCTAGAACGTTACAATCTCCCCTACTTAGATTCTTGAAGTCCTTATTTAGGCTCAACTATATGGTCTCATAATATTTCCCCATTTTAGTGTAGACCCATAATGAGTTATAGATACCCAGCTCCCGATCACACTAACAACATAAGGGTGGCTACATCACTGTGGGAAACCCTTTCCAACATACCTAGACCACATGGCTCAAGACTACAATGCCACATGTCCATGTGGCCCCCACCTAGTGGAGGGGTTATGGCTCTGATACCATTTGTAATGCATGAGACCAATTCTGGAGGCTCTATTAGAATTCCAGGAATGACAATTGGCTCCACAAGCCACCACTATCCTTAACTATGTACTATTCCCTCACTCATGCACAAGATGAGATCAACTTCCCAATAGGTCACCCATCCTAGTACTACTCCAACAGGAGCACTCTTAGCTATGGAGTTCTTAGTGATGGGCTCCCTGAAAAGGAGGTGCACCTTGATGATATGGTAGTCCAATAATTCCTTATAAGATCATTTTATTTGAGGCCTCAAATCCTAGGATGTTGGAGTCATCATGGGGGGAATGAACCATTTCAAATGTTGTCAACACCTTCCAACACCATTCAATCTATTGGCTGACCAATCAATCAACTCAAAGATTTCCATATTTTTCTTGATTTTTATTGCAATGTTAAAGAAAATAATTTAATGAGTGACAAATGATGAAAAGAAAGGGAAATCTAAGCAAAATGAAATATAATAGAAAAGAGGAAAAAAAAGAAAACATAGGGTTGACTCCCAACAAGCGCACTATTTAATGTTGAAGGATTAACACCTATAACATGGTCATGAGCGATTCATGTTCCTAGAGGAGCAAGGGTCAAGATTCCCTTGTCTCTACATTTTCTACAGGAGGGCAAAGTCTTACTATTCACACCACAAAATTGTCTATAGTGAGATAGGGCTTGATCCTGTATCCATATACTACGAAGTCACCTGTGAATTTGTCCCATAGGATAAATGCTCCATATGGAGGACATATTTCATAAGATAAGGCATGTACCACTTAGATTTGACTTTTCTAAGGAAAAATCTCAATATGGAATTATATAGTCTCAAACTGGAATTGTATACCAAGAGTTGGTTACCACTTGAATCTTTTTCTGTCTAACATGGCTATTATGCCACATTTTTGTTTGGTCTTTGTAGATCCTCACACTCTCATAGGATGTCATGCGGAGTTCTTCAAGCTCTTAAATTTGAAGGTAGAACTACTCACCAACTACAGATTAGTCAAACTTAAGAGTTTTAATAGCCCAACTGGCTTTGTGCTCCATTTCTACAGGCAAGTAACATGATTTCCTATAGATAAGTTGTAAGGGTATGGTTCTAAAAGGTGTCTTGAAGCTAGTTCAATATGACCACAAGGCATCGTTGAACTTCAAATCCCAATACTTCCTGGTGGGATTCATGGTCTTCTCCAAAATAGATTTAATTTGTCAATTAGAGACTTCTACTTGGCCAATAGTCTGAGGATGGTAGGGGGAGGCAAATTTATAGAGAACACCATATATTTTTAGCAATGCTTTGAATTTCTTTTCTAAGAAATGTGATGCTTCATCTGAAATTATAGTGTGAGAACCCCAGACCTAGGAAGATTGTATCCTCAAAAAGTTTCATCACTAATTTTGAGTTGCAAGTTTTTGGGGAAACGACCTTCTCCCATTTCGACACATAATCCACTACCACAAGAATATAAAGGAACCCATAGGAAGAGGGGAATGGTCCCATGTAGTCAACTCCCCAAATGTTGAAAATTTATAACTCTTACCATGAAGTCATAGACATTTGATCCCTCTTGGAGATACTTCTGTATATCTAGAATTAGTCACATGGAAGAGTGAAGTCATAGGCATCTTAAATCAAGGTGGTCCAGTAAAATATACATTGAAGTACTTTCCTTTAGGTCTTTTAGGAACTCATGCGACCACCAGTTGGGCCTGAGTGACCTTGTTCCAGAATGTCCTAAGCATCTTCATTGGTGATGCATCTGCGGTAAAGACCATATTCTTAGAGATTAAATAGATAGGGGTCTTCCAAAAACAAATTCTTTACATCATGCACTTTTTTGACTTTTCAATGCCCATTGTATTCATGATAGAGGTACAAGCTATGACATAATTCACACAATCAGTGAACAATGTGAAATGGGATTCATATTTGAGCAATTGATCATATGGTAAGGAGTCATCAATCAGAATTTTGTCTTCATCCTAGAGGCTAAGGCGACTGAGGTGACTGTCAACAACATTTTTGGAGCCCTTTTTATCCCACATTTCTAGATCAAATTCTTAAACCAACAAATTCCATCAAATGAGCCTTGGATTTGGAACCTCTTTGGTCATCGAATAGCGTATGGTGGCATGATTTGTGTAAACTATCACCTTAGAACCCACCAAATAGGATTAAAATTTGCAAAGTTGTAAACGATCACTAGCATCTCCTTCTCTGTAGTGGTGTTTTTTCACTTCACATTGTCTAATGTCTTTGAAGTGTCATATAAAATGTGGTGGATTTTGTTGATTCATTGCCCAAGGATAGATCCTACTGCATAGCTAGTCTTTGGGGTTGCACAAAATCTCGAATGGTAGTGACCATTCTGGAGCACAGATGACAAGGGTGGAAGTGAGGAATGCTTTCAAGATATTTAAACTAGATATGCTAGCATGATGAAAGTTAAAAATGACATCTTTCATTAGAATATAAGTAAGCATTTGAATAACTTTGGAGAAGTATCAGATGAATCATTGATAGATGTTGGTGTGCCCAAGGAATGCACGGATGTCCTTGACAAAGGGAGGGGTGGAAGTTTTGTGATCACTTCAATTTATGACATGTAAACTTATATCCCTCTACTGCTGTGACGTCCCCGGATTTTCTAAAACTTAATCTGATGTGTGACGTCCAAATTGAAACCCTCACCTCAGTGAGAATCCCAATTTAAACACCCCACACCAGGCTAAGAAGAAGAAAATCAAGGGAGTCAAAAGGAAACACTCAGTAGCACATGTACATGAACAATAAACAAACCATACACACATGTTCACCATTCAACATATAATTACAACATGAATTGTTACAACATTTGATATTACATATTGAACAACAAACTACTAAACATATACATGTACTACAACTAAACTACAGGATCTTAAGACAACAGGTCCACCTGTACATCAACTCGCCACACAACTCTCATAATCCTAGATCTTCAAGAGCATAACCACAACCTAAACAAAAGATTACATGGGGTACACGTCAGCACAATATTTCATGAATATTTTACTGAGTACGCCTACGTGTCTTTTTATATACCTCTCATCATATCTTGGCAATAAGATAAAACTAATATACTTGGCAGTAACAGAAGAATATAAGAAAAACGTATACTTGCACAAAGATATTCATTAACAAAAGAGAACACATATTTTAAGCTCATTTTCCATTATATGCTCGTGCATCCTCCTACCAATGGGATAGATGCATTCAGGCCTTATGATCCACTTACCAAAGAGATAGATCATTGTACATGTGATCCACTTACCAAAGAGATAGATCACTCACTAGCACTACGCTTACCAAAGAGATATAGTGCTTTCATATAATGGAACAGATATATTATGTTTCATGTGTTCATAGCCATAAGTACGAAAAATCAGGCAACATATCATACACGAACAATCATTTCATCCAATACCATATGCCAAGTATTTTACTACCCATGCATATAAAACAAGCATATTGTATAATAAGCCAAGTAAGAGGTAATGGCGTACCTTGATCAAGAGATAAACTTAATCACCACATATTCCTGATATCAACTATATCCTTGGTTAAACCTGATTAAGACAAGATCATATACTATCATCATGTTCTTATCATCTTACATCTCATCTGAACCCAACTCGTGTTCATTTTAGGGTTTCACTTAGTTCCTTAGGATATTCTCATCATTACTTGCATTCTTGCCTTAGATTTATCATACTGATGTCATTTTCCAGATTATGGTTCATCAACTGGATATACTCATGTGTCACATTATTATGTGGACATATTTAACATTATGTCACATTCCTTAACCATATTAGGGTGACATCACATGTATTAAGGGTTCTCTTCATATAACATGAATTATGTTCATCATTATGATCTCATAATTAAAACCAAGGTTTCATATACTAATATGAGCTTACTCTGTGAATTTCACTATTTATTGAGCATATACGTATTAATTGCATTTTATGTATGGTTATTAGCCCTAGATAGCCATATTAAGCAAATTACATAATTCCATGCATCAACAACATAATCACTGACATCCATAGGATTATAGACATGATTTATGATCTACTGATATATTCTCATAATTTTAGGTCATCGTTTATTATATATTATACATGAAAAGACCATTATACATCTTGCAAGATATCACTAATATTCGTGCATCAAAAGCCTGATATTTTGCTTTAATTGTGTTCTACTCATTTTTCTGAGAAGTTTGGTACCTTGTTTGTATTTTTCTGACATTTTTACTAATTACTACGATTTATTGAAAAACTGAGCATTTTCTGATTATTTACCTCATCCGGCCAATTGGATCGCGCCACATGGCCATCAGGTCTGGCGCTGCTCATGGCCTGAGCCGGTCTGGTTTCTTGGCTTACACCCGGTTCAGGTTGGAGGGCCGGTCTGCCCTCTCTCTGATCTTGCGCGATCCGTCGCCTCAACAAACGAGTCTGCGAGTCTCGTTCTCCCGCAGAACCTGCCGCCGCCGCACGGAAGGGGTTGCTTCAGCATGAGAGTGGTGGCCAGACGCTTCCGTTGTGTGTCTCCGTGTCCTCCCCTTCTCTGTGAGGTCACCAGCACCAGCCGCTGCCATGGATGGGCAAGCTCTGCCTACCTTCATCACGTCCGCGAGGGATGTCCATCACAGACATGACGTCGTCGGCGTGGGGAACTCTCCTATGGCGAGACGCTCATCGTCTACTCCTCCGAGACTCCACGCCACATGCTCGTTGCCCTGTGCTGCCGCCCTGCTGTCCGTTCCTTGCAGACTCTGTTCTCCGTCCACGACAGCTGCCGCCTTGAGGGAAGGTCTCCAAGCGGCACGCGGTCTGCCCTAGCTCCACCCTCAACTCTCTATTGCTGGTTGGGAGTTGTAGGGTCTGCTCCGGATTGCAAGGATGCTGCAATCTCTCCTCTTCCATGGACATCGACGTCCCTATTCTAGGTAGGGCCATGGCCGCTGCGGGCTGCTGTGCTCTATGAGCAGCTTCCCTATCCTCCTCGCGCCACCTGCTCTAGATGGTGGAGAAGCAGCAACAAAGGGGGAGGTGGGTCTCTATCTACCATCATCATCGCTATGTACGAGTACCATGGTAGTGGTAGCGGATGGTTGGCTGCTCATTCCCTGTCATCTCATGACTTCGCATCCCAAAAGAGGGGTAGCTATTTATCTGCCCACTCCAAGGTTACCCTCAACCCACGACCTGTGAGTAGCAGATCATGGAGTCGTCCACGATCATGCAACTGCAAGGACGGAGTCCACTACTGTCAGATGGCATCCAAGGACCACGAATTGCTGCCTCAGCTGAGCCGATCTGTGGCTCCCTCATCTCAGACATTGTATGGTGCAAGTTCTAGCAAAACTTAGGCTAACACATAAATATCAGACTTGGTGCTATTGTCATCAACATATTGTTTATCTCATTAACCAGAAAACCCTATAGTTCTTTATAGGAATAATCGAATACCATTGAATTAGGGAAGTAATTCCTCATCAATCAGATTACACTAAATCAAAGTTTGATGTCAAAACACCCACAAAAGTCCAGTCGATCAATTCCTTAAAAGAGGTACATATTGGACCATGTAAACACCTAACTTCATGATTAGTCTCATAAACTCATAGGTCAAGGTAAGGTGTTATCTTCATAATATACTTGCAAGTATAATCTCAAATGTCATTTCAACCCATCAAATCATGTATTCCTTTATACAATTGAGTATCTGATAATATCAAAAGGTCACTCTATCACATCCTACACACCTTATAAGAAATTTCATCCTCGGAATTAATCCAGAAACCACTCTGTCACATCATATACATCTTAAAAGAACTTTCGTCCTCGAAAGTCAACCATACTCGTACTCCAAGGATAACTACCATGTCTTCATCCACATGTGGGCACTATTCTATGTGTATCATATCTGCAAATGTTACCTAGAACCATGTATCCAAAGTACTATTAGGGGGTTGTACAACCATCTTGGTGCACAAACACTCCATTCAGGGTTGAACTCAGGGTTTAGAAACTTAGGTTATGTCATTACATATCTCATATGTTAAGATCGCATTCTTATCGTTACCCATGCATTAGGGTTCCCACATCATATTACCATGTTCTAAAGGAGTTAACTAAGATTAACTCATACATCAAGGTGTCATCAATCATTATGTTGTGCTAATTATCAAACTAGATATTTCATCTTTATTAAGCACTGGGATTAACACCTCATGTACATGTTTCATTCATATGATCTTGTTTTATTGCTCATGACAAAATTATGACATTTATTAATGAATTTATCACAAGATTAACCAACACTATCAAATTATCATCATTATCATGTACATGGTTAACCATTTATGCATTAGCATCTAATAAACCATCTCTAGGTTGTTCCACATGTCATTATATCTGTATCTCGAGATTAGATTATGTACTTACATACATTATATCATGATTGTGCTAAACAAAGTTATGCAAGTGGCTCGTGAAACATATATCAAAAGTTTATCTAGTCCAACTGAGGTTCTCTTGTCCCATATCATGAGGGTATTACCATGCTCAGTCTCTCTGAGCTAACTCAACTCTATGAGTATCTCATAACACAACTTTATCTTCCCTCTCTGGTCCAGGGTTAACAGATCTACCTCATTGGTACTAGTAAAAGCCTTACAAGGTCGAGCCACACAAGCACAAACCGAAGACATGACATGATATTCTCATCACAGGTCTTCTACCCATGAAACGTACTTACCCAAAACTCTCTTATATACACCACATTAGATTCCTATGTGGGAAACCACCAACCCGAGCATGAGGCTTCACAGAAAACTAACATAGCTACCTCCTACAGGGTCTTGGGCTCTCTCCCTCACCCAGATGGCAGGTTCTCATATTCATATTCACATGCACATATATAACCAACCTCTCTCTATCTCTAGGGTTTGGTCCTCCCAAGGACACCTAGGGTTCAACAAAACTATATGAATCATGCACAAAGTGACTCAACTCAATCACTCAGGAGTACATATCTTGGAGTTTAGGTTCTCTAACCTTCTCCCAATGGGTCTCAATCTCTCTAGATTTAACCCTGAAACTGGTCCTAATACTAGAGGTCCTCCTTTGTAAAAGAGATTGAGGCTCGTGCTGATTCACATCCTTGTCTTAGCTTAGCTTATCTTATCTCATAAAAACCTAGCTATTTGCATCACCAAAACTTATCTCAAATCCTCAAAACTGAACTTAAGTCCTCAAAGACAAACATATATCATCATAAACCATCTTATAACACATATGTAAGACTTGCATCATCATAACTTATATCATCTATACCATCTATCACATATATATATATATATCAAAAAGGCTCTAGACATCTAATCTAGAACTACTCTCTCTTCTAGACTGATGTCATTCACTTTCACTTAGGTTGCATGACCACCTCCTACTCGTACATGTGTGGGGACACATTTTTGTAATACATATACATAATAAAATATTATATAGTTTTCTCCGATAAAACAAGCGTCAAAGAAACTATCACAGTTCGATCCGGTTGGAATCCAAAACCAAATCCTGAAACGAGTGCCCCACACATAGTAGAGAGTACAGTGTCATGAAAACTAAGGAAACGGGGTGAGAACATGGTGTAGACTAGTGTAGCTACTCTAGACAACGAGCGCCATATGTCTAGGGTTTCTCTTCCCTTGATGCACGTCATTTCCAAATAGTGCAACGTCCCATACCGCTGCACTATAAGGAAAGTACGACATCTAAGGACTTGCTATACAACAAGCACTAGTCTAGACCTAGTTCTCAGACATCTAGGTGCTAACCTAGAGGATAGGTCAGATCTAGTCTCTAAAAGATGACTAATCTAACCCTAAAAGATTATTAAGTTCAAGGTTCTTTAGTTTTGAGTTGCATAATGAGAAAATGTCAGGTTTTGCTATTGTTCATGCTCTGATACCACCTGTGACTTCCTCTGATTTTCTTCTTCTTAGCCTTGTGTGGGATGTTTAAATTGGGATTCTCGCTGAGGTGAGGGTTTCAATTTGGACGTCACACATCAGATTAAGTTTTAGAAAATCCGGGGACGTCACAACTGCTTACTCTATGACCCAGGATGATTCCTTCTCTTACCCTAAAATGGAGTTTCTCTTAATTTAGCACCAAGTGTGCTTATTCACACTTTTTTAGCACCAAGGACATATGGTGGAGGCAAGAATCAAAATAATTGTTTTATAAAAAGAAGTCATTCATATAGACCTCCATTACTATTTCTATCAACCTGAAAGATATGGTGGCCATGCACTACTAGAAAGTGACAGGAGCATTGCAGAGGTTGAACAACATCCTTATGAAGGCATAGGTTTTGAAAGGTCAAATAAATGTAGTCTTTTCTTGGTCGTTAGGGTGGATAAACATTTGGTAGAACCCCAGGTAATTGTTCAAGTAATAGAAATATTCCTAATGAGCAAGGCACTCCTGCATAGAACCAAAAAAAGAAGAGGAAAGTGATCCTTTTTGGTGGCCTTGTTTAGTTTCTTGTAGTCAATACACATCCTCCATTTGGTGACAGCGCGGGTGAAGATGAGTTTATCTTTTCATTTTTTACTATAGTGGTACCTTCTTTCTTGGGTATGACTTGGACAGGACTAACCCATGGTGAGTTTGAAATTGGGTATATGATTCCTATGAGTGAGAAGCTTAATGACCTCAAGAAAAACATCTTGTTTCATGTTGGAATTTAGTTTTCATTGAGGGTCTCTAGATGGCTTACATTCTTTCACAATGGGAATTTTGTGCATAAAAATATCTTGGTTGACCCATGTTAGGCCAGTCATCTTGTATCCAAAGACAATTTTCCTCTTCTTTAACTCAGTCATAAGCTTATTTTCTTGCCTAGATGTAAGGTCAAAATTTATTAAGATAGGGCAAGTCTCTTGTACATCAACAAAAACGTACTTGTATCCTTCTATCAGTGCCTCTATCTTAAGAGCCTTAGATGGGTCGATCTTTTCTTCTAGAATAGAGAGCATTTTAAGGTCTTAGAATTCTTCTTGAGGGGCTTCTTCAAAGGTTTCAAGTTAAGTTATGGATTGGTGAATCCACTCATTGTTGAAGTCAGACACATTCAGGGTTGTAAGGGTTGTAAGTAGTCGATCTTGTGATAGTTCCCACTTTTGTCAAAGCTAGGCAAGCTTGTCTACAAAGTCTAACAAATAGAATTATTCCTCAAAGCTTGATCCCTTCAAACCTTTGATGATACAAAATTCAAGGGTTTGTATCCAATTTTGTAAAAGAATGGTTTGCGATGGAGTGAACTTTTGGAGTATTTGGATGCTTAATGACATGAAGGAATTCATAACTTTAAGTAATTTGAAGAGTTCCGATTGCTTTGGAAAAATATGGATGTTAATTGGTGTTGATATCATGATTAAGATCCCTAAGTTCATGCCTTTTGGGAGCATTTAATTGACAAGTAAAATAGTTGAGTTTTGTCACCCAATTTGAATAGAATGTAGCTTTAGTTGATACAATACTATGGTTAAATTTTTGTGGTTATGGGGGGACCCAAGAGGAAGTTATTCAAGTTTGAATATGATGAAATAATATGCATTTTGGTGTTTTGATTACAAAGTTTGGATCTTTTAGAATAGGTCTTGAATTGTTGTATGTGTCACACACATTATCCTTTTTGGTCAAGGGGTGCCACATATCGGCTTTGAGAAGAGTTGATCATGGCCCTTGGTTTGGATTCGAAGGGTGGGGCTTCATACCCTACTTCATGTTTAGCTAGAGATCGTGAGGTGGGTAGCAATGATGATGACCCAACCTATCAATCCATGTCTTCATCGTGGCCCTAAACATGAAAGTATGGACAATTTTCTTTGCTTGTTCCAAGAAACGACAGTTCATGCCCTCATTTGAGGTGTGACAGTTAGGGGACAACATGAATGAGGCCTTGGCCTTCTCAGCCTCTCCACCAGTAAGGTAGGTCAGGAATAAGGAACCAGGAGAAGAGATCAAAGGAAGAGATGGAGAAGAAGAGGGGCGATGAGGAGAGAACCCTAGTTCTTGTTGGAGGAGATCCTCACAGGAAGCAGTGAGGATGATAGTGACAAGGTCGTAGAGAGTAGAAGCCGCAGATAGAGGCATCAAGTGGAAAGTCAACAGAGAACCTATTGTGTGAGGAAGGAGAGGACTAGGAGGATCAGAACATAGATGAATAAGGTAGCGACGTCGATCATGAGAGGTCAGAAGGTGGAGTCATGCATAATCATCCATAACAGACCACGATAGTGGTAGAACGAAGGAGACATGCGCACAGACAGGCCTCGAACATCAAGATTGTGAGGGGAGGCACATAGAAGCCAACCATCTAGATCAGAGTGGTCCTCTCAAATCTCATCTAGGCAGCGTCTAGCCAGAGATGAGGTCTGCAATGATGTTGCCTCTTGTGGAGAGTTGGGTTCCCATGGTGGACATGTCTCACATGTGATATCAAAGCATGAACAATAACAAATCCTGACATTTGCTCGTTATGAAACTCAAAACTAAAGAACCTTGAATTTAAAAAAAATCTTTAGGGTTAGATTAGTCATCTTTTAGAGACTAGATCTTACCTAGCCTCTACGTTAGCACCTATATGTCTGAGAACTAAGTTTAGACTGGTGCTTGTTGTATAACGAGTCCTAAGATGTCATTATTTCCTAATAATGTGGTGGTAGGGAAATTGCATTATTTGGAGATGATGTGCATCAAGGGAAGAGAAATACTAGACATATGGTGCTCATTGTCTAGCGTAGCTACACTAGTCTACACCATGTTCTCACCCTTTTCACTAGTTTTCATGGAACTATACTCTCTACTATGTGTGGGACACTCATTTTCTGGATTTGGTTTTTGATTCCAATCAGATCGAGACTCAATAGTTTTCTCTCACGCTTGTTTTATCAGAGAAAAACTATATAATATTTTGTTATATATGTATGTATTACAAAAATGTGTCCCCATACATGTATGGGTAGAAGGTGGTCATGCAACCTAAGTGAAAGTGAGTGACATCTGTCTAGAAGAGAGAGTAGTTCTAGATTAGATGTCTAGAGCCTTGTTAGAATATATGATAGATGGAATAGATGAAATAAGTTTTAATTATATGATGTAAGTCTTATATAGATGATATAATATGGTTTATGATGATTATTGTCTTTAAGGATTAAGGTTTAGTTTTGAGGATTTGAGATAGGATTTGATTATGAAAGTATGCATGTTTCTCTAAGATAAGTTAAGACCAGGATGTGAATCAGTAAGAGCCTCAATCTCTTTTATGAAGGAGGACCTCTAATGTTGGGACCAATTATAGGGTTAATTCTAGAGAGGGTGAGACCTAAAGGGAGAAGGTCATAGAACCTAAACTCCAAGATATGTTAATGATGACAAATATTTGATGGTATGCCCTAAACTAGAATACTCATGAGTGATTGAGTTGAGTTGCATTATGCATGATTCCTATAGTCTTGTTGAACCCTAGATGTCCTTTAGAGGACTAAAACCTAGAGATAAAGAGAGGTTGGTTATATATGTGCATGCGAATATGAATATGAGGACCTACCATCTGGGTGAGGGAGAGAGTCCCAAGACCCTAGAGGAGGTAGCTATATTAGTATGATGTAAAGCCTCATGCTCGGGTTGGTGGTTCCCCATGTAGGAATCTAGTGGTGTATATATATATATAGAGAGAGAGAGAGTTTTGGGTAAGCATCTCTCATGGGTAAAGACATATGAAAAGAATTTCATAGCATGTTTTGCTTTGTGCTTATGTGGCTAGAGCTTGTAAGTCTATCACTAGTGCCAATGGGGGTAATTCAAGAACCCTAGACTAAGAGAGGAAAGATAAAGTATATGCATATGAGATGCTCATAGAGTTGAGTTAGCTCAAAGAGACTGAGCATGACACTACCCTCATGTTATGGGTTAGGAGAACCTCAATTGGACTAGATAAAGTTTTGATATATGCTTAAAAAGCTACTCATACAAGTTTGTTTAGCACAACCATGATATAATATGTGTTTAGGGTCTAATCTCAAGATGTAATGTATGAGGACGTAATAAGACTGGAAAACCCTAGTGATGTTTTGACATAGCTCTCTATTAGTTGGATAACCATATACATGAAATATGATAATGTGAATAGTTGGATAATCTCATGATGGAGATCTAAAGATGGTTAATAACTCTCTTTGTATAAATGGCCAACCATATACTTGAATAACGATGACATTTTGAGTTTGATAAATCAAAAGATGAAATAACTGATAAAGTTGTAACCTAATATGAAAGTGAGATGATATCATATTGATGGTAGGTTTTAACCAAGGTGTTAATGTTTTCTCTTAATAAAGATGTTGAATATAGTTTGAAAAGTGGCACAACATAATAACGATGGCACACTAGCATGGTCTATATGAAAAAAAGAGTTAATTGTGATTGACACCTTTGTAACATGTATGAGTTAATGTTTGAATCTTAATTCTTGGGTAAAATAAGGATGCAAATCCAAAATACATGACAGATTGAATGACATAACCAAAGTTTATAAACCCTTTTTCACTATTACATGTTAAGAGCTTCATCCTAGATGTTTTTTGAAACCTCCTAGGATTTATATAAAAATAGTTCTGGAGCTTTTTTTGTGAAGGTGTTGCACCTAAAGTGGTTCATACATGTACATGAATACCTTCTGGTTTTCCTTGCAATAATAAAATGACATAATTTTGAGAATGAAATTTCTTTGAAGATGCATATGATGTCATAGACTAGATTTTGGGTTAATTCTAAGGACATAATTTCTTTTAAGGTGTGTAGGATGTGATGGAGTGAACTTTTGGAGTATTTGGATTCTTAATGACATAAGTGAATTCATACCTTTAAGTAATTTGAAGAGTTCCAAGTGCTTTGAAAAAATATGGATGTTAATTGGTGTTGATATTATGATTAAGATCCCTAAGCTCATGCCTTTTGGGAGTATTTAATTGACAAGTCAAATAGTTTATTTTTGTCACCAAATTTGAATAGAATGTAGCTTTAGTTGATATAAGACTATGGTTAAAGTTTGGTGTCTATTGAAGGACCCAAGAGGAAGTTATTCCAGTTTGAATATGATGAAATAATGTGAAATTTGACGTATTGATTACAAAGTTTGGATCTTTTAGAATAGGTCTTGAATTGTTGCAAGTGTCACACACATTATCCTTTTTGGTCAAGGGGTGCCACAGATCAGCTTTGAGAAGAGTTGATCATGACCCTTGGTTTGGATCCAATGGGTTGGACTTCATACCCTACTTCATGTTTAGCTGGAGATCGTGAGATGGGTAGCAATGATGATGAACCAACCTATCAATCCACATCCTGGTCGTTGCCCTATACATGAAAGTATGGGAAGTTTTCCTCACCTGTTCCAAGAAACTACATGTTATGCCTTCATTTGAGGCGTGAGGGTGACAGGACAACATGAATGAGGCATTGGCCTTCTCGACCTCTCGACCAACAAGGTAGGTCAGGAATAAGAAACTAGGAGAAGAGAATGGAGGAAGAGATGGAGCAGAAGAAGGGCGATAGAGAGAGAACCCCAATTTCATTGGAGGCGATCCTTATAGGAAGTAGTGTGGATGAATGTGATGAGCTTGTATAGGGAAGAAGCCACAGACAGAGGTGTCATGTGACAAGTCCATGGAGAACATATCATGTGAGGAAGGTGAGGACTAGGAGAATAGAAATGTAGATGAAGAAAGAACTAGCGTCAAGCCTGATAGGTAAGAAGGTGGAGTCATGCGTCAACATCTAGAGAAGACCACGATAGCGATAGAACAGAGGAGACATGCACACAGGAAGGCGTCAAACTCCAAGATCGTGAGGGGAGGCGCACAACAACCAGGTGTTCAAGAATGACTCTTCGTCACATTGCATTTCATCAGCCAACATCACAATATCAAACCTTTACTAGGCCTTGTTCAGCCAAATTTCGAAAATCGGTTCATGTCTTTGACTATTGTCAAAAAACTCCTTTGATCCTTCAATTTCTTGAATTATAATCGCCTTAGATGGGTACACATGCTTCACTTGATAGGGTACTTCCCACATTGATCTCAATTTTTTGGGAAACAATTTCATCCAAGAATCATACATACAAATCGAACTTCCCTATCAAATTGTCATGCAAAAATTTTCATTGCCTCCTTGTAGTTTTTAGATAGCTAACATACTTCATGCTTCAAATATTAACGTTCATGTCATTGTATTTTACTTTGAATTGTAGCTATATCTACATATGTGTACACAATATTCAATTCCAAAAGAGCTTTATGTTGCTATTATATCAAAAAGTGGCATATTAGCTGAAAAGGAGTGGTACCAACCAAGCCTTTAAGTACATTCATATATACCCACAAAGCTTCATTAACACAGAGTGACCAATCCTTCTATTCTAGTCTCACCTTATTCTCAAGGGAGATTTATCTCCCTTGAATTTCTCATTGTAGGTAGATCTTCACTGGCAACAACTATTTTAGCCTCCTTGAATTCCTCAACTAATTATGTAGAAAATTCAATGATTGGTTCAAGCCCTCTACCTTTAGTGGCAGTATCAATCCATGAGGGCCAACATTCTTCAACAATATCATCAACATAGTTAAGCAAGTGGAAATATTCATTAGTGCCACCAATAACTTTACCTACAAAAAATTATTTGAAGATGTTCAATCTAATATCCAAGTGCATGAATGCAACAAACTTTATACCAATCCTCACATGAATAACAACATTTGCAGTCACTAAGAATGGACTCCCCAAGATTGTAGGGATTTTTTTTATTAACTTGATCCATATCAAGTATGAACAAATTGGTTGTAAAGATGGAATATGTGTCATCATCAATTATCACTAGCACATAATCTATCCTCCCCCTTGGAATATTCATAAATCTATCAGCCAAATGAAGGGTAACATTAGTTGGTTCTAGAAGGAAGTTCAAGAGGCTAAGATAGTAGTTGCTAGTGAGGCTAAGGTAGTGCTACTGAGGTCTTTTCCTAAAGTCAGACCACACACCCATACTGCTAGATAGATGTAGAAGAAATATAATACAAATTCACACAAATAACTTGAGATTCGAAGCTCTTTGGGTAGAAGACAATGGATGCAGGGAGGATGTGACAAAATCTTGGGGAAATGTACACCTACAATCCTTTGATAAAAAAAATTAACAACTAGTCTTAGGGAATGGGCAAGTAAATGATGTAGGAACATACAAAAGAGGTTGAGAAAGACTAAATATGCGTTCTTTAAAGCACAAAAAGAGTCATGTGTCAAATAACCACATTGAGCATAAAACTCAACAAGGAAGTGGAATATCTACAAAATCTTAAGGAATGGTATTGGTTAATGCAGTCATAAGAAAATGAGATGAGAGATGGTGATAGAAACAAGACACATTTCCACAAAAAGTCTTCACAATGCAACAAAAATCTCTAAAACTAGAAGCCTTAAAAATAAGGAAAGGGAGGACAAAGACATCCTAAGCATCATCACTAACCATTATACTTATGTTTTCACCTCGCAGGCCTCACCAACCATTGACGATGTAGGCTCAAACATTAAAATAAGAATCAATGACATGATGAATTATTACCTCCAAAAAGAAACTAACAAAGAGGAGATGAACATGGACCTAAAGCGCATGCACCCCATGAAGGCTCCAAGACCCGATGGCTTACATGAAAGCTTCTTCCAGGCATTCTGGAGTACAATTGGGGAGGTTTTTCCAATTTTATCATTAATTGGAGGAATTATGATGAGAATGATACCATCAATGTAAAAACATCATTCTTATTCCAAAGTGTAGGGATCCTTAAAAATGAATGACTTCAGACCCATTAACCTATGTATCACAATTTACAAAATCATTTCAAAGCTACTTGTGAATAGGCTCAAAAGGTACTTGAACGACATCATCTCAACTAAGAAAAGTGTGTTTGTTCCTGGGTGCCTTATCAAGGACAACAAACTAATTGCATTTGATATGTTTCATTCAATGACACATAAGACAAAAGGAGAAAGAGCCTATATAGGAAACGAGCTAGATATGATCAAGGTGTACAATAGGATGGAATAAAATTTTTCCTCCTTATTGTGATGAAGATGATGAGATTTGATGAGCTTTGTGATGTAAAATTGGTGAATGATACAATATTGTCTCTTTCTTCTTCATAGTGAATGGTAATAAAAAGAGCATTTGATTAAAAAAGGGGCTAAGGTAAGGGGACACCTACCCCCATATCTTTTTCTACTTAGGGCTGATGTTTTCTCTAGTTTGATAAAATGTAATGTTGATAGAGGAAATATTCATGGAATCAAACCAAGGAGTGTCCCTAGTATATATCACCTTTTTTTTTCTTCAAAAATGAAAGTGTGCTTTTTTCTTGTGCCACTATGAAAGAGTCTTCCATGATAAATGGTCTCACTAGTTGCTATGAGAGCACTTCTGGACAGATAATTAACTTTACAAAGATAGAAATGGTGTTTAGCAACAACACACAAACATCATCAATTGAATATATCTCGAACATCCTCAAGATGAATTAGAGATTCAAGGAGGCTAATATAGTAGTTCTCACAAATAGAATGGAAAGGACTTCAGCTGCCTAAATTTGTTTCTAAAGAACTAGTTGAGGAAGTCAAGGAGGCTAAGGTAGTAACTGCTAGTGAAGATCTACCTTCTATGGCAGCTAGAACTTAAAGACATCCATTGAAGAGACTAAAATACTTGAGTTGAAGACACAATCTGAGGGCTTGAAGTATGATTTCTTGGTCCAAATGATACCCTTCTAGTGATAATTTCCTCTATTCTTTCACTAAACCAAGAATATGCTCTAATTGTTGTGCTGAATAAGAATTTTGAGGCCATTGGATGGTACATTGCTGGTTTGAGGGAATCATGCAACCAAATTGGGAGAAAAATACTTCTTCCTTACCATCTTATCATGAAAATATTTCATTATTTCATTGTAGTTCTTAGATATCTCATAGTATTCATGCCTTAGATCTTAACATTCACTTTGTTGATTTTTAATTTGAATTGTAGCTGTGTATACATCCATGTCCACAACTTTCAATGCCCAATGATATGTATGTTGAAATTACACCAGAAAGTGGAACCTATTCCCATATATTAGCCTAAAAGGAGTGATACCAATCATGTCTTTGAATGCAGTCATATATCTACAAAGCTTCATTAAGGTGAAGTGACCAATCCTTTTCTTCTATTATCACCGTATTCTCAATGGAGCTTTATCTCCCATTGGAAATCTCAACTTTCCCACTAGTTTGAGGATGGTATGGGGTATCATCACGATTTTTAACCCATGTCTTCAACAAATTTGTAAAACTTCTAAGTATGAAGTGTCTACCAATGTCACTTGTCATGGCTTTAGGGAGTCCAAAAATGTTGAAGATATTAGATTTCCAAAAATCACAAGCCACTTGGTGGTCTTTTGTCCTTTTAGCTATGGCCTTGAACCATTTGGATACATAATCAATGACCACCAAGATGTACACAAATCCATTAGAAGGAGGGAACGAACCCATGGAGTCAATTTCCCACACATGAAAAACCTCTACCACTACAATGGGGCATACAAGCACCATGTCTCTCCTTGAATTTATGCCCACTTTTTGGCACTTCAACCAAGCTTTACAATACTCATGACAATATTTGAACAAGGTTTCCCAAAAGAAATCACATTGTACAACTTTTGCAACCATTATTTTCCCTCCAAAATAACACCCACATGCACTGAAGGGAACATGGGGAGTATATCTTGTTTCTCACTTTGGGAGTGCACCTTCAAATAAGTTTGTCAGGGCATTACTTGAAGAGGTGTTGGTCATACCACACATAGTTTTTACCATAGTAAAAATCTCTTCCTTTCCTCCCTTGACCATGTGCTAGGCACTCTTTCACTAGCAAAGAAGTTGTCTATGTGCTTGAACCATGGATTTTGAGTGGAGCTAACTAGCATGAGATGTTTACAAGGCATTGCTTCCTTGATTTTGTTCAATTATTCATTGGATGCCTCAATACATGAAAGGTGGTCAGCTATTTTCAATTCCCTTCTTATCAACAATTTCCAAATCAAATTCTTGTAGAAATAGAATCCATCGTATCAGCCTTGAGTTTGGATCCTTATTTGACACATTACTTGAGTGCAACATGGTTGGTGAAGAAAACAACTTTGTTTTAGAGAATGTGTGAGTGACACTTGTCAAGAAAAAAATATTACTATAAGTTACTCTTTCTCAATTGTAGAGTCATTTGTTTGAGCTTCATATAGGTTATTGATTGCATGGTAAATTGCATGAGGTACCATCTGCTCCTTTGTCCCAACAAAACCCCTTGTCATATCTGGTGCCTCCATCATGATCTCAAACAAACTAGAGAAGTTGAGAGGATTCACTATATGAGTACAAACCAACTTGTACATTAAGTGGTTGAAGGCTTCAATGCATTTGTCATGAAAATGGAAGCCAACATCTTTCTCAAGAAAATTGCACAAAGGTCTTGATCTCTTGTTGATACCTTTGATAAAACAACGATAAAAACATGCATGCCCCAAGAAATAATGAACATGTCTTATGGTGGAGGGGATAGTTAGACTAGAAATGAGACCAACTTCTTCTCTATCAACTTCATCCCTATTTTGAATCTTATTGTCTAAGCAAAATACCCTCGAGAAATATGAAGTGACTTTTCTCCCAAGAAAGCCCAAGGTTAACCTTTACACATCTTTCTAGAATAGTAGTGAAGTGTGACAAAAAATCATCAAAAAGATTTTTTGAAGACCAAAAAATCATCCATGAACACTTAGAGTTAGGCTTCGAGCATATCTATAAAAACAAATGTCACACATCTCTAGAAGGTGGATGGAGCATTGCAAAGAGAAAAAAAATCTTCTACAAGAAAATTCCCCATATGGATACAGGAAAGTTGTCTTCTCTTGATCGTTTAAATGAACTGCCACTTCAAAGAAATTTTGTTAACTATAAATCAATATAGCAAAAACTCAATAATATTGATCTCTAACATATCTAATCATTGAAGGGCAAAGGTAAGTGGTATTTCTTGGCCTTGGCATTCAATTTTGTAATTGATACACATACTCTACATGGACTATTCTCTTAGAGGCATCAATTCACGCTCTAATTTAGGTTCAACAATGATTCCACCCTTCTTGAGCACCACCTGGATTGGACTCACCCATGAACTTCTAAAAATGGGGTAGATTTTCCCCATATCAAGTAACTTTATGACATCTTGGGTCATAACCTCTTTTAACTTTGGGTTTAACCTCTTTTGCATTTCCCTACTTGGGCGAGCATCATCCTCCAAGTAGATCAGGTGTGCATAGATGGAAGGATCAACTCCCCTCAAATTAGAAATGGACCATCCAATGGCCCCAACATTCTTCTTTAGCACACCAATGAGAGGATCTTCTTGGTCTAGTAAAAGAATGGAGGATATTATCACTGGAAGGGTATCATTTTGACCAAGAAAATCATACTTCAAGCCCTGAGGAAATACCTTCAACTCAAGGATGGGAGTCTCTTCAATGGATGTCCTTAAGGGTATAGCCTCCACATAAGGTAGATCTCTACTAGAAACTACTACCTTAGCGCCATTGACTTCCTCAACCAGCTATTTATAAAAATTGGGCAACTAAAGCTCTCGCATAAGATTTGAGATGGTAGTCAAGGAGGCAAAAGTAGTGTTACCCAGCTCCTTTCCGGAAGCCGGACCACACACACATAGTTCTAGACAATTGTAGAACAAATAATATCTGGAGTCACACAAAAAACTTCAAACTTGAAGCTTTTTGGCTGAAAGATAATGAGTGGAAGAAGGTCATGACAAAATCCTGGGGAAATGTTCACCTACAATCCTTTGATGACAAAAATATTTTTTGTGCTACAAGTCTTAGTGAGTCAGTGAGCAAACAATATGAGAAGATACAAAAGTGGCTAAGGAAGATTTAAGATAGGTTGATTAAAGAATAGTAGAGTCTGATGTCAAATAGAAACATTAAAAGATGCATAAAAATTAGCAAGGAAGTGGAAAATCTCCAAAATCTTAACAAAATATATTGTTTCATGTGGGGAAAAGAAAATGAAATAAGAGATGGTGAAAAAAATGACCTATTTCAACAAAACTCTTCATAATAAAAGAAAAATAATGAAATAATAAGCCTTAAAAAATGAGAAAGGGGAGGCCAAAATGGAGGAGGAGGACATCCTAAGCATCATCACTAAACACTATACTTATGTTTTCACCTCACATGCCTCACCAACTATTGAGGATGTTACATCAAACATTCATATAGCATCAATGACACCATGCATTATTACCTCCAAAAAGAACCTAACAAAGAGGAAATGGAGGTGCCCTTAAAGCATATGCACCCACAAAGGCTCTAGGACTTAATGACTGACATGAAAACTTCTTCTAAGCATTTTGGAGTATCATTGGGGAAGATTTTTCCAATTTATCATTAATTGGTGGAAGGATTCTTAGAAGACTGATACCACCAATAGAAACATCGTTCTTATTCCCAAGTGTAGGGAGCCTGAGAAAATGAATGACTTCAGGCCCATTAGGCTATGCAACACAACTTACACAATTATTTCAGAACTATATGTCAATAGGCTCAAACAGTACCTGAATGAAATGATAACAATTAACCAAAGTGTGTTTATTCTTGGGAACCTCATCACAGACAACATGGTGATTGAATTTGAGATGTTCCATACAATGGAATGCAAGACAAAAGGAAAAAGATCCTATATGGGAATCAATATGGATATGAGCAAGGCATCCAATAAGATGGAATGGAATTTCCTTGATACTATGATGAAGAAGATGAGGTCTAGTGAGCTTTGGTGCCGGAAAATTGGTGAATGCTACAAATACATCTCTTTCTACTTCATAGTGAATGGTAAACAAATGGGCACCGAATTCCTCAAAGGGATATAAGGAAAGGGGACCTATTGTCCATGTATGATTTTCTACTTGGGGCTCATGTATTCTACAATTTAATCAATGTGAATGTTGTAGAGGTAATATTCATGAAATAAATTCAATCAAGAGTGACCCTGGTATATCTCACCTCTTTTGTTTGTTGACAACAGTGTAATTTTATGTTGTGTAGGTATGAAAGAGGCTTCCATGATAGTTGGTCTCACCATATGTTATAAAGCACCTCCACACAGAAAATTAATTACACAAAGTCAGAAGTGGTTTTTATCAAGAACACATAAACATCATCTATTGAATCTATCCTAGACATCCTCAACATGAAGCAAGTATACAAGCATAACAAGTTTCCATTGGTAAGTATGCCCAAATATCCAATCATGGGATGATTATGATGACATATCTTATAAACAAATTTGATCAATAACAAGGCACTCTTCCAATTTGTTTTGTTTCAATCAGTCATGAGATAATGATGAAACATCATAAATCTCTAAATAATGACATTGCTCAATGAAGTATGTCATCAGGTTGATGACCTAAACAATGGGATTATACATGTATTAAGAGTATGTACATTCTTGTTATGTCCCTAGTTAGATGTTATTATGGAAGGTTGATAGACATCAATAACACATAAGACTAGAGTGTGTGTTGGTTTATGACGAAATCCAATCAGTCATGATATGTGAAATCAAACCAAACACATAAATACTTGTTGGAGAACAATATATGGGACAAACCCACCTTGAGAGTGACACATGGAAACCATATGGTGGTCATAATCATATCTCACAGTGAAGGTGGTGATTGTGGTTCTTAGATCTGAAATCACAACACTCATCACATGTTGTTCATTGTAATTTAACATTATCCACCATGACTTTGAATAAGGGTTACCATAAAGGTGGTTCTTGGGTACAATTTGGCACATAGGGATGATTGTGAGTGATGTAGATCGGATTTCCCCTCCTACAAGAGTTTGATATCCTGGCCACTTGATAAGTGAGACTAAGAAAAACATGTGCATGCACATGTGGATCAATATATGATATTGAGGTCACATATATCTTAAACAATCTGCTCTGGTTCAAGGAACATGGATTGAACATTGAGAGGATGATGATTCCATGCCTCAAGTTCAATCTGGACTATCAATGACAAAGGAATTATACAATCACTATAACACCAATGACATATTATAGGTTGAAGTTGTTCTCCTAATTTCAAGAGTACTTGGGTAGCAATGATGCATTGCCATATACCACTCATTACTTGCAATGTCATAAATCAATTATGGACATTCACTGCTAACTTAACTTGGAACCTATAGGGTCACACACATAGGATACACTTGTAATAGGAGTTCATTCATGAATATGGTTTAAACTTGATTGATTATGAGTTAGGTATTCAACTGAAGAACATTGGTTAAATATTGACTGACGGAACTATGAGCAGATCAATTCAAGTGTTGAATCGATCATTTTAGAGTGTCAGGTCAATTGAACCAACTTTGGCAATCTGGACTATGAACCGACCAGTTCAGGAAGTGAATTGATCGACTCAGGTTCATGAATCGACCAAATGCGGTTATGAACTGAGAAGTTGGTGAATCAATTCGATTGATTCATGGATTAGTGTTGATGTCATGTTGTGCATTAGATTGGTTCATAATTACCAATACAATTGTGATTTGGAAACATGATGAAACAAATAGTTCAAAGTTTTAACTGGTCGGATCACATGCCAACTAATCAGTTCACTTGTGAACCAACCGTTTCACTACTAGAGGATGCAAAAATTCATAACCTTCTGGTCCATTCCTCTCCCACTCAGACTAGGAACCCTGAACCTGACCCTCCTATCAATACAAGGGAATTGGGGGCTTCTTAGACAACTCAATTTTCTCTAAAAATTGTTTGTATTCTTCAGTTGTAGTAATTGAGAGAACTCAAGCAAGTTCTACCAGATAAAGGGAGGGATAGCAAGGGAGAACAATTATGGGAGAGCAAGTTGGTTCTAGTACACCAACAAGAAGGAACAACTCCTTCTTGTCAGTTATACTAGAATGACATGAGTTCCTGGTGGTCCTTGTGGACTACAATAGAGGCAAGGAGTCTTTCCCTCTAGGAGTACAGGATCAAGTTGTTGTCTGTGGTAATCAACCAGGAGCTATTGTTGATGATGTCTGAGTGCGACTTGAAGAAAGACACATACTACAACAAGGAAATTGTTGTTGGACTTGCTCTAGGACCAGGCATGACCTTGTAAATCATCTTCCCATTACATAGTTGTTTACACGATATATGGTAAATAAATTTTTTGTTTCCACTGCATATCTTGATGCCATATTTCCAAATAGTGTTATCAGAGCCTTGTCAATATTCTATGTTTTGGGATATAACCGATATGATTGGATTTTAATTTTTGCCTTTTGTGTGTTACATACGATGTGAATATCTAAAATGATTAATGTGCATATCAATTAAATACCACATACTTTTCCAAAATTATACACACACATTATATATATATATATATATATATATATATATATATATATATATATATATATATATATATATATATATATATATATATATATATATATATATATATATATACGTCGCACTAAAATTGGTTTTGATGGTGGATGTGTAGCCTGGTTATGACCAATAACCCAAATATCTATGTGTGGTTGCATAGTTTGTTTAATCTTATTTATATCTTAGTTTGCATACAGAGCATCTTCCTTCTTCTTCCAACATGTAAAAGTATTATTCTTTCCTTCCTATGCTCCCCTCAAATGTAACTCTAGGTTTTTCCATTACCATGTAATAATTTTAATAGCATTAGGATATTTTTTGTATTCTTGTTACAACAAAGATGACGCTCAGTACCAGATCAACCAACCATCCCAAAGATGAGTTGATGGACTGGAGGACCGAGGAGAATAAATATAGGAGCCAAACTGATTGGCTGGTGGTCCAATCGACATATGGAGATGCCTAGAAGATGTTGGAATAGAGGCCAATTAACCAATATGATAGACCAACAGACCAACCAAGAGGTGAGCCGACTAATAGAAGGGTTGAACCGATCAATCCAGATTGGTTCAAACACTGATCTACACCAGCAATAGGCTCATGCATATGGTAGTATTTCCTTATGACTCATAGGAATTGGAGTGGTATGGTCATAACCATCACTAATGCTTTATGTTGCATGTTTATGTTTGTGGGATATAGCATGTATATGATACATACTATAATACATGGTGATTGGATATGAACATGTATATATATTTATAATATAAAATCCCTCAATTAAACATAGTAAGTCTAAGATGATTTCTATTAGCAACTACCATGAAAAGCTTGATTGATTATGTGTGGGCACGCCAAGTGTGGTGTGCTATCAATCTTATGGAAGTGTGATGGTAGTTATGTGGGCCTGCTAAGCGGGGTGCATTTCTATCATGTTGGCTCTCGGGTCAGTATTAACTAGGTGGCCTTAATGAGATGAAGCACCTAGAAGCATGCATATGACTATGGAAAGGGGTTGCATATACCATCTATCCAAGAATCACATAAAATGCAACTAGAAAATATTGCCTACCTTAATTATTGGTAATGTACGCTGGCTTTGGTTGGGTAATAACCCAATCATTTTGGTTCCTAGAATTAGAAGTTTGTGTGATGCAATCTTCCAAATTGATAATTGAGAGTTATCAATTTGAACAAAATAATAAGAGCGATACTTAATTGAAGGCCTAATTAAAAGTCACCAAATTTTATTTAATCAAATAAAATAAAAATTTTTTTTGACAAAATTTCAAATTTCTCTTGTAGAATCAAATGGAAACACACAACAATTTTTCTCAATGACTAGTCCTTGAGAAGGACAAGTTAAATGGGAATTACTTCTATGAATGGTTCAGGATGCTGAGAATTATTCTCACACAGGAGCACAAGCTCTATGTCTTAGAGACACCAAAGCCAAATGAACCTCTTCCCAATGCAACTAAGACTGACAAGGATGCTTACCAGAAGCACACTGAAGATGTCATTGATCTCAGGTGCCTAATGTTGTACTCCCTGATCTATGAGTTGTAGAGATAGTATGAGAACATGGACGTTATTGATATGGTCACACATCTTAAGAACATGTGCTAAGATCAAGAAAGATAGGAGAGATATGATGTCTCCAAGACACTATTCAAATGTAACATGGCAGAAGGAGATCAAGTAGGTCCTCATGTAGTCAAGCTCATTGGGTATGTGAAGAACCTTTTTATAATAGGTTTCCCCTTGGGTCAAGAGTTGGCCACTAATGTGATTCTATAGTCTCTTCCAGAGTGATATAGGCAGTTTGTCATGAACTACAAAATGAATGACTTTGACAAGCCATCGACAGAGTTATTGGGCATGTTGAGAACAACTGAGGCACAAAGAAGAAAGACAAACCCAAGTCTATGATGATGATCATCAAGCCAAAGGGGAAGTATAAAGTCAAAGGCAAAGCTAAGAAGAGTTCTAAAGATGACCAGAAGCCCAAATATCCAACTCTCAAGGCAAAGGAAGGAGTGAATAAGTGAGGCAATTGTCACAACTATCACCAGCCTGGACATTGGAAGAGGGATTTCCCTCTCTACTTGGAGGAACTAAATAAGAAGGAGGGCATAGAGATCTCCACTTTAGGTATATACATCATAAGAT
The DNA here is from genome assembly GCA_963693085.1 of Alisma plantago-aquatica. Lineage (NCBI taxonomy): Eukaryota > Viridiplantae > Streptophyta > Magnoliopsida > Alismatales > Alismataceae > Alisma > Alisma plantago-aquatica. The sequence goes on along the minus strand of OY856412.1, from coordinate 1,266,272,241 downwards.
AAATCTAATTACTTCTTCATATTGGGTATATGATACCGGATGTAGATCTAACATATGATTGAATATGTAGGATTTGATAAAAAGTTAGCCTTTAAGAAAGGGCATAGTTGGACCGTGTGTCACAATGGAGCAAGATTTTCTGCAACTTCTGAATTTAGAATTTATCTTAGCCAACAAGGCATGTAATGGAGTTAAATGAATTGCTATTTCATTTATACCAGTAACAGAAACATTTTACTTTCTACATCTTGATGGACAAGGATGATTATAAATAAAGAATAGTCGATGTTCTATTTTCAAAGATGTCATCTTGTATGGCATTGCCACAAATGTGTTATGATCTTTGTTTGAAGGATCCAAAGATAAAAAGTTCACAATGTAAATACCAAAAAGGATTAAAACTTGATATCTCAAACAACATATACCTATAGCATAGTCATCTAAATCACATAGATGAGAAATGAAAATCTAGAAAACTAATGATGTTTATCTAGACTCTTTTGGTTAGTGAACCAATAAGAGACATGCAAGTCTTATTTATGCACAACATGACAAAATATCTCTCACTAGATGCAATGGGAGAATAAGCATTCTATTAGGACTTATACATAATGATGTATAAAACTCTTAAATTCTAGAGGTAGTTATTTAACCTCATAATGTTACTGATGATGCCAGTAGATATGGTGATTTGTGTTTAGTGAAATACAAACATGAATCTCTTAAAGTGTTCAAGAACATTATTTGTGAAGCACATAAATAAACTTGATAAAAGTATTGAGACACTTTGATATGATCCATATTGAAATACTTTACATCAATAGTTTGATGACCTTCTTGAGAGACCGTGATAGTGTATCACAAGGAACTCTATCAAAAACATAACGATGTATCAGAAAGAAGGAATCACATCTTGATGTTGCATGATATGATTATCATTTAATTTGATCTTCTAATTTCCTTTTAGGCACATGCTTTAGTAGACACCATATGAGATATGGAATGGGAGATGTCCAGATATGTCATTTATAAAAATGAAGACAAAATATTGTACAAGAAAAGAGTTTCTTAAAAAGATTTTATCCTCAAATCATAATATTAGTTTTTTGAACACTACTTACGTCAGTCCAGTAATAAAAATGTTTATTACCTATTCAAAATACATAATGGACTTGAAAAATAAATTTAATTAGTACTCTAATGGCAAGAAATTAGGATATCTAATTTTAGGTCAGTTTGACCATCGATCGAGTAGCCAACTCGACCGATCGGAGGTTGAGAGATTTTTTAAAAGAGCCTATCAGTCGAGTTTCCAAGTCACAAAACTCGATCGATGGATGGGCTGGAGAAAACATAAGATAGGTTCGGCCGACTATACTCCCTCTCAACTAGAGAAAAGTCGAACGATCCAACCTCTAGCTCCCTCAAGCTCTAAACCCTAGCCCTGAACTTCCTCTCCCTAGCCATAGTTCGATGTAGATCGATCTCCCTTTACCTCCCCCTTTCTAACCTAGGTCTCTGAACAAGTTTTGGTGTTGATTCCTAAGCTTTTGCTCTCTACTCCATCCCATTTTTGTCTCCATGGCGTATAATAGGAGGAAGAGGGCCACACCCGCTGATGCACCTTCATCTTTGTCTAACTCCCGCTTGATTCTATTTGATGACAACTTCTTTGTCTCAAATGAGGATGTAAATAGGTATAAGGAGCTCCTTCGTAGGAACCATTTCCCTTTTCGTTCCCTATTTCAGCCTAGACCATGTAGACAAGAGGTCATAGATAAAGTAGTAGAGTTACTTTATGATCACCATCTCTCATCCTTGGGTGTTGAACACACATGCTATAACAATTCCATCACAAGCACCAAACCCGTTCATGAATTCTACGCAAATTTGCATTGGAATTATGACACCCTTGTACCCCCACCTAATACTCAAGTAGTCCTCACATCTATGATAGCCGGGAAGAAATTCCAAGTCTCTAAAGATACCCTAAACATCTTCTTTTTGGGTACTGAAGTGACTGACACCTGGCATAAGGACTATCCAGAGTACTTTGACTTAGTTGAGCCTAAAGCATTCTACAAACAATATGATCTTACTCTCCCTGATATTCATAAGTTCTTGAAGAATCTTCAATTCCCGTATAGGAAGAAGTGCACCCTAGCATCCTCTGCCTTGGACCTCAATAGACACATCCTTGCCCTTGTCGTTAACTGCAATATTCACCCAAAGAAGAATCAGACTGAGATTGTAGAAAACACTGTGGTAATCATGTCTTGTCTCTTGAAGAACATCAAAGTCAAGTGGGAGAGATATGTTCTCCATCACATGACCTACTTTGACTCAGGCAAGAACACCTGTGGCACCCACCCACCCTACCCAGGCCTGATTTGTGTTCTATTCTAGCTTGCCACTAGCAAGTATCTTTTCCATGACCTTCACTATAAACTTGCCTGGAAAGGAGTTTGCATCAGTGAGACCACTCTTCAGAAGTTAGTGCCTATCCTATTCTCTACCACACCTGGTGCCTTTACCTCTACCTCTAGTCGAGCACCTACACCACCTCAGCCTACCTGACCTACCTGTGCCTCGTTCCATGTATCAAATGAAACCCTTATGGGCTACATGATGCATCAATAGGTACATAACCTTCAGGTTCAGGAGCACCTACATCAGGATCTATGTTCCATCATGTCCAACATGAACATGTCATGTACACACCCCTACCCTGCCTACCAGCCCTACCCAGGAGGTGACTATGCATCCTATTCTTTTGATCACTTTTACCCTACCCCTCCACCTGCACATTCTACTGATGCACCCATTGTTACTAGTGGATCTACTCCTGGTGTGTTGCCTCTGCCAACTGGCCCCCTGGCCACTCTGCTTGCTAGCCTCAATAGTTTTGCTCCTTATTTCCCACAGGACATTGAGCTCCATGCTCTTAGTATGTCTTGGGATGAGCATAATGCACATCGACCTAGTCGTGGTTTTGGTCCCTCTGTTGATGAAGAGATGCTGAGCCAGATTGATGAGGAGGCTACTGATGAGGAGGCTGATGAGGATGATGGTGATGCTTCTGATGATGGCTCTGATGGATTTGCTGGTGACTCTAGTGATGAGGGTGATGTTGTTGCACCTTTAGATGACGATGATGACCATGAGCCTGAAGCCTCTAATGCTGATGATGTTGTGGATGATGCAGACATTGATGACCTAGATGTTTAGTTGTTCTAGTTTTTAGACTAGTTTATGATCATATATATCTAAATAGGCTATTTTGTATTACAAACATCTAGGCACATGTTCTGAGCTATACTATTTTATCATCTAGCTTTCATCATTTTGGCTTGTAGTAGTTTTATGAGAACTTGCTTTCTGGGTTGTAATCTTAATACTTTGCACACTCACTCTTTGATTTACTATATCTCATGAGTTGGTGCCATGTTTTACCATATTTTGATTATAACTTAGATTGTTTGTTTCTCTCATCTCTATTTTGGTGTATGCTTTGAGATTCCATGTTTTGCATGTATGCTTGGTTGTTCTTGGAGAAGACCTATTCTTTGCTCTTTTACCCCCCTCCTTTTTGATAATGTCAAAACGGGGAGAGAAATTCAATGTTTTGAAGCTCAACCATATTGTTTTTATTGCCTATGTGATCCTTTTCTTGTTCATTATATGATTTATCATGTGACTTGCTAAAGGACCATATAGTATATATGTCATGTTGCTTTGTGTAGATAGACTAACTATGCAGGTTAGAGTAAGCGTAGATTAAGGGGGAGAAATTCACATTGTTCAAATCTTTAATCCCCTTGCAATTCACAAGGCAAAGGTATAACTTTAAATATCCTTTACAATATGATTGAGGAATGGTTTGTCATTGTCAAAAAGGGGGAGAATGTTAACTTAAGAGTTATACATTGCCCATATTTTGATAATGACTTAACCATTCCATTCCTATGTATCTAATATGTTTATTCAAGATAGATTTTAGGCTTTAGGTACATGAAAATGATCAAATTATATAAGCCCTAGCTTGTTCAAGTTCAAGTCAAAAGCAATGCAAGTGTGCATTTTTGGAAATCACTCCGACAGACCTTAGATGATTTTTGTAATCACTTGTATTGATGATATGACTTGTAACTAAGATGAAAAAAAATTAGGGACACTTAATTTCAAGGTTTAATCACTCAAATGTCAATTTAGAAAATTTGTCACAAGCTGTTGGAAACTTGACCGATCCAATGATGGATTTTCTGAAGATGACCCATTAGTTGAGTTGCACGCTCACAAAACTCAACCGACCAACTCACTGAGAAAAACTAATTTTATCTCATCGGTCAAGTTTCCCAGAACAAACTCGACTAATAGTTTGAAAATTGGATTTGTCATTTAGTGGATCGATCGAGTTACCTTTATTGAAACTCGACCAAATGACTATACAAAAAACATAGAAAAAGTGATTATAATCATTGGAGAGTTTTTTTGGGAGAAAATAGATCTGTTGAAACTTGGAAAATGGCAATATTTCGACCATAAGTGATCCCACACTCAAGGGAACACCAGCAGCTATAAATCGGACGCTTTAGAGTTCATTCCAAGTTTGCTCATTCATGCTATTCTAAGTCCTTGCTATAGTTGAGTGTGTTGCAACTCCTTGAGTCCCTTTCTCTCTCTAGTTTACACTTCATTTTGTGATTATGAGTAAGATAGACCAATTGTAAGAGAGCTACTTCCTTGTGCTTGTAAAACTCTCATTCCATTCCATCTTCCCTACCCCTTTCCTCCATGAAGCAAAGGTGAAGCAAGCTACTCTGAGTGAAGGTGGAGCTATTGTTCTTATTCTTCAAGGTTGAAGAAGAGGTAAAGATCTTCTCCAGGTGAAGGAGAAGGCAAAGGCTGAAGATCCAAGAAGAGTGGGTAAACCCTTGAAGGTTGAAGACTTGTGCAAGTGTAGGTAAGACCTGGAAGAATGCTGAAGACTCTTGGCAAAGTGGGTAAGTCCTTGGTAAGGTGGAAGACTCTTTGTGTTTAGATGGGTAAGTCCTTTGGTGGTCTTGTGTTGTAACTCTTATTGGTGAATATATAGAGAAAATCATTTGCAAAGTCCTAGAGGTTGACTTCTCTAGGTAGCGGAGTGAGTCTCTCCTAGTTTGGAGAGTAGAACCACTCTAAATGACCTTGTCAAGTGCTTGCTTTCATTTCTCTCATCCTTGCTATGCTTGTTAATTAGGACTTCAAATTGCACTTAAGATATTGGTTTTGATTGATATAATTTGAAGGTCTAATCTATCTTGTGAGAATTTTTGAAGGTCTATTCACCCCCCTCTAGAGCCCTAGATCCAACAAGTGGTATTAGAGCTAAGGATCTTCTCCAATAATCTATCATGAGACAAGAAGGTGGGTGACAACCTAGTCGGTTCTCTCAACCTAGAGGGAAGCTTCTCCATGCGTCCTCTAGTCTTTGATGGAACCAACTCCCTCTATTAGAAGAGGCACATGTAATTATACATTCAAGGCATGAACTTTGACATGTGGAAGGTGATGGTCATAGCATACAAGGAGCCAATTAGAGCTGTTGCAACATGGAGTGAAGCTGCACTCAAAGAATCTCAACTCAATGCCAAAGCCATAAGCATCCTCTATGCAACCCTTACCCCAATGGAGTTCAATAAGATCTCATCTTGGGACACTGCCTATGAGATTTGGGACAAAATATGCATCACCTATGATGGAACAAATCAAGTCAAGGAGGCCAATATCTACATATTGAACAACCTTCTAGAGAACTTCAAGATGGGCAAGAAAGAAGGGATTGTGGAGATGTACTCAAGACTCAATGTCATCATCAATGGGCTGGCTGCTTGGGAAACACGTTGGATAGAGGTGTTATCAACTCCAAGATCTTGAGGACTCTACCAAAGAGATGGGAGTCAAAGGTCACCTCTATTGAAGAACTGAGGAGACTTGGTGACATCCCAATTGAAGAGATCATTGGAAACCTCTAAGCTCATGAGCCAAGGCTTGACAAGCAAGAAGAAGAAGCCAATCAAGAAGAGAAGGAAGCCAAGAAGATCAAAGATAATGCTTTCATATCACAAGTGGAGGTCCTTCAACAAAAACTTGCATCCCAGACTCCCCCCTTCATCCTCTAGTAAAGTTGATGTACCAAGTGAGCATGAAGCTAACTACATCAAGGGAAAACACTTCAAGGGAAAGAAAGCCTCCTCCTCTACTCCTAGATGCTACAAGTGTGGACAAAAGGGGCACTACAAGAGTGAATGTCCCAAGTCAAGAAATTCACACCACAAGGGCATCTCAGAGAAGGAAGAGGAGTACAAGAAGGAGAGAAAGTACAAAAGGAAGGACACAGAGGAGAAGAGACACAAGAATGCAACTCATGCAACTTGGGAAGCTTCATCCACAAGTAGCTCAAGCTCCAAAGAAGATTGAGAGTGCCACCTTGCTCTCATGGCCTCTACTAGTGAAGAAATTGGTGAGGTAAGTGAGGTAAGCTTGCATGAGTTATCTAAGGAAGCTATTATTGACATGCTTGTTTCTACCCGTTCAACATTTGCTAAATGTAAATCTAAAAGAAAATGGTTAGGAAATATTTTTGATGACTTGTATGCTAAACTTGAAATTCTTGAGCTTAATGAGAAAACTCATATTTAGAGCATTGATAACTTACAAGGGCAATATCTTGATTTTGAGCTCTAATACAATGGAGTTTAGGTAGAGAATGGTATCTATATTAAGAACATTGAAACTCTTAAGGAAGATAACCAAACATGCCTAAAGGAGCTTGAAACTCTTAAAACTAAAAATGTTGAATTTAAGCTTCTTGTTGATTCTCGTAAGGATGAAAGAGATGGTTATCTTAAGGAAATTCAAGTGCTTAAATCTTAAAATGCTAGGTTTCTTGGTCAAGTTAATGATTTATCTTGTAGACCTATCTTGCCTAGTGATGATATTGCTTCTTTTTCTCTTAAGAAAGATTCTTATTTGACTATAGCCCTCTGTCTTGAGGTCAGCCTTGTTCATGCTAGAGATGATATTGCTAGTTTGTCTTCTATTATCATATCTATTAATGATGATAATCATAGATTAAGGGCCTCTCTATAGAAATTCCTTAAAGGGAAAAACTCCCTAAATGAAATCCTTGACCATTCTACCAAACAAGGTGGTACTAGTGGTTTGGTATTTGTAGGGGGAGCACCAAAAGGCAAGAGAACAAAGCCAAAGGTAAGAAAAAGAGTAAGGGGACCTCTTTCTTTGTAGGAGAGTCTTCTAGAACTAAGAATCCTATGATTTTCTCTTATTGCAAGTGTGATGATCATTACTGTACTTACTATCCTTACAAGCCTAAGGGGACCAACCCAAAGATGAAATGGGTCCCCAAGAAAACTCCAGATCCCAAAGTTTGAGTTGGGAACCGACACTCCTTTCTTGTAGGAAAAAGGAAGATGGATTGTTGATAGTGGTTGCACTAAGCACATGACAGGGGATATAAGCTACTTCAACAACTTCACTAAATTGAAAGGAGGTTCAGTCACCTTTGGGGACAACAAGAAACGTAAAGTCAAAGGTAAGGGTGATGTAGGTGAATCCTTGTGTATAAAGAATGTTCTCTTTTTGGATGGCCTACATCATAATTTAATTAGTGTTAGTCAGTTATGTGATGATGGTTACCTTGTGTTATTTACTTCCTTTGAATGCTTGATTCTAGATTCCCTCACCTACCAAGTTATACATAAGGGAATTAGAAGTGGTAATCTTTATGTTTTTGTTCTTGACTCTATTAAGCCTATTTTTGGTAGATGTCTAGTAATCAACTCGAATGATATTTCTCTTTGGCATCATGAGTATGGTCATGTAAATATGCATCGGTTGAAGAAGTTGAGCAAAAAGGACTTGGTCAAGGGACTTCCCAAATTGGATTTTGAAAAGGATGAGGAATTCTAACATTGTACCCAAGGAAAGAAAACCAAGTCCTCCTTCAAATACAAAGGAGTCCTTAGTACCAAGACAACTCTCAAACTTCTTCACATTGATCTATTTGGACCAATGAGAACTCAACTGCTTCGTGGTTCCAAGTATTGCCTTGTTATTGTCAATGATTTCTATAGATATACTTGGATCTTCTATCTCATTTCTAAGAGTGATACACTTGATGTTTTCTCGAGCTTTTATAAATGAGTTGAGAATGAATCCTCTTGCCGCATCATTTCCATCCGTAGTGATCATGGGGTAGAATTTGAAAATGATCTTTTTGAACATTTTTGTCCAGAATCTGGTTAAGCACACAACTTCTCTTCACCTCGAACACCTCAACAAAATGGGGTTGTAGAGAGGAAGAATATGTCTTTACAGGAGATGGCTAGGACCATGCTTCTGGAGTGTGATACTCCAAAGAAGTTTTGGGCTGAAGCTGTCAGTACCTCATGTTTTGTGCAAAATCGAGTTTTTACACATCCTTCTTTGAATAAAACCCTCTATGAGCTATGGAATGGTAGGAAGGCTTCTATCGAGTATTTTAATTTTTCTAATGTCCTTGTTTCGTTTCAAATATGAAAGATTCTCTTAACAAGTTTGATCTGAAATCTTACAAGGCTTTGTTTCTTGACTATATCACTACTAGCAAGGCTTATAGAGTATTTAATATTGATCTTGCTAAAGTAGAAGAATCCATAAATGTTAATTTTACTGAGACTAACCCCTCTATTCCCAAAGATATTGTTGTAAATGATGATGTTGTAGGTGAAGTGATTCCAATATAAAAGAGCTCAACATCACCCAAAAGGAAAAAGAGGTGGTCACTCAAGATGAAGAAAAAGATGAACAGAAGAAGGATCCAACTCCCCGGTTTGCTAAAAACCACCCAAAAGAGCTAATTTAGGTGATCCATTTGAAAGAGTGAAGACGCGGGCTGCATTCAACAAAGAACAAGCCAACAATGCCTTCATATCATAACTCGAGCCAAAGAGTATCAAGGAAGCTCTTGGGGATGATGAGTGGACCCCAGCTATGAAAGAAGAGTTGGAGCTATTTGGAAAGAATAAAGTATGGACCCACATTTCAAGACCAAGTGATAGAAAGATCATTGGCACCAAATGGGTCGAATGCAACAGGCTTGATGAAAGCGAAAAAGTGGTAAGGAACAAAGCAATGTTAGTGGCTCAAGGTTACAATCAATAGGAAGGTCTAGATTTTGATGAAACATATGCATTTGTAGCTAGACTTGAGTCCATTTATATGTTACTTGCCTTTGCTAGTTATAAAAACTTTCTTCTTTATCAAATGGATGTTAAAAGTGCATTTTTGAATGGTACAATTGAGGAGGAAGTGTATGTTGCATAACCCCCGAGCTTTGAACATGATAGTTTACGTAACCATGTTTGTTTTTTGCAAAAATCTCTCTATGGACTCAAACAAGAACCTAGATCTTGGTATGAGAAATTAAAGAACTTTTTGTTAGATTACGGGTAAATCATGGGAAAAGTGGATTCTACCTTATTTCTAAAGCACACTTCTAACAATTTTCTTATCATTCAAATATATGTTGATGATATCATTTTTGGTGGAACAAACCTTGATATTTGCAAAGAATTTAGTGATCTTATGTAGAGTGAATTCGAGATGAATATGATGGGTGAGATCACATTCTTCCTCATCTTTCAAATCAAGTAAAGAAAAGATGGGAATTTCATCAACCAAAGCAAGTACACAAGTGAGTTACTCAAGCGCTTTGGGATGGAGAACACCAAGCCGATGGATACACCCATGTCAAACACCGCCAAACTTGACAAATATGAAGAAGGTGATAAGGTAGATGTGAAGCTCTATAGAGGTATGATCGGAAGTCTACTTTAATTAACTACCTCTAGACCTGATATAATGTTTAGTGTTGGATTGTGTGGTTGCTTTCAATCAAACCCAAAGAAATCACATCTTATATTAAGAGGATTTTAAGGTACTTAGCCAAAACCCATAATTTTATACTATAATATCCCAAGTCAAGGGACTTTACTCTTACTTCTTATAATGATGCAGATTATGCATGGTGCTTGATTGATAGAAAGTGCACAAGTGGCACATGCTTTCTCCTAGGACCATGCTTGGTGTCTTCATTCTCCAAGAAATAGAGCACATTGGCATTATCAACCATTGAGACTGCATACATTGTAGCCGAGAGTTGTTGCGCCCAGTTCTTATAGATGAAGCAAATGCTCCAAGACTTTAACATTCATTTTGATGCTTCTCCTATCTATTGTGATGATACTAGTGTAATTAACTTGTCATATAATCCTAATTTGCATAGTAGAGCTAAGCATATAATGTTTTGCCATCATTTTATCTGTGATCACACTTCCAAGAAGGATATCTATATCACACATGTAGACACAGAAAATCAGTTGGCGGACATCTTCACTAAATCTCTAGATAGAGAGCAATTTAACTTTATTAGATATAAACTGCTCATAACTGCTTTGAATGAATTTGATATGCCTTCTAGCTAATTGTCATCTATCTTATATGCTTTGCCTATGTTTTGATCACCATTTCTTTCTAACATGCTAAAATTCATGTTATTTTTGTCTTGTTTTCTCTGATTTTTGGGTAATTTTCACAAATGCATGTTTTACCACAAAATAGTACCTAATGATGAGTATATGTGCCTATGTATGTTCAAAATACCTAATGGACTTTAAAAATAAATTTAATTAACACTCTAATGGATAGAAATTAGGATTTCTAACTTTAGGTCAGGTTGACCATCGATCGAGTTGCCAACTCGACTGATGGGAGGCCAAGAGCTTTTATAAAAGATCCTATCGATCAAGTTTTTGAGTCACAGAACTCGATTGATGGCCGGGATGGAGCAAACTTAAGATAGGTTCAACTGACTATTCTCCCTCTCAACTTGAGAAAAGTTGACCAATCCAACCTCTATCTCTCTCAAGCTCTCAACCCTAGCCCCAACCTTCCTCTCCCTAGCCCTAGTTTGACCTAGATCAACCTCCATTGACCTTTCCCCTTGCTAACCTAGGTCTGTGAATGCGTTTTGGTGGTGATTCCTTATCTTTTACTCTCTACTTCCTCTCCTTTTTGTCTCCATGGTATCAATAAGAGGAAGAGGGCCACCCTGCTAATACACCTTCATCTTCATCCAACTCCTACTTGATTTCATTTGATGACACCTTCTTTGTCTCAAATGAGGCTCTAAATAGGTATACGAAGCTCCTTCCTAGGAATCCTTTCCCTTTTTGTGCCCTATCCGAGCCTAGACCATGAATATAAGAGGTCATAGATCAAGTAGTGGAATTTCTTTGTGATCACCATCTCTCAGCCTTGGGTGTTGAACGTGCATGCTATAAAATTTTTATCACAAGCACCAAAGCTGTTCATGAATTATATGCAAATTTGCATTGGAATTACGACACCGTCATACCCCCACCTAATACTCAAGTAGACCTCACATCTATGATAGTTGGGAGGAAATTCCAAGTCTCTAAAGATACCCTGAACATCTTCTTTTAGGGAAATGAAGTGACTGACACCTGGCATAAGGACTATCTAGAGTACTTTGACTTAGTTAAGCCTGAGGCCTTCTATAAGAAATATGATCTTACTCTCCCTGATATTCATAAGTTCTTAAATAAGCCTCAATTCTGGTATAGGAAGAAGTGCACCCTACCCTCCTTTACCTTGGACCTCAAGAGACACATCCTTGCCCTACTCGTTAACTACAATATTCACCTAAAGAAGAATCGGACTGAGATTGTAGAAAACACTGCGATAATCATGTATTTTCTCTTGAAGAACATCAGAGTCAAGTGGGTGAGATATGTTTTCTATCACATGACCTACTTTTACTCAAGAAAGAACACCCATGGCACCCACCCACGCTACCCAGCCCTGATCTGTGGTCTATTCCATCTTGCCACTGGCAAATATCTTTTCCATGACCTTTACTACAAACCTACCCGGAAAGGAGTTTGCATCAGTGAGACCACTCTTTTGAAGTCAGTGCCTATCCTATCCTCTACCACACCTGGTGCCTATACCTCTACCTATACCCAGGAACCTCCACCACCTTAGCCTTCCCGACCTGCCTGTGCCTCATTCCATGTGTCAAATGAAACCCTTATGGGCTACATGATGAATCAATAGGCATATAACCTTCAGGTTTAGGAGCACCTGCATCAATACCTATGTTCCATCATGTCCGACATGAATATGTCATGTTCACACCCCTACGCTGCCTACCAACCCTACTTAGGTGGTGACTATGCATCTAATGAATATGATCACTTTTACCCTACCCCTCCACCTACACATTCCACTGTTACACCCTCTGCTGTTGGTGGATCTACCCCTAATGTGTTGCCTCTTCCAGATGGCCCCTTGGACACTCTGCTTGCTAGCCTCGATAGTTATTCTCCTTCCTTCCCATGGGCCAATGAGCTCCATGCTCTTGGTATGTCTTGGGATGAGCGGAATGCACGTTGACCCGATCGTGGTTTTCTTCCCTCTACTGATGAAGAGATGTTGGACCAGGCTAATGAGGAGGTTGTTGATGAGGATGATGGTGATACTTATGATGATGGCTCTGATGGCTTTGTTGGTGACTCTGATGATGAGGGTGATGTTGTTGCACCTTCAGATGGATATGATGACTATGAGCCCGAAGCCTCTAATGTTGATGATGTTGTGGATGATGTAGACATAGATGATCTAGATGTTTAGTTGTTCTAGTTTTTAGTCTAGTTGTTGATCATATATATCTTTGTAGGCTATTTTGTATTACAAACATTTGGGCACATGTTCTGAGTTGAACTATTTTATCATCTAGCTTTCATCATTTTGGCTTGTAGTAGTTTTCTGAGAACTTGCTTTCTGGGTTGTAATCTTAATCCTTTGCACACTTACTCTTTGATTTACTATATCTCATGAGTTGGTGCCATGTTTTACCATATTTTGATTATAACTTAGATTGTTTATTTCTCTTGTCTCTATTTTGGTGTATGCTTTGAGATTTCATGTTGTGCATGCATGCATGGTTGTGCTTGGAGAAGACCTATTCAGTGCTCTTATGCCCCACCTTCCTTTTTGATAATGTCAAAAAGGGGAGAGAAATTCAATGTTTTGAAGCTCAACCATATTGTTTTATTGCCTATGTGATCCTTTTCTTGTTCATTATATGCTTTATCATGTGACTTGCTAAAGGAGAACATACTATATATGTCATGTTGCTTTGTGTAGATAAAATACCTATGCATGTTAGAGTAAGCATAGGTTGAGGGGGAGAAATTCACATTGTTCAAATCTTGAATCCCCTTGCAATTCACAAGGCAAAGATATATCTTTAAATATCATTTTCAATATGATTGAGGAATAGTTTGTCATTGTCAAAAAGGGGGTTGACTTAAGAGTTATACATTGCCCATATTTTGATAATGACTTAACCATTCCATTCCTATGTATCTAATATGATTGTTTAAGATTGATTTCAGGTTTTAGGTACATGAAAAGGATCAGATTATACAAGCCCTAGCTTGTTCAAGTTCAAGTCAAAAGCAATGCAAGTGTGCATTTTTGTAAATCACTCCAAATGACCTTAAATGATTTTTGTAATCACTTATATTGATGATATGACTTGTAACTAAGATGAGAAAAAAATAGGGACACTTAATTCCAAGGTTTAATCACTCAAATGTCAATTTAGAAAATTTGTCATAGGTTGTTTATCGGTCGAGTTGGAAACTTGAATGATCTAGTGATGGCTTTTCTGAAGATGACTCATCAGTTGAGTTGAACACTCACAAAACTTGACCAACCGACTCACTGAGAAAAACTAATTTTAGCTCATTGGTTGAGTTTCTCAGAACAAACTCGATAGTTTGAAAATTGACTTTGTCATTTAGTAGATCAGTCGAGTTACCTTTATTGAAACTCGACCGAATGTATTGTATGGAAAAAGCAAAAAAAGTGATTATAAATGTTGGAGAGTATTTTTGGGAGAAAATAGATCTGTTGCAACTTGTAAAATGGCTATATTTCAACCTTAAGTATTCCAATACTCAAGGGAACACTCCCAACTATAAATAGGACCCCTTGGAGTTCATTCCAAGTTTACTCATTCATGCTATTCTAAGTCCTTACTATAGTTGAGTGTGTTGCAACTCCTTGAGCCCCTTTCTCTCTCTAGTTTACACTTCATTTTGTGATTATGAGTGAGATAGGCCAGTTTTAAGAGAGCTACTTCCTTGTGCTTCTAAAGCTCTCATTCCATTCCATCTTCCCTTCCCCTTCCCTCCATGAAGCAAAGGTGAAGCAAGCTACTCTGAGTGAAGGTGGAGATGTTGTTGTTATTCTTCAAGGTTTAATAAGAGGTGAAGATCTTCTCTAGGTGAAGGAGAAGGAAAAGGTTGCAGATCCAAGAAGAGTGGGTAAACGCTTGAAGGCTGAAGACTTGTGCAAGAATAGGTACGGCTTGGAAGAATGCTAAAGACTCTTGGAAAAGTGGGTAAGTCCTTGGTAAGGTGGAAGACTCTTTGTGTTAGGATGGGTAAGTCCTTTGGTGGTCTTGTGTTGTAACTCTTATTGGTGAATATATAGAGAAAAACACTTGTAAAGTCCTAGAGGTTGACCTCTCTAGGTAGTGGAATGTCTCTCTCCTAGTTTGGAGAGTGGAACCACTCTAAACAACCTTGTCAAGTGCTTGCTTTCATTTTCTCTCATCCTTGCTATGCTTGTTAGTTAGGAATTCAAATTGCACTTAAGATATTGGTTTTAATTGATATAATTTAAAGGTCTAATCTATATTGTGAGAATTTTTGAAGATCTATTCACCCCCCTAGAGACCTAGATCCAACATTTGGGACCTCTATGACTACTCACTGATGTCTACTTCTAATGTTTGTTGCTCGTCTCCATCTCTATGATGTGGTCTATTCTTCCGAAGATGGCAGTGCATCCGTGCACAAGAGGAACGACGAGGAACCTTGTGTTCCCTTAGATCATCATCCTCTCAGGCTCGTTGTCGGTGGATCTTCCTTACTCTTTCCTTTCTCTTCACAGATCTTTGCTCCTCTGTAGTCATGAGTCATCCATCCAGTTGTGTGAGCACCGCTGGATTGGAGCACTGGCAAGAGATCGACCAACATTTCCTCCTCCTGGTCCTTCACCTTCTGCAATCCAGTGCTTCTACACACCGTCGGTCTTGTGTGTGCCATCATTGAGCATCCTCCTTGTAGTCTCACCATTGTGGAATAACAAGGGTGAAAATGTGTCGTCCCCTCCTCCTCACTTGACAGTATCTCCAGGCCCTACAGCCTACAAGATCAACACCACCATTCTACAGTAAGGATCAGACCCATCTAATCTCCTACTCCAATTTCTATTCTTGGACTTCCTCCCATAACCCTTCTAACTCCAACTTCCTCTTCCTTCATTGGCCTACGCACTACAAGGGAGCAACACTGAAAGGGGGAATAGAACTCATCTCCTCTGTATGCTTCACCAAAGGCCACAAAGTCTGGTTTGAAGCTGATGTTATCAAGACAACTACCCACTTCATTTTCTCCTCCAGACTATGATCACCCATGAACCATCGATCAACGTTTACCACTCCAATTGCCCACATTGTAAATATGGAACTCCTCAAGCCATGGAAAGTGTGACACTAGCTTCTATCAAAACCTAGGGTAAAAGGAATAAATCTTGGTCCTAAATACATCAACATATTAAATATTTGACAAACTTTAAACCTCTATAGATTCTAGGTGGACCGTCATATCATCACCGAATTGTAGCCACAATTTTATAATCACTCAAGCTACATTCTATTAATTTTTGGTGCCAAGTTATCATTATTTGACCAATCAAGCAATTAACTCAAAAAGTCATAAAGTTAAAGATGTTAATCATGATATCAACATCAATCAACACTCAAACTTTGTCAAAAACTTGGAACTCTCAAGATAACTCAACATATAAATTCCCCCCAAAAAACATATAAATTCCAATATGTTATTGGAGATTAAAGGTTTCAAAATAAAACTTTATCACATCCTACACTCCTTAAAAGAAATTTCATCATCAAAATTAAGCCAAAATCCAATCCTTCACATCAAAATTTTGTCCTTAAAATTAACCCATACTCACACTACAAGGAAAAATGAATCATGTCTTCACCCACATATATGGTACTATTATAGTTGCAACATATCTAAAAGCAAAAGCTCCAGAACTATATCCAAGATACTAGGACGTTTTAAAAGCAACTAGGGTGAACCACACACCACATAAGAGATTGAAAAATGGCTTAGAAATTCTAGTTATGTCATGACATATCTCATATTTTAGGGTTGCATCCTTATCTTTACCCATGCATTGTGGTTCCCACATCATATTATGATGTTCTAAAGGAGTTAACTAAAGTTAGCCCATTATATCAAGGTGTCATAAACATTTTATTGAGATTACTATTAGGACATGTTTCCCATTAACATATGCCTTTTAGGAGGGAGTTAACTAAAGTTAACCCACTTTATCCATCTAGATCATATCAAGGTGTCATAATCATTATGTTGTGCTAACTGTAAAACTATATTTTTCATATTTATTAAGCACAAAGTTAACACCTCATGTAACATGTTTCATTCATATGATGTTATTTCATTGCTCATAATAAATTGCAACATTTACTAGTGATTTCATCATAAGACTAACCAACAATATCACATTATCATCATTATTCATGTATATGGTTAACCATTTATGTGCTGATATCTGTTAAACCATCTCTAGGTTTCCATCATATCATGTTTATATATCACGTCTCGAGATTAGATCACATCCTTACATATATTATATCATGGTTGTACAAAACAAACTTATTTGAGTGGCTTGTTAAACATGTATCAAACCTTCATCTAGTCCAATTGAGGTTCTCCTAAGCCATATTATGAGGGTAGTTCCAAGCTCAGTCTTTCTAAGCTAACTCAACTCTATGAGTACCTCATATGCATATACTTTATCTTTCCTCTCTAGTCTAGGGTTTTCATATTACCTCTTTGGTACTAGTGATATCCCTACAAGTTCTAGACACATTGTACAAATAAAAACATGCTATGACATACTCTTCATAGATCTCTACCCATGAAACATGCTTACCCACAACTCTCTTTCATAAACACTGCTAGATTCCTATAAGGTACCTCCAATCCAAGCATGAGGCTTTACAAAAAATCAGATAGTTACCTCCTCCAGGGTCTTGGGACTCTCTCCCTCACCCATATGGTAGGTACTCATATTCATATTCACATGTAAACATATAACTAGTCTCTTTCTATCTCTAGGGTTTGGTCCTCCCAAGGACATCTATGGTTCAAGAAGACTATAGGAATCACACATAGAGCAACTCAACTCCTTCACTTAGGAGTAGTCTAGTTTAGGATATATCATAACACATATTTCTCATAGTTGTCATAACTTGGAGTTTAGGTTCTCTTACCTTCTCCCTATGGGTCTCACTCTCTCTGGAGTTAACCCTATAACTTGTCCCAACACTAGATGTCCTCCTTTTCCAAAGAGCTTGAGGCTCATGCTGACTCACAACCTTGTCTTAACTTAACATATCTTATCTCATAAAAGCCTAGTTACTTGCATCATCAAAACTAATCTTGAATCCTCAAAACTGTACTTAAGTCCTCAAAGACAAACATATATCATCATAAACTATCTTATATCATCTCTATACAACTTAGGTCATCATCTAATCTTATTTGAGCTATTCCATCTATATATATTCCAACAAGGCTCTAGACATCTAATCTAGAACTACTCTCTCTTATGGACTGATGTCATTCACTTTCACTTAGGTTTCATGACCACCACCTACTCGTACATATGTGGGGACACATTTTTGTAATACTTACATATATAATAAAATATTATTTTGTTTTTCTCCGATAAAACAAATGTGAGAGAAAACTATCGAGGTTCGATCCGATTGGACTCAAAAACCAAATCCAGAAAATGAGTGTCCCACGGATAGCAGAGAGTATAGTTCCATGAAAAATAGTGAAAAGGGTGAGAACAAGGTGTAGACTAGTGTAGCTACTCTAGACAACGAGTGCCATATGTCTAGCATTTCTCTTCCCTTGATGCACCTCATCTAAAAATAATGCAATTTCTGGTACCACCACATTATTAGGAAATAATGACATCTTAGGACTCGCTATACAACAAGCACCAGTCTAAACTTAGTTCTCAGACATCTAGGTGCTAACCTAGAGGCTAAGTAAGATCTAGTCTCTACAAGATGACTAATCTAACCCTAAAGATTTGTTTTCAATTCAAGGTTCTTTAGTTTTGAGTTGCATAATGATCAAATGTCAGGCTTTTCTATTGTTCATGCTTTGATACCACCTGTGACGTCCCCTAATTTTCTAAAACTTAATTTGATGTGCGACGTCCAAATTGAAACCCTCACCTCAGCGAGAATCCCAATTTAAACACCCCACACTAGGCTAAGAAGAAGAAAATTAGAGGAAGCCAGAAGGAAATAATTAGTAGCACATGCACATGAACAATAAACAAACCACAACATATGTTCACCATTCAACATATAATTACAAGATGACTTATAACAAATTGATATTACATATTGAACGTAAACTTTTACATATACATGCACTACCACTAAACAACAAGATCTTAAGACAACATGTCCACCTGTACATCAGCTCACCACACAACTCTCAACTATCTTGGTTCTTCAAGATCATAAGTCCACAACCTAAACAAAAGATTACAAGTGGTACGCGTCAACACAATATTCAAGAATATTGTACTGAGTATGCTTACGTGTCTTTTATATACCTCTAATTACTAATCTTGATAATAAGATAAAACTATGACTTGGCATTTATAAAGAAATATAAGAAAAAGCATATAATTTCACAAAGGTGTTCATTAATAAAAGAGAACACATATTTTAAGCTCATTTTCCATTATATGCTCATGCATCTTCCTACCAATGGGATAGATGCATTAATGCCTTATGATCTGCTTACCAAAACGATACATCATTGTACATGTCATATGCTTACCAAAGAGATAGATCACTCACTAGCACTATGCTTACTAAATAGATATAGTGCTTTCATATAATGGAATTGATATATTATGATTCATTTGTTCATAACTATATGTATGGAAAATCAAGCGAAATAACATACAAGAACAATCCTTTCATCCAATATCATATGCTAAGTAAAGTTTCTATAGGTATAATACAAGCATATTGTATAATAAGCCAAGAAAGAGGTAACAACATACCTTGATCAAGAGATATATCCTAATCATATATTCCTGAGTCATCTATATCCTTGTCAACCCCTGATTAAGACTAGGTCATGTACTATCATAAGATTCTCATCATCTTAACCCTAGTTATGATGCATTGGGGTTTAGCTTAGTCATTAGGATATTTTCATATCTACTTGTCTTATCTTCTTGGAATTAGGTTACTCATCTTAGGTTATAGATTAATATATATAATCTGATTATTTGATTGTACATAATTATGTGTACATATGAACCCTAGATTACATATATCAATCATATTAGGGTTTATATCCCTTTAGGAGTAAACATTGTTGTATAGCATGAATTCTATGCATCTAACTGATATCAAAGTTCCACATTAGCTTCCAGTTATTGATATTAGGGCATTCTATAAATTTCATCATTTATTAATCATAAATGTATTTATTGCATTTATCTTAGGGTTATTAACCCTAATTAGCTATATAAAGCATTTTATATGATTTTGTGCATCAATATTGTAATTACTGACATTAGATGCATTGTAAACATGATTATGGATTTAGTGACGTGTTCTCATAATTTTAGGCCATCGTTTGATATTTATTATCCATAAAATAAGCATTTCACAACTTACATGATATCACTGATAGCATCAAAATCTTGATATTATGCTTTCATGTTGTTCTACACATTCTTCTGAACATTTTGGTAGCTTGTTTGTAATTTTATGATCTAATTTCTACAAATCATTCAAGATCTATGTATTTTGTTGAATAATTACCTTTTCTGGTGAATAATAGGCCGCCACACGTCCACCAACCGGTGCGACTCCTTCAACTGGTTGCACTCACAAACCCGCTCAGTTCAGCATGGAGTCGTCCGGTTCTTGGTCTGGTTTTCCTTGGTTTGTTGGGTTTGACAATGGACTCGCCTGGCTCCTTCTCACATGAATGCCATC
Source organism: Alisma plantago-aquatica (assembly GCA_963693085.1). Classification (NCBI taxonomy): domain Eukaryota; kingdom Viridiplantae; phylum Streptophyta; class Magnoliopsida; order Alismatales; family Alismataceae; genus Alisma; species Alisma plantago-aquatica. The sequence continues at coordinate 1,266,251,936 of OY856412.1, read as the reverse complement.
CTGGATGCCCATTCTACACAATTTGGCATCAAACGATCTCAGACACTGTCGATGTGGCACTCCTATTCAACGTGTGATCGATAGAGACATGATGCTTCTCATTTCCTCCTAAGGATAGCATCAGATTTGACAACATCTTCAAGACCTCAACGACTGCTCACCGACATCTGCTTCTGATGTCTGTCGCTCATCACCATCTCAATGATGCGATCTATTCTTCTGAAGATGGCAGCACATTCATGCACATGAGGGATGATAAGGAACCTTGTGTTCCCTTAGATTTCCATCCTATCAGGCTCGTTGCCGGTGGCTCTTCCTTACCCTTTTCTTTCTCTTCCCAGATCTATGTTCCTTTGCAGTAGCGAGTCCTTCTTCTACCTGTGTGAGCGCCACTGGACTGGAGTGCTGGCAAGAGATCGGTCAACATTTCCTCCTCCTGGTCTTTCACCTTATGCAATCTAGTGCTTCTACACGTCTCCAGTCTTGTGTATGCCATCGTTGAGCATCCTCCTTGTAGTCTCATCGTCATGGAATAACAAGGGTGAAATGGTGTCATCTCCTCCTCCTCGCTTGACAACATCTCCAGGCCCTACTGCCTACAATCTCACCACCACCACTCTACAGCAAGGATCAGGCCCCTCTAATCTCCTGCTCCAATTTTTGTTCTTGGACTTCCTCCCATAACCCTTCTAACTCCAACTTTCTTTTCCTTCATTGGCTTATGTGATGTAAGGGAGCAACACCGAAAGGGGGAACATAACTCATCTCCTCTCTATGCTTCACTAAAGGCCACAAAGTCTGGTTTGAAGCTGATGTTATCAAGCCAACTGCCCACTTCATTTTCTCCTCCAGACCACGATCACCCAAAAACTAGCGATCAATGTTTCTCATTCCAATTTCCCACGTTGTAAATCTGGACTCCTCTAGGCAAGGAAAGTGTGACATTGGCTGCTATCAAAACCTAGGCCAAAAGGAATAAATCTTGGTCCTAAATACATCGACGCATTAAATATTTGACAAACTTTAAACCTCTATAGCTTTTGAGTGAATGGTCAAATCATCACCAAATTGTAACCATAGTTTCCTAATAACTCAAGCTACATTCTATTAAATTTTGGTACCAAGTTATCATTATTTGACCAATCAAACAATTACCTCAAAAGGTCATAAAGTTGAAGATCTTAATCATGATATCAACATCAATCAACACACAAACTTTGCCAAAAACTTGGAACTCTCAAGATAACTCAACATATGAATTCAAATATGTTATTGGAGATTAAAGGTTTCAAAAGAGCACTTTATCACAGAGACGCCTATCTCACTCACCCAGAAGGTCGTCTGGTGAGTTGAATTGAGTTGGGCGGACAGTCAGTTCAAAAGCAGAACTAAGCCAAACCGATCTCTAATCAACCTATCCCCCAAACGACATCTCAACTACTTGTGACACCCATCTGGCTACCCAAACGGCCGTCTCACTTAGTGAAATGATCATTTGGCAGACCTGGTCAACTAATCAAGCAATCAACTGTGTGAATTGAATACCTAAACACTTTAGTAATCAATCCAGTGATCATTCAAGATCAAACTCCTCTTCTAGATCAGTTCCTATGTGTGTGACCCTATAGGTCCCATATAACATTGGTTGTGAATGTCCATAACTAGCTTATGACATCACCAAAAAAGAGTGGTCCCTAGTCACACACCAGTTCCACCAAAGTGAAATGGAAAGTTGGAGAACAACTTCAACCTACAATATGTGTAAGGTGTTGCAGTGATTGTATAATTCCTTTATCTATGATATCCAGGATGAACTCGAGGCATGGTTGGTCATCCTCTCAATGTTCAATCCATGCTTCTTTAACTAAGAGAAGACTATCTGAGATAATGTGACCTCAATATCATATATTGATTCACATGTACATCCGCATTCATTTCTCAGTCTCACTTGTCAAGTGGCCAGGATATCATACTCCAGAAGGAGGGACAAATCACATATATATCACTCATAGAGTCTATCCCCATGTGTCAAAGTCACCCAATCATCATCGTTATAACAACCCATGTTTCGGTACTATGTTTTATGATGTCAAAGCATACCCAATGACATGTGATGAGTGTAGTGATTTTAGGTCTAAGAATCAAAACCACCACCTTCAATATGACAAATGACTGTGACTACCATAACCATGTGTCACTCTCAAGGTGGGTCTATCCGATACACTGTTCTCTAACATGTATCTATGTGCTTGGTTTGATATTTCCATATCATGACTAATGAGATTTAGTCATCAACCAACTCACACTCTGATCTTGTGTGTTATTGTTGTCTATCAACCTTCCACAATAACAACCAAACAAGGACATAATGAGAATATGTATGTTTACTCTTAACATCCATATGATCCCATCACAAGGATAGGAACTTGACAACATATGCCACTTATTAATATATTTCTCTAGACATTCCCTTTGTATCCTTATTATCTCATAACTGAGTGAAACAAATGAATTGGTAGATTGCCTTCATATATGTTATTATTAATAAAATCCTTTTAGGTAATTATGCCATGTCAATCATCATATGATCGTCTCTACGGGCATACCTTACCAACAATTGCAGCCTATCTAGACTATGCAATTTAGCATATGAAGAATAAAACCACATTCCTTAATAGGAATTTTGTGAGGATGTGCATGTGACACAACATGAAGTTTTTATAATTTCATTAATGTAAATACAGTCTATAATCTTCAAAGATAGATCAATACAATTGAAGCAAGCATCTATGAGATGGAATTTTTGTTTTGATAAGATAGTCAAAGAGTTTAACTTTAGTCAAAATGAAGATGAAATTTTTTATTACAAAAGATTTAATGGGAGCATATATATATTACATATTGATCAGAAATAACATCTCAATACTATAAGTATTGAAACCTGGCATGGAGAGAACCTTCTTAAGAAGGATTAGGTGAAGCATACTATGTGATAAGAATTGAGATCTATAGAGATAGTTCAGGAAGGTGTTTTGACCTAAGTACGAGCAGATACATCAACAAGATGCTGAAAGGGTTCAACATGAAGGATTCAATGAGAAAGAATTTTCCCATGACACATGGGATTAGTCTTTCAGGAACCCTATACTCCAATTCCTATGAAGAATGGGAAAAACATGAGTAAGATTCCATATGCACTAGCAAATGGATCTATCATGTAAGAAATAAGATGTACTCATCCCATTATCTTGTATGTATCAGACATGACAAGATGATATTAGTCGGATTCCAATGAAGGTCATTGGAATGCCATAAATAGAATCCATTAGTACTTGAGATGAACTAAGGATTTGTTGCTAGAATATGGCAATAAGGAAGAGCTTGGTGTCAAGGGTTACACTGATGTAAGCTTCCAAAATGAAAAAGAGTGATCACAATGTAAATTTTATGTTTGAGCATATAACTAAGAACTATAAGTTACAAGAGTTCCAAACTATAAACCATTATTTAAATTATACAATAGAATCCGAGTATCTTGGTGTTATGAACACATGAGTGGATATTGTATGGATCTAGAAGTTTGTATATATGAACTTATATGTTCTAACCATTGATGACACAATACAAATACTCTTAAAACAAGAGAGATACTAGTTATGCAAGGAATATAAGATAGCATACTACAACAATTTCATCTTATTTGAGATGTTGTACAACAAATAGATGTGAAATGTGCAATATACTGACTAAATGCAATATGTTGCTAACCTGTTGGATTAGCACTTGTACAGTAGAAACATGATGGACATGTTAATGATCACTAAGAATAAGATCATGGGTGGTTGGATCTAAGTGCAAGTGGGAGTCTGTTGGTAAGTATTCCCAGAGAGCCAATCATATAATGATTGTGATGACATATCTTGTAAATGAATTGGTTAATAATAAGGAAATGTTCTAATTTGTTCTATTTTAATCAGTTACAAGATAATGATGAAACATAATAAATGTCTAAAGAGGACATTACTCAATGATGTATGTCTTTGGATTGATGATCTGACCAAAGAGATCATATAGATATTAAGAGTATGTACATTCTTGATATGTCCCTCAATGGATGTTATTGTGGAAGGTTAATAGACAACAAGAACACATAAGACTAGAGTGTGAGTTGGTTGATGATAGAATATCATCAGTCATGATAGGTGATATCAAATCAAACACATATATACTTGTTGGAGAATAGTGTATCACACAGACCCACCATGAGAGTTACACATGGAAACCATAATTGGTGGTCATAATCATCTCTCATAGTGAAGGTGGTGAGTGTGGTTCTCAAACCTAAAATCACTACACTCATCATAATTTTTCAATGTACTTTAGCATCATCCCCCGTGACTTTAAATAAGGGTTACCATAAAGATGGTGCTCGTGTACATTGTGACACATGGGAATGTATATAAGTGATGTAGATGGTATTTATACCTCCCTCAAGAGTTTGATATCATGGCCACTTTATAAGTGAGAATGAGAGAAGAATTCTAATGCACTTATGGATCAATATATGATATTGAGGTCCCTTATATCTCAAATAGTCTGCTTTGGTTCAAGGAACATGGATTGACCATCGAGAGGATGAGGATTCCATGCCTTGAGTTCAATCTAGATATCAGTGAAAAAGGAATTATACAAATTTGTTTAACCGATCATAGATTGTAGGTTAAAGTTGTTCTCCAACTTTCTAGATTACTTGGGTAGTAATGATGTGTTGCTAGATATAACTCCTTACTTTTGATGTTATAAATGAGTTATGGATATTCACCGCCAACATAACTTGGAACCTATAGGGTCACACACATAGTATAAACTTGGGATAGGAGTTCATTCATGAATATGGTTTAAACTTGATTACTAAAGAGTTAGATATTCAATTTAAACAACATTGGTTGAATATTGACCGAATGAACTATGAACCGATCGGTTCAAGTGTTGAACTGATTGTTTCAAAGTGTTAAGTCAATTGAACTGAATTTGGCAATATGGACCATGATCCGACGGGTTTAGGAAGTGAAATAATTTTCTTAGGTTCATGAACTGATCAAATCAGGTTGCGAACGAAGCAGTTGGTGAATCGATTCAATTGACTCAAGAATTAGTGTTGACGTCATATTGCACATTAAATCAAATATTAATTACTAATACAATTGAGATTGGGAAACATGATGAAATGACCAGTTCAAGGGTTGAACTGATCGACTCACATGTCAACTGATCAACTCACATGCCAACTGACCATTTCACCACTCATAGGCTATGAAAATTCATGAAATTCTGACCCCTTCCATTCCCACTCAGACTGGGAACCCTGACCCTAACCCTCCTTTAAATATAGGGGTACTGAGGGTTTCTCAGACACACGTCAATTTCCCGTGGCAATTTGTGACATCCCCGAATTTTCTAAAACTTAATCTGATGTGTGACGTCCAAATTGAAACCCTCACCTCAGCGAGAATCCCAATTTAAACACTACACACTAGGCTAAGAAGAAGAAAATTAGAGGAAGTCAAAAGGAAACAATTAGTAGCACATGTACATGAACAATAATAAAACCATACACACATGTTCACCATTCAACATATAATTACAACATGAATTGTTACAACATTTGATATTACATATTAAAGAGAAAACTATACATATACATGTACTACCACTAAACTACAGGATCTTAAGACAACATGTCCACCTGTACATCAGCTCGCCACACAACTCTCAACTATCCTGGATCTTCAAAAGCATAACCACAACCTAAAACAAAATATTACATGCAATACACGTCATCACCATATTCAAGAATATTGTACTGAGTATGCCTACGTGTCTTTTATAGACCTCTCATCATATCTTGGCAATAACATAAAACTAATACTTGGCAGTAATAGAAGAATATAAGAAAAGCGTACATTTGCACAAAGATGTTCATTAACAAAAGAGAACACATATTTTAAGCATAAATTTCTATTATATCATCCATGCATTTACTACCTGAGATTTGAATGCATCAAGGCCTTTATGATCACTACCAAAGAGTTGGATCATATCACAATGTGATCTACTACCAAAGAGTTGGATCACTTCTAAGTACTTTACTACTGAAGAGTTGAAGTACTTCTTTTCTAGCACTTTACTACCAAAGAGTTGAACTGATTGGATATAATGGAACATATATATTATGTGTCATGTGTTCATAAAAATAAGTATGGAAAATCATGCAACATATCATACAAGAACAATCATTTCAATCAATACCATATGCCAAGTCTTTATTACCATATAACACAAGAATATTGTATAATAAGCCAAGTAAGAGGTAATGGCGTACCTTGGTCACAGATAATCTAATCATCACACATATTCCTAGTGTCAACTATGTCTTGGTCAAACCCTGGTTAAGATAAGATCATATATGCCATGCATTAGATTCCCATCATCTTAACCCTATTTGTATCCATTTTAGGGTTTGCTTACTCATTAGGATATTCTCATTATTATTTCTTATCTATCTCTTCTTGTTATCTAGGATTGACATTACTGATATTGTATTCCAGATTATAGTTCATCAACTGGATATACTCATGTGTCACATTATTATGTGAACATACTTAACATTATGTCACTTTCATTAACTATATAAGGGTTACATCATGTGTATTAAGGGTGCTCTTCATATAACATGAATTTCGTGAATTTAACTCATCTCAGGTTTACATATTATCTTCCAACTACTGATATAAGGGTGTTCCATGATTTTCCTCACTTATTGAGCATGTATGTATTTAATGCATTTTATTTAGGGTTATTAGCCCTAATTAGTCATATTAATCAAATTATATGCTTTCTTACATCAACATGACCATATTTGACATCATATGCATTATAAACATGATTATAGACTTACTAACATTTTTCCATTATTTAATATCATCATTTGATATTTATTACTCATGAACGAAGCATTTATAACTAACAAGATATCACTGATATTAGTGTATCAAAAGCCTAATATTATGATTTCATATTGTTCTACACATTTTTCTGACAATTTTGGTACCTTATTTGTATTTTTCTAATAAGCGAGCTATTTACTGTGATTTATTTAAGAACTGAGCATTTTAACTTTTTGGGCCTATCCGGGACTGCCACGTCACCAGGTTTTACACAGCTCCAGGCTTCGTGGGTCCTATTGAGCCATCTGGTTCATGTCTCCCTCTTCTCTGTGTTCTTGCGATCAGGGAGTCTGAGACTCCGTTCACGGCCGCCGCTGCGAGGATGATCTCCAGCATACGATCCTCGCCTCCTCTCATTCTTCCTCATCTAGCTCGCGAGTCCACAACGAACTCTGTTCTACAGAGCGTCGCCACCTTGGCTCTCCTTCGGTGAGTGATTCACCCCATGGAGGTGCTCCTTTCCAGCCCCCATGGACACCATCATCTTCGTCGTTGACCATTGGACCTCAACGGCCGCTCACCTCCCAAGGATCAGCTGTGGAGTGCCCCCTCCCATAGGGTGCCTCTGCCTAGCTCTGGCTGCGGCGGAGCAAAGAGGCATTTTGCCTCTGCTATAGATCTTCACCCAGGTGCTCACCAGTGCCAGCCTCCATCAGTACCGCTCTCTACTCAGCCTCACAGAAGCTCTATCATGAGCCATGTTTCTGGCAAGGACTTGGTCATCATTGGGAGTTGCTTGTCTACAGATGGTGTCTCCTCCATCTCCACAGGGTTTGGTATGAAGTCCCTTCTATGTGAGGGTGTCGTTGTGCTCCCATTTATTTGCCGCCACTGGTTCTCCTCTCTGTAATGCAACCGCAGTAGCTACTCTCCTCCTCATATGAATCATGTTTGCAATGAGGCCACCCTCTTGCCCTTCTGTTGGAGGTGATCTTCCATTCTCAAGACCATCATAGGAGTCTCCAACTCCTTCATTACTCTCTACCCAAGCACCCGTAGCTCGCGGTTGAGAGGTCACAACAAGGGGAGTACGATCTCTCTGCTCACACGTAGAGAGGTTGATAAGGGTCGCATGGTTTATTGATGTGGAGCGAGCAACTACCCACACTTCGTCTCCTTAATCCAACCACGACCAAGACGTGGGGTTGGTTCATGCTTTGCATCATGGTTCATGGTAACCGTTATGAGCAAGCTGAAAGCCTAAGTCTTTTGATTATAAACTATGTCACCCTTGAGCTACAAGGTCAGATGCCGTAAGGGTGCGTGATAAAGCCGACTATTAAAACCTCGTCTATCAATCAAATACTTTGGTCCAAAGTACCTCAAATACTCAACATTTAGCCTACTCCAAGAGTATCAAAATATAATGAGATTTTAACCATAGCTTTATAGAAACTTAAGCTACATTCTATTCATGATTGGTGTTAAAACTCAAGTATATGACCAATCAAAGAAATACCTCAAAAGGCCACAAAGTTAAGGGATCTTAATTATGATATCAACCTCAATGACACTCAAGCTTTACCAAAACACCTAGGACTCTCAAACAACTCAACATGCATGACTTCACTTATGTCATTGGACATTTAAGGATTCCAAAAGTCCACTCCATCACATCCTACACACCTTAAAAGAAATTCCATCCTCAGAATTAAGCCAAAAATCCAGTCTTTCACATCATATACATCTTAAAAGAACTTTTGTCCTCGAAAGTACACCATACTCATACTTCTAGGGAAAACCTTATCTTGCTCTCATCCACACGTAGGCACCATTCTATGTGTAACATATCTGCAAAGGTTACCTAGAACCATGTATCCAAAGCACTATTAGGAGGTTTCAAAAGCATCAAGGGTGAAACCTCACTCCATAGAAGGCTCAAACAAGGGTTTAGAGGCTCTGATTAGGTCATGAAATATTTCATATCTTAGGGCTGAATCCTTATCTTTACCCATGCATTAGGGTTCCCACATCATATTACCATGTTCTAAAGGAGTTAACAAAGGTTAACCCATTATATTACGGTGTCATCAATATCTTATTAAGCGAATCATTAGAACATGTTCAACGTTAACATATGCCTTTTAGGAGGGTATTTACTATAGTTAACCAGCTTTATCCATCTAGATCATATCAAGCTGTCATAATCGTTATGTTGTGCTAATTGTGAAACTACAATTTTCATCTTTATAGAGCACTAAGATTAACAACTCATATAACATGTTCCATTCATATGTTCTTATTTCAATGCTCATAATATATTGTGACATTTACTAATGAATTCATCACAAGATTAACCCACTATATCACATTATCATCGTTATTCATGTATATGGTTAACCATTTATGCATTGATATCAATTAAACCATCTCTAGGTTTCCATCATATCATGTCTATATATCACATCCTTACATACATTATATCATGGTTGTGCTAAACAAACTTATGTGAGTTTCTCTTTAAACATATATTAAAACTTCATCTAGTCCAACTGAGGTCCTAACCCTTATCATGAGGGTAAAGCCATGCTCAGTCTCTCTGAGCAACTCAACTCAATGAGTATCTCATATGCAAAAACTTTATTTTTTTCTCTCTGACCTGGGGTTATCAGGTCTACCTCATTGGCACTAGTGATAGCCTTACAAGCTCAAGCCACATAAGCACAAACCAAAACATGCTATGGCATACTCTTATCGGCTCTATACCAATGAAAACTATTTCTCAACTCTTTTCTCTTATAGCCACACCACTAGATTCCTATATGGGAACCACCAACCCGAGCATGAGGCTATACAAAAACTACCATAGATACCTCCTCCAGGGTCTTGGGATCTCTCCCTCACCCAGATGGCAGGAACTCATATTTCCTTATTCACATGCACATATGTAACTAGCCTATCTCTATCTCGAGGGTTTTGGTCTTCCCAAGGACATTTAGGGTTCAACAAGACTATAGGAATCATGCATTAAGAAACATAACTCATTCACTAGGGAGTAGTCTAGTTTAGGACGTATCATATCACATATTTCTCGTATTTATCATATCATGGAGTCTAGGTTCTCTGACCTTCTCCCTGTGGGTCTCACTCTCTCTTGAGCTAATCCCAAAACTGGTCCTAACACTAGAGGTCCTCCTTTGTAAAAGAGCTTGAGGCTCATGCTGACTCACAGCCTTGTCTTAACTTAAATTATCTCATCTCATAAAAGAACTCATACTTGCGTCATCAAAACTTATCTCAAATCCTCAAACTAAACTTAAGTCCTCAAAGACAACATAAATCATCTTAATCATCCTATATCATCTATATAAGACTTACATCATGGCATCAAAACTTATTGCATCTATTCTATCTATCACATATTCTAACAAGGCTCTAGACATCTAATCTAGAACTACTCTCTCTTCTAGACTGATGCCATTCACTTTCACTTCGGTTGCATGACCACCTCCTACTCATACATGTGTGGGGACACATTTTTTTAATACATATACATAATAAAGTATTATATAGTTTTTCTCTGATAAAGCAAGCGTCATAGAAAACTATCAAGGTTTGATCTGATTAGAATCCAACATCAAATCCAAAAAATGAGTGTCCCACACATTGTAGAGAGTATAATGCCATGAAAACTAGTGAAAAGGGTGAGAACATGGTGTAGACTATTGTAGCTACTCTAGACAATGTGCACAATATGTTTAGGGTTTCTCTTCTCTTGATGCACGCCATTTCCATATAGTGCAATGTCCCATACCGCTGCACTACAAGGAAAGAACAACATCTAAGGACTTGCTATACAACAAGCACCAGTCTAGACCTAGTTCTCGGACATCTAGGTGCTAACCTAGAGGCTAGGTCAGATCTAGTCTCTAAAAGATGACTAATCTAACCCTAAAGCTATTATTAAGTTCAAGGCTCTTTAGTTTTAAGTTGCATAATGAGCACATGCCAGGCTTTGCTATTGTTCATGCTCTGATACCACCTGTGACATCCCTGTATTTTCTAAAACTTAATCTGATGTGTGACATCCAAATTGAAACCCTCACCTCAGTGAGAATCCCAATTTAAACACCACACACTAGGCTAAGAAGAAGAAAATCAGAGGAAGTCAAAAGGAAACAATCAGTAGCACAAGTACATGAACAATAATAAAACCATACACACATGTTCACCATTCAACATATAATTACAACATGAATTGTTACAACATTTGATATTACATATTGAACAACAAACTATACATATACATGTACTACCACTAAACTACATGATCTTAAGATAATAGGTCCACCTGTACATCATCTCGCCACACAACTCTCAACTCTCCTGGATCTTCAAAAGCATAACCACAACCTAAAACAAAAGATTACATGCAGTACACGTCAGCACAATATTCAAGAATATTGTAATGAGTATGCCTATGTGTCTTTTATATACTTCTCATCATATCTTGGCAATAACATAAAACTAATACTTGGCATTAACAGAAGAATATAAGAAAAGCGTATATTTGCACGAAGATGTTCATTAACAAAAGAGAACACATATTTTAAGCATAAATTTACATTATATCATCCATGCATTTACTACCTGAGAGTTGAATGCATCAAGGCCTTTATGATCACTACCAAAGAGTTGGATCATATCACAATGTGATCTACTACCAAAGAGTTGGATCACTTCTGAGTACTTTACTACCAAAGAGTTGAAGTACTTCTTTTCCAACACTTTACTACCAAAGAGTTGAAGTGCTTGGATATAGTGGAACATATATATTATGTGTCATGTGTTCATAGAAATAAGTATGGAAAATCATGCAACATATCATACAAGAATAATCATTTCAATCAATACCATATGCCAAGTCTTTATTACCATATAACACAAGCATATTCTATAATAAGCCAAGTAAGAGGTAATGGCGTACCTTTGTCACAGATAATATAATCATCACACATATTCCTGGTGTCAACTACATCTTGGTCAAACCCTGGTTAAGATAAGATCATATATGCCATGCATTAGATTCCCATCATCTTAACCCTATTTATATCCATTTTTTTTTGTCGGCCAAAACTCGATTTATTAAGATATTCTCATTATTATTTATATCCATTTTAGGGTTTGCTTACTCATTAAGATATTCTCATTATTATTTCTTATCTATCTCTTCTTGTTATCTAGGATTGACATTACTGATGTTGTATTCCAGATTATAGTTCATCAACTGGATATACTCATGTGTCACATTATTATGTGAACATACTTAACATTATGTCACTTTCATTAACTATATAAGGGTTACATCATGTGTATTAAGGGTGCTCTTCATATAACATGAATTTCGTGAATTTAACTCATCTCAAGTTTACATATTATCTTTCAGTTACTGATATAAGGGTGTTTCATCATTTTCCTCACTTATTGAGCATGTATGTATTTAATGCATTTTATTTAGGGTTATTAGCCCTAATTAGTCATATTAATCAAATATATGGTTTCGTACATCAACATGACCATATTTGACATCATATGCATTATAAACATGATTATAGACTTACTAACATTTTTCCATAATTTAATATCATCATTTGATATTTATTACTCATGAACTAAGAATTTTACAACTAACAAGATATCACTGATATTAGTGTATCAAAGCCTAATATTATGATTTCATATTGTTCTACACATTTTTCTGAGAATTTTGGTACCTTGTTTGTATTTTTCTGATAAGCGAACTATTTACTGTGATTTATTGAAGAACTGAGCATTTTACCTTTTTGGGCCTATCCGGGACTGCCACATCACCAGGTTTTATGCAGCTCCAGACTTCCTGGGTCCTATTGAGCCATCTGGTTCATGTCTCCCTCTTCTCCGCGTTCTTGCGATCAGGGAGTCCGAGACTTCATTCACGGCCGCCGCTGCAAGGATGATCTCCAGCATACGATCCTCGCCTCCTCTCATTCTTCCTCATCTGGCTCGCGAGTCCACAACAGACTTTGTTCTGCAGAGCGCCGCCACCTTGGTTCTCCTTCGGTGAGTGATGCTCCCCATGGAGGTGCTCCTTTCCATCCCCCATGGACACCATCTTCTTCATTGTTGACCATCAGACCTCCACGGCTGCTCGCCTCCCAAGGATCGGCTGTGGAGTTCCCCCCTCTACTAGGGTGCCGCCGCCTAGCTCTGGCTGCGGTGGAGCAAAGAGGCATTTTTCCTCTGCTCCAGATCTTCACCCAGGTTCTCACTAACGCTAGCCTCCATCAGTACCCCTCTCTGCTCAACCTCACAGAACCTCCACCGTGAGCCATGTTTCCGACAAGGACTTGGTAATCGCTCAGAGCTGCTTGTCCACAGATGGCGTCTCCTCCATCTCCGCACGGTTTGTTATGAATTCCCTTCTACGTGAGGGTGTCGTTGTGCTCCCATCTATTCGTCACCACTGGTTCTCCTCTCTGGCATGCAACCGCAGCAACTACTCTCCTCCTCATCTGAATCACGTTTGCAATGAGTCCACCCTCTTGCCCTTCTGTTGGAGGCGATCTTCCATTCTCAAGACCATCACGGGAGTCTCCAAATCCTTCATTACTGTGATGACTTGAAATTTGAGGATTATGATACCCAACACCATATTTGAAGTTCATTAATTTCCTTTTTGTTTGATCACAATTTGAAGTTACTTCTATCTAAAAATGATGCAATCAACTCAAACATATGATAGTCATCCCATCAAATGATCAAGAACCAATAGTCGGGGTCATTATGTCCACGTAAACAATGAATGTGATATATTTATCAAACTTGAGCGCCATTGGATTAACCATACATTTAGCAATTTACATAGAGGTAAATATTTGAATAATGATCCCTAGGATGTATTGCGGTCATATAAGTTTACAAATACAGTTCAAATGACAATTACATGAAACTTTACTACACCCTAGATCTGATGTTTTTTGAGAAACTTTTTAGCAGTACAAACTTTGGTTTTTGATTTGAAATAAGTAGACATAAGTTTCATACATCCCAATGTCACATGACATGCTTGTGGTTTCTATATTAATGCAAACTGTAGTCCATGGATAAAGGGTGCGGGACACATCCTAGGTCACCCCTAACCCCCGGAAAGGGTGGAACAGAACTAGATGAGGTGTCTTTAGATCTGATGAGGCAGGATAAGAGAATCTCATTGGTGAACCCATGATCTGCGCAACACTCTAACAGATGCCCTCTTCACTTGACATTGAAGACCCATGGTGTCCAGAGACCACAGTTCCCACCTTCACCATCCTCTCTCATGAATCCTGGATATGATGCCATGGTGTCAACATATTCAAGGAAGACTATCTTAGAGCCTTGGTCCGTCCCTCCTACTCCCTCTGTATCCTATTGTGACGCAGCCATGGAAAACTCATTGTAGATGATAACCTTTCCTAGTATACAGGTTGTATCATCATCTTCCTTGGTATGGCAGGATTCTACTTTCTTTCTGGCAATGTGTCGGGCAGTAGATAGACAAGGCGAGTAATGGGGAGCTCCAACCGTTAGCAATGGTGGATAGCAATGGGGGGGGATGAGGAGTAGGCACATGGAGGATCTTAGATGAACTTTGATCCTTAGAGTCGAAGCTAGAGCTATAGAGATCAAACATGCCTCCTTCTCATTGTATGTAGTAGGCTACTTGCTGTATCTCTCTCTCTGCCCTGGGATCCAAGTGCTGCGAAGCTTTCTAGAGTTTCAGATGGGCACGAGGAGGATAAGAGGCACTTTGCCTCTTCTCTCCGCCTTAACCAGACCCAGACGACGGCGATCTCACTGAGAACGGGATCCGCAGCCAAAACCCAAGGGCCGTGTTTCTGCGGAGGTCAAGGACGAGACTCCGAATGTGATGGTGGCTTTAGGTGAGGATGAGGAGCATCATTGGGCCATCACTCACATACTGGAGTTGAGCTTCACGATGGAGGAACTCGTACAGATCTTGGGCGGGCTCGAGTTCGCGTGAAATAGAGAAAGAAAAAGGGGGATGTCAGAGATGGGTCATGAGGCAGTGAACCAGCAAGAAAACCCCTGAACCCACTAGTGAACCAGACCAAATCAACCAAAGAACCGGTCGCAGCAAGCAGAGGAGATGCACCAACCTTAGTGGCCACGTGGCGCGATCCAATTGGTCACTTAAGGTAAATATCCCAGAAATGCTTAGTTCTTGTATAATTCATAGCAATTGGCTCGATGATCAGAAAAATACATATAATATGCCAAAATTCTTAGAAAAATGTGTAGAACACAGTAGAATGATAATAACATGCTTTTGATGCATTAATAATAGTGATATCATATAAGATGTGAAATGCTCATATGATGGATAATAAATATCAAATGATATTCTAAAATTATGGTAACATGTCAGTAAGTCTATATTCATGTTTATAATGCATATGATGCCAGTTATGGTCATGTTGATGTATGAAATCATGTAATTTGCTCCATATGGCTAATTAGGGCTAATAACCCTAAAGAAAATGTAATAAATACATGCATGCTCAATAAATGATGAAATTTACAGAGTAAGCTCATATCTGTATATGGAAACTCATATTTAATTATGAGATCATGATGATGCATGGAATGCATGTTATATGAAGAGCACCCTTAATACATGTGATGTAACCCTAATATGGTTAATGAAAGTGAGATAATGTTAAATATGTCCACATAATAATCTGACACATGAGTATATCCAGTTGATGAACTGTAATCTGGAAAATGACATCAGTAAGATAAATATAAGGTAAGAATACAAGTAATCATGAGAATAACATAATGATCTAAGTAAACCCTAAAATGAACACGACTAGGGTTAAGATGATCAGAATCTGATGCTAGTATATGATTTTGTTATTAACCAGGTGATGACCAGATATCTAGATGAGCAAAAATAATTAGAAATCTCTAAACTCAGGTACATGGGCTTTATCTAAGTATATGACTAGTTTTCTTGTGTGCAATAGCTATGATGTATGGCTTGTCTTTATTTGAGGATATTGCTTGGAAGTACTAAGATTATGGTATCTTCGCCATGTCAATAAGAACAACAAAGAATATCGATGGTTTGTAGCTACTGAGTGGATATATGCTCTCTCTCTCTCTCTCTCTCGATCCACTCTCTCTCTTCCTCTAAATATAAGGTCGGCACTCGGTCCCCATAAGCCAAGGGGTGGGGAAAAATGAAGTGCGACATCTCTCTCCCCCCTCTAAATATAAGGTCGGCACTCAGTTCCCATAGCCCAAGGGGCGGGGAAAAATGAAGTGCGACACCACTTAGTAGTACAAACACATCAAAAGGCATCTAAAAATATGTGTTTACCTGATTATCGCTTTAAATAATGTTTTCTTTTACTCTTTCTTTCTCAAGATTATTTCAATTATGCAAGCATATTAGTATGTATCTTTCTACCCACGTGCACAACACCTTGTGTGTTGATTCATTGTTTCACGTATGTTTTAGGTTCAAAGATAGCATGGGAGGAAAAAGATGGGAGTGAGTAGTTGTACAGGTTGTACTTATTGTCTAAGATCCTGTTAGCATACATGTTCAAACTTGTAGAATTTTCATTCAATATGTAACTGTAAATCATTTTGTAATAATTCATATTGTATAAATATGCATGTTGAATGTTGAGTATGTTATGGTTGTATGTTCATGTATGCGTATTATGCTTCCGCATCACTTTCTGATATGATTGGATGATGTTTTTGGATTCTGACATCTCATTCCCAATAGGGTATGGAGAAATCAAAATCCGGGAACGTCACAGTTGGTATCAGAGCCTGAACAATAGCTACACCTAACAATTTCTCACCATGATACATAAAACTAAACTTCACCTTTCACTTAAAACCCTAAAAACTTAGTAAGTTGTTCTATAGGAATAAGGTTTGACCTAGCCTTTAGGTTAGAACCTAGATGTTCGAGAACTAGGTTTAGACAAGTGTATGAGACCCTTTCCATATAGAGCTCATATGTATGGGGTAGCTACAGTAGTCTACATCTCGTTCTCACCATTTCACTAGGTTACATGACACTAGACTATCTACTGTGTGTGGGACACTCAAGTTTGCTGATTTGGTTTTGTTTTCCAATCGGCTCGAGCCTCGATAGTTTTCTATGAAGTCTTCTTTCTCGGAGAAAAAATATATATACAATATTTTATTATATATGTAAATAAAAAAATGTGTCCCTCACACTGGAGAGTAGTTAATGTTCATGCAATCTAAGTGAAAGGGAGTGACATTAGTCTAGATGAGAGAATAGATCTAGATTTGATGTCTAGAGCCTCATAAGGTTATGTGATAGATAGATGGACAAAATAAAGATGAAGGAAATAAGTATATAGAATCTTATCTAAGTTGATCTATGATGGTATAAGTTCCTTATTAAGATTTGAGTTGTATATGAGCCGAATCCACTCTTAGAGGAGCTATGCTAAGTCGTGATGATGAAAGTGCATTCCCTTTTCCTACTTAAGATAAGCTAAGTTAAGATAGAGATGAGTGTGCATGGGCCTCAAGCTCTTATACAAGGAGGATATCAAGTGGTAGGATGAGATATGTGGTGAACTCTAGAGAGAGTAAGACCCACAGGGAGAAGGTCATAGGACCTAGCCTCCAACATATGAGATATGTGTTTTAAAAAAAATCCTACACTAGATTACTCTCAAGTGTTGAGTTGAGTCCTTATGCATGATTCAAATCTATATGTGAGAATTGGGTAAAATAAAAGGATGGGTAGATGACCAATATGATAAAGTCAATCCTTTGGCTGAGTTAGGTCTTAGCTAGAGTGACATATTTTGAGAATCTCATCATTAGTTGCAAGTGAGGTAATATATGAACTCCAGTTACGAGAGTATGATGCTTTGTGCAAAAGATACTCAAAATACATGTTCTCCCTTCTTTGTCTCTTTCTTAATATATGATGATAGAAACCTCACTTGAGCTATATAGATAATTTATATATGAGGAGTCACTCGTATAAGCTTGACCTATTCTATATTCCCCCCTATATCATACATGTAGTACCCAAGATTGAAATCATGATAAGTTTGACTTTAAAAACACGAAAGATATGATGCTGAGATCATGGGATAAACTTAGTATACTCTCTTTTTTTCCCCTTACATAATACATGTAAGACATAAAAATTTGAACTCATGAACTTGATATAGAGATATTTTTCGGATCATAGGATATATGATCAGAAATATAGTTGTAACTTTGATCCTTCTCAATGTATGCTTCTAAGTTGAGTATGAATATCACACCATAGGGTGAAACCCAAATGGTCAAACATGTTACGTAAGCCCTTCTTAAGTAGAAAAATTCTAGTATCAAGGATGAAGATAAATCTCCTCTAATTATGAAATCATTGTAAGATGTTAATGATGATAGAATTGAATGATCTGAATATCATGGCATATAAATGAATTCCTATTGAACTTTAAAAGTATGAACAAAACATGTACCCTTAGGGGTGATGTAATCCTAAGATATCATAATGTCATGTTATGGCTAAGACATTAAGTGATGCTTCCACATATATGAGGTGGGGTGGACACACCCAAGAATCTCTAGACCCTAAGCTGACAACTTAGAGTGCATGCAACTATGGTGGTCTTAGAACCTAAGCAATGATGATGTATATGAAGTTGAACTCCTAAATAGCCTTTAAGAATGAGATTAGTTGAATTTCGAGGATGAAATTCCATATTAGGTGGGGTGAATGTGATGACCTGAAATTTGAGGATTATGATACCCAACACCATATTTGAAGTTCATTAATTTCCTTTTTGGTTGATCACAATTTGAGGTTACTTATATCTAAAAATGATGCAATAAACTCAAACATATGATAGTCATCCCATCAAATGATCAAGAACTAATAGTCGGGGTCATTATATCCACGTAAACAATGAATGTGATATATTTATCAAACTTGAGCGCCATTGGATTAACCATACATTTAGCGATTTACATAGAGGTAAATATTTGAATAATGATCCCTAGGATGTATTGCGGTCATATAAGTTTACAAATACAGTTCAAATGACAATTATATGAAACTTTACTACACCCTAGATCTGATGTTTTTTGAGAAACTTTTTAGCAGTACAAACTTTGGTTTTTGATTTGAAATAAGTAGACATAAGTTTCATACATCCCAATGTCACATGACATGCTTGTGGTTGCTATATTAATGCAAAATGTAGTCCATAGATAAAGGGTGTGGGACACATCCTAGGTCACCCCTAACCCCCGGAAAGGGTGGAATAGAATTAGATGAGGTGTCTTTAGATCCGATGAGGCAGGATAAGAGAATCTCATTGGTGAACCCATGATCTGCGCAACACTCTAACAGATGCCCTCTTCACTTGACGTTGAAGACCCATGGTGTCCAGAGACCACAGTTCCCACCTTCACCATCCTCTCTCATGAATCCTGGATATGATGCCATGGTGTCAACATATTCAAGGATGACTGTCTTAGAGCCTTATTCCGTCCCTCCTACTCCCTCTGTATCCTATTGTGATGCAGTCATGGCAAAATCATTGCAGATGATAACCTTTCTTAGTATACAGGATGTATCATCATCTTCCTTGGTATGGCTAGATTCTACTTTCTTTCTGGCAATGTGTCGGGCAGTAGATAGACAAGGCGAGTAATGGGGAGCTCCAACCGTTAGCAATGGTGGATAGTAATGGGGGGATGAGGAGTAGGTGCATGGAGGATCTCAGATGGACTTCGATCCTCAGAGTCGAAGCTGGAGCTGCAGAGATCAAACCTGCCTCCTTCTCGTTGTCTGTAGTAGGCTACTTGCTGTATCTCTCTCTCTGCTCTGGGATCCAAGTGCTGTGAAGCTTTCTAGAGTTTCAGATGGGCATGAGGAGGATAAGAGGAACTTTTCCTCTTCTCTCTGCCGCAACCAGACCCAGACGATGGCGATCTCACTGAGAACGAGATCCATAGCCAAAACCCAAGGGCCGTGTTTCTGCAGAGGTCAGGGGCAAGACTCTAAATGTGATGGTGGCTTTAGGAGAAGATGAGGAGCATCGTTGTGCTATCACTCACATACTGGAGTCGAGCTTCACGATGGCGGCACTTGTACAGATCTCGGGCGGGCTCGAGTTCGCGTGAAACAGAGAAAGAAAAAGGGGGATGTCAGAGACGGGTCCTGAGGCAGTGAACCAGCAAGAAAACCCCTGAACCCACTAGTGAACCAGACCAGATCAACCAAAGAATCGGCCGCAGCAAGCAAAGGAGATGTGCCAACCTTAGTGGCCACGTGGCGCGATCCAATTGGTCGCTTAAGGTAAATATCCCAGAAATACTTAGTTCTTGTATAATTCATAGCAATTAGCTCGATGATAAAAAAATACATATAATATGCCGAAATTCTTAGAAAAATGTGTAGAACATAGTAGAATGATAATAACATGCTTTTGATGCATTAATAATAGTGATATCATATAAGATGTGAAATGCTCATATGATGGATAATAAATATCAAACGATATTCTAAAATTTTGGTAACATGTCAGTAAGTCTATATTCATGTTTATAATGCATATGATGCCAATTATGGTCATGTTTATGTACGAAATCATGTAATTTTCTCCATATGGCTAATTAGTGCTAATAACCCTAAAGAAAATGTAATAAATACATGCATGCTCAATAAATGATGAAATTTATAGAGTAAGCTCATATATGTATTTGGAAACTCATATTTAATTATGAGATTATGATGATGCATAGAATGCATGTTATATGAAGAGCACCCTTAATACATGTGATGTAACCCTAATATGGTTAATGAAAGTGAGTTAATGTTAAATATGTCCACATAATAATGTGACACATGAGTATATCTAGTTGATGAACTGTAATCTAGAAAATGACATCAGTGAGATAAATATAATGTAAGAATACAAGTAATCATGAGAATACCATAATGATCTAAGTAAACCCTAAAATGAACACGACTGGGGTTAAGATGACCAGAATCTGATGCTAGTATATGATTTTGTTATTAACCAGGTGATGATCAGATATCTAGATGAGCAAGAATAATTAGAAATCTCTGAACTCAGGTACGTGGGCTTTATCTAAGTATATGACTAGTTTTCTTGTGTTCAATAGCTATGATGTATGGCTTGTCTTTATTTGAGGATATTACTTGGATGTACTATGATTATAGTATCTTCGTCATGTCAATAAGAACAACAAAGAATATAGATGGTTTGTAGCTACTGAGTGGATATATGCTCTCTCTCTCTCTCAATCCACTCTCTCTCTTCCTCTAAATATAAGGTCGGCACTCGGTCCTCATAAGACAAGGGGCGGGGAAAAATGAAGTGCGACATCTCTCTCTCCCCTCTAAATATAAGGTCGGCACTCAGTCCCGATAGCCCAAGGGGTGGGGGAAAATGAAGTGCGACACCACTTAGTAGTACAAACGCATCAAAAGGCATCTAAAAATATGTGTTTACCTAATTATCGCTTTAAACAATGTTTTCTTTTACTCTTTCCTTCTCAAGATTATTTCAATTATGCAAGCATATTAGTATGTATCTTTCTACCCACGTGCACAACACCTTGTGTGTTGATTCGTTGTTTCACGTATGTTTTAGGTTCAGAGATAGCATGGGAGGAAAAAGATGAGAGTGAGTAGTTGTACAGGTTGTACCTATTGTCTAAGATCATATTAGCAGACATGTTCAGACTTGTAGAATTTTCATTCAATATGTAACTGTAAATCATTTTGTAATAATTCGTATTGTATAAATATGCATGTTGAATGTTGAGTATGTTATGGTTGTATGTTCATGTATGTGTATTATTCTTCCGCATCGCTTTCTGATATGATTGGATGATGTTTTTGGATTCTAACATCTCATTCCCAATAGGGTTTGGAGAAATCAAAATTCGGGGACGTCACAATTACTCTCTGCCCAAGCACCTATAGCTCACGATTGAGAGGTCATAGTAAGGGGAGTATGATCTCTCTGCTCACACCCAGAGAGGTTGATAGGGGTCGCATGGTTTATTGATGTGGAGTGAGCAACTGCCCACGCTTCGTCTCCTTAATCCAACCACGACCAAGACGTGGGGTTGGTTGATGCTTTGCATCATGGTTCATGGTAACCGTTGTGAGCAAGCTGAAAGCCTAAGTCTTCTGATTATAAACCGTGTCACCCTTGAGCTATAAGGTCAGATGCAGTAAGGGTGCGTGATAAAGCCTACTATTAAAACCTCGTCTATCAATCAAATACTTTGGTCCAAAGTACCTCAAATACTCAACATTAAGCCTACTCCAAGAGTATCAAAATATAATGAGATTTTAACCATAGCTTTATAACAACTTAAGCTACATTCTATTCGTGATTGGTGTTAAAACTCAAGTATATGACCAATCAAAGAAATACCTCAAAAGGCCACCAAGTTAAGGGATCTTAATTATGATATCAACCTCAACGATAGTCAAGCTTTACCAAAATACCTAGGATTCTCAAACAACTCAACATGCCTGACTTCACTTATGTCATTGGACATTTAAGGATTCCAAAAGTCCACTCCATCACATCCTACACACCTTAAAAGAAATTCCGTCCTCAAAATTAAGCCATAAATCCAGTCTTTCACACAATTGTTTGTGTTAAATGGTTGTGGTGATCGAGAGAACCTGAGCATGTCATACTCGATTAAGGGAGGGATAGCAAGGGAGAACAATTGTAGCAGAACAAGTTGGTGCTGGTACACCAATGAAAAGGGACAACTCCTTCTTGTCAGTTATACTAGAACAAAAAGAGTTTCCTGGTGGTCTGTATGGACTACCATAGAGTCTTTCTCTCTAGGAGGACAATATCAAGATTATGTTTGTGGTGAATAGTCTAGATCTGCTACTGATGTCGTTCGAGTGTGATTTGAAGTAAGGTGCATAGTGAAATGAGGGAATTATCGATGGAATTGCTCCAGGACTAGGCATGACCTTGTAAACCATCCTTCTCATTACATAAATGTTGACATGATCATCTATTAAAGAGGAATACATCATATACATTTTTTTGTTTCTATTGTCTATCTTGATGCTAAAGGTCATACGATGAAGAAGACGGTGTTTGGTGAGCTTTGGTGCTGAAAAATTAGTGAATGTTACAAATCCCTCTCTTTCTCCTTCATAGTGAACGGTAATTAAAAAGGGCATCTGATTCTACAAAGGTATCTAAGGCAAGGGTACCTATTGTCCATGCATATTTTTCTACTTCGGGCTGATGTATTCTACGACTTGATCAATGTGAATGCTGATAATGACAATATTCATGGAATCATAGAAAGCAAGAGTGGTCGTAGTATGTCTCACTTTTTTACTGAAAAAATGTGATTTTATATCGTGCCAATATGCAAGAGGCTTCCATGATAGTTGGTCTCACAAGATGCTATGAGAGAATCTCCACACAAAATTTAATTACAAAATTCAGAAGTGGTTTTAAGCAAGAACACATAAATATCATCTGTGGAATCTATTCTAGACATCCTCAACATGAAGAAAGTAGAGAAGCATAAGAAGTATATAAGTCTTCCAATGTCCATAGATAGGTCTCAAAGTAAGGTTTTTAGGGCTTTAGAGGACTGAGTTTGGTGCAATCTTAAGGGGTGGAAGGAGAATTTTCTATGCCAGGTGAGTAAAGAGGTGTTGATCAAGTCTATCATATAAGATATACCATAATATATTATGAGTGTCTTTCATATTCTGAACAACATAATTGAGGGCATAAATAGACTTCTACCCAACTTTTGGTGGGGAATCACAAATAAAATAATGATGATACATTGGGACCCTTACGAAAAGTTTAGTAATCCAAAATATAAATTGGGGCTCACATTCAGATATCTAGAGTTATCCAACAAAGCTTTGTTGGAAAAGCAGGCCTAGAGATTATAAAATAACCCAAAATCTTCAATCAGTCAAGTACTAAGCACAAAGTACTATAAAAATGGAGATGTTCTCAATGCTTTCAGATTTTTTGATCTAAGATATTGATGGAGAGGAATATGGGGTGCAAAATCACTATTGAAAGAAGGATTGATATGGAAGGTAGGCACAAGAAGTGAGATTAACATTTGGGAAGATGCCTGGTTACCTAAAATGAAGGGACTGTGTACAAATCCAACGAAAATAGAATATATGTTGAAAATTTTGTATTGAAGAGTTTTCTACCTACTTGATGAAGATATTGTTACTTAAGACCTCACTTTGTAAAAAAAAATTAAGGACAAACTTTATTGGTATCCAAACAAGGATGGGATTTTCTCTATGAGATCTGCATATTGGTTGGGGACAAATAAAGCTCTGCCCAGTTGGTTGGAGAATAGGGAGAGATCAATGACTGAATAATAGCTCATATGGAAAATTAAACTCCCTCTAAAACTATTACATTTCATATGGAGAGTAAAAAAAAATCACCTTCCCACCTTGGAAAATTTGGCATGAAGAAACATTATGGATAATGAAACATGCTTGATCTGCAACACAAGTAACGAGGACACTTTCCATTATCTCTTTGGATGCACTAATGAGGCTAACATATGCATTAAGGGTGATAGTGCCTATTATCTATCATTAATGTCAAGAACCTCTACACTACATAATCTTCTATGGGCAAAAGAAGGAGATGCTTCCTGAAAATTTTAGATCATTTGTAATGAAGCTCTTAACTACTTGTAAATCTCAAAATGAAAACCTATTTGGAGGTGGGAAACCAAAAGTGAGGGTGATCAATGCCAATGTAAAAAATGGGCTTAGTTACACAATGCTGAAAAAATCAAGGACATTGGGTAAGGACACCTAGTAGTAGCAAAAAAATACGTGTTAGGTGGAGACCTCTAGAAGATGGAGTGTTCAATATCAACTCAGATGCAACCTATATACATGAGAAGATGATCAGTTATGGTGTTATAATCAGAAACAAGCTAGGGGAAACTATTGGCATGGCATGTAGAATTGTGACAGGGATTTGGGGAACTTAGGCAGTTGAAGCTCTCACCATTCTATTTGGGATGGAGATAGCACTATCTGTGGGACTTAAGACACACTCTTCTTGGAGTCATATGGGTTAGCTATTATTCAAATCTAAAATGGGAGATGAAAGGAGGAGGTTCAGTCATGCTGATCTTCCAAAATGTAAAAGATCTAAGCCATAGTTTTGACCAAGTGTCTTTCCAACATGTTCTTTGTGAAGGAAATCACACCACACATCTTGACAAGATGGGCAGAGGTCAAGGAACTGATGATGTTTGTTTCAATAATTATCCTATTGTTTGTATGGAATCTTGTGGTAATTATTTTGATGATTAATGATGATGGTATGGTCATACAAAAATTGGTTCTAGTTAACCCACATCAAGTTTAATGTGCATATGGTATGGCATCAAATTCACACTCGACACTAAGTCCAAAAGGGATTGCTCATAATGATGTCAACCAAGGTTTTCAGGAATGATGGGATCCTCTTTCATTTTAGGACCACATGTTGCAGAATCAAACTCACTTTTTAAGGCATCCTAATTGGAGACTTCCTCTTATATGTGCACATGTCCTTGAGAAATTTTGCTTATGCATGTATTTTCTTCACTACATCCAAGATGGAAATGTTTATGTGCACATTATTGAATGTCTTAGGGATGTCTTCAGTGTTCTTTTGCTTTCTTTTAGATGGAGAGGGCTCATCGAATGAATCTAGGAACAGAGGGTTTTGCTCAATGGGATCAACTGATGGCACTAAATCATTCAGTATCACAAAATTATTGCTCAATATCATGGTATCATCAACCACTAGATTCATAGTATCAAATATGTCATCCATCACGATATCATCACTGATAGTTTTCCTTGACCTTTTAATTGTCTTGCCACTTATTAGAATAGTAACAACCTCTAAAAGATCCTAAGAAGAATAAGGGGAGGGGGACCACAAATTGTTTTTGTGGAGGAGGTGGTGATTGGACATGTAGGTAGACATATCCTTGGTGAGAATGTGATGAATGTGGTTGTGGAGGAGTGAATTGACTTTGATGATAGGGTTGTTGCACATTGACACACCCATGTTGAGGTAGATGGACTTGGTGGTGTTGATGAGATGGTTTTGGTGGTAGAGGAGGATGTTGGTAGTTGAATGATGATTGTGGTGCAGAATGTGCATATGGGTGTGGTGAACCTTGGTGTTGGTGAAGGGAATGCCCTTGCACTTGTAAAGAAATATTAGGATTTTTAGGACATCTACTGATACACTAGAGTTTTTCATATTTCCCTTTGATTGAGTATGGATTTTACCTTCCACATGGAGGGCAAGTGTTGAGGACAATTACTCCATTCTTTTCTAAATTATGTTAATGTTTTGACCATGAGTGGACATCTCGTTCTTAACCTCATCAAACAAATATATCTTAGAAAACACCTTTTTTCAACTCTCAAACTGTACCTTTGACCTCGTTGTTCCTAGTTACTATGAGAGTGAAGGGCCTTCACCTCATCACCAAAAGACTCAATAAAACTAACAAAATTACTAGGAGAACTTCCCACTTGATTCTTGATAAGATTCATCATTTCAAAAAGAATACTCATTGTTTGTGGGTTTGAATCATTGGTAGCTAAATGTGTCACACCAATGGATCACAATCAATAACCACACTACAGGCTCAATGCCTTGAAGTTTTTGTGATAACCTAGATTTCCTATCTGCTTTTTAGTTCACACCTCAACATGTGTGATACTCAATTGTATTGAACAACCTTCCTCACCTTTGATTTGGTGATTGTGGGTCATAGTATACTCAATTAATGCTTTGGAAATGGCTACGATGTACATTTTGACTAAGGTTGAGGCTTTTATTACACCATGGATAGGTAATTCTGATTTAATCCTCACTATGAGTTCTCATTTATACTAACTTTAACTTCAAGTTGTGGGGCTTGATATCACGGTTGCAACGCATCCTTCCTTGCCCAATTTGGGGATTCCATGAGGGAAAGGGGCCCATTTGAATATTAGACCTAATTTCTAAGCTTTTGTCCTTTTGATTTTGGGCCGACTGGGAACCAGGCCTAGAACCCAACTCCCTTCAGTACCTCACCTTGCCCCTTATCATCCTCTCGCACAAGCGCAGAGAGTCGTACAGGGACCAACATTTCCCATGTTGGGTTTTAGGGGAGGTAGAGAAGGCAGCGGAAACAAAAAATTTCTCCTCCCAAACCCAGAACAAGGAAACACGTCAACGTCTATACAATAGGAAGGGATAGTTTGTGGAATCATACCTTGTCCTGAGGCTTGCTCGGCGAAAATACCTCACGGCTTGCGCGGTCTTCACCTCCGATCTTGGACGGTGTCTGTGCATCTCCTGGTCACACCAGGACTGACGACTCCTGGTCTCACTGGGACTGTCGGGATTGACAGCTGTCCTCCGAGTGGAAGAAATCTCCCGCCTCTGAAGTAGTCCACACGGACCACCTGGAACTCCAATCTCCTTGTGTCACAAGGAATTAGAAGGAGTCATACCCTCCTATCAGCGTACTAGTCACTAACACACTCTCCTGCCATCAGTCGCTTTCTGCAGTTGTCTTTCCCATGCTGTGCCTCCCTTATCGGGTAGCACTTCCTCAGGCTCTATCGGTTACCAAAACCAGAGAGAACGACAACTTTACAGAGCAACTGGTTGCACTGAGTTGTACTTTGAGAAGCCCCCAATACCCCAATATATAGGAGGGTCATGGGACAGGGTTCTCTATTCCGGGCAATGTGGGACTAAAGCAGGAGTAGAAGGGTTCGAGATTTTCCACAAAAACAACCAACTGCGCAACCTGAACTGATCATTTCATTTCTGAAACAGTCAGTTGGGGACCTGAGCCGGTTGGTTGACACCTCAACCGATCGGTTGGGACCCATGAAATGGTCAGTTCACTTCTGAACTGGTCGGTTTGTGGTCCTGGTCAGTTCCTGATTGACTTTTCCTCTTTTGTTTCAAATTGGTACCAAATACCAATCCTCGTTCCAATCAAATTAGGCAAATGAAACGAACGGAAATTTCTCACCAACCTAACTTTCCCAACTTGCTCGGTTGGACCAGTTGAACCGATCGTTTCAACACTTGAACCGATCGTTTCACCCTGTCCATGAGCCGATCGACTCACCACCTGAGCCGATCGGTTCACCAAGCTCAGCCGATCAGTTCATCACATGAGCCGATCGGTTGGGAATGCTGATTGTGTAGAATCAGTCAATTGCAGTTTCAATCAATCTGATACTCTAATCAATCAGTTTAACACCTTGAACATAATGATACTAAGCTATCAATTGATTGAGTGTTTAATTGAACTACTAAACTCCTTTAGTAATCAATCTAAACATTGTTTGTGGACAAAACTCCTCTTTCAGGTTAAATCCTATGTGTGTGACCTTGCAGGTGTATTTCACGTTGGCAGTGAAAGTCCATAACACTTATGACTTCACAAGCAAAGAGCGGTGCCTAGTCACACATCAGTGCTACCCAAGTGAAATAGAAAGTTGGAGAACAACTTTCAATCCTACAATCCGTGAATGGTGTTACAATGAATGTATAATTCCTTTGTCACTGATATCCCGAATGAACTCGAGGCATGGAACTGTCATCCTGTCAACGTGCATTCACTTTCTTGATCTCAGAGTAGATTGGAAGAGATATGTATGACATCAATATCACATACTGATTCACACATTCATGCACGCCTTTCTCAATCGTACTCATCAAGTGGCCATGGATATCAAACTCCCTCAGGAGGAAAAAATCCCATATCTATCACTCACCCCTCAAAAGCCTCATGTGTCAAAGCCACCCAATCATCACCTTTATAACAACCCATGTTTCAGGACTGTGTTTGATGATGTCAAAGTGTGTCCAACGACATGTGTTGAGTTTAGTGATTTTAGGTCAAAGAATCACACTCACAACCATCACTGTGAGTACTAACTGTGACTACCATATCATGGTTCCATGTGTCAAACTCACGGTGGGTCTGTGCGGTACACTTGTTCTCTAACAAGTACCTATGTGTTTGGTTTGATATCTCTATATCATGACTAATGAGATTTTGTCATCAACCAACACCACAATCTAGTCTTATGTGTCATTGCTGTCTATCTACCTTCCACAATGACATCCGACTAGGGACATAATGAGGATGTATAAACTCTTAGCATCTGTATGATCTCATCGTTCAGGTCCTTAACCTGAAAGAATACGTCATTGAGTACTGTCATTCTCTATACATTCAATTTGTTCTATCACTATCTCATATGACTGAACCAGAAAGAATTGGAAGCTTGCCTTTGATGTTTATCAAATCAATCTTAATGTATCCCACCAATCATCCCATGATTGGCTCTCATGGCATTCATATCAACAGACTCCCACTTGCGCTGCGAGCCAATCACCCTTGAATCATATTCATAGTGATCTTCAAACATGTCCCACATGTTACTCTGCTCTAGTGCGATCATAGTGAGTAATGGCAACACCTTGCCAAAGTCAGTATAAATTGCATGTCTCACATCTCTTCGTTGTATGTCACACGTATGAGATGGAGTTGCTGTAAAATGCGATCTAGTATTCCTTTGCTAACCTTTAGCCACATTGCATGATCAAGAATTCCATACTTGTCATCAATGACCAGAATATCTATAAGTTCATCTCATGAACTTCCAGATCCATATAGTATCCACTGTTGTTCTCTAACACATAGATACTCGACATTTCCTTTTAAATGGTTTTATTGGAACACTTCCAATTATCAACAAACTTTCACTTTTATATATCCTATATATATTTTACGATTAATTTTCTGTCCTTTCAGAAGTTCACATCAATGTAACTCTTTACATTGAACTCTTCATTATCTCCATAGAACTAGTACTTCTCAAGTACTTATCAAGTTCTCACGGTATTCCAGTAACCCTTACTGGAAGTAGATAGACATCCACTCGTCATGTCTCACATACGAGTTATCAGGATGAGCACATCATATTGCCATGTCCTACATATAAGATGATGAATGCATTTTGTTCTTGCCATGTCGATACATGCAAGATAATGGGATGATTACATACATTATAGATCCATATCAATTCTTATTATTCCCATTCTTCATAAGAATTGGACACTTGGCCTTGGGATACTAACTCCATGTAACATGGACAAGTTTTCTCCCACTGAATCTGTGCATACTGAACCCTTCAGTATAGATTGCCAATGTATGCTTTCTCTTTTCAGGTCAAGAGGTTTTTGAGAACTATCTCTATAGTTCTCTATTCCTATCACATAGGAAACATCTCTATCTTCCTTAAAGATAATTTCCACTTTTGGATTTCTATTTTAGAACATTTCCATTTCACATCAACATGTGGAATGTGAATATGCTCCCACTAAATCACAGATCCCTTCTTTATCTTTGACATATCAGTCAAACCCTTTGACTATATCATCAAAGTAAAGATACAATTCTAAGTTGCTTTTACTCAATCAATCACATTGATTAGTCCATTGTAACTTATAGACTTCATTTGCATTAGTGGATTCATAAACCTTATAGGTTGTGTCACGTACACATCCTTGTTTTATTCCTTATAGGAATGCGGTTTTAGTATCCATATGCCAAATGTCTTAGTCATTAAGTTGTAATCAACAAGCATCATCCTTCTCAAAATGTTATACATGTGTCTTAACACTTAAGACTCATTTGCACTTATGGATTTCATTCCAATGGGTGCTACCATCAAGGTCATACCTTATGGTTCACATGGATGTCATTTAGGATGTAATGGTCATAAATCATAACTCAAAATTCGGTTCCTCATATTCATATAGATAGTTGACTCATCACATGAACAACTCATCACATAGATAAACGAGGTGTATCCATCAAGGATATAAGAACTTACAACTCCTTGTGATTCTTAATGTCCTTTATTAGTGTGGGGTATTCTTTTATTAAGAATAATTTAGTTATTTGATAATCATTATCTAACTCCTTAGAGTATGATTCCTTCTTGATTTAGACATCACCATGCCTTAATCATGAGTTCACTATGATACACTATCATAATCACTCATAAGGATCTCAAACATTTGGTCTAAGTATTTCATTCATTGATCTCATCAAGAATTAACACTTTACCAAATTTGCACTTCTTCTACGATAATCTTGAACACTTCAAGATATTCATATTGGTATTTCTCTAAACACCATTTGAAGTATTAGAATTTGTTCCAATAGGTATGTAAATACATCACATGTATCATACCTAATAGAATAATCATTCTCCCACTACCATTAGTGAAGATTGATTAATCATGTCCAAGATATTCATGTCTCTTACTGGTTCTCTAACCAAAAGAGTCTAGATTTATCCATCACATGGATACTATAAACAAATTTCTCATGATTGATGCTAATTTGATTTTTTGAGTTATCTATAACTTTTAGGTATCATTTTATCTTATGCATATTAAATAACACAAGATAAATAAGGCATTTCCACAAAGATCATATCTTTATAAATTGAAACATCTCTTTCTTGATTGCCATCATTGTCATACAATATGAAAAAATAAAGTGTTTCTATCTATTGGCAAATATAAAATAGCAGTTCTCAACTCTATTTCGTGCCCTTTAGGCTGAAATAAACTGAAAGGTACTCCTATCTATGGCAGCAACACTTGCTCCAATGATAGGTACTCCTTTCTTGGTCCTTTCACAAAGCCCATCACTTCTTTGTGGATATTGCATATCATATATGACATATCCATATCTTGGTATCATATACCTTAGATAAAGAAGTGGTTCATTTCATGATACCTTAGGTGGAGATCTTCATCCCCTCCTTCATCTTCTTTTGTTCTTCCAAATATAGAGGGCAATTCCCTCATACACCCTTTCCCATGTGCCTTGAGGTTGAAGACGGCTTGGGCTGCTGGCTAGCATCAGAACACTTATATGATTTTCCCTTGCCCTTGCTCTTAAGACTTACCTTTCATTGATCTCATCAAATATTAGGGTTAGTCTTTCTTCATATTTGCCTCTACTGTCCTCAACATGTCCAACAACTTTGTCAACGCTTGTCAAAGTTGTTCATGTTGTAGTTTATCATGAACTGTATGATTCTCACAACATTTGCAGTATCATACCAATAGCCAACTCTTGGCTCAGAGGGAATCCTTCTTAGTCAGATCTTTCCACATAACCAATCATATTGAGTGTGTGAATACCTTACTCGATCTCCTTTTGTCATGACATACTAGGACAATGTCTTGGAGACATCATATGTCTCATGTTGTCTCTACAACTCATAGTTCAGAGAACACAACATCAAGCACTCCTCATCAATGTCATCCTCGGTATGCTTCCATAAGCATACTTTCAATCATTGATGTGGTGGGATCGAGTTCATCTGGTTCTGGAGTATCCAGGACATAGAGCTTTCGCTCTTGAGTGAGAATAATTCTCAATGTCCTATACCAGTCATGGAAGTTTGTCCCATTAAGCTTGTCCTTTTCAAGGACCGATCGCAAAGAAAAGTGATTGTTGTTTGTTGTCATTTGTACTACAAAAGGAAATATGCAATTTTAGTCCAAAACTCATTTTTGACTTATTTGATTGATTTGAAAAGTTTGACGATATAATTAGGCCTTTAATTAATTATCACTCCCACTATTTTAGTTCAAATTGATAGCCCTCACCATCAATTCGGAAGATTGCAGCGTACAACCTTCTAGTGGGCAAGATCCTGAAATCCTCTAAGTCATGGACCAACTTGGGTTGTCACCCACAACTTAGATCTATCAGGTAGGCAACTCTTGCCAATTGCATCATATGCAACTCTTGATAAGATGTCATATGCAACTCCTTGCCATGATCATCTCCATGCCTCAAGGTGCTAGATCCTATCTAGGTCACCTTGTTAAGTCCGACCCAAAGCCAACACGATGAATATGCACCCTGCTTGGGCAGACCCACATATCCATCCTTCACGCTTCTACGAGATAGACGGTGCACCACGCTTGGGCGTGCCCACACTTAGTCGATCAAGCTTTTCATATGTGTCACATTTGGAAGGCATCTAAAACATGAATATTTAATGAGGGATTTGGTTTTATATACATATACATATCCAATCACCACAATACATAGTACGTATCATATACATGCTATATCCCACAGAAAACATGCAAAATGATAAAAGCGATGATTATGGCCATCCTAATGTGATTCCTCGAGCCAAGAGGAATCACAGTCATCTAGGTCTACATCACATGTAACCTGTACAAGATGAACTCAATGCTTTGCCTTTCTGGGTTTGATCAACTCATCACATGACTGATCGGCTCGCCATCAGGTCGGTCGACTGGGTGCCACCAGCCGATCAGTTGGCTCCTCCAACCGATCTGTTTGCCTGGTCATCGTGCATCTCATCATGGTCGCCACTTGCTCGTCTCACTCCTCGAACTGGTCATCAACCGATCGGCTCATTCCTTGAACCGATCGTCTAGAATGTCAACCGATCGGTTCACGCCTTAAACCGATCGTCTCAGCTGTCGTCAGGATGTCCTCTGTTCCTTGACATAATAGGAAATAAAATTCTATCCTATTTTATAATGTAAAAAGAGAAACCTCGAGTTACATTCGAGGGGAGCAAATGTAGGAAAGAAATCTCAAATTATTTCGAGTTACATCAGGAATAGGAGAAGGAAAATCGGTGCGCAGACCGAGATGCAAGCAAAGACATACAACCATACACAGATAGGGTTTATTGGCCATAACCACGCTATATATCCACCACAAAACTCATTTAAGGGTGACGCGTATTGAGTGCATTCATAATACATATCATATATGTAAATTGGGATTTGTGTATTTAGGATTGGACATGCATAAAGCCAATTTTATTCGCATCGTATGCAATAAATAAAGGCGACAAACTAAAATTGATCATATCGATAACCATAAAGTATAGATAAGTTGACGTGGCTCTAATACCACTGTTGGGTTTTAGGGGAGGCAGAGAAGGAATCGGAAACAAAAAATATCTCCTCTCAAATCCAGAATAAGGAAACACGTCAACGTCTATACAATAGGAAGGGATGGTTTGTGGGATCATACCTTTTCCCGAGACTTGCTCGGCGACAATACCTCGCGGCTTGTGCGGTCTTCACCTCCAGTCTTGGACGGTGTCTGTGCAGCTCCTGGTCGCATCGGGACTGACGACTCCTGGTCTCATCGGGACTGTCGGGATTGACAGCTGTCCTCTAAGCGATAGAAATCTCCTGCCTCTGAAGTAGTCCACATGGACCACCTGGAACTCCAATCTCCTTGTGTCACAAGGAATTGGAAGGAGTCGCACCCTCCTATCAGCGTACTAGTCACTGACACACTCTCCTGCCACCAGTCACTTTCTGCAGTTGTCTTTCCCTTGATGTGCCTCCCTTATCGGGTAGCACTTGCTCGGGCTCTCTTGGTTACCAAAACCAGAGAGAATGACAACTTTACAGAGCAACTGGTTGCACTGAGTTGTACTTTGAGAAGCCCCAATACCCCTATATATAGGAGGGTCATGGGACAGGGTTCTCTATCCTGGGCAATGTGGGACTAAAGCAGGAGTAGAAGGGTTCGAGATTTTCCACAAAAACAACCAACTATGCAACCTGAACCGATCGTTTCATTTCTGAAACAGTCGATTGGGGACCAGAGCCGGTTAGTTGACACCTCAACCGATCAGTTGGGACCCATGAAACGGTCGGTTCACTTCTAAATTGGTCGGTTCGTGGTCCTGGTCAGTTCCCGATTGATTTTTCCTCTATTGTTTCGAATTGGTACCAAATACCAATCCTTGTTCCAATCAAATTGGGCAAGTGAAACGAAAGGAAATTTCTCACCAACCTTACTTTCCCAACTTGCTCGGTTGGACCAGTTGAACCGATCGTTTCAATACTTGAACCGATCATTTCACCCTATCCATGAGCTGATCGACTCACCACCTGAGCCGATCGGTTCACCAAGCTCAGCTGATCGGTTCATCACATGAGCCGATCGGTTGGGAATGCAGATTGTGCAGAATCAGTCAATTGCAGTTTCAATCAATCCGATACTCTAATCAATCAGTCCAACACCTTGAACATTATGATACTGAGCTATCAATTGATTGAGTGTTTAATTGAACTACTAAACTCCTTTTAGTAATCAATCTAAACATTGTTTGTCGACAAAACTCCTCTTCCAGGTTAAATTCTATGTGTGTGACCCTGCAGGTCCATTTCACGTTGGTAGTGAAAGTCCATAACACTTATGACTTCACAAGAAAAGAGCGGTGCCTAGTCACACACCAGTGCTACCCAAGTGAAATAGAAAGTTGGAGAACAACTTTCAATCCTACAATCCATGAATGGTGTTATAGTGAATGTATAATTCCTTTTTCACTGATATCCCGAATGAAATCGAGGCATGGAACATTCATCCCGTCAATGTTCATTCACTTTCTTGATCTCAGAGTAGATTGGAAGAGATATGTATGACATCAATATCACATACTGATTCACACATGCATGCACACCTTTCTCAATCCCACTCATCAAGTGGCCATGGATATCAAACTCCCTCAGGAGGGACAAATCCCATATCTATCACTCACCCCTCAAAAGCCCCATGTGTCAAAGCCACCCAATCATCACCTTTATAACAACTCATGTTTCAGGACTGCGTTTGATGATGTCAAAGTGTGCCCAACAACATGTGTTGAGTGTAGTGATTTCAGGTCAAAGAATCACACTCACCACCATCACTGTGAGTAATGACAGTGACTACCATGTGTCAAACTCATAGTGTGTCTGTCTGGTACACTTGTTCTCTAACAAGTACCTATGTGTTTGGTTTGATATCTCTATATCATGACTAATGAGATTCTGTCATCAACCAACACCACAATCTAGTCTTGTGTGTCATTGCTGTCTATCTACCTTCCACAATGACATCTGACTAGGGACATAATGAGAATGTACAAATTCTTAGCATCCGTATGATCTCATCGTTCAGGTCCTTAACCTGAAAGCATACATCATTGAGTACTATCATTCTCTAGACATTCAATCTGTTCTATCACTATCTCATATGACTGAACCAGAAAGAATTGGAAGCTTGCCTTTGATGTTTATCAAATCAATCTTAATGTATCCCACCAATCATACCATGATTGGCTCTCATGGCATTCATACCAACATCCCATTCTATGACTCATCCCCTTTTCCCACTTTCCCTTCAGCTCCTCCCCCTTTTTCCCGCTTGACCTGTTGTGCTAGGTAGTGGGGCACCAGCCAGGGAGAATAATCCCAACTGGCCACCGACACCACCAATCTAGAATCACCCAAAACCTAAACCTACTCATCTTCTTCCCCTTCCTCATACTTAAACCCTACTGAATCCTCCACTCGATGCACTCACCCATCACCACAGTGCGAAAATGACACTCACCCACACCTCTCCCTCCAGACCCTAGCTTCTATCACCAAGGTTGTAGAACCCACAACTGAGGTTGAAGACGACCTGTTGGGTCGCTCCAGCTGAGCCTTCCTACCGCACAAGCTCTCTCTCCTTCTCGTTCTCCTAAGCCAACCCAATTTGAGCCTTAGGACCCCAAAGCCTCCAGCCTCAACACTCTCCCTCTTTGTGTTGTAGGTTGACACATAGTTTGAAACCCTAGCACCGTCAAGGAGGCGACCTAAGGCGGGGAAACATGACCGTTGTTACCCTCTACCCCACTCTCTCTTCCCCTCGCTCTCTCCTTCCGGGCAGGACAAGACTTCTATGACCTCAGGCGTGGCTCGACACCTATGCTCAAATGGATGCAATGGGAAATGAAACGACAATGCTGGATGGGCGACGTCAGGGGAAGGGGGAAGAAAGGTCGCTCAATCACCCGCATCACCCACCACCGACCCCATTCGTAATGGTCGGTCCTAGCCACTTTGAACCTCTCCCCAACTAGTGGTCCGCATTTCTCTATCGCAATGAGATGCACACACAAGATCCAGGAAAGGCTCTATGGTCAAGGGTAAGAGAGAGGGCCGTCCTTCTAGCGGCCTCCTCAAGAACCCAAGAAGCGGCCTATTGCCTTTGTCACCCCAAAAATTAGCTTTTTTAGGGTATGATCAAACCCCCATAACTCTGAGATGTCTTAACCAAATGCTATGGTATTATATATCATTTTGATCAGAAATACACCTCCTTTTTAATGGTGATGACTTTTGTTCCTTATGTCATTCATATCTCTATCGGTTTGTTGTTTAAACAACAACCCCTTATTTTATGATTTAAAAGTTGTACTTTTATGCAATAAATGATGGATCTTGAGCACATGTGTGGTTTTAGGCCTTTTTGATCCTTGTTGAAATATGTGAACTTCGGAATCAGTAGCCTAACCTAATATTTGTATCCTACTAGACCAATATATCATGATAAATGATCTATGCTTGACTAATAAGACCTCAAATGCCTAGCTCGTACATGAAAATGACTAAGTTGACCAAGCTGTGTCCACATGATGAAATATGATTGATATGCAAATCCCATACTGAACCATATATGTTTTCTTTCAAATTAGACCCTTTTATGACTTGGGATGCTAAATATCATGTAATGCACTCTTTTACCCTTTAATTTCATATAACTCAGATGTGACACCTAGCATGCTCTAAATGTACATGCTAACCTTGGGATCTCTAATCTTGTAAGAATGAGGCTCTAACGATGTACATCATATATTAATGATTTCAAATTAGTAATATCATCTTGTTATAGATCCTCATCCTAAATTGTTCTATTTAATGCTTCAATGACCTTGAAATGTACCAATCTTTCTTGAAAATGATCTAGTATGACTAGTTATGTTTGTATGATCAAATCATGAAAAGTACTTTTTTATGATCCCCATGACCCCAAATCAAATATGATCTCACCTTATATCTAATATAAAGTGGATGTTGACCCTACAACCAAAGTAGCCTTGGTAATGCTTGAAAATATGATGTTAATTACATGCTTGGTGACATGATGGAATATGTTTGAATGCTTTGGAGACCTAGACCTAGACCTAGGGAAACATCCACACAACTCATATGATGTTTATATTATCAATAACCCTTTGGATCTAAGACACCATGCTATATCTTTTCCTTGCAAGGTACCCTTGGAATCTCTAGGATCTTACTCAAGAATACTTAATCTTATACTCTACTCACAAGGTACGCTTACTCTCTTGACCCTACTATGGTATTGGCTTGTTTGTATGTATGCTCGTATGAATTATTGGCTAGTTAATTTCTTGTTTGAGCTACTTGTTCGCTATGACTAGTATGTTTAGTTTGCTTGATATATGTTGAACAAACATTAAACATAATTGAACTTGTACATTATACAAACCTAGTGTACCTGCCTGTATTCTTGGGGTAAGGGCATAAGGTTGGGCATCTTACTTGATATGTCAAGATAAGGAGGACCATGTCGATAAAAAGGGTTGGATAATCTTAAGTACCCTTACGGACCCTTCTAATGGGAAGCTGGTCTATGTCCATAATATGTTGTTAAGTATAATGGAAATATGCTTAAAACATGCTTGTATGAAACAATCTCATTAATTGTTCTCACTTGGTTTATTCTTCTTGCTTTATATGATATTTGTAGCCAAGCGGCTTTTACTATACTCTTAAATACTTTTCATGCCCTTTTCATAGAGTACTTAATGCTTTAACATTAATATGTTTTTTTTATCGAATTTGTAGTTGCCAAATGAAGATCCGCTCCACTCAAGACTCTAAGCTCTGAAATGCATTACATGGGTATACTTGAATCTAGAAATGGGTACATGCCTCAATTTCCATGTTTATCATCTTGTTATCTCTTACCTTATTCTTGTTTGTGGTTTTATTCATGCATATGTTATGTGATCTATTCTAGGGATGGATGCCCTGGTCCACTCGCCTTTGGCTGTGTAGCCATTAGGAGTGTGGATTTGGGTTAAAAAATAGTTCCATGATAATTTTTCTCCAAGTGTCCAAATAAAGGTCATGACACTTTGAAGGTTTGACCATCAAAGTACCTCCACGAGATGAGTCCAATACAACTTGACTCATCTGACATAACTTGAAATAAAATTATTGAAAAGGTTCCACAAAGGAATTTCATTGTGAGGGCAATATCTCAAAATCTTATGAAACATTTACCAAGAATCATGGAACTTCTTATTATCCGTTTGGATCAAATTTACTACGACATGTCAAATTTGTGTCAACCTCACAACATAATTGTGTAATAGACTAAATACAAAGTAATAATTCTATTATTAGGTCCTAATTAATAAATCATACAAAATATTTTTTTTGCTTGAATATGATAAAAAATAAGTAACCAACTTAAATTGTAATTTAGCACTTAACATATATTTGGATATATAACTCATCTACACTTCTAGTTTACATCTTGAATGAATTGGCCTTAGTTTCACACACTCAATGAGCATAGTCTCTATGTCGTGGGGTGTATGGTCATGGTTGCACATGCTCCTTGATTTTTAGTCCTTAGACATATATCAAGGGATTCAATATGATATGGTTCAGTATCAACCCATGATATTTGGATCAATGATAGAGATTCCTTTTCCTTTCTCAGCTTGATTTTCTTGCTTGAATCAACCCAAGGCTACTAATCAATCCTTTATTGAACCACAAATTGACCTAGGTCAATCCATAAGTTCAATTCGATGAGTCCTTACTATTTTTTTCTTAATAACAACAGGAAGTACTTGGTACTACGATCATTGGCAGAACAATACCTAGCCCCGAGGACGCCCCATAATCGTAGTCTATGCTGGTGAATCGACCACTTTCAATATTGTTAGACATTACTAGCTGAGTTGTTCACATTTTTATTACTCGTTCTATATTTATGCATTGTTTCACTATCATCTGTGGAAAGTTAAATGATTGACTAAATTGATACTTTTTGAAATGATTCATAATCAAGTTTACTTTTTATCTTTCTTTATACTTCTTATTGCATTCAATATGTTTCATAAAATTTTCTTTTTAAATCATGTTTTCTCCCTCAATTTCATCCCATTAAGCCTAGATAACATTTGTACTGTATACCAACATTTTTTAATGTCTTCTTATGTCCTTGTTTACTTTGGGTATTTTTGTTACCCATTTCAGGATTATGTCAAGGATTATATATATGTTGGACCTAAAGACAAAATATGCTATATTCCTAGATTGGGACTTCGATGAGGCAGTTAGGAGTTGGTCGTCTACAAGATTTCCTAGATTTTTATAATCATATGAATTGTTAATATCATGTATTTGATGTAAAATAGCTTTATGTTTTCATATCTTATTTTATTGATGGATTTATATGATAAATCATTTATCCTTCCATAAGATATCACTTTAAATTTCTTAGGATTAAATTACTATGATTAAATTAATCTCCTAAGTGACGTAAATAAATGAAAAAGAAATGGTGGGACTCCAGTGATTTATCACATTACTGTAAGTCAAGGACCCCAAAAACCATATATTTATAATTACACTTTCTTAAGAATGCATTTTCCATGTCCTCCCAATTAATGAGATCCATTTTTGAAGAATGATAATCCTT
This sequence comes from Alisma plantago-aquatica, assembly GCA_963693085.1. Taxonomy (NCBI): domain Eukaryota; kingdom Viridiplantae; phylum Streptophyta; class Magnoliopsida; order Alismatales; family Alismataceae; genus Alisma; species Alisma plantago-aquatica. The sequence goes on along the minus strand of OY856412.1, from coordinate 1,266,211,149 downwards.
GGCTTTGCCTGTAGAGAGAAGGGGAACATAGACAAATGAATGACATCATAAGTTCAATATGATGTTTCGAACATTGAGCATGTCCCTAGAAATACATCCATATGGTTGTAAGGATTTTTATGATCTAACTCATAGAAGATTGGAAGAGTATGTACAAGATGTAGAGGGATAGAGAAGACTTGTCTTGGAATAGTTTCAAATCCTATTGCAATAGGATATATGTAATCTTCTTGAAGGAAGTAATCTTGGAGAGGCCTTGGGTGGTGGTCCTCTACTAGGAGCAAACATCTCTTCCTTATCTAGTGTATGATATCACCTACATGTTTCACAATCAAGAAGAGTTAATAATATCAAATGCAAGAAACACAAAGAACTAATGATATACATGGTGAAGTTAATAGGAAATGTCAAATTGAAATAAGTAAGCTAGGCCAAGCACCACTCTCCCTAGAAATGATGCCAAAAATCTTGATCCACCTCCTGCTAAGGTGCAAACCAAGATAACAAGTATTTATAGTTGTCTTGTGTAGGCACACTCTTGACAATAGATCTTTAAGGTGCAATACTTAGGATGTAGTATAGATAATATGGTAAGTTGGGGTCAATCAATAGTGAGATATTGCAGAATTAGAACTAAGTTTATTTTCCTAGGTTCCTAGAGTGGAGCATAGAGTTTTTAGGGTTTTACTATAGGTTTGAATTGTACTAAGGTAACATTTAATTAAAATAATCAAGAATCAAAACTAAATTAACCCTACATAAGTAATGCTTGCTATGTAATCAAGAGTGACACTACATTAAAGAAGAAAAATTAAAGACAAATGATTAATCACCACGCTAACAAGAGCAACATAATTAGAAACTGAGGGAAACAACTAGCTAAATAAGGAAATTGAGAAAAAAGGTAACTACACTACATTAACAATAACACTAAGAAGGCAAGAAAATCCTACACTAAGAAACCAAGTATCAAAACCTAGCACAAGAAAATAACATAAATAAACAATTATATATAAAAGACTAACCAGCATGAGAAAAAAGAAATTAGGAACTAAGCAAGAAGAAATAGATAACATTATAGAGAACTAGGGTTTAGACAAGGGGATAAATGTGATTATGGACCTAGTCAGAGTCATATCTTAAAATACATTCAATATAACTATGTTAACAAACCAAATAACTTGGTGGGTGATGATTAATTATCCTATACTACTAGTTGACCATTGGTGGCATAAGGTGTAAATAGGGTAACTAGTCCCTATCACCCCCTATACAACCTTACAAGGTTCAATTAACTATGAGATAAGTAGTATATCAATCAATACGACACTATTGTAGGACCCTATAAGTGATTCTCCTTATATAATTAGTGGAAAAGGGTAGTATGGAGTGTGGGAGAAGGGTATTTACCGCTTATTACCTTCCATCAAACCTCTTGACATGTTCTTTGCTAAGTAAATCAAGTGAGGAACTACTAGCCACTTTAGATCTCACACCTAGGTATAGAAGAGTAGAAGATATCTTAGAATAGAGGTAGTTGGCTAGGGATCCACTAGTTGGACTTAGGAGCTTTCCTCAAATATCCACATGTAATTATTTTCAATTACTTAGGTGGTTTATAACATCAATCACCATAGAATGAGATGGAAAATGAGATAGAAGAATGAAGATAATGTTTCTCAACAAAATTATATTAATAACAAAATCCCTCCCCCCAAATGGTATGAAAGTCACATTTTATTCCCCCAAACGGCTTACAAAGTGGTTTTATGCTACTCATGACAAAGGAAGATATGAAAATGATGAAGAAAGAATTAAGTAGATCAATGGAGATCAAAGTAGTGGTTGAATCCTTCTACAACACCATCAAGGACGTCCTCCTACCTCCTCAAAGGTGGAATTTCATGGAAAGTTGAAGTAGGATGCCCAAACCCTAAAAGTTACAGTTTTGGGGTGGAATGTGAAGGTAAGATGGAAGAAATGAGGTAGATGTAAGTGGGTGACCGCCTTCAACACTGTGGCGAGCTAACCTCTTATTCCCATCTGTCACTAATGTGTACATAGTGGCTTGGGAAACATAAAGTTAAGTGGGTGTAATGTGATAAAATGATAGTGGGGCATCATTAGGGTAAGGTGGATATCACCATTGTGATCGTCACCACAAATGTGGTAGGTCAGTATGGGAATGTGGTACTTCTCCAATCATGTTGGATCTAATGGAATCATATCTCTATCCTCCTTCCATCAATTGGTCTTCAAGGTACCTGAATATCATACATACATCATTCATAAGTGCATTTCATGTAAAATACCAACTATGGGGAAATACTTGCATTGAGAACATCTAGATGTAAATAATGAGCAGTATGATACAAGATAAAAATCCAATTAAGGGATTCATAAAAAAGGATTTAAACTTGATTCCTATTTTTTAATTTTAACAATAATGATATATATTTTAGTTAATTATAGAAATTCTCATTGTTTACTTGTAGAAAAGTCTTGATACTAAATGCATGTTTTAGTAATATAAACATTATCCCACAATATCATTCACACAAATTTTTTTCTTTGTAAGGGCCTAAAGTGATAGGGACATACTAATCTTGACTAAGCTAATACCCAACTTTTGTGTAATATATAATTTGTTGCATCTACATTTATAATTCACACGGTTACCATAAAAGTTTTGTAAGTAGAGTGAGATACTAAATCAATCAATGAGTAAATTAATAAAATAACCTAATGCACTGAATTAGGCACTTCAATATTTTATGATCAATTGAAGCTACAAGTAGAGTAGCAATGGAGATTAAAAGTCTAACAATACAAAAATTTACAAATAAAAATGCATCATGCGATGTGGGCAACGTAGCGAGAGAACGTGAGCAAGGCAACGACAGATGAGTGGAAATATCTTGTGAGTCACATGAGCTAAATCTGGAAAGAAAAAGCTAACAATCCTATCGATTTGGACAAGGAGACTACTGATAGTCTTTCAAATCCTAAGAATTGGTTCGATGTGCTTCCCAACAGAAAAGATACTGACTCTCTTTAGCAAATGGGCGTGACATTAAACGATGAAAAATTGGTCTATCCTAGATCGAGGTTGTTGAGAATGTGGCTCGTTGGAAGGACTACCTTATAGGACATGTCATTCATTTTAGGTTACACCTGTTGATATTGGAAAACTTTCTATACTGGCTTTGGAATTTGAGTGACAAGATTGAGATTATCAACATAGGCTATGGCTTGTTTCTTATTAGATTTTTGAATGCGGATTATATGAAGTACACGTGGTTTGTGAAGAACATGTTGATGCTCCTGATGAAATGGAAGCCTGGAAACCCTTTAAAAAAGATGAGATTCATTAACGTTCCAAATTGGCTCGAGATTCATTCATTGCCATTGGATCTATGGGACAAACGTATGCTAGAAATAATCGAGTCATTTCTAGGTTCTCCATGTAAAGCTAATAAGAAAATACAAAATTGTATGAGAGAAGATTTTGCCCGTATTCAATTTCTTACTTCAAACTCATCTCAATTCCCTGAATCTATTGAACTTGAAAGTGATGAAGGCAACATTCATAAAATCTATTTTGAGTATGAGTGGAAACCTGGTATTTGTATAACATGCAATATCTTTGGACATTAGGAAATTTTTTGTTGTGAATTGTAGAACAAGGGTGAAACATGGATGAAGAAGTCCCCTCCTACTACCTCTAACTCTGGTGATGCTAAAGATCAGCCTAGATCTATTCCTTTGACTCCGGTTCAGGTGTTTGGGAATATTCATGTAGAAAACTCATCAGAACAACCTACAACTGACCAAGATGGATTTACTACTATTGTTCATAGAAGCAGCAATAGATCTCTGCCTAATGTTAATAACATAAACTTTGTAAATGGTCATTAGATATCTCTTTTCTCCAATGACCAATAGGTTTAGCGATCTCAAAGTTATAGATGAAAATCTTGAAGCTGAAGCTGGTGGCTCAACATCTCAAGTTATCAATAAAATCTTAATCTAAAAGTTTTCTCTTAGAACGTAAGAGGCCTCAACAATAGGATTAGAGGTGTTCAAGAGGAACTAAGTAGACTCTCTAGTCAGCTCATTATTTTAATGAAACAAATATTATAAGGTAGAAGGTCAGTAATTTTATGGCTCATCATTTCCCTGGGTTCAACTATATTGCTAACCATGATTCTCATGCATTAGGAAGAGTTATTGTTCTCTGGAAATCTAAAGTATATGATGTGATTAAGATCCTAGAAATAGATCAACATGTGCATTCCAAAGTTCTTGTTGGTAACGATTCTATGTTTATTACAACTGTATATGATCATAATTCGGATTTTGGTAGAGTCAAATTGTGGGATGTCATTTAAGATATTGCTCGGGATATATCTGAACCTTGGTTCATCATGGATGACTTTAATGTAGTCATGACGGAAGGTGAAAAGATCAGTAAAAATGCTCCATCTCTGAAATCTATTGAAGACTTTAATTCTTGGACTCTGAACTGTGGTTTTTATGATTTGGATATGAAAGGTCCTCAATTCACTTGAAGGCTAAGGAGGAAGGTAATAACGCCCTTGCCTATCTGTATAAGTTTGAATTTGCTATACGGAAGGTTTGGAATTCACCTTGAAAGTACGAGAACCTTGATCTATGATGACAATATATATAACATATATATGAAGAAAGATTCATTTATACACAAATCGGGAGACTTTGACACCGGATTTTCTTGTAATTTCTTAATAATCAAGAGAAAAATGAGCTGATTTGATTGACATAAGCTCAGGAAGCAGCACAAGTGAGGTATTTGAGCTAGTCCGGCTATTTCCATAGTTTAGTGAATTTGCAATTGGCCGAGCCAATCAATTTACTACACCCATTTTTCTGTTCATAAATAGGCCGTAGAATGCCGACCCCCCTTGTTGAACCCGTGTCTGAGGTATGCAGAAAAAGGGGGAGAGGAGGTGTGGGGGCGGCCCTTGATCCTGTGCACGGAGTGTCGCTTCAGCATGAGTTCTAGCATGCCTTCCCTCCTCAAGGGTTTCTCAGAATACCCTATGCAAGTTTGTCATCTTCACAAGTCTTTGTATGGGCTTAAACAAAGTGGGACCAGAAAGGAAAGAATAGATCCTCAGTGTCTGATTGATCATATTCTCATGCCTGGTGGGTAGACTCATGAAGTCGATGTTGAGAAGAAGAAGAAACAACCATCTCTCTCTGGTGCCGATAACATGAGTCCCAACCAGTAGAGAGCAGTTCTGCTTCTCATTCCTCATTCGGTCAGGTTTTTCTTATTGGGGATTTCAATTAGCGATGAGCGACGCAGATGAGAAGTTAGGGGGGTTTGGTCGGTAATAGGCTCCCAGGGATTCCTCATCAAGATGGTGATGACTTTGTTTCTTCTAGGATTGACCATGTTCTATATAATTTTGAATCCTTTTCTTCTATTTCCAAGTTCTACGGTGAAGTTATTTCAAATATAGTTAGTGACCACAAAATCGTAACTCTTATTCTTGGAACTCATAGAGTTGTTAAAGCTCCCTTCATGTTTATGAACTCGTGGGTCCATCGTGATGAATTTTTGGATATCGTTAGAAGTAGTTGGAATATTTATGTAGAGGGTTTCACTATGTATCAGGTCTAGGAAACTCACTAATACCAAAAATATCCTAAAGGTCTGGAACCAAAGAATAGTTGGGAATTTTATAGATCAAGCAAATATTGCAAGAGATAAAATTAGAAGGTGTCAAGTGGAATCTAATTTGAATCCTACTGATCTTATTCTTTGGGATATAGCTAAAGAAGCTAGAAAAGAAGTTGTTATTATTTATAACCTGGAGGAGTGTTTTCTAAGGAAAAAATATAGAGTTATGTGGTTGAAGGAAGGAGACACTAATACAAGGTTACTTTATTTGTCATTGAATACTAGGAGGTAGATGAATCATATCAAGGCTCTCAAAATTAATAATGATTTGATCAAAAATACTTCTGAACTAAAGAATAAGGTTTTGGATTATTGTTTCAAGTTATTTAATTCTTCTGAACAAGCTACTGGTAGGTCTGATTTTACTTGGAATGGATCTAAGCTTTGTCCTTCACAAATAATGGGTCTTATTTCCCCTATTAATCAAGCTAAAATTGATGTTGTGGTTGATAACTTGTATGTGCATAAAGCGCCAGGCCCCAACAGATTTAATGGATTGTTCATTACAAAAACATGGAACATAATAGGGCTTGCTATTAGCAAGGTTGATCAATATTTCTTTAGAAATGGAAAGCTTCTTAATGAGGCTAAATAGAATTTTATTACTCTAATCCCTAAAGGAGGATGTGATCTTACTGAGCTAGAAACTGAAGCCCTATTACACTTTGTAATTCATTTTATAAAATTATTTCTAAGGTTCTTGCTAACAGGCTCCAAGTTGTTCTCCCTTCCCTCATTGATTATGAATAGTGTTTTATGAAAGGCCAAAATATCAAGCATGCTAGACTCTTGAAAAATGAAGTTATTCATGATTTTTCTAAGAAGAGTTCTGGGAGTAAAATATGCATTAAGGTTGACCTAACTAAATCTTATGATTCTATCAATTGATCTTTCATTTTAACTATTATGCATAAGATGCAATTTCCTTTGATTTGGATTAATTGGATTTCTAATGTATTCAATTTTACCTCTTATCAAGAGTTGTTCAATGAAAAACTTCCTGATTACTTTGTACCTTCAAATGGTATTCATCAAGGAGACTCGATTGCTCCATATCTCTTTGCAATGTAGGGGTTGTCTGAGATGATTAAGATGAAAGTTGTATCCAAGAACATTGTTCCTATCAGAGACTATAATGATCATTTTATTTCTCATTTAATATCCGTTGATGATTTAATGTTTTCGAGTGATGCAGATGCTCTTAATGCTGAAGGTGTCTTAAATCTATTCAAGGTCTTTGGTGATTGATCTGATCTTAAATTCAATCCAAATATGAGTGAAATTATTTTTAGTAGAGATGCTAGAAGATGCAATGTTTTGATATCTTGAAATTTCCTAAAGGTGTTTTGCCTTACAAGTACTTGGGGGTTCCTCTTTTCATTAGTAAATCAAGTAAGGGAGTTTGTTCTTGGATTATTGATTGCATGAAGAATAGAATGGAGGGTTGGAAGGCTAGAACTCTATCAATTGCTAGTAGAATGGAGTTGATCTCTTCTACTCTATCTACATTACATTTGCATTGGACCTTCTCTTTCCCTTTACCTGCATCTATCATTGACACTATTGAAACAATCTGTAGAGACTTCTTGTGGGAAGAAACTGATAATAAATCTAACTTGCAATTGGTCAAATGGGATCATGTCACTCATCTCAAGAATGAAGGTGGTCTAGGTTTTAAAAAGTTTAGGGATGTTTTGAATGGATGTCTTATCATGGTTCTTGGAATGTAGAAAGCAAGAAGGATTCTCTATGGGCTAAATGGGTGAGTGAAAAATAGCTGAAAAAGAGACCTACTTGTTTGTTAGTATTTCTTCTAATATGTCTTGGCCTTTTTTTTAAATTATTAAACAAAGAATGATTCTAATGAAGTTCACTAAATTTCATATTGGTAATGGAGAGTGATTAAATTTTGGCATGATCCCTGGGTTAATAACAATACCTTTGTGAGTGACATGATTGTTAAGAGGTTATTCTTAAATTTGGAAGTCGTGTTGACTGTTTAGCAAACTTTTTCATTTTTGATGGTCGATGGAGCTGTTCTTAGAATAGATATAATTGAGACATTGTGATTTTTTTGTCTTATATACCTCAACAATCTAGTGGCAATGACTAGCTTAGATTCAAACAATTACAAAATCCTCACTTCAAAGTTTCTTGGAAGGCTATTAGATCCAAAGATCAAATCAACAATGTATCTAAATGGATCTGGAAAGGCAATATTCCAAAGAGATGTTGTTTACATATGTGGAAAACTTTTCTCAATAAGTATCCCATAAGTGATTATTGTTGGTATGTATGCCCATAGAGCAAGTCATATGATGATTGTAATGGGATACTTTGTAAATGATTTGAATAATAATAAAGGCAATTTCCGATCTATATGTTTAAACTATTTCTGAGATGATGGTGTAACATGATAGATGTCTAAAGAATAATTTTACTCAATGACGTATGCTTTTAGGTTAAGGACCTAAACGATGAGATCATGCGGATGTCAAGAGTATACATTCTTATTTGGTCCCTAGTCGGTTGTTATTGTGGAAATAACCATAGACATCAATAACACTAAAGACTAGATTGTGTGTTGGTTGATGACAAAATCTCATTAGTCATGATATAGTGATATCAAACCAAGCACATAGGTACTTGTTAGAGAACAAGGTACTGGACAGACCCACCGTGAGAGTGACACATGGAACCATGACTTGGTAGTCACAGTCAGCTCTCACAGTGATGGTGGTGAGTGTGATTCTTAGACCTGAAATCATTACACTCAACACATGTCGTTGGGTACACTTTGACATCATCAAACGCAGTCCTGAAACATGGGTTGTAATAAAGGTGATGATTGGGTGGCTTTGACACATGGGGCTTTTGAGGGGTGAGTGATAGATATGGGATTTTTCCCTCCTGAGAGAGTTCGATGTCCTTGGCCAGTTGATGAGTAGGATTGAGAAAGGCATGCACATGCACGTGTGAATCAATATGTGATATTGATGTCATACACATCTCACCCAGTCTGCTCTGAGATCAAGGAAATGAACGAACGTTGACAGGATGACTGTTCCATGCCTCGAGTTCATTCAAGATATCAGTGACAAAGGAATTATACATTCACTGTAACACCATTCACAGATTGTAGGATTGAAAGTTGTTCTCCAACTTTCTATTTCACTTGGGTAGCACTGATGTGTGACTAGGCACCACTCTTTGCTTGTGAAGTCATATGTGTTATGGACTTTCACTGCCAACGTGAAATGGACCTGTAGGGTCACACACATAGGATTTAACCTGGAAGAGGAGTTTGTCCACAAACATGTTTAAATTGATTACTAAAGGAGTTTAGTAGTTCAATTAAACACTCAATTAATTGATATCTCAATATCATAGTGTTCAAGGTGTTGGACTGATTGATTAGAGTATCGGATTGATTGAAACCGCAATTGACTGATTCTGCACAATCTGTACTCCCAACCGATCGACTCATGTGATGAACCGATCGGCTGAGCTTGGTGAACCGATCGGCTCAACTGGTGAGTCGATCATCTCATGGATAGGGTGAATGATTACTTCAAGTGTTGAAACGATCGGTTCAATTGTTGCAACCGAGCAAGTTGGGAAAGTAGGATTGGTGAGAAATTTCCTTTCGTTTCACTTGCCCAATTTGATTGGAACAAGGATTGGTATTCGATACCAATTAGAAACAAAAGAAGGAAAGTTGATCGGGAACTTATCAGGACCATGAACCGACCGGTTCATGGGTCCCAACCGATCGGTTGAGGTGTCAACCGACCAGCTCAGATCCCCAACTGACTGTTTCAGTTGTGAAACGATCAGTTCAGGTTGCGAGTTGGTTGTTTTTTGTGGAAAATCTCAAACCCTTCTACTCCTTCTTTAGTCTCGCATTGCCCGGGATAGAGAACACTGTCCCATGACCCTCCTATATATATGGGCATTGGGGGCTTCTCAAAGTACAACTCAGTGCAAACCAGTTGCTCTGTAAAGTTGTCGTTCTCTTCGGTTTTGATAACCGAGAGAGGTCGAGCAAGTGCTACCCGATAAGGGAGGCACAACAAGGGAAGGACAACTGTAGAAAGCGACTGGTGGCAGGAGAGTGTGTTGGCGACTAGTACGCCAAAAGGAGGGTGTGACTCCTTTTAATTCCTTGTGGGACAAGGAGATCGGAGTTCCAGGCAGTCCGTGTGGACGACTGCAGAGGCGGGAGACCTTTGTCGCTCAGAGGACAACTGTCAATCCCGACAGTCCCGGTGAGACCAGGAGTCTTCAGTCCCGGTGCAACCAGGTGCTGCACAAACACTGTCCAAGACTGGAGGTGAAGACCGCATAAGGTGCGAGGTATTGTCGTCGAGCAAGACTCTGGACAAGGTATGAATTCGCAAACTGTCTTTCCTATTGTATAGACGTTGACGCAATTCCTTTGTTCTGGGTTTTGGGAGAATTTTTTTTTGTTTCTGCTGCTTCTCTGCCTCCCATAAAACCCAACAGTGGTATCAGAGCCACGTCAACTGGTCTATATTTTAGGATTATCGATATGATCGATTTTAATTTGTTGCCTTTATTTATTGCATACGGTGCAAATAAAATTGGCTTTATGCATGTACAATCCACAAATCCCAAATATACATATATGATATGTAATATTAATGCACTCAATACGCATCACCCTTAAACGAGTTTTGTGGTGGATGTGTAGCATGGTTATGGCCTATAAACCCCTATATCTGTGTGTGGTTGTATGTGGTTGCTTGCATCTCAGTCTGTGCACCGATTCCCTTTCTCCTATTCCTGATGTAACTCGAAATAATTCGAGATTTCTTTTCCTACCTTTGCTCCCCCCAAATGTAACCCGGGGTTTCACAATTCAATTGTAGATAGGATATATTTTATTTCCTATTATGTCAAAGAACGGTGAACGACCTGGAGGATGACCTGAGACGATCGGTTCAAGGCGTGAACTGATCAGTTGGTGTTCCAGACGAGCGGTTCGAGGAGCGAGACGAGCGGGTGGTGACCTGAGGAGATGCACGACGACCGGTGAACCGATTGGCTAGAGGCTCCAGTCGATCGGATGGTGGCACCTGAACAAACAACTTGATGGCGAGCCGATCTGTCATGGAGATGAGCTGATCAAACCCAGAAAGGCAGGCATAGTTTTCATCTTGTACATGTTGCATGTGATGTAGACCTAGATGACCATCATTCCTCTTGGCTCGAGGAATCACAATAGGATGGCCATAATCATTGCTTTTTATCGTTTTGCTTGTTTTCTGTGGGATATAGCATGTATATGATACATACTATATATTGTGGTGATTGGATATGTATATGTATATAAAAACCAAATCCATCATTTAATATTAAAGTTTTAGATGCCTTCCAAATGCGACACATGTGAAATGCTTGATCGACCAAGTGTGGGCATGCCCAAGCGTGGTGCACCGTCTATCTCGTGGAAGCGTGAAGGATGAATGGGTGGGTTTGCCCAAGTCGGGTGCAAGTTCATCGTGTTGGCTTTGGGTCAGACTTAACAAGGTGACCTAGATAGGATCTAACACCTTGAGGCATGGAGATAATCATGGCAAGGAGTTGCATATGACATCTTTCAAGAGTTGCATATGATGCAATTGGCAAGAGTTGCCTACTTGGAAGATCTGAGTTGTGGGTGACAGCCCAAGCTGGTCCATGGCTCAGAGGATTTCAGGATCTTAACCCACTAGAAGATTGTACGTTGCAATCTTCTGAATTGATGGTGAGGGCTGTCAATTTGAGTCAAAATAGTGGGAGCGGTAATTAATTAAAGGCCTAATTAACTATCGTAAAATTTTATTCAAATCAAATCAAAAGGAGTTTTGACAAATGCAATTTTCTCTTGTAGAATGGCAAAAGAATCATCTTTTAAAATGGGCAAATTAATTGAGAACAAATTCCATAACTCGTTGAGGACTGTGAGAAGTATTCTGCATAATCCTGATATACCAGGAGCCTGTGAATCCACTCTATGTACGCTTAATGCGTTAGTGAAGAAGAAAGAAAGTTCATTGATAGAGATCAATGGAACGAAAGGTAAGGGAGAGAAGGGTTCTCTCACCAAACCAATTTCTTCTACATGGAGAGGATGGAAGGAACAATGGAAGAATAAGTCAGAGATAGAGATCTCTACTTCTGGTGTATACATGATAGAGATTAACTTTACTACTTCTTCGTCATGGGTACTTGATATCGGATGTGGATCTCACATTTGTTCAAATGTGAATGATCTTAAGAGAAGTAGGCCTTTGGGGAAAGGCGAGGTTGAACTACGTGTTGCCAATCGGGTAAGAGTTGCCGCCAGTGCCGTAGGAACCTATGAGTTAACTCTACCTAGTGGGCTAATAATAGAGTTGAAGAACTGCTATTATGTACCTGCCATAAATAGGAATATCATTTCCATCTCTTGTTTGGACAAGGATGGATTTGAATTTCTTATTAAGAATGGAAATTGTTCCATTTCTAAAGATGGGATCTTTTATGGCAGTGTCCCAATGTCTTATGGTCTATATTTGATAGATTTAGAGACAAGTGTATACAACGTAAACACCAAAAGGCAAAAACTCAACAACTCAAACGAAACATATCTTTGGCATTGTCGTCTAGGGCACATAAATGAGAAGCGCATTTCTAGACTCCATAAAGATGGTTATCTAGAATCTTTTGATTATGAATCAATAGAGACATGTGAATCTTGTTTGTTGGGCAAGATGACCAAGACTCCCTTTTCAGGTAAAGGTGAGAGAGCTAGTGATCTATTAGAACTCATACATACTGATGTATGTGGGCCTTTTAGAACTGATACCAGAAATGGGTATCAGTACTTCATTACCTTTACAGATGATTTCAGTAGGTATGGCTATGTGTACCTGATGAAACATAAGTCAGAAACCCTTGAAAGGTTCAAGGATTTCATGAATGAAGTACAGAACCAACTTGGTAAAAGTATTAAAGCACTTCGATCCGATCGAGGTGGAGAATACTTAAGCTAGGAGTTTGAGGACCTTCTGTGAGCCCGTGATATTGTATCACAATGGACTCCGCCTGGAACACCACAACATAACGGTGTGTCTGAAAGAAGGAATCACACATTGTTGGATATGGTGCGATCAATGATGAGTTTTTTTGATCTTCCGATTTCCTTCTGGGTTCATGCTCTTGAAACCGCTGCGTTTACACTTAACCAAGTACCATCTAAATCGATTCAAAAGACACCATATGAGATATGGACTGGGAAGCATCCCGATTTGTATTTTCTAAAGATTTGGGGTTGTGAGGCTTACGTTAGGAAAATGTTTCCTGATAAGCTTGGACCCAAATCCGATAAATGTTATTTTGTTGGATACCCCAAGGAAAGAAGGGGATATTATCTATACCACCCTACTGAAAACAAAGTGTTTTTTTCCAGGACAGCTGTGTTCCTAGAAAAGAAATTTATTTCCAAAGGAAGCAGTGGGAGGAAAATAGAGCTTGAAGAAGTTCAAGCCCAATAAGAAAACATATAACCGGTAGATGTACAAGAGGAAAATGGAGATTCACAAGCTATTGTGGAATCTCAGTCTCCTCAGGTAGCACAAGGACCTCGTAGATCTAGTAGGACCCACCTTGAACCTGAGAGGTTTGGATACCTTATGACTCAGGAAGGTGGTGAGTTGATCATAGATGATGATCCAACTACCTACGTAGAGGCTATGGAAGGACCAGATTCTGAGAAATGGCTTGAAGCCATGAGATCCGAGATGGAATCTATGTACTCTAACAAAGTATGGACTTTGGTGGAACCACCTGAAGGGGTAAAACCCATAGGGTGCAAGTGGGTCTTCAAGAAAAAGACTGACATGGATGGCAATGTGCAAACTTATAAAGGCAGATTGGTTGCGAAGGGATTTCAACAAGTTCAAGGTGTTGACTATGACGAAACCTTTTCTCCAGTTGCCATGATTAAGTCCACCAGGATCATGCTTGCTATTGCAGCTTATTATGACTATGAGATTTGGCAGATAGATGTTAAAACCGCATTCCTTAATGAGAATATAAATGAGGATGTGTACATGACACAACCTGAAGGTTTTGTAGATCCAAAGAATGCCAATAAAGTCTGTAAGCTGTAAAGGTCAATCTATGGATCGAAGCAAGCATCTCAGAGTTGGAATCTTTGATTTGATGAAGAAGTCAAAGTGTTTGGCTTTATTCAAAATGAAGATGAACCTTGTGTGTACAAGAAGGTTAGTGGGAGCTCGACCACATTCCTCATATTGTATGTGGATGACATACTTTTGGTGTGGAATGATGTCTTAGCCTTAGAGAAGGTAAATACTTGGCTTGGAAATACTTTCTCAATGAAGGACTTAGGAGAAGCATCCTACATTCTAGGAATTAAGATCTATAGAGATAGATCTAGAAGGCTTCTCAGACTAAGTCAAAGCACATACATTGACAAAGTGCTGCAGCGGTTCAGCATGGAGAACTCAAAGAGAGGCAACATCCCCATGCTACATGGAGTCATCGTCTCTAGAGCTCAGTGTCCCCAATCTTGTGAAGAGAGGGAGCGTATGAATGGGATCCCATACACATCAGCCATCAGATCCATCATGTACGCTATGTTGTGCACACACCCAGATGTCTCGTATGCTCTCAGCATGACGAGCAGGTACTAGTCAGATCCCGGGGATGCTCACTAGACAGCCGTAAAGAACATCCTCAAGTACTTGCGAAGGACTAAGGATCAGTTTCTTGTTTACGACGGCGAGGAAGAGTTGGTTGTAAAGGGTTACACTGATGCAAGATTCCAAACCGATAAAGATGATTACAGATCGCAGTCAGGATTTGTATTTTGCCTTAATAATGGAGCTGTGAGCTGGAAGAGTTCCTAGCAAGAAACAGTTGCCAATTCTACTACAGAGGCCGAGTATATTGCTGCTTCACATGCAGCAAAGGAGGATGTGTGGATCAGGAAGTTCATTTCTGAACTTGGTGTAGTTCCCAGTAGTTGTGATGCAATTGAGCTTTATTGTGACAATAATAGAGCTATTGCACAAGTTAAGGAACCCAGATCACATCAGTGGTCCAAGCACATACTACGGCACTTCCATCTCATATGAGAGATCGTATAGCGAGGAGATGTGAAGATTTGCAAAGTACCAACTGAAGACAACATAGCTGATCCACTGACGAAGGCCCTTTCTCAGTAGAAGCATGATGGTCATGCTAGGTCATAAGGACTGAGGTTCCTTGGTGACTGGCTCTAAGTGCAAGTGGGAGTCTGTTGGTATGTATACCCATAGAGCAAGTCATATGATGATTGTAATGGGATACTTTGTAAATGATTTGAATAATAATAAAGGCAATTTCCGATCTATATGTTTAAACTATTTCTGAGATGATGGTGTAACATGATAGATGTCTAAAGAATGATTTTACTCAATGACCTATGATTTTAGGTTAAGGACCTAAACGATGAGATCATGCAGATGTCAAGAGTATACATTCTTGTTTGGTCCCTAGTCGGTTGTTATTGTATAAATAACCATAGACATCAATAACACTAAAGACTAGATTGTGTGTTGGTTGATGACAAAATCTCATTAGTCATGATATAGTGATATCAAACCAAGCACATAGGTACTTGTTAGAGAAAAAGGTACCGGACAGACCCACCGTGAGAGTGACACATGGAACCATGACTTGGTAGTCACAGTCAGCTCTCATAGTGATGGTGGTGAGTGTGATAATTAGACCTAAAATCACTACACTCAACACATGTCGTTGGGTACACTTTGACATCATCAAACGCAGCCCTGAAACATGGGTTGTTATAAAGGTGATGATTGGGTGGCTTTGACACATGGGGCTTTTGAGGGGTGAGTGATAGATATGGGATTTGTCCCTCCTGAGGGAGTTTGATGTCCTTGGCCACTTGATGAGTAGGATCGAGAAAGGCATGTGCATGCACGTGTGAATCAATATGTGATATTGATGTCATACACATCTCACCCAGTCTGCTCTGAGATCAAGGAAATGAATGAACGTTGATAGGATGACTGTTCCATGCCTCGAGTTCATTCGGGATATCAGTGACAAAGGAATTATACATTCACTGTAACACCATTCACGGGTTGTAGGATTGAAAATTGTTCTCCAACTTTCTATTTCACTTGGGTAGCACTGATGTGTGACTAGGCACCGCTACTTGCTTGTGAAGTCATAAGTGTTATGGACTTTCACTGCCAACGTGAAATGGACTTGCAGGGTCACTCACATAGGATTTAACCTAGAAGAGGAGTTTGTCCACAAATATGTTTAGATTGATTACTAAAGGAGTTTAGTAGTTCAATTAAACACTCAATTAATTGATATCTCAATATCATAGTGTTCAAGGTGTTGGACTGATTTATTAGAGTATCGGATTGATTGAAACCGCAATTGATTGATTCTGCACAATCTGTACTCCCAACCGATCAGCTCATGTGATGAACCGATCAGCTGAGCTTGGTGAACCGATCGGCTCAACTGGTAAGTCGATCGGCTCATGGACAGGGTGAATGATTGCTTCAAGTGTTGAAATGATTGGTTCAATTGTTGCAACCGAGCAAGTTGGGAAAGTAGGATTGGTGAGAAATTTCCTTTCGTTTCACTTGCCCAATTTGATTGGAACAAGGATTGGTATTTGATACCAATTAGAAACAAAAGAAGGAAAGTCGATCGGGAACTGATCAGGACCATGAACCGACCGGTTCAGATGTGAACCGAGTGGTTCATGGGTCCCAACCGATCGGTTGAGGTGTCAACCGACCGGCTCAGATCCCCAACCGACTGTTTCAGTTGTGAAATGATCGATT
Source organism: Alisma plantago-aquatica (assembly GCA_963693085.1). Taxonomy (NCBI): domain Eukaryota; kingdom Viridiplantae; phylum Streptophyta; class Magnoliopsida; order Alismatales; family Alismataceae; genus Alisma; species Alisma plantago-aquatica. The sequence goes on along the minus strand of OY856412.1, from coordinate 1,266,194,535 downwards.
TAGGTTGCGAGTTGGTTGTTTTTTGTGGAAAATCTCGAACCCTTCTACTCCTGCTTTAGTCCCACATTGCCCGGGATAGAGAACCCCGTCCCATGACCCTACTATATATATAGGGGTATTGGGGGCTTCTCAAAGTACAACTCAGTGCAAACCAGTTGCTCTACAAAGTTGTCGTTCTCTCCGGTTTTGGTAACCGAGAGAGCCCGAGCAAGTGCTACCCGATAAGGGAGGCACAACAAGGGAAGGACAACTACAGAAAGCGACTGGAGGCAGGAGAGTGTGTTGGTGACTAGTACGCCAATAGGAGGGTGCGACTCCTTCTGATTCCTTGTGGGATAAGGAGATCGGAGTTCCAGGCAATCTGTGTGGACGACTGCAGAGGTGGGAGACCTCTGTCGCTCGGAGGACAACTATCAATCCCGACAGTCCTGATGAGACCAGGAGTCTTCAGTCCCGGTGCGACCAGGAGCTGCACAGACACCATCCAAGACCAGAGGTGAAGACCGTGCAAGGCGCGAGGTACTGTCGCCGAGCAAGCCTCGGGACAAGGTATGAATTCACAAACCATCTTTCCTATTGTATAGACATTGACGTGATTCCTTTGTTCTGGGTTTTGGGAGAATTTTTTTTTTCTGCTGCTTCTCTGCCTCCCATAAAATCCAACAATCATTCCATGAGAAGAGGCATCCAAACTGCTTCAATGTGTTTCCTATGCAGAAGGGCATACAAAGATATTAATCATATCATGTTCTATTGTGAGTATGTTAAGAATATCTTTGATATTGATAATGAAAATTTTGGACTTAATGTTTCCCCTATAAGTTGGAATGAAATTATTAATCTTAACTCTCGTGATGATAGGCTTCTTTGTGTTCTTATTCTACATATTGCTTAGATTGGAATGAACAACAGTGTTCATGGAAGTAGAAGAAAATCAGCTATGGAATTCTTCTAAGTAAATTTTATATAGGTTAAGATAAATCTTTGTGATCTGAGATTTTCTAATTTGAAGATTTTATGATTCTACCTTGAAGTTTTTCTTGGAGATGATCATATGATTAGTCTACAGACTCATTATGTTATGAATTTTTCCTCTCGAAATTTTGATCTTTTTTCCTCTCTCATTCTATGGGACCTATCTATGAGCCCAACTGCTATATCATTCTTTATGTTAGTTTTGAATTTCCCCTTACACTTAGCTCTTGATGTAACAAGGCTTTAAAAAAAACAATGGGAGTTTGTTCAGACAAAAAAATGCATCATTCATTACTAGCAATATGAAAATATCAAGACTTTTCCTCACTATTTTCTTTCCAATCTTTTCACTAATTGTGACTCTACTACTGAACTAAGTATTGCACTAACTAGTCAAACTTAAATGAATGATTTGAATAACTAAAATCTTACCTAGACTTAAATGAAGCAAACTGTCTTTCTCTTGTACTTCAACCCTAAACTCACTTGAATCATACCATCCAAGTGAAAGCTACCACTTCTTTACTTGCAATAAAGTCTTTAGGTAAACTTGGGACCTTAAGGTTGCTATGTAAATTTGGGACCTTAAGATTGCTACTAACTCCTCAATCTACTTTTGTGTTGCATCATAAGGCTTGGTGGTACCTAAACAACATCCACAGAAGTGTGGCCCAGTGTCTTGGCTACTCAGGAGGGGTGTCTCTAGGAAAAATAGCATTTAAATCTATGTAATGTGATTCTACAAGGTGACTTTAAGTAGGAGTATGTCAGTAGGGATATACTCCAAGTGTAAATATGTGTGTGCCATTCCAATTTCTACTTATTGTTTCACATCAAGAATCTCCGGTTTTGTTAGGTAACCTATTGTACTGATGTACCAGTGGTACCTAGTTGATTATTGTTGGGCACTTCCTATCTTTGTATTGGAGCTGTTTATTCCTATATCTAATAGTTCATATCCCATTGAATTGTTCTTGTTACAGGCTTACAGGGATGGGTTCTACAATATTTAGGGCATCAATTATTACTATATTTTCATTATATCTTTCTCTTAAATGGATGTTGGTATTTTATTAACTTCTAGAATACTATAATAAACTCAACAATATAAGTGTATGAATAATTAATTTGCAAATTACACACCTCTCAAGGTTTCTTATAGGTTATTTAGATGTAAAATTTCTTACATATTCATTCTCGCTCAATATTTCTCAGGTTAAAGTATAACATCAATATAATATCTAAATGAGAAAATACCTTTCTATTTGCTTCAAATGTCATAACAACTCAAACCTTTCATAACAAGGATCCGAACTAGTGTTTCAACATCACACAACTATATGAATATATGATAATATTCAACTGGAAGCCCTCATCTTCAAAAGAATTACTTTAACCATCCATATATTATTGAATTAGACAATTACACTTTTAGAAGGATTCTAAACTAGGTTTCCATCACTGATTACACACTTTTCAGAAAATATGTATTATGTAAATAAAAAACTCTAACTTGGCAATGTTTCAAATTAAACTTCTACCAACACCATTGAATCCATCATTAGAGTACCCACCCAAGGATTCAAAGATGCTTCGCCCATACTATAAGTATGTTTTCTTGAGTAGAATGAGACACTTCTAGAGATGACCTCTATTGATTTTAGTATATCTCAATAGAAGCATCTCATGCATGTTCTACACTAGTATAGGGGAGGATTTTAGTGGTCAATTGCTTAAATAAAGAGTTTTTTTCCAACACTTCAAAAAAACATTGAAATACAATTCTTAAATATTAAAAATACATGGATTTTCATACATACTTTTAGCATAAACACTAATTGATCATTTTTTTAGCATTGATTAATTATTCCTATAAATAAAGTTGAAATTTATTTTTCTTTATGGAGGAATGGTCAATATGGAATATTATTCATCAAATTAATTACAATTGACTGAAATATTATGTTACCCACTCACCACAATCACTTAGCTTGGTCAAATTTCTTTATAATTGGGATTGATCTCCAGTTAAGTCAATTTCTCATAAAAGAGTTTTCTCACATGAGAAAATGTATCACATTTTCTCTTCGATCCATTATAGAAATATATGGATGGAAAAGAGATGAAAATGATCAATATATATGTATATATATATGTTTGTGTGTTTATATATATAGATAGAGAGAGAGATGCTAGAATATACTCAAGTGTATTCTAGCCCAAATAGACTCAAGTTATCTATCGTTGAATCAACTACTAATCATAGTATGGAATCCCACTCACAACATGCTGACCCCACCTACTTTTCCTTTAAGCTATCACAAACCACATACCATCTCTCTTGTCCATGTCTATCCTCTCCTCTCCATTCTTCTTTCCCTCTTTCACATCATCAAAAATCTTCCCTAGTCCTTCTTTCCATCATGCTCTCACTTCAGTGGCAGCCAAGAATTACCATTTATTTTCAATATGGAGGCTAGGTATCTTGCCACTATTCTACAGACCCATTAAGGTTCCCACGCAACAATTTTTATCATTCAAAAATAGGTGTACTTTGAAAGCTTCTTGGTAATACTGTTGTATGAGTGTAAAGTAGGCAGTGTTAATGTGTTTATTGTCGCCAAACATTGTTTTGTTGGAACCCAGTTGCTATTGGCAATCTATAGTGGCATCTCACACATAAACCAAAATTCACATTAGATTCTTCGTTGACATTAGAGTCGAATACCACAAATTTCTATGGAAGTAAAAAGCATACTACTTTTGATAAACAATGTCAATTATGGTGTTCACCTCTTCCATGGTTCGGTATATTAAGTAGGAAAAAAACCAAAATGGCATACTTTGACAAAAATGGTCTGGGTATAGAACCTTTTTTAAAATAATTCTGACCATAGCCTACTTTGGTGAGAAAATGCCACTTAGATTGACGTTTTCAAAGTCTATGAGGTAACAATGCCACACAATTTGGAGTTGTTAATAAAAAAATAAAAAAAATGAATAAAAAAGGAATAAAAATGCCAAAATAAGTGGTGGTTTCACCACATTAGGTGTCTTTTTTCAACTAAAATTTCCAAATTTAATAGTGTTTTTCACGTCCTGAATAAAGAAAACACCAATTAAAGTGGTATATTCTCTCCAATGTGCTCTATGTTGGTAATTATTTTCAAAAGGGTGCTATACCTAGAATATTTTTTGTCAAAGTGTGTCATTTTAGTTTTTTTTACCCAACTAGTACAATACAATAGTTGCTCAATGATTCTGGTTATAATCTAAGCATCCTGGTTACAATTTTGGCATTCTAGTTACAAATAATTTCTCTCCTGGTTATAGTTTAGAGTGGAGATTTTATCTTCTTCCAAAAATGTCATTTCTACTGCTTTCATCAAACACAACAAAAAATTGACGATCTTTCTATAAAAAGAGTCTTTGTACTATAAATTTGACCAACTCATTATAGTTTGAAGCTTTCCTATCACAAAATTGGATTCAAGAGTAACTAAAATATGTTACCTGACTCGAGTAAAGGACATATGGCCATATATATGTATATATATACATACATATGTATATATACATATCTATATGCATATATACACATATATATATGAACATATATACATATATACATATATGTGTGTATATACATACATATATATATGCATATATACATATATGTTTGTATATACATATATACATATATACATACATATATATATATGGGATTAAGAGAGAAATATTTTCTCCCCCCCTCTCCCATAACATGTGGTGGAGGCTGAACATCCGGGAGGGTGATAAATCCAGAGATGCTTCTCCGTGTGGTTTCAAACTCGGGTCCCTTCATTGGAGACCAACGGAATTCTCCAACCAGGCTATTCCCTTACTGGCATATATATATATATATATATATATATATATATATATATATATATATATATATATATATATATGTATGAGATTAAGAGAGAAAGATTTCTCCCCCCCCCCTCTCCCATAACCCATGGCGGAGGCCAGACGCCCGGGAGGGTGATAAATCAAGAGATGCTTCTTCGTGTGGTTTTGAACCCGAGTCCCTTCATTGGGGACCAGCGGAATTCGTCAACCAGGCTATTCCCTTACCGGCTATATATATATATATATATATATATATATATATATATATATATATATATATATATATATATATATGTATGTATGTATGTATGTATGTGTGTGTGTGTCAGTGTGTGTATGCATGCCATGCATTCGTTATCTAAGTTGGGTAATAGATTTTTGTTAACCGTAGATCCTATTTTATAATAGGAAGGCAACTAAATTTGAAATATAAAGACTTAATTTATAGACATAACGTCAATTTGATATTGTGCTATGCAAAAACAATAAAAGAAAAAATTTTGGAAAAAAATCTCCATCCGAACTTTAACTAGAAGTGAAAATTTGCAACCAAAATGCAAAAAATGTAAGAGAAAAGCTCAGATTGTAACCAGAATCGCTGGGTAAGTTTTCCACATATATATATATTATATATATATATATAATGGTAATATAATAAAACATGCCATACAAATATCTCATGTTAAAAATATGATTATTAATTTATTTATGAAAGAATATCTATAAATATGAACGTACATTTTATAGTGATTTATATTCTACTATATTATAATTTTATAGTACATGTTAGTAACATGGTTTAGCAATAGGTTATCTATATTATTTACTTATTATATTTTCATCTACTCTTTATGCAACATAAATGTGTAAATTAATTGATGTATCACTTCGATTAAGTATGGTTCGCTTTAAATATCATTAAAGAACTATTTTTGAAACAAAATTAATATGTACTTCCAAGTTGTTTCAAACTTAAAAAAAAAATTTGTGAGTATATTAATAATGAATTTTATATTCAAATTAACATGTATACATATTATTTACTTATATCTTTCAAATGTGATCTTTAATTTGTGTATTTGAATGAGATCTACCACACTTGCTTCTCTCTTTTTGTGTACATTTAATTATAGTTTAATATTCTTTTTTCAAAATAAATATAATTTTGAATTATTCATCATCATCAACTATATAAATATTCTAAAAGAAAGAAAAGATACTAAAAATTTATCATTAAAATAAGGATATTGTATTACAATGAACTTTTCTAATCTATGTTGCTGAGACCAGCACAAGATATGCTTAACGAACAAAATGATAGGGATGTAACTGTGTTATAATAATCAAAGGCCAAAAAATCGAAATGGCATGTTTAGCCATTTTAATTACCAGAATAGCATGCTCTTCATCTTCATTTTCCAAAATGGCACATTTGCTAGAACATAGAGACGTATTGTTTTTCCAAAAGGGCAATATGTCCATATGGATGACACATTGCTCTCTTTCAGAGCAATACGTCTTTGGTTGGGACACATAGCCCAGCTGTGGGGCTAATACATCTTGACCCAGGGCATAGTGCTATGCGAGAGAGCAAAGTGTCTCGGGGCCAGACGCATTGACCCCACCACAAAGTAATATGTTCTTATAGAGGACGTATTGCCTTGTGGTGGGGTTAATTCATCCGACCCTGAGACTCTTTTCTCTCTCACAGAGCAATACATCCCTGGTCAGGACGCATTGCCCCCACACTAGGGCAATGCGTCCCAACCGGAGACGTATTGCTACCACATCAGATTAAAATGTCTCCATGCAAGACATATTCTCTGTAAAGCAAAAGCAATACATCCCCATGCAAGACGTATTGTTTTTTTGTCGATATTTTTTGTATTGATAATTATTATTTGTTGCTTACTAATTTGTATAATAAAAATATAGATTACACTGTAAATTCACAATTAGGTCACTTGTATTTGAATGTGTACAATATGTTCAATTATTATAATTTTGTCAATGTGAATAGCTCTAAACATGCATACAAATTATAGAAGTGTTATTGCAAACAACAATAATTGATTGTTAATTGATTAGATAAGAAATAATTAATCTAAAAGAATGAGATATCAATTAAAACTAAGGTTGCAACATGAACCAACATAAAGCGAAAATAATATATTTCATGTCTAGATCTAGATGATATCATAAACCAAAACAATCATCAACCAAGAACCACATATATAAACCATAGGTGGTGGAGATATATGATAAATCCAAATACAAGCTAGATAAATTATTTCACAAAGACATATGTACAAAATAGTACAACATGCAATAAACTAAGCATGTCCTCCACGCCCTCGTCGCCCACGCCCACCTCCCTGTACTTCTGACTCCTGAGTAGCAAACTCATCTAGAGACACCTTAATGGGGGGCAATTGTGTAGCAGTAGGATGAAGAGGTACAAGGTAAAAATGAAAAGTTGGAGGTGGGGTGAGGGATCTCTGGAAACTAGGAAGTGGGGCCTCAAGTAAAGTGCATCCTGAGAAATCAAATGAAATGGGTGAGTATGTAATATAAGGTGGTGTTCGACTCTCATGAATAACTGGAGGTGGGCGTGGAGTGTATAAAATAGAAGAAGAACTTGTTCCATAGTAGGATGCGGGTGGAGGTGGGGTGATGTATGAAAAAGATGTACCAACTCCTGAAAAGTATGGGCATGTTGGTCCCCATCCCATGAACGGAGAAGTGGGAGTGGGTTCAGTAGCAGTGAGAATGGGCTTAGACTGATTGGTACATGTATGAGTAGGAGTGTGTGGCAACACATCCCATTATCACACAGATAACGAGGTGTTACGCGAAAACATGCGGAAATCACCATAACCACAGCTTATCAAAAACATGGGTTAATTAAAACCGATTGCGGAAAACTGATAAACTGAGAAACATATTACATTTCAGTCCATATTCTGCAAGAAAACATGTTATATACATATCCATACAAGCCTGGATACATGTCCACAACTTAGAGCAACAACTGTCCTGTCATAACCATGAGTTCACCCCCTGTTCATACATATAAAGGCCCACATCCGGCCAGCAACAGGATATTCAAACAGCATCGGTCGTACATCGTAAAACAACGTCAAAACACTGCCAAGGACTTGAGAGTACAGGGATGACTCTAGACTCTACACCAAAACATCAAAACAGCATCATCTCCAAAGCTTGCCTTCTATAGATCTTCTCGCTGCTCGGCCGCAACTCCGCGACCACCACCACGACAAGCTCGACCACCTAAAAAAAGGGGTGAAAACTAGCGGAGTGAGACAATTGAACATTGTCCCAGCGGGAGGCATAACTCCGTGCCAAAACTACAAAACCTCAGATAAGATAAAGATTATCTCAGCAGATTATTGATAAAGAATATAACAGAAGCAATTTAAGTAACAAGCCATCCTCAGACTTACCAGCTGTATCAAAAGGGCATATAACCACTATATTTCCCAATGGAATATGATTGACAAGATAGATTATATGAGACTCACCACAAAAGAGTAATGCATAAACAACTACAATATATTTAAAGTTAACTACACAAACAAGGCCTCAACCAATGTTTCGTATTTGTCTTATCAATACATACTAAACGGCTATATTACATTTTATTATGCCCTGAGGAAATGAACCGTACCGTTCAAATCCAACCTTTGGCTGCGAAGCCCATAGCCGGTTCCATACAAGGTCAATGGAAGAGCCGGACTCCACGACCTCCCACCTCGTGGTCAGTACACGAGTACAACACAAGCAGGACCGTAGTCACATGCTGAAGTGGTCTAAGTCACAGGGACAGCTCCATAGGCTACCCTCACTCTAGCCCGCTTTGGTATAGGTCTCGGCGCTAGTAAAACTGAGCCACGGGCCTGTTCACCGTGCTCTGAGCCATGAACGCATTCATGCTCCACACATCACATGTCCTGAGCCATGGGCCTGTTCACCATGCTCTATATACATATCTGAAGCTGTAACCGAAGTTACACTCTTACCTCCTCATTTTCAGGCTAGGAGCAACCTAACCATTTTCAACAATATGCGCTTCCAGGTTAACCCGTAGGAGAACCTATTTCACCATCACCAAGTCCTGACGATGATGGATCTATGGCCAGGGCAAGCTACATGATATAATTCCACTATATTTAATTAGTGTCTTTTAGATGGATTGCAGGATTCAACCAAGTTGTATGACATGCAAGACATAACAAAGGAAAACAATATAAACTCATCATTATGCATTCCCTATAATTTACATCACACTGATCCATCACAAAGATCTCACATCGCATGTTATCACTTGGCCTCTTGCCAACCACCTAAATCCATCTCAAGGATCATTACATATCATGGGATCTCAATCCCTCATTCATGGTGCCATAGCCTCTCAAGGCTTTCATCATCATTATGGAACACCTTTCATAATTCGCATGTTACCACAGTAATCACATATAACCATTTCTTATAGTCTTTCATCTGGCTAAGTCTTACCTGCATGGTTAGCCTCATTCAACAACTATATGAATAATCAAGAGCTTCATATTATCAACATAAAATGATAATTAAGGTTAAGTATATTGCCAGCACATGATGACAATAATAATCATATCCATGCCTCATCTTAATGTTACACATGTAAGCACACTATCAAGTAACCCTAATGTATGCTCAAGATCATATTTGACTTTAAAGAAATAGAGTGGTTACATTCATACGCATGTACTTAGCCACAAGAACATAAATCTTGTTATTAAGCAATGAATCGTCATAAGAGCATCATAACAGGTTGTGCCCTCATAAAAGAGGTCAACAACCCTCACTAGAAGTCACCCCGGGTAGAACCCACACCTATCCAGCCCCTATCGGGCGTGCAGCCCTAGCAGGCGTGCAAAACAAGACTTGTCCAGGTGAGCAGGGTATAGCATGGGCGAGCAGGTGAGTGTGTGTCGGGCGACACGCGTGCAGAGCGAGCCATTCAGGCGTGCAAGGTCATCGGGCGAGCATAGCTCAACTGAGCAGGCATGTTGATATCGAGCGAGCCAGATAGAATCGGGCGACACAAGCTGGGCGAGCAGGTTAAAGCTGCGTGAGCAAAGAGCCTATCGGGCGAGCCAAGGTATTAGGCGGCACATGGGCGTGTACAGGAGAGCCGGGCGAGCAGAACCAGGTGCGTTGGGCAATACGCATGCAGGGAAAGTCAGGGAAAACTGAGCGAGCAGGCTACTGGAGTGAGTAGAGCAAAGCGTATCGGGCGAGACAGCACTGAGCTTATTGAGCGTGCATCCCATTGGGCGAGCAGAGCCAAAGTGTTCACCTACTCAAGGTATAAAAGAGAAGCTTTGCTCACTCAAAACTGTGCAAGGGAAAAACTAGGGCAAGGGCTATCGGGCAGCACCTTCCCAAACACATCTCGACCAAGGTGTATCATATCCAAACCATCTAAACGAGCTCACCATCTTGCCCAAGGTGAGGGAAGAGTCTTGCTCAAGCCACTAAGACATGAGCTCACCTCAATCGGGTAGGAAAGAGGGGTGTTGGTCATGGCATAAGAGCTCAAGCTCACTCATCTAGACCAAGGGGAGAAAGGAGTGTTGCTCTCCTAAACCCTAGCACAAGGATCAGACAACATGCAAGATAGCTAAAGAACAACTCCAAACGTGCAAGGGCAAGACTAAAGAAAACATATAGTGAAAGGAGAGTAGAGTAGTTAGGGTTAGAGTCATGCAACCCACCTTAAGCTCCAAGGAAGAAGAACTCCAAGCTCCAAGAGATGTCGACCACCAAGGCTCCTCCAAGAAGGGTGTATCGGCCTCCACCTTCTTCTTCAAGGGTGTGTCGACCTCCAAGCTGCTCACACAAAGGGTGTGTCGGCCACCTTAGCTCCTTCTTCAAGGGTGTGTCGGCCACCAAGCAAGGGGAAGAGAGGGTGTGTCGTGCACAAGGAGAAGAGGAACTAAAGGGACCTCAAGCTAAGGAAGGGACAACCTATATAGATGAGGAAGGAGGAGAAACCAAGGTGAACCCTTGCTAGGTGTCGTCCACCCAAGGGACACATGTCCACCAACTCAAGCCACCTCTCTTGCAAGCCATAAAACACTTGTCCAAAATGAGCACCATGTGTTCTCCAAACATGACCAAGGTTGGACCAAGCACCATGGGTGACACAAGCCCACTCTAGGCCGACACAAGCTCTACTTGGCCGACACAAGGCCCAAGCAAGCCTAGACAAAGAACTCCAAGGCCCAAACAAGCTCAACAAAGGTCCAAAGAACTCAAACAACAAGCCCAAGCCTTCCTCTCAACCCTAGAGGAAGCAAGGAGAGAGAAGAACACCTCTCAAGGTGAAAACTTGCTCCCAAAACCCTAGGCTTGGGTTAATTGCAAGTAGCGCCCTCAACCTTCAATAAAGCACAACCAAACCCTAATCACTACTCAAAGGTGATTAACAAGCATAAAACCATCAAGGTTAAGCAAAGCAAACAGGGTAAGCCCTAAACACAGGTCAGGGTCCTTACAATCTAACCCCCTTTAAGGGATTTCGTCCCCAAAATCCGAAGAGAAAAGTGAGGGATACTTCCTCCTCATCTCTTCCTCAAGCTCCCACGTGGCTTCCTCGATGCCATGACATTGCCAAAGAACTTTCACAAGAACCAGGTCCTTCCTCTTCAACTTCTTGATCCTTCTGTCAAGGATCGCCACCGAACCTTCCTCGTAGGTCACATCTGCATCAAGCTCAACCTCAACTGGTTGTATCACTGTTCCTGAATCTGGATGACTTTTCTTCAACATGTTGTCATGGAAGACTGGATGCATCCTGTGCAACTCAGGAGGTAACTCTATCTCGTAAACTACTCTGCCAACACGTGTTATCACTGGGTAAGGCCCCATATACCTCGGAGCTAACTTACCCTTCCGTCCAAACCTTAACACTCCTTTCCACGACGAGACTTTGAGATACACTTTTTCTCCTACCTGGAATTCCAACGGTCGTCGGCGATTGTCCGCATAAGACTTTTTCCTGTCCTGTGCCACTTTCAACTGTTGCTGTATCACCTTGATCTTTTCCGTCGTCTGCTGTACTAGCTCAGGGCCCAACAACTGATGTTCTCCTGATTCGTACCAACACAAAGGAGATCTGCACTTCCTCCCATATAGAGCCTCATAAGGAGCCATGTCAATGCTACGCTGATAACTGTTGTTATAAGCAAACTCTATCAAACTCAGATGTGCATCCCAACTGCCTAGGAACTGCAAGACGCAAGCTCAAAGGAGATCCTCCACAATATGAATAGTCCTTTCAGACTGTCCATCTGTCTGTGGATGAAAGGTTGTACTGAACTTCAACTGCGTTCCCAACGCTCTGTACAGTTGTTCCCAAAAATGACTGGTAAATTGAGGACCTCTGTCAGACACTATTGTTGCTGGCACACCATGCAAACAAACTATCTCATCCACATACACTCTGGCGAGCTTCTCTACTGTGTACGTCGTCTTCACAGGCAGGAAATGGGCAGACTTCGTCAATCTGTCCACTATCACCTAAATGGAATCATGATTCCTAGTTGTCTTGGGCAGACCAACTACGAAATCCATGGTTATATGATCCCATTTCCACTGCGGTATCAGCAAAGGTTGCAACGTACCTGCCGGCTTCTGATGTTCAGCCTTCACTTGCTGACATACCGCACATCTAGCCACGAACTCAGCCACGTCCCTCTTCAAATCGGGCCACCAATACAAGTCCTTCAGACTGTGATACATCTTGGTGACACCTGGATGCATTGCATACATCGACGTATGTGATTCCTCAAGCACCAACTTCCTCAGATCACCAACATCTGGAACCACCATCCTATCACGATAGCATACTAGCCCATCCTCAGACTCATGAAACCCATCATGTTTATCGCTGCCGAACTCTGATCTGATCAACTGTACCACCTCATCTGCCTGCTGTGCATCCTTGATCTGCTGCCTCAACGTAGGCTTGACTTGCATCTGTGCAAAAAGACCAGAAAACAAGGAGACTTCCATCTGCACGTTCATCTTCCGCAGAGAAACAAACATATCTCGCCTATGGCAAACCAGGGAACTCAACTGTGCCTTCTTTGAAGAAAGAGAAGACTTCCTGCTAAGCGCATCTGCCACCACATTTGCCTTACCAGGATGATACTCGATAGTGCAGTCGTAGTCGTTGATCAACTCCATCCATCACCGCTGTCGCATGTTCAACTCGTGCTGTGTGAAGATATACCTCAGATTCTTATGATCTGTAAAGATCTGGCACACTTCCCCATACAGATAGTGTCTCCAAATCTTCAACGCATGAACCACTGCTGCCAGCTCCAAGTCATGATTCGGATAGTTCTCCTCGTGCTTCTTGAGCTGTCGCGAGGCAAAAGAAACGACATGATCTTCCTGCATCAACACCAAACCTAAACCTTTCTTAGAAGCATCATAGAAAACAACATAGCCTTTCCCAGGCTCTAGCAAATAGCACTGGAGCACCCAAGGTGACGCACTCGGTCGAATAAAGCCTTTATCCAGCAACTCCTGCAACTGTTTCTTCAACTCTGCTATCTCTGCTGGAGCCATTCTGTACGGTGTTTGTGCAACTGGCTGCGTTCCTGGTACAAGATTGATCTCGAAATCAATCTCTCGGGGTGGGGGAACACCAGGAAACTCCTTAGGGAACACATCGGCAAACTCACGAACAACTGACACTTCCTCAAGGCTAGGACCTTTCGCCTTGGCATCCACTACGATATCTACCACGTGAGCTAAGAACGCCTCACATCCTTGTCGTAACAACTTATCTGCCACCATAGCTGATACTAAGCACGTCGGAAGAATCTTCCTATCTCCCTGGAAGATCCACTTCTCTCCAGCAACATCAATCACTGCCTGCTTGGAACCGTAGTCCAAGACAACCTTATACCTCTCTAAGGTATCCATCCAAAGGATGACATCGAAACCATGCATATCAAGTGGTATGAGGTCCACTTGAATGTGATGTCCCGAGAAAGACAAGACACAAGATGGACACTCTTCTCGAAGCAAAGAGGAACCATCAAGAGGGGTTTCTAACAACAAACTATCTTTCTTACAGCTAACAGGTAAATGACGGTTCTCAAGCATACTATAGGCGATAAAAGAGTGCGTAGCACTCGGGTCAACCAGAATAGATATAAAGCAAGAAGAAGACATATCAAAATGAAATAATTCCATCTGACCTATCACTACTCGTGGGTTGACCACCGCCTCCGGCTGATTCATAGAATAGAATCGAGCCGTTGCTTGCTGTCCACGACCTCTGCTTCCCTGAGCAGACGATCCAGCCTGAGACGCTTGACCGCGTCCCTGTCCTCTGCCACCACTGGCCTTTGGTCTCTCTGACCCCTGAAGGTTCTGTCTCGGCTGCTGCGTCACTTCAACATCGTTGTAGGGACAACTTGACCTGATATGCCATGTCTGACCACAGGCATAACATGTCCTAACATCATCTCGAGGTCTGGATGGCCCTGTCACCGCCACAGAAGCCGAACTTGGTGCCTTAGAAGGCGAAGAAACATAGCCTCTTCCTCTACTCATAGACCACTGAGATGGCCTACCAGAACCTCTCATTGCTGACGTTGCCGAAAACATGGGCTTCTTAAAGCCACCAAACCTTCTTCCTTGAAACTGAGCAGGTCTTTTAAGAGACATAGACTCCCTTTTCTCCCGTACTGTCCTCTCGATCCACCGATCTGATTCCACGAATGTAGCAAACCGTTCTCGGTTTTCCAACGCAGACACCGGGGTTGTCAACTCAGCACTTAAACCCTTCTCGAAATGTCTGATCCGTTCCTCATCTGTTTCCGCCATGTGAGGACAGAATCTCAACAGATCCATAAACTTAGCTTCATACTCAGTGACGTTCATCGTTCCTTGTCGCAACTTCTCAAACTGACTAATCTTCTCATCCAGATACGTCTTTGGAAAGTATTTGGTGACGAACTCGCATCGAAATACTTCCCAACAGATCACCTCACCAGGCCACTTCTCTTCTTCGATGGTCTACCAGTGACCAGCACTACCTTTCAGAAGGTAGACAGCATGCTTTACCTTGTCTGCTTCAGGGATGTCAAGGATCCGGAAAGCCTTCTCGAGACTTGTCAGCCACAGATCTGCATCCACTAGATCAACCGTTCCAGCATAATCTGAAGCTCCAACTCGGCGAAGCCGCTCAAAGGTCTTCCCAATACCCGATGCTTCTCCATGGGGAACCTGTGCTCGCGGAGGAGGCACTGGTAATCGCTCAACCATGAGATTCATCGTAGCCATTAAATGCCCCATAAGATGTTGGTAGGCAGGGTGTTCAAGTATGGCTGGGTCAGGTTTGGGGACCTCTGGCACCCGATCTTCATGTGCCTGTCCTACTGCTCCATCAACAGATGCAGCATCGCTGTGCTCAGCAGCGGGTTCTTCATGGTTTCCAGACATCTTGGCTTTTCTTCCGCTGAGGGCAGAAGAATTCTATGAGAAAAATCTGGAAAACACATAAGAACAAACACAACCTAGTCCTAGATCCCTGTAGTCTCAGCGAACCTAAAGCTCTGATACCAAACTTGTGGCAACACATCCCATTATCACACAGATAATGAGGTGTTACGCGAAAACGTGTGGAAATCACCATAACCACAGCTTATGAAAAACATGGGTTAATTAAAACCGATTGCGGAAAACTGATAAACTGAGAAACATATTACATTGCAGTCCATATTCTGCAAATAAACATGTTATATGCATATCCATACAAGCCTGGATACATGTCCACAGCTTAGAGCAACAACTGTCCTGTCATAACCATGAGTTCACCCCCTGTTCATACATATAAAGGCCCACATCCGGCCAGCAGTAGGATATTCAAACAGCATCGGTCGTACATCATAAAACAACATCAAAACACTGCCAAGGACCTGAGAGTACAGGGATGACTCTAGACTCTACACCAAAACATCAAAACAGCAGCATCTCCAAAGCTTGCCTTCTACAGATCTTCTCGCTGCTCGGCCGCAACTCCGCGACCACCACCACGACAAGCTCGACCACCTAAAAAAAGGGGTGAAAACTAGCGGAGTGAGACAATTGAACATTGTCCCAGCGGGAGGCATAACTCCGCGCCAAAACTACAAAACCTCAGATAAGATAAAGCTTATCTCAGCAGATTATTGATAAAGAATATAACAGAAGCAATTTAAGTAACAAGCCATCCTCAGACTTACCAGCTGTATCAAAAGGGCATATAACCACTATATTTCCCAATGGAATATGATTGACAAGATAGATTATATGAGACTCACCACAAAAGAGTAATGCATAAACAACTACAATATAATTAAAGTTAACTACACAAACAAGGCCTCAACCAATGTTTCGTATTTGTCTTATCAATACATACTAAACGGCTGTATTACGTTTTATTATGCCATGAGGAAATGAACCGTACCGTTCAAATCCAACCTTCGGATGCGAAGCCCATAGACGGTGCCATACAAGGTCAATGGAAGAGCCGGACTCCACGACCTCCCACCTCGTGGTCAGTACACGAGTACAACACAAGCAGGACCGTAGTCACATGCTGAAGTGGTCTAAGTCACAGGGACAACTCCATAGGCTACCCTCACTCTAGCCCACCTTGGTACAGGTCTCGGCGCTAGTAAAACTGAGCCACGGGCTTGTTCACCGTGCTCTGAGCCATGAACGCATTCATGCTCCACACATCACATGTCCTGATCCATGGGCCTCTTCACCATGATCTATATACATATCTGAAGCTGTAACCGAAGTTACACTCTTAACTCCTCATTTTCAGGCTAAGAGCAACCTACACATATTCAACAATATGCGCTTCCAGGTTAACCCGTAGGAGAACCTGTTTCACCATCACCAAATCCTGACGATGATGGATCTATGGCCAGAGCAAGCTACATGATATAATTCCACTATAATTAATTAGTGTCTTTTAGATGGATTGCAGGATTCAACCAAGTTGTATGACATGCAAGACATAACAAAGGAAAACAACATAAACTCGTCATTATGCATTCCCTATAATTTACATCACACTGATCCATCACAAAGATCTCACATCGCATGTTATCACTTGGCCTCTTGCCAACCACCTAAATCCATCTCAAGGATCATTACATATCATGGGATCTCAATCCCTCATTCATGGTGCCATAGCCTCTCAAGGCTTTCATCATCATTATGGAACACCTTTCATAATTCGTCTGTTACCACAGTAATCACATATAACCATTTCTTATAGTCTTTCATCTGGCTAAGTCTTACCCGCATGGTTAGCCTCATTCACCAACTATATGAATAATCAAGAGCTTCATATTATCAACATAAAATGATAATTAAGGTTAAGTACATTGCCAGCACATGATGACAATAATAATCATATCCATGCCTCATCTTAATGTTACACATGTAAGCGCACTATCAAGCAACCCTAATGTATGCTCAAGATCATATTTGACTTTAAAGAAATAGAGTGGTTACATTCATACGCATGTACTTAGCCACAAGAACATAAATCTCGTTATTAAGCAATGAATTGTCATAAGAGCATCATAACAGGCTGTGCCCTCACAAAAGAGGTCAACAACCCTCAGTAGAAGTCACCCCGGGTAGAACCCACACCTATCCAGCCCCTATCGGGCATGCAGCCCTAGTAGGCGTGCAGAACAAGACTTGTCCGGGTGAGCAGGGTATAGCATGGGCGAGCAGGTGAGTGTGTGTCGGGCGACACGCGTGCAGAGCGAGCCATTCAGGCGTGCAAGGTCATCGGGCGAGCATAGCTCAACTGAGCAGGCATGTTGATATCGGGCGAGCCAGATAGAATCGGGCGACACAAGCTGGGCGAGCATGTTAAAGTTGCATGAGCAAAGAGCCTATCAGGCGAGCCAAGGTATCGGGCGGCACAGGGGCGTGCATAGGAGAGTCGGGCGAGCAGAACCAGGTGCGTTGGGCGACACACATGCAGGGCAAGTCAGGGAAAACTGAGCGAGCAGGCTACTGGAGTGAGTAGAGCAAAGCGTATCGGGCGAGACAGCACTGAGCTTATAGAGCGTGCAGCCCATCGGGCGAGCAGAGCCAAAGTGCTCACCTGCTCAAGGTAAAAAAGAGAAGCTTTGCTCACTCAAAACCGTGCAAGGGAAAAACTAGGGCAAGGGCTGTCGGGCAGCACCTTCCCAAACACATCTCGACCAAGGTGTATCATATCCAAACCATCTAAACGAGCTCACCATCTTGCCCAAGGTGAGGGAAGAGTCTTGCTCAAGCCACTAAGTCATGAGCTCACCTCAATCGGGTAGGAAAGAGGGGTGTTGCTCATGGCATTAGAGCTCAAGCTCACTCATCTAGACCAAGGGGAGAAATGAGTGTTTCTCTCCTAAACCCTAGCACAAGGATCGGACAACATGCAAGATAGCTAAAGAACAACTCCAAACGTGCAAGGGCAAGACTAAAGCAAACATATAGTGAAAGGAGAGTAGAGTAGTTAGGGTTAGAGTCATGCAACCCACCTTCAGCTCCAAGGAAGAAGAACTCCAAGCTCCAAGAGATGTCGACCACCAAGGCTCCTCCAAGAAGGGTGTATCGGCCTCCATTTTCTTCTTCAAGGGTGTGTCGACCTCCAAGCTGCTCACACAAAGGGTGTGTCGGCCACGTTAGCTCCTTCTTCAAGGGTGTGTCGGCCACCAAGCAAGGGGAAGAGAGGGTGTGTCGTGCACAAGGAGAAGAGGAACTAAAAGGACCTCAAGCTAAGGAAGGGACAACCTATATAGATGAGGAAGGAGGAGAAACCAAGGTGAACCCTTGCTAGGTGTCGTCCACCCAAGGGACACATGTCCACCAACTCAAGCCACCTCTCTTGCAAGCCATAAAACACTTGTCCAAAATGAGCACCATGTGTTCTCCAAACATGACCAAGGTTGGACCAAGCACCATGGGCGACACAAGCCCACTCTAGGCCGACACAAGCTCTACTTGGCTGACACAAGGCCCAAGCAAGCCCAGACAAGGAACTCCAAGGCCCAAACAAGCTCAACAAAGGTCCAAAGAACTCAAACAACAAGCCCAAGCCTTCCTCTCAACCCTAGAGGAAGCAAGGACAGAGAAGAACACCTCTCAAGGTGATAAACTTGCTCCCAAAACCCTAGGCTTGGGTTAATTGCAAGTAGCACCCTCAACCTTCAACAAAGCACAACCAAACCCTAATCACTACTCAAAGGTGATTAACAAGCATAAAACCATCAAGGTTAAGCAAAGCAAATAGGGTAAGCCCTAAACACAAGTCAGGGTCCTTACAATCTAACCCCCTTTAAGGGATTTCGTCCCCGAAATCCAAAGAGAAAAGCGAGGGATACTTCCTCCTCATCTCTTCCTCAAGCTCCCACGTGGCTTCCTCGATGCCATGACGTTGCCAAAGAACTTTCACAAGAACCAGGTCCTTCCTCTTCAACTTCTTGATCCTTCTGTCAAGGATCGCCACCAGACCTTCCTCGTAGGTCACATCTGCATCAAGCTCAACCTCAACTGGCTGAATCACTGTTCCTGAATCTGGATGACTTTTCTTCAACATGATGTCATGGAAGACTAGATGCATCTTGTGCAACTCAGGAGGTAACTCTATCTCGTAAACTACTCTGCCAACACGTGTTATCACTGGGTAAGGCCCCGTATACCTGGGAGCTAACTTACCCTTCCGTCCAAACCTTAACACTCCTTTCCACGGCGAGACTTTGAGATATACTTTTTCTCCTACCTGGAATTCCAACGGTCGTCGGCGATTGTCCGCATAAGACTTTTGCCTGTCCTGTGCCACTTTCAACTGTTGCTATATCACCTTGATCTTTTCCATTGTCTGCTGTACTAGCTCAGGGCCCAACAACTGATGTTCTCCTGATTCATACAAACACAAAGGAGATCTGCACTTCCTCCCATACAGAGCCTCATAAGGAGCCATGTCAATGCTACGCTGATAACTGTTGTTATAAGCAAACTCTATCAAACTCAGATGTGCATCCCAACTGCCTAGGAACTGCAAGACGCAAGTTCGAAGGAGATCCTCCACAATCGGAATAGTCCTTTCAGACTGTCCATCTGTCTGTGGATGAAAGGTTGTACTGAACTTCAACTGCGTTCCCAACGCTCTGTGCAGCTGTTCCCAAAAACGACTGGTAAACTGAGGACCTCTGTCAGACACTATTGTTGCTGGCACACCATGCAAACAAACTATCTCATCCACATACACTCTGGCGAGCTTCTCTACTGTGTACGTCATCTTCACAGGCAGGAAATGGGCAGACTTCGTCAATCTGTCCACTATCACCCAAATGGAATCATGATTCCTAGTTGTCTTGGGCAGACCAACTACGAAATCCATGGTTATATGATCCCATTTCCACTGTGGTATGGGCAAAGGTTGCAACGTACCTGTCGGCTTCTGATGTTCAACCTTCACTTGCTGACATACCGCACATCTAGCCACGAACTCAGCCACGTCCCTCTTCAAACCGGGCCACCAATACAAGTCCTTCAGACTATGATACATCTTGGTGACACCTGGATGCATTGCATACATCAACGTATGTGCTTCCTCAAGCACCAACTTCCTCAGATCACCAACATCTGGAACCACCATCCTATCACGATAGCATACTAGCCCATCCTCAGACTCATGAAACCCATCACGCTTGTCGCTGCCGAACTCTAATATGATCAACTGTACCGCATCATCTGCCTGCTGTGCATCCTTGATCTGCTGCCTCAACGTAGGCTTGACTTGCATCTGTGCGAAAAGACCAGACAACAAGGAGACTTCCATCTGCACGTTCATCTTCCGCAGAGAAACAAACATATCTCGCCTATGGCAAACCAGGGAACTCAACTGTGCCTTCTTTGAAGAAAGAGAAGACTTCCTGCTAAGCGCATCTGCCACCACATTTGCCTTACCAGGATGATACTCGATAGTGCAGTCGTAGTCGTTGATCAACTCCATCCATCGCCGCTGTCGCATGTTCAACTCGTGCTGCGTGAAGATATACCTCAGATTCTTATGATCCGTAAAGATCTGGCACACTTCCCCATACAGATAGTGTCTCCAAATCTTCAACGCATGAACCACTACTGCCAGCTCCAAGTCATGAGTCGGATAGTTCTCCTCGTGCTTCTTGAGCTGTCGCGAGGAAAAAGAAACGACATGATCTCCCTGTATCAACATGCAACCTAAACCTTTTATAGAAGCATCATAGAAAACAACATAGCCTTTCCTAGGCTCTGGCAAGATCAACACTGGAGCACTGGTCAGCTTCTCCTTCAGACTTTGGAAAGCTTGCTGACATCGGTCATCCCAAACAAAAGGTACATCCTTTCTGGTCAACTTCGTCATCGGCAACGCTATCGAACTAAAGTCCTTGATAAACCTCCGGTAGTATCCTGTTAAACCAAGGAAACTACAAACTTCTGTCGGCATCTTTGGTTGTTCCCAATCTGAAATAGATTCCACCTTTTTCGGATCTACCTTGACTCCTGTAGTGGATATTACATGGCCCAAGAAGGTCACTTCATCTAGCCAGAACTCACACTTACTAAACTTGGCATACAACTGATGTTGGCGAAGAAGAGTCAACGCTCGACGAAGATGTTGCTCGTGCTCTAGCCTATCCCGACTATAGATCAAAATGTCATCTATAAAGACTACAACAAACTGATCTAAGAACGGGAGGAACACTCTGTTCATCAGATCCATAAAAGCTGCAGGTGCATTGGTTAATCCAAATGGCATAACCACAAACTAATAATGACCATACCTTGTCCTGAAGGCTGACTTTAGTATGTCATCCGTCTTTATCCTCAACTAATGATATCCGGACCGTAGATCGATCTTCGAGAACACTGTAGCACCACGCAACTGATTGAACAAATCATCTATCCTCGGCAACGGGTACTTGTTCTTGATCGTGACCTTGTTCAAATGTCGGTAATCTATACACAACCGCATCAAACCATCCTTCTTCTTGATAAACAGCACTGGAGCACCCCAAGGCGACGTACTCGGTCGAATAAAACCTTTATCCAGCAACTCCTGCAACTGTTTCTTCAACTCTGCCATCTCTACTGGAGCCATTCTGTACGGTGTTTGTGCAATTGGCTGCGTTCCTGGTACGAGATTGATCTCGAAATCAATCTCTCGGAGTGGGGGAACACCAGGAAACTCCTCAGGGAACACATCGGCAAACTCACGAACAACTGACACTTCCTCAAGGCTAGGACCTTTCGCCTTGGCATCCACTACGGTATCTACCACGTGAGCTAAGAACGCCTCACATCCTTGTCGTAACAACTTATCTGCCACCATAGCTGATACTAAGCACGTCGGAAGAATCTTCCTATCTCCCTGGAAGATCCACTTCTCTCCAGCAACATCGAACACTGCCTGCTTGGAACCGCAGTCCAAGACAACCTTATACCTCTCTAAGGTATCCATCCCAAGGATGACATCGAAACCATGCATATCAAGTGGTATGAGGTCCACTTGAATGCGATGTCCCGAGAAAGACAAGACACAAGATGGACACTCTTCTCGAAGCAAAGAGGAACCATCAAGAGGGGTTTCTAACAGCAAACTATCTTTTTTACAGCTAACAGGTAAACGAAGGTTCTCAAGCATACTATAGGTGATAAAAGACTGCATAGCACTCGGGTCAACCAGAACAGATATAAAGCAAGAAGAAGACATATCAAAATGAAATAATTCCATCTGACCTATCACTACTCGCGGGTTGACCACCGCCTCCGGCTGATTCATAGCATAGAATCAAGCCGTTGCTTGTTGTCCACGACCTCTGCTTCCCTGAGTAGACGATCCAGCCTGAGATGCTTGACCGCTTCCCCATCCTCTGCCACCACTGGGCTGTGGTCTCTCTGACCCCTGAAGGTTCTGTCTCGGCTGCTGCGTCACTTCAACATCGTTGTAGGGACAACTTGACCTGATATGCCCTGTCTGACCACATGCATAACATGTCCTAACATCATCTCGAGGCCTGGATGGCCCTGTCACCGCCACAGAAGCCAAACTTGGTTCCTTAGAAGGCGAAGAAACATAGCCTCTTCCTCTACTCATAGACCACTGAGATGGCCTACCAGAACCTCTCATTGCTGACGTTGCCGAAAACCTAGGCTTCTTAAAGCCACCAAACCTTCTTCCTTGAAACTGAGAAGGTCTTTTAAGAGACATAGACTCCCTTTTCTCCCGTACTGTCCTCTCGATCCGCCGAACTGATTCCACGAACGTAGCAAATCGTTCTCGGTTTTCCAACACAGACACCGGGGTTGTCAACTCAACACTTAAACCCTTCTCAAAACGTCTGATCCGTTCCTCATCTGTTTCCGCCATGTGAGGATAGAATCTCAACAGATCCATAAACTTAGCTTCATACTCAGTGACGTTCATCGTTCCTTGTCGCAACTTCTCAAACTGACTGATCTTCTCATCCAGATACGTCTTTAGAAAGTATTTGGTGACGAACTCGCGTCGAAATACTTCCCAACAGATCACCTCACCAGGCCGCTTCTCTTCTTCGATAGTCCACCAGTGACCAGCACTACCTTTCAGAAGGTAGACATCATGCTTTACCTTGTCTGCTTCAGGGATGTCAAGGATCCAGAAAGCCTTCTCGAGACTTGTCAGCCACATATCTGCATCTGCTAGATCAGCCGTTCCAGCATAATCCAAAGCTCTAACTCGGCGAAGCCGCTCAAAGGTCTTCCCAATACCCGATGCTTCTCCATGGGGAACCTGTGCTCATGGAGGAGGCACTGGTAATCGCTCAACCATGAGATTCATCGTAGCCATTAACTGCCCCATAAGCTGTTGGTAGGCAGGGTGTTCAAGTATGGCTGGGTCAGGTTTGGGGACCTCAGGCACCCGATCTTCATGTGTCTGTCCTACTGCTCCATCAACAGATGCAGCATCGCTGTGCTCAGCAGCGGGTTCTTCATGGTTTCCAGACATCTTGGCTTTTCTTCCGCTGAGGGCAGAAGAATTCTATGAGAAAAATCTGGAAAACACATAAGAACAAACACAACCTAGTCCTAGATCCCTGTAGTCTCAGCGAACCTAAAGCTCTGATACCAAACTTGTGGCAACACATCCCATTATCACACAGATAACGAGGTGTTACGCGAAAACGTGCGGAAATCACCATAACCACAGCTTATCAAAAACATGGGTTAATTAAAACCGATTGCGGAAAACTGATAAACTAAGAAACATATTACATTTCAGTCCATATTCTGCAAGAAAACATGTTATATACATATCCATACAAGCCTGGATACATGTCCACAGCTTAGAGCAACAACTGTCCTGTCATAACCATGAGTTCACCCCCTGTTCATACATATAAAGGCCCACATCCAGCCTGCAGCAGGATATTCAAACAACATCGGTCGTACATCGTAAAACAACGTCAAAACACCGCCAAGGCCCTGAGAGTACAGGGATGACTCTAGACTCTACACCAAAACATCAAAACAGTAGCATCTCCAAAGCTTACCTTATACAGATCTTCTCGCTGCTCGGCCACAACTCCGCGACCACCACCACGACAAGCTCGACCACCTAAAAAAAAGGGGTGAAAACTAGCGGAGTGAGACAATTGAACATTGTCCCAGCGGGAGGCATAACTCCATGCCAAAACTACAAAACCTCAGATAAGATAAAGCTTATCTCAGCAGATTATTGATAAAGAATATAACAGAAGCAATTTAAGTGACAAGCCATCCTCAGACTTACCAGCTGTATCAAAAGGGCATATAACCACTATATTTCCCAATGGAATATGATTGACAAGATAGATTATATGAGACTCACCACAAAAGAGTAATGCATAAACAACTACAATATAATTAAAGTTAACTACACAAACAAGGCCTCAACCAATGTTTCGTATTTGTCTTATCAATACATACTAAACGGCTGTATTACGTTTTATTATGCCCTGAGGAAATGAACCGTACCATTCAAATCCAACCTTCGACTGTGAAGCCCATAGCCGGTGCCATACAAGGTCAATGGAAGAGCCGGACTCCACGACCTCCCACCTCGTGGTCAGTACACGAGTACAACACAAGCAGGACCGTAGTCACATGCTGAAGTGGTCTAAGTCACAGGGACAACTCCATAGGCTACCCTCACTCTAGCCCGCCTTGGTACAGGTCTCGGTGCTAGTAAAACTGAGCCACGGGCTTGTTCACCGTGCTCTGAGCCATGAACGCATTCATGCTCCACACATCACATGTCCTGAGCCATGGGCCTGTTCACCATGCTCTATATACATATCTGAAGCTGTAACCGAAGTTACACTCTTACCTCCTCATTTTCAGGCTAAGAGTAACCTACACATATTCAACAATATGCGCTTCCAGGTTAACCCGTAGGAGAACCTGTTTCACCATCACCAAGTCCTGACGATGATGGATCTATGGCCAGGGCAAGCTACATGATATAATTCCACTATAAGTAATTAGTGTCTTTTAGATGGATTGCAGGATTCAACTAAGTTGTATGACATGCAAGACATAACAAAGGAAAACAACATAAACTCGTCATTATGCATTCCCTATAATTTACATCACACTGATCCATCACAAAGATCTCACATCGCATGTTATCACTTGGCCTCTTGCCAACCACCTAAATCCATCTCAAGGATCATTACATATCATGGGATCTCAATCCCTCATTCATGGTGCCATAGCCTCTCAAGGCTTTCATCATCATTATGGAACACCTTTCATAATTCGTCTGTTACCACAGTAATCACATATAACCATTTCTTATAGTCTTTCATCTAGCTAAGTCTTACCTGCATGGTTAGCCTCATTAAACAACTATATGAATAATCAAGAGCTTCATATTATCAACATAAAATGATAATTAAGGTTAAGTACATTGCCAGCACATGATGACAATAATAATCATATCCATGCCTCATCTTAATGTTACACATGTAAGCACACTATCAAGCAACCCTAATGTATGCTCAAGATCATATTTGACTTTAAAGAAATAGACTGGTTACATTCATACGCATGTACTTAGCCACAAGAACATAAATCTCGTTATTAAGTAATGAATCGTCATAAGAGCATCATAACAGGTCGTGCCCTCACAAAAGAGGTCAACAACCCTCACTAGAAGTCACCCTGGGTAGAACCCACACCTATCCAGCCCCTATCGGGCGTGCAGCCCTAGCAGGCGTGCAAAACAAGACTTGTCCGGGTGAGCAGGGTATAGCATGGGCGAGCAGGTGAGTGTGTGTCGGGTGACACGCGTATAGAGCGAGCCATTTAGGCGTGCAAGGTCATCGGGCGAGCATAGATCAACTAAGCGGGCAGGTTGATATCGGGTGAGCCAGATAGAATCGGGCGACACAAGCTGGGCGAGCAGGTTAAAGCTGCGTGAGCAATGAGCCTATCGGGCGAGCCAAGGTATCAGGCGGTACAGGGGCGTGCACAGGAGAGCCGGGCGAGCAGAACCAGGTGCGTTGGGCGACACACATGCAGGGCAAGTCAGGGAAAACTGAGCAAGCAGGCTACTGGAGTGAGTAGAGCAAAGCGTATCGGGCGAGACAGCACTGAGCTTATTGAGCGTGCAGCCCATCGGGCGAGCAGAGCCAAAGTGCTCACCTGCTCAAGGTACAAAAGAGAAGCTTTGCTCACTCAAAACCGTGCAAGGGAAAAACTAGGGCAAGGGCTGTCGGGCAGCACCTTCCCAAACACATCTCGACCAAGGTGTATCATATCCAAACCATCTAAACGAGCTCACCATCTTGCCCAAGGTGAGGGAAGAGTCTTGCTCAAGCCACTAAGTCATGAGCTCACCTCAATCAGGTAGGAAAGAGGGGTGTTGCTCATGGCATTAGAGCTCAAGGTCACTCATCTAGACCAAGGGGAGAAAGGAGTGTTGCTCTCTTAAACCCTAGCACAAGGATCGGCCAACATGCAAGATAGCTAAAGAACAACTCCAAACGTGCAAGCGCAAGACTAAAGCAAACATATCGTGAAAGGAGAGTAGAGTAGTTAGGGTTAGAGTCATGCAACCCGCCTTAAACTCCAAGGAAGAAGAACTCCAAGCTCTAAGAGATGTCGACCACCAAGGCTCCTCCAGGAAGGGTGTATCGTCCTCCACCTTCTTCTTCAAGGGTGCGTCGACCTCCAAGCTGCTCACACAAAGGGTGTGTCGGCCATCAAGCAAGGGGAAGAGAGGGTGTGTCGTGCACAAGGAGAAGAGGAACTAAAGGGACCTCAAGCTAAGGAAGGGACAACCTATATAGATGAGGAAGGAGGAGAAACCAAGGTGAACCCTTGCTAGGTGTCGTCCACCCAAGGGACACATGTCCACCAACTCAAGCCACCTCTCTTGCAAGCCATAAAACACTTGTCCAAAATGAGCACCATGTGTTCTCCAAACATGACCAAGGTTGGACCAAGCACCATGGGCGACACAAGCCCACTCTAGGCCGACACAAGCTCTACTTGGCCGACACAAGGTCCAAGCAAGCCCAGACAAGGAACTCCAAGGCCCAAACAAGCTCAACAAAGGTCCAAAGAACTCAAACAACAAGCCCAAGCCTTCCTCTCAACCCTAGAGGAATCAAGGAGAGGGTAGAACACCTCTCAAGGTGATAAACTTGCTCCCAAAACCCTAGGCTTGGGTTAATTGCAAGTAGCACACTCAACCTTCAACAAAGCACAACCAAACCCTAATCACTACTCAAAGGTGATTAGCAAGCATCAAACCATCAAGGTTAAGCAAAGCAAACAGGGTAAGCCCTAAACACAGGTCAGGGTCCTTACAAAGTGGGTGTGGTTTAGGACCAGTGGTATGAGTAGGAGTGGGGATGAGATCATATGGGAAAGCATAGTCAGGAAGACTCATGAAGTAGCTCCCTTATATATTATACATATCATATCTTATCTGTGTAGGAGCATGTTATAAAACCACTCAGATCTGCACATGTGATTCTATATATAAAGAAAGTATGTAGAAATAATAAAGACAAATTATATATGTTAAAGATAAATTACATATGTTACAAATAATAACAATTTGTAAAAAAAATGATACTCACGAATTGTTGTTGTCGATAACTGGTTGGGTAGTATGTGGTCTAAGGCTGAGCTGGAGGGAAAACTACATATTGTGGATGATACCATGCATAGTGCACATGTGGACTAAAGACAGTCTCTATTGGTGGACTGGGAACTAAGCTCTCACATCTATTGTGCCATAGTTGCACCTCCTCCCTATAGTGATGCAACCAATCCTTAATAGCATGACCCCTCCCATCTATCCTACTAAGGTGTGGCAAGGCAAGAGTAGGTTGTACTTGAACAAAGCCAAATTGTCCAAGTACTCTATTTGGGAGGTGCCACTCTACTACTGTATAGCACACTAGAGGCACTCAGGCCAACCAAATATCATGACCCTCTTGACACAATGCTGGAAGTCTTTGTAGAATATCCTCAGTGTAAGGAGTTAATTATATCTTTTGTTCAAAAATATAACATGTATCTATAAAAGGAAAGAATATTTTTCTAAACATTTGCATAGATTTAATTATTAGAAGTAAATTAGTAGAAGTAAATTATACCTGAGAGGGAAAATTTTGATCAAAGGTAGAATCATAAAACTAGACCAATCCTCCCATAGTATCACTCCTTTGAACAAAATTAGTCCACCTATTAAATTGACAAACTAAAGTCATTTAAACATTACAAATTTTTTACAAAACAATTATTAAGAAGTTGTATAAATATTTACATGTAACCCAAGGGAACATATTTTGGCCACTCCCCCAGTTCATAACCAGTGAACTTCGGTGTCCAATTCCGAACCTCTCCCAACACCACATTTGTAGTAGACATACACAACCAAACAAGTGGACAATTTTCTTATAATGGGTAGTAGCCTTGTACAACTCCCTATACAAGTATGCTAGACTTGCAGCATCCCAAGATAGAGTGTTACAACTTGAAAAGACAGCCACAAGTGGGAGGTACCATACATGAACCTTATCCCCGGTATTGTCTGGAATAAGGTAACGACCTAAAAAGTATAGGAGATATGCTCTAGTATACCTTATCCTCATTTGTCTTTGTTATTTTTTTATCTTCCAAGGTGAAATCCATCCCACTAAAGATCTCACACAACCAAGAAAGAGGAATGTGCCCCTTAGACATCCCATTTGGTGCATCTCCCAAGAAACTCTCACAAAGGTGAGACCATGAAGAAAATTGCCCCTCATTTGTGCATAAGGATATGCAGCAATAACTGGTGGTCCATCAATCCTAAGACCTAAAAGAACTGTGACATCTTGAAGGGTGACATTCATCTCAAAATATGGAAACCTAAAAGGGTTCCTAGACTTGTCCCACGGGTTAGCTAGGGCAGTGATCAAATTGGGACCAAGGTTCACATGTTGTATCTTATGAACAAGCCCAAAACTAGCAAAAGAAATATTTTGCAAAACAAACGCATCAGTAATAGGCCAACCTAACAATATAAAGTGGTATTCAGAGAGTCGGAATGATAATTCTCTAGGAGCCATATCTATGAAAAGTGCACACATTATATTAAATGAAAAGTTCAAACATTACTTGAATATAAGAATATATTAAACTAAAATAAGAAGTATTACATGACTTGAATAAACTGAAATAAGAATCATTACATGACTTGAATAAACTAAAATAAGAAGCATTACATGACTTGACTAAACTGAAATAGGAAACATTACATGACTTCACTAAACTGAAATAGGAAACATTACATGACTTGACTAAACTGAAGTAGGAAACATTACATGACTTGACTAAATTGAAATAGGAAATATTACATGATTTTACTATCACATTACATTAGTACAAGTGCGTCTATTATGGCCCCTTCTACCACACTTATGACAATGATATGTATATTGATTTGGATCACATCCATAGTTGAAGGCCTTCTTTTTTTTCTTTCGTCTTCCAGCGTGCCTTTGTTTCCTTGAGGGTAATAAGGGATAAATACCTCTGCTTTCATCAAATGGAGACAAATACCTCTCTTTAGAAATACCATGAAATTCAGTTTTCTATGCGTTTAAATAAGAAGCATTTGTCAAATATGGACCGACAAGTCCGTCACAACTGTAATTGATAGTTTTTGTAGCTACCCAAACATGACAACATGATAAATGCCATTGTTGTGGAAAACCACAACTACATTTACTATAACCATTTCGACGCACTTTTACTTGAAATTTATGTCCTTATATGTCATCAACAAGCCATTCATCATTGTTCATGAGGAGTGTTACTCTTAGTCATTCTGCATCTTGTTGTACATTAAAGGGCATATTATGGAGCCTCTTCGGCCATTTCTCTCTAGTATTTGCATGACCATATGCTTCATTACGCCTCTCCAACCACATTGTAACAGAGTGATAGTATGTGGCAACAATTAGTGCATGTATTGATAAACCTCTAACACCTTTTAAGACTTCATTTAACACTTCAACATGATTTCTAGTCAATGACCCATACATGTAACCTTTGTCATATGTGAGAGACCAATGTATTGGATTTTGGGCTATCAAATAATTCTTAGTAGCTGGTCCTATGGTTTCTATATAAGCCATTAGACGATCAAATACATGTTTATCAGTTGTGGATCCCACCTTCCACAAAATTTTCTTTCAACTCTTGTGACTTGAACTTTCGATGAAAGTTCTCACGAATATGTCAAAGACAATAACGATGTTGAGCCTAGTCAAATTTTGACCTAAGTGCTGGAAAAATTCCACTCATTCGATAGAAATAATACACAAATCTGTACAATGTTGAACGGTCAGAATACATGTTTGCAGATACCAAAGAACCACTCCCATGAATCCTTATTTTCTGCCTCAATAACAACAAAAGTGAGTGGAAATAGACCATTATCAGTATCTATGCCACATGCAACGAGAAGTGTGCCATAATATTTTCTAGTAAGAAATGTGCCATCAATAGTAAGAATAAGCCTACAATATACCCAACCCCTCATAGCTGGGCCGAATGCCCAAAACATTCGCTTGAATCTAGGAGAGTCTTGAGTTTGCAGGGTATAATCATCCACAAGGTGGGAATATAAAGTTCTTGAAATATATTGTGATAGAGATATCATGAATGGCAAAAAATTATGATATGTTGATTCCGAATCTCCAAATATTTTACAGACAGCCTTCCTCCTCACTAGAATTACCTTCTTGTATGAGATATGAAGGTTTAGTTCAGCATTCACCTTGTCATGAATTTCTTGTGTGGACATATCCAACTGTGACACTAGGATTGGCATTATCATATGAGCAATATAAGAGATTGTGCATTGGCAATGGTCTTTATTTAGAATAATTAGCTGACAATTGTAGTTTGTACTATAAAATTTTATCTTCTACATGCCACCTGCTCTTTTGGATTGGCAAGCGGCCAAACTCCAAGGGCATCATTCGTCGTGAATACAAACAAGTTTGATAAACAAATTATTTGAGCGTTCTGTACGATATTGGATATTGTTTATTACCAACCATTTTTTAATCATCTCAATCATAACAGATTTGGATGCAAATAAAGCAACCTCATAAATTTTAATGTTGGAAGGGTTGTAATTGAGACGAACTTCCTACCAAAAATCTTCCACCCATTCGTCATCTTGAAAAGTTTCATAGTTAGTATCAATGTGATTATTTTGGGGTCATTCTTTATAAATATGGATGGGATGAAACTCAATGTTGTTATAGAGTCAGAGAATGGATGTTGATACCCATCTTTAGTTTCAGTCAATGAGTCACCTTCTTGATCAATATTATCATCACCTTTCCTGATCACTATTACCATCACCTTCTTGTTCAATATTTTCTTCCCCCACTATTCTCATTCTCAATAGTAGGATTCATAGATAATTCAGGTGGTTGATTTCATTCATCAGTTACATTATTGTTCATTTGGTGAAATTGATTCAATAGACTCATGTAACTAGAATGTTGGTGGATAGTTTTTTTTCTTTAAGAAAGACATCAATATAGGCATCTAATGAAACTGAGAACAAAGTTCTATATGCATCATCTTTGTCAACTTGTATGAGCATATGATCTTCTCCAAGGAAAATATAGGAATACTGATAGAGAATTGGTTCGGGTTGATGTCAAGTGTTGTATGAATATATGATTTGAATTCGGTTAGGGTATTGATAAGTGTAATATTTATGGGTCTAACAGATCGACTAGAATAAGACCTATCGGAGAGAAACTGACCATCATATCGAAGCTTGACAATTTGTGAACGTGAACTAGATGCCATGTTCCTATTATTGTAAAGAAAATAAACTTAATTGAAGAAAACTTATTTATACAAATTTTAGAACAGTAATGTCATTTTTAGAACAGTAATTCAGATTTTAGAACATTAAATAAGGTTAGAACTTATTTATAAAAAAATTAGAACATAATGTCACTTATAAAACAATAATTCAGATTTTAGAAAAATAATTCAGATTTTAGAACAAAAATGCCATTTTTTAATAATTAATGAAAACTTATTTTGCGTGGATAACATTTACTTGAAATGTCATTTTTCTATAACACTTTTCTATAATTTTAGGTTCAAAATAATGAATATATGAATGTAGTAGAGAAAATACCTCAAGTGGTGACATCTCCCTTGTGAATCATAATACCAGACCGGAGAAAGAAGATCGCCCCCAGAGAAATAAGAGAAGCAAAATCTCGGCCAGAGAATGAAGCTGAGAAGAATAGTAGCCCCAGAATCAACTACAAGCTCCGTCCGCAGTTGTCAGATATCAAAGCACTCCAAAGTAATGGGGAAGTGGAGAAGAAGTGGAGAAGAAGTGAAGAAGAAGATGAATTGTGTGGGTTTGGGGAGCTAATTTCAGCTGTCTTATATAGGACAACAATACGTCCCCATTGGAGACGTATTGCCCCCATGTGCCACCCACGCGACCCCCAACAGCTATCTAGCCGTTGGAGCCAATGGTCAGGTGTTGCGTGGCAGCAATACAATACGTCCCGAGTGAAGACGTATTGCCAATCAAACGAGGTCAGCGTCTCATTGCCCGACACCTTGATCTAAGCAAAAAGACAATAATACGTCCTCTGTCAGGACGTATTGCTCTGCGGTGGGACCAATATATCAAGTCCTAAGACGCTTTGCTCTCTCGCAGAGCAATACGTCTCGGGTCAGGATGTATTGGCCCCACAGCAGGACAATGTGTCATGACCGGAGACATATTGCTCTGAAAGAGGGCAATGCGTCACCAGTAGAGACGTATTGCCCTCGAAAAAAGCAATATGTAACCGTTGAGGATGTATTGCTCTGCAAACAAGGTGCCAATATAAAAGTAACAAATCTAAGTGGAGGGAGTCATTGTGATAATAAGTTATTATTAACAATTCAAAAAGCGCAAAGTCAAATAGATCATCAGAGGCTGGATCCACTTTAACTACCAAAATGCTAAGACTAATTCTTTAGAAGTTCGGAGACATCTCCATCAAAACGGGGATAAAATTCAATGTTACTCCTCACAGTTGGAGAGGCTATTCCAACCAATTTTAACCGTACATCTACTGAAAAATCTACCCCTAAAAATATTTAGGGCCTGTTTGGTAGGGCGTAGCCGGATGACAAAGTGCGTGTTTGATGTACATTTTTATATTGCAAACTCACACAATTGCACCCTACTACACCCAACCAAACTAGCCCTTAATTTAAGACTCGTCTGGTTGAGTGTAAAGCCAAAGCACAGAGCGGCTTTGAAAACAGGAAACTCAACTTGATGAGTTGCAACAGCTACCCATTCGTTTGGTTTCACCTAGTTTAATAAGTACTTTACGATAATAGTTGATTCAGATTGTATGGTAGAAGACGACGGAAGGAGGGAAAAAGCCACTTTTTGGCGCGGTCAGTTTTCCTGATTTTCTGTGTGACTGCAAGATGTACTTCATTTTCCCAACGTTGATTGAAACCACGCAGAAACCAAACTAACGGAAACTAAAATCACTTGTAGTTGCAACTGGATGAGTTGATTTTCAGCCCAATCAGACGGATCCTTAGTGTTACGCTATGGAACAGGAAATTCTGACCCATGAAAACCCAAACGATTCCGCAACTACTTTGAAAGTACCGAAGGCCGGCGACCTTGCCTACTAACACGTGGCACTCACCAGTGTTTTTCCATCGCCGGCCTGGCGGCCACACAGCATATTTACCCTATTGGCGCCACTTTCAATTCGCATTCCAAAGCCCGGCGCAATGAAGTCAGCTACGCGAGCAAAGGCCGGCAGCTCGGTCAGCCAGGACTACACCACTCCGTCTCCGTTCCCATCCCTTCACCATAGCGGCGGGGAGTCACCGTTACGCAGAAAGTCTATCTCTGTCGTAGACGCACCCGACATGCCTATAGCACACAGACTGCTGTGGCCTTCTTCATCGAATGACCATTTTTCGAGGAGTGACTGCCTGTGCCATCAGGTGGATGGTGAATACGGTCGATCAGGAGAAGCGGACTTTCTGGAGCTCACAACCACCTCTCGAAGGTCCTCGGCCAACAGCCGTCGTTTCAGGGAAAACGAGGAGGTGGCAGAGAAGACGGCGAGGGATGTGAAAAACCTCAAGAAGCAGAACCAATTTTCAAGCTCGATGAGATATTCGAGTAAGTCTCGCCTTGTTCTGTCATCACCTCCGCTATCTCCCACTGTAGCCAAAGCCAGAACTACCCATTTTGCATCAGCCGCTAACCGGAGCAAGAAGCAATACACACCCGGCAGGATCTCCGTGGACGAAGACACGCTCCGCCACCGTCGCGAGAAGATGTCAGAGTCGAGCATCGACTTCCCAAGCTCAGGCTCGGAGCGCAACGGCTCTACCAACCGTAGCAACACATCGACCAGGCAACTGACGCTCTATCCACCGAGACGAACATGTGTCTGTCAGAAACTTAGCTCAAATTCTTTCGATGGTCAAACGGTAGCATCCGCGGTCCTCCAGAAACCGGGATTCGCACCACTTAACAGGGCTGGTTCATACAGATCGGCAGGGACCGACCAGCAAATAAACCATTCTTCGCTCCTGCGACGTTCCACCTCGCCTGCATGGTCGAGGGACTCCTCTGAAGAACGGATTCCGCTGCAGTCAATCTCCAGTCTGAGACCGAAGTGGGGAAGAGACAGCAATAGCGACAAGGGAGGAAAAGTCGGTGAGCTGATCTCCATGGGGTTGGGGCTATTCAGGAAGAAACACAGCAAGAGCACCTCACAGGGGCTGTATGTAGGCATGGCGGCAGCTGGAAGCAGAGAGTCCCATCACGAGTTCCGTATATGCTACAACCGCCTTCTGCAATGGAGGTACGTGAACGCCAGAGCGGAGGCGGTTGGACACAAACGAGCGGTTCATGCAAATGTATGTATCAATCCGCTAGCTGCTTCTCTGTTTAATCTTTGATATAGTCCCAAGTCCTTGATTAATAGGTTTCATTATTTTTCTGGAATAGATTTCCAAGTCGTTATTAAAATATTTCCCTGCATGTTATGATCGTCATATACATACGAATGGATTAATTAGCAGGGTCACGGCTGATAGGAAGTTCGGTCGAATATTTTCCTTTCTGGTAACGTGATAGATATTTAGTTGGTCACTACGCATAGCCCAACAGTATATATGACTTCATCTTCTCAACCCATTTCTTCTCAAGATGATTTTTATTGATTCTCGTAAAATTGGATTATTGCTTGACACTGCAATTACAGGGCGAACTATTAGGTAGTTATGGTTCACTGCGGAATCTTCAGATGAAAGTGGCCATGAAGAGGATGGAACTTTATAGGAAAGAGCAAGAGATGAAACTACATAGGATGATTGGATTTCAGGTTAGACATTAAACGCTAAACATAGTTAAGTTCTATATAATATTTGACGAGCTTACATCACATTTTAATCATTCATAGATGGAGCCACTTGAATGCTGGGAGGAGATGCAAAGGCAACATAGTGCTGCTGTTTCTGACATCAAAACAAGTTTAGAAAGTGTCACCATCGAGGTCCCTTTGATACATAGAGCCAAGGTACTAATAGATGTAACTACATGTTTGTAACTCTTTTTTTGGCAATCAGATTCCTAAATTGTTTCAGACATGTACCGATTAACAATATATCCCGTGCTAAAAACATGTGTAGAGAATTTCGTACTAGCGAGTGCAATTTTTTCATCTTTGTCAGCACTACCGAAAATTCAAGTTAAAATTAGACAACTGGGAATCATTCAAATTAAATACTTGAAGGCAAATTAGTTAGATGGTGTGTTGACCATTTATATGCTTCATTAAGAGTTTTTGTGATGAGCCAACATTATTTATAAAATACTTTTTACAATTTCCATATATAGGACTGGAGTTTTAGAAAAATATAATAATATGATTATACAACTTCCAAAGTTCTTCCAAATAGTATATGGAAAATATACTGCTATAGTACGACTAGATGTTGACTCTAACACAAATGAAAGAACTATTTTACCTTAGGCGCTACATGATTTTTTTGCTTTATCTGAATATCACATTACAATATGCATTGTGTATGTTTTTTAACGGGATAATAAATTTTGGGCTGCTCGAAATCAAATACAAAATGTTGACGTTCATATAAAATTACACATTCATACATATGAACCATATCTAGGTCGTTGTTTAGTAACAGATTATGTTCAATCATTTTGCTAGGCAAACCACAAACAAGTATTCTTGGGCATCAAAGAAGCAACAAAGATCATTAGAAACGCTGTTCAAAACACAAGAACTCTTCATATGGAGGTACCATTAACAAGATTGACAATGAAATTTTAAATTCGTGTCAAATCAGTATAGGTACTAGATGCTAATTTACCATTGTCTATTTTCAGGCACAAAGATTTTCACCATTGTTACTAGAGCTTGCAGATGTTGTAATACAAGAAAGAAGACTACTAGAGGAATGCTTTGAGCTTCTAGAAAACTTCAACGATCTAAAGGTACCCTGATATAATAAACATAATAGAATATAGTCTTAATTAGAAGCTTCATCTTTCTTTAAGGAAGTGATAACCATTTTATGTTGAATAATACTTTGTGATGTTGGAAAATGCAGAATAAAGAGGAAACTTTGCAGTGCCAACTCATCCAAATGAATAAAGAATCAAGATTTTTATGTTGAATACTTCCTCTTACCGTTGCAAGATGTCAAATGTAAGGAAAAAGTTTATTCTGGATTATCCAAGTAAATAAAGAGTCAAGGTAAATTCAAAAAAAAAATCTATAAAGCATATCATATATTTATCTGTGAAGGTACTTTCATTTGTGAAGGTAACTCAAACTTATTCCATACAAAATCTAATTTTATACAAAAGGATGAGATATAATTTTATTTGCAAAATGTTCTCTAATAATGTATTGTATCAATGTCGTGTTGTAACTTTTCGGTTCTATACATAATGAATTAATAATACTATTAAGCTTGCATTTCTTTTAAAGACTTGAATTGTCTTTTTTATAGTCAAATGTACAAGATTGTGAGTTTTAGATGAGACTAGAATTGTTTCATTTGCAAAACCATATTAAAAATTTTAAAAGGAATTTGAATAAATATGTAATTTTCAAGAAAGATTAATATATGTATTATATATACTTAGAAAATATTTGGAGATGTTCATCATAAAATATAACAAATGATTTTCTTCATCCTCTATGCACCCATAAGCATATACACACATTTAAGTATTGATGTTGGGAGATGAATGGGTTATATTTAAGTCCTATTAGGGAATGAATTTCTTACTAACTCTTTTATATCTATCCCTTCACACATTCATGCATGAATATTGTTCATTTTAAATTTCATACTAAATAAATTAAATGTGCTCATTAAAATAGAATTTTGTTTCTAGTCATAGCAAATGTTTTCCAAGCCAAACAGGCAGTTGAATCATGCTTCTGCTAAATCAGATTAATTAGGGTTGGACTAGGATGGTTGAACTGGTTATATAGATAAATGTGTTCACGATACAATGTCTTGAGTAAAATTATTTTAGAAGGAATTATTGTATACTCAGGTCAACAAGGTGTACATTTTTTTAGGTTAAGTAACTCATGGTTAAAAGTTCTTAGTCACGGATAGAATAAGAAAGGATAACATGTTAGAAAATCCATAGTCTATACATAAGTGAGTACAAATCACAAAATGGAAGTCAACCATGAAGATGGAAACTCTACAAGAGCCTTTGGGTTGGGCCCAAGTCTTACAATGGTATTAGAGCTTGATCTGATCCATAGTTGTGGGCCAGATGGACATGAAACAACCCAATCTTGTGTACAAGGTCTAGGTATGTAGAAAGGAATACTTTTGTTGAGGTACAATGAAGATCACCCTGGTCTTATTAGTTGTGTATGTGAACTTGGTAGTACATGTGTTTTTCTAGGTGCACACTTAGATGTCATGTTTACAAAGCTCATACTAGAGTATAGTACTGCTCAAGTGGGGCTCTTTGTTATTTTGAGAACTCAAGAAGAGTCCTAAAATGGGGACCTAGATATTTAAAAAAAATTAGTCCATTAGTTTCATTGGAGATATTGATAGGAGCAGTCACATAGACTCATAATATTTTTTTTGTGTACACACATGCATATATTTTGAATCATATGGGTAGTAAGAAATATTACATGTAATGTGATTACATACAATTATAGAGAGGTCCAAGCTTTGAATCCCCTCATGTATAATTTTTTAGGACAGATGACCTCCTAATAGGCATACAAACTAGGGGCCATCCTTGTGACGACACTCCATGCCAATGGGTGTGGTACGAAGTGACTTGCCACCACTAGTTTTGAGTTTTACACTGTTAAGGTGGGTTCTAAAAAAGGACATGCCTTGTCAGGGTTCCTCATTTCCGAAAACAATATGTACACATGCCTAAGGTGGTATACATATAAATAGGTCATTTAACCAATACTCACATCCTATAGCTATTTTGCGTTAATGTATATCTAGTTTTTATCTTTCGTATGTTTCACTTTCTATAGTAAATATACACAATATATAACACAAGATAGCTACCCGCACAAGTAATATTACATATAAATAGGTCATTTGACCATTACTCGCACATATAGCTATTTTGTGTTAATGTATATCTAGTTTTTATCTTTTGTATGCAGTAAATATACACAATATATATCACAAGATAGCTACTTGCCATAGTAATATTGCATAACCTATATATACTGGATCAAATTTGATTGAATCTTTTAAAGAAAAGGAATATATTTTCACATATAAAGATATTGGAACAAATAATGATATATATTTTTTTGAATAAATGAGTTTCATTTACAATAGCCTTGGAATTGTTAAATTCTAGAGTTATTATAATTTGTGTTTATACAAAACTTGTGATGAAATCAAAATGTAAATAAATTTGAATGATATTTGAAACACTCCTAATCTACTCTTTTGACATCACATCCAACTTGGTGGATCGTACCAAAAGTTTTAATAATAGGAACTTATTATGCCTTATATAAATGGTCGTTTTTTTCATATATACATATTTGTATGCCTTCTAACTCTCATATTGTAAACTTTTAGTAACGAATTATAAATCATACTTAAAAATTTCTTGCACATATTATGTTTACATACATTGTCCATATATATATACATACATATATATATAATGTGTGTGTGTATTTATTCAATTATTATTTATATGTAAAGTATTCTCTTAGTGGAATACAAAATTGTTGTATTATGTTTTGTTGGAATAGTATAGATATATTTGCTTAGTAAAAAAAATATGCATTGAGTAAAAGATAATTATAATAGCTATTACATGTCTTTATGTTGGATAATTGTAAAGACATGATTGACATCAGTAACAGATATTACATTTGAAATTTAAATGTTAAATTTCTGAATTTGATACATTTGATGTGAATAGAAAAAAATGGGTAGCGAAAAAATAATTTAAAACCAATTGTAGTTAGCAAAACCAATAAACATGGCTTCCTATTAAACATGAGATCATGGGTTCTATCCAATTTGCATAGCAATTTTAGAATGGAATCTCAAGTAGGTCCATTAGACACTACTACCCTTACAAGAACACTCCTATCTATAGAGTACGAAATGATCGTTTGGTCCTATGGTTCACTCTGGTGAGGTGTGTACAGTGTGGGTAAATCTCAAAGGATTTCTTGAATAATAAAAGATAAGCAAACCCAAATTAGAATACAAAGTGACTTGGTTATCCTAGTTCGAATATTCTCAAGCTTTGTTTTAATACAAGTTAAAATTGATATTAGAACTAAGATATTATGTAAAGCAGTCTCTTAATATGTTTAACAAAGTGGGAAATTGGTTTAGTGGTTGTGGTTTGCTAAGTTTGGAAAAGTTAAGTTCAATTTTAACAAGGTTTTGAGTGTTCTTTAGACCCACATGATGGTCAAACCACCGGCCCATCAGTCAAATTAGTCTGGCCTGGTTTCAAAAAGTACCAAATCCAACACGACCAATTAAATAGATATAATTAGAAAGCACAACATGAGGTATGAAATTAGATGAAGTATGCACTTAGTGTAGATCTATATGGGAGGATTCCTTGAGATAAAAGTAAGAATGAAACACAAATTAGAATTTGAATTTGATTTGGTTATCTTATTTAAACATAAATTTATGGACGCATAGAACCACTACACTAGGAACACTAAGATATTTTTATTTTGATTGTACCAAAACTTGCAACTTTTGAGGTTTAACTATAGTAGGGGACATTGAAGAGGAAGGTAAAATCATACATAACCTGGACCCACCATTTGTGTGAACATGTATTATTCAAGAGGGAAATTGTATGATAATATATTCATAGTAGAATTTCTTACCCCAAATAAGCTACTGCTAGAAACTAGAATTTCTAGGCAGAAATGTTGAAAAGAATTTAGAATGAAAGTTTCTAGATGACTAATTATAAGGATTGTCATTTAGGTGCTAAATTATTCATTTCTATGGTTTTAGGGTTTGAATTTATGTTTCCATATATTAGTTTAATTTCTTCCAATATTTTTGAATTAGAGTTCATAAATTACATACTTTTAATGATAAAATTTTTGCCTTTGTATACAATGGATTATAGTAGTTATTATATAACACCAAGAACCCAATCATAGTCTTAAATTTGTTTTTACTTCCAAATGATGATGTCTCTTTAAATTATGTTGAATGCATATTTGGAATGTCTAATACTTAGTTAACACACAT
Organism: Alisma plantago-aquatica; assembly: GCA_963693085.1. Taxonomy (NCBI): domain Eukaryota; kingdom Viridiplantae; phylum Streptophyta; class Magnoliopsida; order Alismatales; family Alismataceae; genus Alisma; species Alisma plantago-aquatica. Next base: position 1,266,153,183 of record OY856412.1, on the reverse strand, counting down.
CATACTTGTTAGGTTTGTTTAGTTGTAGTTTTGTGAAGCATATTCTATATTCTTATCGGTTTAAGAATTTAATAACAAATCTATTCATAACATACTACAATGTTATAATCATGATAATTAGTTATAATAAATATGTCCAAATATTTGTATTTGTATTAAGTATGTATGAAACCCTATTATGACGATGGAAGCCATACAAGTTTATATAATTAAACTAGAAGGTCATTAATGCAATGTTGGTAGATTTTGGACTAAATGAAGTAAATATTGGCCAAAATGCAAATTGCCTAAGCACATTAAATGATTTTTATCAACTAACACGACTAAGGCACCTCAACACACCTTTATATCATGTGAAACTAAAATTAAAGGAGGAGTGGAAATATAAGGTGCTTTTGAAGAATTTGTAGCCACTCCATCCTAAATCTTATTCTACTCTAATTCTTAGATCGATAGATGGATTGATAGTAAGATTATTGTATCAACATATTTATATTAAACTAACAAGGATACATACTTATCACTATAGTTTTATTAGAAAATCACAAGAAAATTTTATTTGCACTAAAACATATTGAATCTCATCACAAATCTCCCTAATGTGGAGAATAAAATTGTGAATTAAAGTTGCCACCAAGTGAATGTGGTAAACATTATGCCGTACTTGTGAAAATATTTGAACTTATCTAGATGGAATTATCAAGGCCGGAATAAAATGCAATGATTAAAATTATAGTATAAATACAAGGAAATAAGAATCATTACTATATTTTCCAAGAAAAACTTAGATATTAAAATAGTGGAAACAAAAAATCCCAAATTGACTCTACCAAGGGAGGATAACAAAAAAAATTGTAACCAGTAGATTGGATAAGGTAGTCTCATTATTAAAAGGAAAGGAGTACTTAACCCATGCATCATTTGGTTAGTATAGATAGTTCTCATGCTTGATCAAGAATAGAAAAATCATTTTGGTTTGCTTAAGGTTTTGGGTTAAAATACAAAATGAACAAAAAGCATATATGTTTGTGAATCTATTAGGTATAAATATGACCCTAGTAGAGGTCAAGATATGAATCATATAAGGATCTCTCCTTGTTAAGATACATCTAGATATTTAGGATAGGATTAAGTGATTTTTACTGTGAAGTAGGAAATGGTTTCAACAATCAAATCAATATGGCAATGATCAAGTCAATATTGAGATGATTAGACAAAATTGTAACAAGAGAATCTCTTGTCTCCAACTTAATTATGAATCAAATATAATTTCAAAGTTAGATAACAATACCAAGAAAAATTTTAATATCTTCAAAATTGGAGGATTTGACTTATATATATACATAACACTTGATTTGATAATCAAATTTCGTAAATATAATTGATAGAATAATAAATCCATCCACTTTGTGGCATGGGTGCAACCTATGGCCCAAGTGAGGCCCATGAGACTATTTTCTTTGCAAAATGGCCTTATGGCACAAGTTAAAGAAATAAAAGGACTTCGTGCATAAATAAAAGACAATGGCTTTATGATTTGTTAGACAATTGAAATATGGAATAATGGGCAAGTTTCCAAGAGATTCTAAGATATGATGTGATTTAGATAATTAATGGAGTAGGTATCTAACCATGAATGGCAACACAAGTTTTGAGGCATCAGATAAGAATATCTCAATCTAATTTTTAGTATACTTTATGTTAATAACAAAACTAAGAGAAATCTAGAATTTGGGATAAAAAGGGCTCTTAGTTTGATAATTATAATTTATTTAAGGATATACTTGAAAGACGAGTTTCATTTATTTAATTTATCCCAATAAATTCCACAAATTAGATAAAGGTTGGGAAAGACATTACTCAGTTTCTACCCAAGTTCCATAGGAAAAGGATATTCTTAGAAGCCTATAGAAAATCGTAAAGGATGAGGGACCTACTTGTAATAAGTAAACATTGTTTCGTTATTGGAGATAGAGAAAATGACATCTAGAAGAATTCCTTTAATACATAGTGTTGCCCAATCCAAGATTTAGTTATTAGAAGGTTTCCTCTAAAATTTGAGTCAATTGAAGAAGAGAAGAGAGAGTTATGAATTTACAAGTTTTCCTAAAGTGTACGGTTAACAAAATGATTGTGACATCATTCACATTTATTATAACCCAACAACTTAACCTCGAATCCCTTTAATATCACATGACTCAGAGTCATCAGATCCAAGAATTGATGGTATCCAGTTATCTTCTACCTCTGCTCAAATAAGGAAAGTCGAGTCAAAGTAATGTGTTCCCTACTCGACTCATCTCTCTCTCTAAACCATGTCCACACGTAGAAAAACTTCCTTTAGATTATGGATGTGAAACTGAACCTCCCTGACCATAACTTTCACTAGTTTTGTGCAGGATTGGGACTTTCCCCAATTCTCTATGGAGTCAGAATTCCATTAAAGACCAGTAGGCACCTCTTGCCTATATAATGCCTGAGACCCCTCATCTATGAGGTGAGAGGAAGGGAATGCAATACAAATTACTTGAGGAATTCTTCCCTACTCCCTATTTCACCTAGGAGAGTTTCTTCTATCTTCCCCATCTCTGATCTCAACCTGCCATGACAAATCTCCAGTCAACACCACCTTGGACGTCATACGCCACAAGAAAGGGGTTGCTCGAGGTTGTACGACTAGGGTAAAGATCAGTGGATCCCCTTTTTCTACCATCTAGGATTGGGAAGTGAAATTCAACGTTAAGGTTTACCACATCCATGGTGTGTGAAGGAGCAGATTCACATACATAGAAGGAAGGAGAAGGGGATAGTGGAAATCACCCTTTTACCCCCAAATGAGCATTGTTAGGTAAGGGGAATCCTTTTCCTTCTGACCCTCTTTTTTGTCCCTACCATGCAACGAGATGGCACAAACTGATTGGCTCGACCCTAGACCCACGACGGGTTGAGTGTATAGAAAATCACTAATGTTAAGTCTCCTTATTGGCCTAGATGAAATTATCTTGCAATTAACGCTACTAGTTATTGGTAACTCGAAAAACAACAAAAGTATATACCAAATTGATCGAGAAAATGAGAGGAATATGAATAAAAAGGATTCAAATCATGATCGCCATCATAGTTAAAAAAGTACACTGGATACATGTTTAATAAGTGGATTAAAACATGAAAATCTTAGATTCAGATATTAAAGAGTAGACAAGGTTAAAAATATTTCCTTTGGTGTTATTATCTGATGTTGTTAAATATAATGGGAATCTAAAGTGGGTGGTGATGATAAATATGTTGTATAATAAGGCTTTCTAAAGTGGATAACCATATATATATATATGTATCTATAATTAGGGTTTCGAAGCTAAAGATCATAACTCGTGATAATCTTGGTGAACTTATTATGATCTAAGTGTTCATTATGAAAGCATTTGTTGGATATAATAGTTATGATTTCACTTAATGTTTGATATGGAATGGAACTAGGGTTAATACCCTTATTCCTTATCCAAACCCAAGACAACCATAAATATTACATTAGGACCTGATAGGGATTAATTTGAACAATGATTTAGTGACACTTTAGGATATACATACATGCAGATTAAATGTTGATTTCTTGAATCTACTGATTGGATTGCTTGAACATACTTGAAGTATATACTGCATGATATATGTATGGTTCTATAAGAGGTACGTTCTTACGATTATGACTACTTGCAATATCGATTGTTGGTGTTTTCCATGGATTTCTTGTGGATTGTTGAAATAAATTGTTGGATGTTATTTACATTTTTTCAATTATAATGTCATTTTGAGTATCACATAAAGTAATTTATCATATTCTGAACCCTAAGATGACATGTATAAAGGGGTGATTCACATGAGCCTGGATCAGACAAAGATCATTCCCAAGATAGCATGTCAAGTGTGGGTTAGAATATGTAATGAAAATTCCATTTCTTATTTTCAAGTAATTGATTGATTATATGTTGTTACACTACTTGGACACTTTCGCAGGTACACCACGTACAATAAAGCAATATATCGTTCACATTTTGTTTTACGTTGTTTTAGGTAATGCACTATATGAAGATATCAAGACATGATAAACCATATGAATTCAAATGAAGACATTAAAGCAAAGTTAAGGAGGATTATTTAAATACTTCTTCTTATATGTACTAGTTCCATGTTAGAAATCTATGTAACTCCTTAAAGGAGCATCATTGTATATCTTGTATGCAATATTTATAAAATAATGGAAATTATTTATTATGATTTGTTAAAATTTGGATCTTGGGAATTTTAGGTAATGGCTCTCATATTTAAGATCCTTCCTTAATTGGGGGACAATGAAAAGTGAGGTCGTTACATTTGGTATCAAAGGCCCAAAATTTTCAAACAATATTTAATAGTTTATAATTTCAAGTAATATGTAGAAATATAATGAAAATTATTAAGGCATGACCTGACGATAATGTTGTCCAGAAAGGATCATGGTTTTGGGGGCTGGCAATATTTTCCTCCGCACCTTTAAGTTGGTATACAAGGATCCTTAGCCAATTTGATACATGCCTATACATAACCTAGGGTTTTCTTGAAGCAATGTTTCCTCTAAATCTTCTCATCTCTAATTGTATCCACTTCTCATCCTCTTGCTTAATAAACCCTAAAAGATACTTCCCTTCTCATCTCAAGATAGGGTTTTTGAGAAGAAGTAGGATTAAGGCATCTCCACCAATTAATAGACACATAATGTGGAAATTATGATAAAGTAAGGGAAAATAGTTTTTTGGGTTTTTCCTTACAGAGGTAAACCCTATATGGAGCTAGGTTGGCTTAGGAAAACCATGTGTGGGTCGTGGAATTATAAAAACCCTAAGGTGTAGGGCGTGGCCCCTAACCCTAATCCTGGGAAATGGGAGTAGTCTAGGTGAGATAGTAATCCTACCCATATGAACTCTAATTAGAAAAAAAGTGACTAACAAAAATCCAAACGAGTTTAGGTGACCCAATCTCCCATGCATGCTTATAGGTGTATAAATTCATGCATGATGCATGTGAAAGGTTCTAGATATACATATGGAACAGAGGCAATCAATGGTTACAAAAAATGAACATATGAAACCCTCAATTCAACTTTTAGGGTTGGTATTCTGACCTGGGGTGGGTCAACCCAAGAATGGGACAAGGACCTATGGGGGAGGAAAACCCTAAGCCCATCGAGTAGGTTGTGTCTAGAGAGCCTAACCTCCTCTTGTGAGTCATGAAAGCAGCCTAGGTTAGGATCTTCCTTAGAAGGGCGAGTTAACCAATCAGTTTAAGAATTGAGGTAACGCTGAATGCCACCTAGAATGTGAAGGATTAAGTAAGAACATACATCCTTTAAACCCAAGTATGTCATCTCTGAGGGATACAAAGAAAAGTCACTAAAAAAGTGGTTGACTATATGTGACCAAGCTTGGAAAGGAAGGTCACTAAGAGGCCACGCCTAAAAAGGAAGGTCGTCATAAAGACCAAGCTTGAAAATGAAGGTCACTAGAGGCCAATCCACAAAACGAAGACTGGCATAAAGACTAAGCCCAGAAAGGAAGGCCATTAAGAGGCCAAGCCCAGAAAGGAAGTCCACCATAAATACCAAGCCTGGAAAGGAAGGTCACTAAGAGGCCAATCCCTAAAAGGAAGGCCACCATGAAGACCAAGCCCAGAAAGGAAGGTCATCAAGAGCCCAGGCCCTGAAAGGTAGGCTACCATGAAGACCAAGCCCAGAAGGGAAGGTCTGTATGAGCCCAATGCAAGGACATAAAGTAAATAATGTATAACCTAAGAGATGGAGCAAATCTGGGTTAAATAATTACATAAGAAAATAATGTGCTAAAAAATTGTTAAAGTTGTGATATTCCAATAAACCCTATGTAGGGTAGAGCCCTATGTAAATCCTAAGGTGTAGGGAGGATTAAAGGTAATAAGACATATGAGGTTAGGAGGTGATCATATTAAATAGATAAAGAATATAATATTATAGAATTTAGAGATTAACATGATATTCAGAGGAACATGTAAAAGTAACAACACATAAATAGTCAATTTCTCCTATCGCATTATATACCAACTATAAATTACAAGAAACAAGGATAGGGTTATCACCCATGTGAATCGTTGTGTTACCCTAAAAAATATGATACACGATTGAATTACATCTTTTATTAAGTGTTGGGGAGTTTGAGACATACCACTCAAACTTTCAACTGACCACTACAAATGCTTTGTTTGGTAAAGCGGTGTGATTGCCCGGGCACTGATGGGGCAAGGTCGGGCAGGTTACAATCTCTTGCAACTATTGTTACCAAACACAAGATCACCCACCACTTTGAATTTGTATTGTTTTTAATTTTGAGTATCATTCAACGACGACTTTTTCTCACTGGACAAAAATCTTTTGGTGATTCATCTCATTGCACCATAGCGTTGGCTCACCAATCGCTTTGCCAAACATTGTAAAAGTTTCAATCAATTCCATACAAGATATAGGAGAGACAAAATACTAAGATCTCTTCCTCTTAGTCAGTACGAGTCCTCCATAATGACATATCAGTCAAGCTGCAAATACCCTAGTCTGCCCTTGATATACAGGTCACAACACTAAGAACTAGGGTAATCAACATTATCATATGAGGTACAACCGCATTGTCCTTAGTCACATCACATATACATATAATCATTCATTTGAGATATGGACACGACCTTTATCCATATCTTGGGATTAGGAAGACAAGGATACACACTCCCTACACTTTCATATACTCAACAGTATATGAATCTGAGTTTCCCTTATGGAATACTCGTTTTGCTATCCATCGAATCCTTATAGTGGAATATCTCTATGGCACAAGGAACTACATGATTAGGGTTTTACTTGATTAGTTATTTTCCATTAGGTGAGTTTAGTCTGCATCATTCAAGTTACATACATTTCTACAAAACCATTGGTATATAACAACTCCAGAAGATATAAACGTATGTGATATATTCCTTGTCACAACATCATAGGGTATTATCCCCTTGTCCATAATAAACATGATTACACCTCCACCAGGGATCAAACCATGCCCAAAGGTCATTTAGACCATTCCCATAATCTCCTGCAATAACATCATTATCTTTCAACACTTTTAGAGAGTTATACCAATCATCAACACACTTGTTGTATACAGATTTAGCATAATATTGCATCAATAATAAGATCTATGATGTTCTCAAGAGTAACATAATAGGGTTATCATTAACATTATGAGAGTATCCTTCATCATAACAACATAAAAAGGAAGATAGGTATATCTAACCATCACTACTTTAATACTTTTAAATTAGGTTTAACAAGGTAGATTGTGTTAATGTTACAAATCAACACTCAAGGGTAATCTATCTGTTTGTACACACACTTAAGAAAAAGAATAAACCCTAGTACCTAGCATCTCCATCAGATTATGGATGCCTTTAGCCAAAACACAAATATCAAATCATGTGCTTCAAATAGAAACCATTGGATCATGCTCTTTTAATACAAACCATTGGATCATGTGCTTCTAACACAAACCATCAGATCATGTGCTTCTAACATAAACCATCAGATTTCAAATAGACAAAACCATCAAATCATGCACCTATAGAAACCATAGTTCCTTGAGCTTAGTTTTAGGTTATTCCAAAGAGTAGTAGGACCATCAATTGTGATCATTGATCCAACCATCACTTGAGAGAATTAGGTGAAATCAGATCTTAAAACCATCATTTGATAGGGCTAGAGAAACCATCATTTATCAAAGCTAGAAGAACCATCTTTTGTGAACATAGGCCAGCCATCAGATGTTAACAATAGGTGGACCATTGGTCGGACAAGCTAGGTAATCCATCATTTGTGAAATCTAGTCAAACCATCGATTGTGAAGCTAGGTAAAATCAAATCTTCTACTCTAAGTGAAAATCTTCAATTCGAGTGCACAAGGAACCATTGACTCATCCACTAGATGAGAGAATCAACTTAGGTATCAAACATGACCATCAATTCTTGGATAAAGCATAACCATCAAATTTGAGGCACAAGTAAAACCAACAGAGTGGTAAGTAAGAACACACCACAATCCTCACAAGTGGTCAAAACATCGAGTCATGAATCAAAAGGGAAATCAGATCATAACACATAAGGAAAAGCCATCATTTCTAGTAGATAAAACCATCTACCTCAACAATCATGCAAGTTTTAGGAAACATACATGAAGGGAATATCATACACAATATGTACGGGTAGTTTATCTACACAAAAACTTCTACATATGCTCAAACCTTAGTCAAAGAATCATCTTTATACTTGTTACTATGTTTTTAGAACAAGATAAACATATCGTAGCTTAAGGCACTACTACAGAACCTACCTTTAGAAGGCCTTTAGTGTCGGTTTCTAAGCGACACCTATGTGGGCGACACTAAAAGCTCACCCATTACGCGTCGGTTCCAAAACCGACGCCCAAACTCTTCGCGCGCCACCGAAATCGTGCATGTTCCCTGTGGCGCGAAGGTATAGGTGTCGGTTATTAGATAATAAACCGACACCATATACCTTCGCGCCACAGAAAGGGCGCCATCTTGGCCACTATCAGCGTCGGTTATTAGATAATAAACTGACGCCATATACCTTCGCGCCACAGGAAACAGGCGTCGGTTATTTATATAAAACCGACACTATAACTTTGTGTGTCGATGTTATACAAATAACCGACGCCTATTGTTTTGTTTTTTTTCTATCAGTCTGCAGACCTGTTGTGGCTGGTCGCAGGATGAGAAACCTACAGTTAACTGTAGGTTTTACGACATCCATTGATATCAGCCAACAACAGGCCACAAACCTGCAAATTTAACAACAAAAATATTCACACATGCATTTAGCAATACAACCTGCAGTTCCATTTTATTTTCACACATTTAGAAACATTCATGTAGCTAGCAATATGTAGTTCCATTCATTCACATTCACACATGTAGAAACATTCATATAGCAACCAACACTTTCATTCATTTTCACTCAGACACATGTAGAAACATCTAGACGTGTAGAAACATTCACACATATATTATAATTCAGAAATTCATTTACAAAATATAATTCTTTAGTCATTATTCGCTATCAACATCCTAATTATATTTTAAAACCCCCACCATTTGTATGGTTGTTGCCCATTCTTCTCTTACTTCATTTAATTCTCCCATCATATAGGGAGCATGTACATCTGGTAAGTCTGTTCCTGTAGTGGGGTCAGCTTTAAACACCTGTAAAGAGAATGATGTATATATATAATTAATGAGATATAAATAAGATTGATATATTTCATATTATCTAATGAGACTATATAATACCTGAGCAATACAATTGATGTCCATACAACATGACAGACTAATACATATATAGTACATAACAACAACAGTGTCGAATTTACATACAACACTAGCTTAGTACATATATAGTGGGACTTATAAGGTGACAATCCCACCTGGTAAAACAGGTTACCGACAACTACATGTTACGACTGGGAGGTCGTGATTCAGCAACCGTATGCATTAGCAGGAGGACAAATAGATCACCATATGTTTGTCCTCCTGCTAATGCATACGGTTGCTGAATCACGACCTCCCAGTCGTAACATGTAGTCGGTAACCTGTTTTAGCAGGTGGTATCGTCACCTTAGTCCCACTATATGTACTAAGCTAGTGTTGTATGTAAATTCGGTGCTGCTGTTGTTATGCACTATATATGTGTTAGTCTGTCATGTTGTTATATGAATATGAAGCACTTGTGTGTGCTGCACTTTATGTATTGTATCTGTATCCTGCTTCTCTTCATTGGGGCTTCTTCCTGCATATCGTGCATATCCTGCATAGCTATGTCATGGTCGTCCTGCATAGCCTTCTTCCTATATTTATTTTTCAAAGAGAATACAAACAAAAATTATTAGTGTAGAGTTAGTGAAATACTTATCAATGTCTAGAATTGGAATCGATCAAGAACCTATTCTCAGCATCGCGTATGTAATCTCGGATGAGATTGGTCCTATAGTTCTTTAGCACCCTCCCACAATGTTTAGCATTTGTATTAACTAGAAGATAATGAAACATCAAATCAGAAAATGATATTGATATTAAAAAAGTAAACATTTAGCTTCAATAAAAAAATATAAACATGCATGCCTCTAAAATTGTGATCTTTTATCAATTAACAATCCTTCATTGTGATCTCCGCGCACATATAAGTCATCATTAGCTTCAATATTTTGTGGAGTTGGCAACCCAACTGAGAATGGACTGGAGTCATCATATTTATCATAGTACTCTTCTTCATCTATAGGATCTTCAATGAACTATCTTTTACCATGAAGAACAACCGACCATTTATCATTTGCAGGATCATCGATATAAAATACTTGTTTCGCCTGTGATGCCAATATGAATGGTTCAGCCTTCTCGCCAATCTTTTCAAAGTTCACTAAAGTGAAACCCAATTCATCCACTATAACTCCTTTGGTGTTATCAACCCAATTACATTTGAAGAGTGGAATTCTGAAATCTATGTAGTCAAATTCCCATATCTCTTCAATGACACCGTAATATGACATTTTAGCTTCACGTGGACTCTTATCCTTTGCACTTGCAAAAAACATAGTCGATGCTTGAAGGGTGATCCCACTATTTTGGACGACACTCTTATCATCTTGGCGCTTTGTGTAATATGTGAATCCATTAATGTCATACCCTTCATAAGACATAACAGTCAACTTTGGTTTAAAGGTGAGGCATTTGATAGTTTCAGTAATATCATCTGGTGTTTGAGATAGTTGATGTAAGACTTTATCTTCAAACCACTTAATAAAAGTCTTGTTATGCTCTCTAGCAAGCCACATTGTATTGGCTCAAGGATATTGTCTTTTGATGAAATTGGTATGTTCCTTGATATAAACGTTCACTTCGTCCATGTTGTGTAAAATATATAAATGACCTTGTTCCAACTACTCACGGCTGATTACTTTCACACGTGATCCCAAAATTCCTTTGCCAAATAGCTCGGCAATATTCTTGTCATTATCAGGAGTGGCATTACCACTGAGAAAGTCATTGCAGAAATCCATAACATCTCTCAACACATAACCTTCAATAATACTCCCTTCAGGCCGATAACGGTTTCGAACATCACCTTTAAAAACGCTCATGTATCGTTCAAAGGGATACATCCAATGCAAGAAAACCGGTCCCAAGATTTTTACTTCCCTAGTCAAGTGGACAACAAGATGTATCATGATATCAAAGAACGAAGGAGGGAAATACATCTCAAGCTGACATAGGGTAACAACCACTTCTCTTTGCAAATTATCGAGAGTCTCATGGTCAATAACTTTGCTGCAGAGACTGTTGAAAAAGAAACAAAGTCTGGTGATTGCAAACCTTACATGCTTTGGCAATATAGATCGAATTGCCACGGGCAATATTTGTTGCATTAGAGTGTGACAATCATGAGATTTAAGACCTATCAACTTCAGATCTTTCATTGATACCAATCTACAGATGTTGGATGAGTAACCATGTGGCACCTTAACATTTACCAAGCATTCACAAAAAGCTTTCTTCTCTTTTCTAGACAACGTGTAACAAGCGGGAGGTAAGTATGTTCTTTTATTACCCATTTCACGTAATTCTGTTAATTCTGACCTTATTCCCATTTCACGTAGGTCCAGTCTGGATTTTATCCCATCTTTAGTCTTACCTGGTATATTTAACAGAGTACCAATGATGTTATCACAGACATTTTTCTCAACGTGCATTACATCGATACAATGTCTGACTGTCAAAGAACTCCAATAAGGAAGATCCCAAAATATTGACTTCTTCTTGAATGAAGAATTGTCACTCCGTGTAGTACATTGTGATCTCTTACCACATTCATTGACAAAGTCTTTTATTCTTTCATAAACAACCTCCCCTGGTATAGGTTTAGGTGCACTGCATTCCTCATTCAATCCATTGAATGCTTTGCGCTTCCTACGATACGGATGGAATTTTGGAAGAAACCTTCGATGACCGAGATATACATTCTTACCGCCATGTTTTAGTCTTGTTGAATCAGTGTTCTCTTCACATATAGGACACGCTTTAGCTCCTTTGACACTATATCCAGACAAATTCCCATATGCTGGAAAGTCATTAATAGTGCAAAACAACATAGCATGCAAATGAAATGTCTCTCTTCGTGAATCATCATAGGTCATCACACCTTCACCCCAGAGTTTCTTTAAGTCATCAATCAGAGGTTCAAGATAAACATCGATGTCATTTCCAGGTTGTTTAGGGCCCGATATCAACAACGACAGCATTCCGTACTTATTTTTCATACACAGTCAAGGAGGAAGATTGTATATAACAAGCATGACTGGCCAAGTGCTGTGTTGGCTGCTCAATGTCCTGTACGGATTCATCCCGTCTGTACAAAGCCCAAGTCTTAGATTCCTAACTTCTTCACCAAATTCAGGGTACAATACATCAATCTTCTTCCACTGTGGGGAATCAGACGCATGTCGTAGGATCCCATCATTATTTTTCTTAACATCTGCATGCCACCTCAAATTCTTCGCATCTATCGGATTGGCAAACAAGCATTGAAACCGTGATATTATAGGTAGATACCACATCACCTTGGCCGGAGAACCAGTTTTGCACTCCCCCGAAGTCATCAATTTATACCGTGACGCACCACATTTTGGACAATCTTTCAAATCTGCATAGTCCTTTTGAAATAATACACAATCATTAGGGCATGCGTGTATCTTCTTGGCATCCATTCCCATTGGGAACAACAATTTCTTTACCTGGTATGTTGAGATTGGCAGCTCGTTTCCTTCAGGAAGCATTTCTTTCAACAAAGACAACAATGACGTGAAGCTTTTGTCGCTCCATCTACTGTTAGCTTTCAACTTATACAATCTCAACACAACGTTAAGCTTCGTAAACTTAGTACAACCTGTGTATAACGGCATCTCAGCATCATGCACAATGTTTCTAAAAATGGGAGGTGGATCGGTGTGCTCAACCCCACAACTATCCAGCATCGCATCAATGATGTCTACTGGAACTGGTTCATTCACATCTACGTCATCATAGGAAATTTCTTCTTCCACACAAGCACTGCTATCGACATCCACTGGTTTCGGGTTTGAAATCTCTCCATGCTAGTGCCATTCTGTATAGCCTTGTATAATCCCGTTGCGCATGACATGAGTTTTGATTTCGTCACCAGTGTTGACTTTCAAGTTGTTACCGCAATGCCTACATGGACAGTAAAACCTATCTCCAGGTTGTTTCCTATGTTCCTCGGCAAATCTAATGAACTGGTCAAGACCAGAAATAAACTATGGGGTGCAGCAATTGCGAATGGACATCCATGATCTATCCATTCTATGATCAAAGAGAAAACAAGTATATATTAGGACAAGATTAGGGTCTAGGGTTAACAAATACATGTGATGTCATTATTATATATAATAAATGTGTACCACCTATCCATTCTTGAACACCTAATCTCACTAGTAAGTGTATAATGTGTATTGGGTTTTCAAGAAAATTTCGGCATCATTTCCCCGCTGTTCTCCAAGTACATATGTACTTAGAGAACAAATGGGGAAATGCTGCCGAAATTTTCTTGAAAACCCAATACACATTATACACTTACATCCTAAGCGAGATTAGGTGTTCAAGAACAGTCCCAAACCGGGGACTATCCAAGATTTACTCCTAATGAGTAAATCTTGGACGGGTTTCTAGGCCAACAAATAATGTGTTGTCATTCTTATACCTAAAATCCTAATTCTTCAAGTTAGGGTGATTATTGATGTCTTTAAAAGCATGATTGGCAATTTAGGGAAAAGTTCATGATTTACATTCCAAGCATGTCACATGTGTGCATTACAGTTCATCATTAAGCAAGATATAAGCAAGTATGTCATATTAAAATAGACTATACAATATGAGAAAATAGTAGTGTAATCATGCAAATGGGAACATTCATGGGAACACACACTTCAGTTATAAGCATTCATGTAGCAACTTTCAGTTCCATTCATTAATCTCTTTTTACATCCACACACAGGGGTGTACCCCTAAACAATAACTAAACAAAGGGGTTGGTGTACCCCTAAACATGTGCATAATTAAAAAAACTATTAATACAGACAAGTCTAGAGAGATAGACAACTAAATACTACACCAACATGGTCCCGCATCAATAACTTCTTTTTGATGATGAAGCTGTGTCACGAAGCTCCTCACTGTATTTAGACGAATCTGAACTGACAGGGGCCTCAGATTCAGATTCGTCCGAGCTGATATGCGACGTCGTGCGCTCATACCATAGTAGATGATCGGGGGTCTCGCAGTTGCTGTTGGTTATCCAAACTTTGATGGAATTATGGCCAACTGGACGGAGAAAAAGCCTGTTGCAACGGACCACATGCATCTCTCCAATCCAATCACGCCAACCGGATTTTGATACAAGATTTCCCACCAAATCATACTCAACCTCGATAACATGTGAATAATTGCCAAAAGTTATGGTCACTTTACCAGGCATGTAGTGTCTTCCTTTTAGAAAATGCCAATGTTTGGGTATGACCAATTGGTTTAAGGAACGATCATCTAGGATGATGTCCAATTGTTCTTCAATAGGGAACGTTAACATTGACATCGAGGCCCAGTTCATAGTGACTGTTATGGGTGGACAGAGACTGCACAATATTAGTATTAACAAAGTGTAAGTACATATAACGATGTTATATATTTTCAGAAAAAGTTGTATAACATCAGTTAACCTTTTGTTGCTTGTCATAACCAACTTTATTGTAGTAGACATGATAGCTTGAAAAGAAGTCTACATATGTACTTAGAGAACAAACGAGGAAATGCTACCGAAATTTTCTCGAAAACCCAATACACATTATACACTTACATCCTAAGTGAGATTAGGTGTTCAAGAACAGTCCCAAACCGGGGACTATCCAAGATTTACTCCTAATGAGTAAGTCTTGGACGGGTTTCTAGGTGCTTACTAAAATAGAACCATTATATGGAACTAATCCTACATTATACACATACTTTTCCTGAGTAAGATAATGTGCACTTCATGGAATTATTAAGATCTGAATATATATAAGTTGTTTCTACCTACTTTGATGGGATTTTATAACATTCGAGTCTTCCATTTAAGGCATTAGATGCATATATTGCAGTCCATTGTGTTGAGATAAGAATCCCATGTGATACACACGATTGAGAATCTTTCACGATACTAGGAAAATACACAACTAGATATTCATTTAGGTGTTAGACATTCATTTAGGTGTTCATGATAACTCGTAGGTATGCACAACTATAAAACAATAGACTTGTCACACATAAAACACCCTATACAACTATAAAACAAAAAAAGCATTAAGATATGCATGATACAATAACTATTTTGCATCACATTACAGCAGACTTATCATTGATACCTTACTAACTGATTTCCACATTTACATATCATCACTTGATCAAAATTACATGTATTGTATATACAATAGAGGATTCAACTCAGTAGAAGCACAAAATCAGTACCTAAACCCTAAACACAAATAAGTAAATAACTTAAAAAAAAAACACCCAGCAGCTGCTTGGGCATGCCTTGGCACCGCCCAAGCACCCGTCGGAGTAGAGGAAGAAGGAAGAAGGTAGGGCGGGCGGGCATACCTTGAGGGAAGAGGAGAGAAGCGGCCGGAGCACAGCAACCACCGGCGGAGGCGCAGGCAAAGAGAGGAGAAGCGCCGACGAGGACACGGAGCAGCGGCGGCGAGGGCACGGAGCAGCGGCGGCGAGGGCACGGAGCAACGGCGAGGGCACAGAGCAGGAGCACAGACGGCCGCCGGTGAGAATAGAGGGTAGGATCAGGAGAAGGAGCACGGCCGCCGGTGAGCACGAAGCAGCGGCGAGGGCAGGAGCACGAGCATGGCAGCGGCGGCGGAGGAGCAACGACCGGCGGGGGCGAGCAAGAAATCGCCGGACCTAACTAAAATCGGGAATGAAACTGGGAAAGGGGGAAGAGTCGCTCGCGCTGGTGAGATATTAAGTTGACAATAAGTGTCGGTTATTCACAATAACCGACAACTAAACCAACAATGTCGGTTCTTTTCCAACAACCGACGCCTATACTAGATTATAGTCGTCAGTTTTTAAGTAAAAGACAACCGACAACTATTCCTGTCCTGCGAATAATCTTTGATCGTCGGTTATTCATTTATAAACCGACGCCATATGTGAAATTTTGGAGGTAATTTTTTCGCTGGAATTTTGGTTTTGGCGGTTGATTTTAGGTGTCGGTTGTTTATTAATTAACTGACACTTAATAAAAGTGGTACCCGTGTCTGTTCGACCTTCACAGATTGTATGTCGGTTTATGTTATAAACCGACACTGTAGAGTTTAGGTGTCCATTTATGTATACAACCGACACCTTGAAAAGTGACTTTATAAGCCATTTCTGTAGTAGTGAGGGTAAGCAAGAAACATGAAGAAACTTATATAACTTGCCTCAAGGAAGATGATGAAGGTCCAAATAGTAAGTTATCTCGAAAAAGAGAAGAGAAACCCTAACGTTTTCTCTCCAATGCTCAAAGCTAGCTCCCTTCTTCAAGAACAAGGAGATCTAAGGAAAAAGAGAAGAAAGTGTAGGGAAATATGGCTATAGAGCAACTAACGGAAACAAAAACATTATCTACCATGTTCCCCATAATCAATGGATCATGTAAATTACTATAAGATAGGAAGGATACTTTTGAGGATATACCTGGTCCAGGATCAAGTACAACAACATCTCCTTGTTGTCGTAGATGCACAACAGTCTTCTAGTTGCACTTGGACTCATCTGATTGTTGCACCTCCTGGTCTGCACGATGGACTACAGCCTCGAACGTCATTTCCTGTAGCAGCTCCTCTCTCAATAAACTGTTGGTTGATGTGGTATTCTAGCGGCAGACAACAACCTCCTGCCTGTAGATAATTCCACACGGACCACCTATAACTCATTTTATCCTACTAGAATGGACAAGAAGGAGTCATCCCTTCTGTTGGTGTATGAGTCACCAACTTTCTCTTCCACAACAATGATCTTAGTTGTTCTCTCCCTTTCTATCCCTCCCTAGTTGGGTAGGACATGCTTGGGATCTCTTGGTTATCACAACCAGAGAGAACAACAATTGTCAGAGCAACTGACTCTCAATTGTTTGTGTTGTGTTCTAGGAAGCCCCCAAAACCCCTCTATTAATAGTAGAGGCCAGGGTCATGGTTCTCAATCAATGCAGGAGTGGAAGGGACCAGAAGATCTTGAATTTTTGCAACCTGCAACCACCCAAATGTCTATCTAGTGAGCTAGACAGTCGTCTGGCATGTGAGATGGTCATCTTACACTGTGACACAACCGTTTCTAGTTTCCCAAATGCATACAAAATTGGAAATTCATTTCCCATTAATGTCAAACATCAATTCCTTGTACAACAAGTAATGTGCAACCAAAATGAATCAGAGAAAGTGCCTAGAACCTTCCTCTGGATGAACCAGGTAGTCTCCCCCATGTGAGACAGCCATCTCTCTCACCTAGATGATTTTCTGGTGAGCCAAGCCAAGCCGGTCGGTTCAACCCATAGCTAATTTCAACTCAAATCTTCTTGGCTCTCAAACTCCCATCTCAACCCTTGAGACGACCGTTTGGCACTCTAGACGGCCGTCTCACCCTGTGATATGGACGTCTGGTAGTGTAGCCAGCTAATATGCTATGTGAATCAATTACCTAAACACTTTAGTAATTAATTCAATCATTATTCAAGATTAAACTCCTCTTCTAGGTCGAGACCTATGTGTGTGACCCTATATGTTCCATATCACGTTGGCACTAAATGTCCATAACTAACTTATGACATCACAAGCAAAGAGTGGTGCTTAGTCACACATCAGTGCTACCCAAGTGAATGGAATGTTGGGAAAAACTTCAACCTAAATCTGTGTATGGTGCTACAATGCTTGTATAGTTCCTTTGTCACTGATATCCAGATTGAACTCAAGGAATGGAGTAGTCACCCTCTTAAACATTCAATCTTGTTTCTTGAACCAAGAGTAGACTATCTGAGATATATGTAAGCTCAATATCACATATTGACTCACATGTGCATGTCCATGCATTTCTCAATCACGCGAATCAAGAGGCCTAGGATATCATACTTCTATAGGAGGGACAAATCACATCTATATCACTCATAGTCAGTTCCCATTTGTCATAGTCACCCAATCATCACCGTTATAACAACCCATATTTTAGGACTGCGCTTGATGATGTCAAAGCATACCAAACAACATGTGATGAGTGTAGTGATTTTAGGTCTAAGAACCACAACCACCACCACCATTGTGAGAAATGACTATGACTACCATGGTAATGGTTTCCATGTGTCAGTCTCACAGTGGGTCTGTTCGATACATTGTTGTCTAACATGTATCTATGTGATTGGTTTGATATAGCCATATCATGACTAATGAGTCTCTGTCATCAATTCACACTCTGATGTTATGTGTCATTATTGTCTACCAACCTTCCACAATAACAACCGATCAGGGACTTAATTAGAATATAAATGTGTACTCTTAACATCTGTATGATCTCATTATTCCAAGTCATGTACTTAAAACATACATCATTGAGTAATATTATTATCTAGACATTTATAATATTACATCATTATCTCATAACTGAATTAAACATAATAAATTGGAATCTTGCCTTTATTTATTATTCAAATCAATTACAAATATGCCATTAAAATCATCACATGATTGTCTCTCTGGGCATACATACCAACAAACTCCCACTTGCACTTAGAGCCAATCACTCACGAATCTTCTTTTGAGTGACTTAACATGACCATCATGCTTCTGCTGTGAAAATGCCTTTGTCAAGGGATAAGAAACATTGTTCTCATTTGGTACTTTGCAAATCTTTACATCTCCTCACTGTAGGATCTCTTGTATGATATGATACCACCTTTTTATATGCTTTGAATGATGATGCGCTCTGGGTTCCTTAGCTTGTGCAATAGCTCCATTGTTTTCACAATACAACTTGATTGCATCGTTGATGCTTGGAACGACCCCAAGTTCTGTAATGAACTTCTTGATCCACACAACCTCCTTTGTTGCATTCGATGCAGCAATTTACTCAACTTCTATCGCATAATCCACAATTGCCTCTTATTTGAACTCTTCCATCTTACAACTCTATTGTTTAGGAATAACACAAATCCTAATTGTGATTTGTAATCATCTTGATCAGTTTGGAAGCTTGCATTGGTATAACCCTTTACCACCAACTCTTCCTCTCTGTCGTAGCCTAAGAACTGATATTTAGTCCTTCTCAAGTACTTGAGGATGTTCTTCATGGTTATCCAATGAGAATCACTTTGATCTGACCAATATGCTCTCATGCTCAAGGCATATGAGACGTCTAGATGGGTACACAACATTGCATACATGATTGGTCCAATTGCTGAGGCATTTGGAATCAAACTCATGTGTTCCCTTTCTTCACAAGAATTGGGACATCGAGCTCTAGAGTTGGGGACACCATGACACACATGCATGTGTCCTCTCTTTGAGTTCTCCATGTAGAACTGCTTCAACACTTTGTTAATTTATGTGCTCTGACTTAGTGAAATAAGCTTCTTTATCTATCTCTATAGATCTTTATCCCCAAGATGTAGGATTCTTCTCCCAAGTCTTTCATAGAAAACATATTTCCAAGCCATGTCTTTACCTTTTGTAAGGTAGGGATGTCATTCCCCATCAATAGTATGTCATTTACATAGAATATGAGGAATGCTACTATTCTCCCACTAACCTTCTTGTACACACAAGGTTCATCTTCATTTTGAATAAAGCCAAATTCTTTGATTGTCTCATCAAAATGAAGATTCCAACTCTGAGATTATTGCTTCAATCCATAGATTGACCTTTTAGCTTATAGACTATATTTGCAAACTTTAGATCTACAAAACCCTTAGTCTGTTTCATGTACACATCCTTAACTAGATTCCCATTAAAGAATGCAGTTTTAACATCCATTTTCCAAATGTCATAGTCATGATAAGCTGCAATAGCAAGCATGATCCTGATGTACTTAACCATGGCCACCGAAGAAAAGGTTTCTTCATAGTCAACACCTTGAACTTGTTTGAAACCCTTTGCAACCAATCTTCCCTTATAGGTTTGAACTTTTCCATCCATGTCGGTCTTCTTCTTGAAGACCCACTTGCACCCTATGGGTTTTACCCTTTAGGTTGATCCACCAAAGTCAATGCTTTGTTGGTATACATGGATTCCATATTAGATCTCATGGCCTCAAGCCATTTCTTAGACTCTGGTCCCTCAATACAATATTTATAGGATATTGGCTCATCATCTATAACCAATTCACTACCTTCTTAAGTCACAAGATATCCAAATCTTTCAGGCTCAAGGTGTGTCCTATTAGATATATGAGGTTCCTGTGTAACTTGAGGAATTTGAGATTCCACAACACCTTGTGATTCTCTTTGTTCCTCTTATTCATCTATCGGTTCTATGTTTTCTTGTCGTTCTCAAATATCTTCGAGTTCCACTAGCCTCCCACTGATTCCCAAGGAAATAAAATCCATTTCAAGGAATATAGCATTTCTAGAAATAAACACTTTGTTCTCAGATGAATTATACAAGTAGTATCCCATGGTTTCTTTTGAATATCCAACCAAATAACATTTTTTAGATCCAGGGCCAAGCTTTTCAGGAAACATTTTCTTGACATAAGCTTTGCACTCCCAAATCCTCATAAAAGGCATTTTGGGATGCTTCCCATTCCATATCTCGTGTGGTGTCTTTTTGAACAGATTTAGATGGTACTCAGTATTGTGTAAATGTGATAGTTTCTAGATCATACCCCAAAAGGTAATTGAAAGGTTGGCTAAACTCATCATCGATTACACCATATCCAGTAATGTGTGATTCCTTCTTTCTGACACACCATTATGTTGTGGTGTTCCATGTGGAGTCCGTTGGGATACAATTGCATGGGCTTCGAGAAGGTTCTCAAACTCTTTGTTTAAGTATTCTCCACCTTGATCAGAACAAAGTACGTTAATACTTTTACCAAGTTTGTTCTATACTTCATTCATAAACTCCTTGAACTTTTCAAGAGTTTCTGACTTATCCTTCATTAAATAAACACAGCTATACCTATTGAAGTCATTAGTGAAGGTAATGAAGTACATATACCCACCTTTAGCAATTTTTCTAAAAGGTTCGCACACATCAGTATGTATGAGTCCTAATAGATCACTATTCCTTTCACTGTTTCCAGTGAAATGGGTCTTAGCCAACTTGCCCAACAAATAAGATTCACATATCTCTATTTATTCAAAATCAAAAGAGTCCAGATAACCATCTTTATGGAGTCTAGATATGTGATTCTCTTTTATGTGTCCTAGATGACAATGCCAAAGGTATGTCTTGTTTTAGTTGTTGAGTTTTAGTCTTTTGGTATTTACATTATTAACATGTGTCTTTAGATCTAATAAGTAAAGACCATAAGACATTGGGGTACTCCCATAAAAGATCCCATCTTTTAAAATAGAACATAGACCATTTTTAATATAGAATTCAAATGCATCCTTGTCCATACAAGATATAGAAATGATGTTTCTATTTATAGCAGGTACATAATAGTAGTTCTTTAACTCTATTACAATCCCTTTGGGTAGATATAAACTATAGGTCCTAATTACGTTGGCTCCAACTCTTGTGTCATTAGCAACTTGTAGTTCTACCTAGCCTTTAGCCAAAGGCCTACTTCCTTTTAGATGTGGCATATAAGAACATATGTGATATCCACATCTGGTATCTAATAGCCATGATGATGAAGTAGATAGATTTATATCAATAATGTATATAGTTGAAGTGGAGATCACCATCCCCATCTTCTTCTTCCTGAATGCCTTCAAGTAAAAAGGATGAGTTCCTCTTGTACTTTTCTCTCTCCTTATCTTGATTTTTGAATATTTGGATTTAGGCTTGACCTCCGAACTCTTATCAGTCTTGCTTTGATCCTTAGACTCAGCTCCACTGATCACCATCATGGGCTTGTCTTTCTTCAAGTTTGCTTCAACATGAATCAACATGGCAAGCAAGTCTGACATCTATCCAGCCATATTATTCACATGATAACATGCAGTAAAATGGCTATATGATTCTGGAATTGTCTTTAGAATCATATCAGTTTCCAACTCTTGGCTCAAGGTGAATCCTAGTTCTTCAAGATGATACATATAACCAATCATATTGAGCACATGTTCTTCTACAGAGGTTCCCTCTGTCATCTTAGACTCAAGTAGCACCTTTAGGATAGTGTCCCTTTCTTTCTTTTCAAGACCAAGTGTCACTTTCTTTAGATGTATTACCATCTCAAGAACACTCACGTCCTCACACTACTCTTGCAACTCAAAGTTCATGCAGCTAAGCATAAGGTACTTTATCTCCAAGGCATCTGTAACGAATTGAAATCCATGTAATAGTAGTTTCATCCTTTTTCTGAGCTTTTCTTTGTTTTATGTCCTAGATGTTGAATTAGTGGAAATTATTAAGGTTATTTGTATAATTTTATTCCCAATATTTTACTTTGTAAGGAATTAAGCGCAGCTATTTCAGTGAAAGTTTACTAATGGGTTTAATTTGCAAAATGACCACTTAAGAGAGATAAGAATAAAATAAAAAATTGATCTAGAAGTTTCTTTGACTTTTTTATGGAGAGAAAATCCTTATGGTGAGGATAATGTGATAATAAATGAATTTAACAGATAAAAATCATCAAAATGCACTTATAACTTCATAACTCCAAAATATGCAAAATTATATCTTTTTTTAATCAGGAGAACCTAATAAGATTGATGGTGATGTTTTCAGAGTCTAAATTGGAGTTTTGTGTGAAAAGTCCAAAAGTACGGTTTTCTTTACATTAATGTACATAATGAACCCTAATACATGATTATACATTGAAAATAGATAAAGTGGAATTTGGAATAAATTAACGTGGTGCAAGTTGATAATTTGATCTCATTAAAGAAAGGTATGTTCTTTCCTTACACCTATGTTGGGAAATTTGTAATCCAAACCCTAATTTCCTTATTGAGGCATTGATTGAACCCTAATTCTCCTACTATTGTTTCCTTTGTTATATTTGCTTCAAAATCAGATTTGATATATTATTTCTTGGGTCTTGGAACCCCACTGCCATGTTATAATTATATGATGATTTATCTTGCCACTTTTTTATTTCTTGAGGATGATGGTTTATTTGACTATTTAGCTATAGTAGTGGTACTTATATACAACCACGCATAGTTTCGGACATGTGTTATTTCTCCCTGGGGAATGTGTTTACTCTCCCCATGGGGAATGTGTTATTTCTCCCCAATATAAAATATTTGATAGGTGATTGGGAATGTGATTACTCTCCCCTCATCTATTTGGTTGACTCTGGTAGGTGTCTCAAACCTACTTAGTTAATTTAGTCTAATATTAATCATCCATGCAATTTCATTATTATTTACTTGTTTATGGCAAGAATCTTTTGTTTATGCCTCATTCTATTGGACCTATCATCTTATGATGAATCAATAACCTTAAGTTGCATTATTGTTTTTATCTTGTTTCTTATTCATTATGTCTGACACATATCTTGTTTTCTTTCCCTTTTGTTGGGTGCTTTCCCAACAACCCAGGGTTAGATCAAGGAGTTGAACAAGATCAAGGAGAACTTAGCTTTTGGCATGGACCTAGCTCTTGGAGATGTTGCTTTGGAGATAAGACTTGAAGTATTTTAGATTTCCCTCTATCTAGATCCTTTTGTTGTTGTAAACCCTACATGGGAGAATGATGATGTATACTTTTATAAAATTGAATATAGTCATGAAATTATATTCTGTTGCATTACTTGTTGGTCTTTTGTATACCATATAAATAAAGATTTGGAAATTTTACACCCATTTCAACATACCTTTTGAGTATGTTGGGAATGGAGTTTGATTCTTTAAATTTTTAGTAAAGGGGTGATTTCACTCTTTTACAACATCATTGGTGTGCTTCCAGTAACCATCCACTTGTGACCTAGGTGCATCAGGAGAAGGTATTTCTAGAATTGATTCGTCAAGGACGTAGAGATTGCACTCTCCATTAAGAATCCTTCTCAAAGTCCAAAACCAGTCGTGGAAATTTGTCCTATCAAGTTTTCATTCCTAAACACCAACCACAATACAAATTTGTTCATCATTTGATTCTACAAGAGAAAATTTGCAATTGTCAAAAAAATTTTGATTTGATTTAAAAATTTGACAATATTAATTAGGTCTTTAATTATTATCACTCCCACTATTTTATTCATATTGATATCCCTCACATATCAACTTGTAATATTGTGTCGTACAATATTCTAGTGGGCCAAGATCCAAAATAATTCAACTTTTACCGGACCTACACCAACGTACATAGTCAATTATTAAGATAGGTAATCATGCCAACTGTATAATATGCAACTCTTGGATAGATGATATGTGCAACTCCTTGCCATCCTCATTTGTATGCTTCTGGTCTTAGACTCTCTAAGAATCATCAGTTAAGCATGACCCAAAAATTGATATGATAGAATATGCACCCTACTTTAGCAAAACCTACATATGTATCATCACACTTCCATGAGATAGATGGTACACCACGCTTTAGCATAACCTACACTTGGTGAATCAATCTTTTCATGTGTGCCACTTTTGAAAACCATGTAAGACTTAATATTTTAATTTAGAGGGTTTGTATAAATACATATATTTTATCCAATCACCACATATATAGTATGTATCATATACATTCTATATCCCACAATGAAAACATGCAATAAGTGAAAGTGATGGTTATGGATAGCCTAATGTAATTCCTTAGAGCCACAAGGAATTACATCATCCTAGGTCCACAACACATGTAGAAACCTATCCTACTTTTACATAAAAGTTACATTTTTGGGACGTCATCATCTTTGTCATAAAATAAAAGTAAACTATCCTACTTTTACATAATTATTGAGAAACCTCAAGTTACATTCAAGGGGAACAAGGGTAGGAAAGAATAATACGTTTATATTGGACAGATAAGATAGAGGCTCGGTATGCAAATCGACATAAAAAGATAAACCAACCACACAACCATGCACATATAATAGGGGTTATTGGTCATAACCATGCTACACATCCACCATCAAAACCTCTTTTAGGGCGATGCATGTAAATTGCATATATATATATATATATATATATATATTAGTTTGGGATTATAATGGTATTTGATTGGATAGATATTATTTGCATCACATGCAATAATAAAATGACAAAACCAAAATCTGATCATATTGATTATCCCATAATATAGTAAATTGATGTTGGCTCTGATACCACTATTGGGAAATATGGGTACAGAGCAGGAAGCAAAAAACAAAAGTTTTATCTACTATATTGCCCATAATCAACAGATCGTGTGAATTACTATAAGATAAGAAGGATGGTTTTGAGGATATACCTGGTCATGGAGCAAGTCCAGTGACATCTCCTCATTATCGTAGATGCAGAATTGTCTTCTAGTAGCACTTAGACTTATCTGATTGTTGTGCCTCCTTCTATGCACCACGGATTGTAGCCTCGAAAGTCATAGTCAGTAGAAGCTCCTCTCTCAATGGACTGGTGGTTGACATTGTTCTCCTAGCAGCAGACAATGGCCTCCCACCTCAAGAAAAGTCCACATGGACCGCCTAGAACTCTTGTTGTCCTTCTAGAACGGACAAGAAGGAGTCTTCCCTTCCGTTGACATTCTAGTCATCAACTTTCTCTCCCACAAAAATGATCTCAGTTGTTCTCTCCCTTACTATCCCTCCCTAGTCAGGTAGGACTTGCTTGGTCTCTCTTGATTACCAAAACCAGAGAGGATAACAATTGCTAGAGAAACTGATTCTCAATTGTCTATGTTGTGTTTTCAAAAGCCTCCAGTACCCCTCTATTTATAGTAGAGGCTAGGTTCATGGTTCCCAGTCGATGTGGGAGTGGAAGGGATTAAAAAATCTTAATTATTTGCAACCTACAACCACCCAAATAGACGTATGGTGACCCATACAATCATCTAGCATGTGATACGGTTGTCTCACACTGTGAGATGGGTGTTTTGCATTTTCCCAATCATATACAAAATTGGCAATTCGTTTCCCATTAATGTCAAACATTAATTCCTTGAACAACAAGTAATTTGCTATCAAAATGAATCTAGGAAAGTATCTAGAATCTTCCTTTGACCGAACTGGACAGTCCATGTGAGATGGTCGTGTCACTCACCCAGACGGTCATCTAGTAAGCTGAGTCGAGAAAGTTAGTTCAACCCATATACAGTTTTAACTCAAATCGTCTTGGCTCTCCAAACGCTCATCTCAACCCTTGAGACGACATTTGGCACTCTAGACGACCGTCTTACACTATGAGATGGGTGTCTGGCAGTGTAGCCAGCTGATATGTTGTGTGAATTAGTTACCTAAATGCTTTAGTAATTAATTAAATCATCATTCAAGATTAAAATCATCTTCTTGGTCAGAACATATGTGTGTGACCGTATAGGTCCCATATCACATTGGCAGTGAATGTCCGTAACTAACTTATGACATCACAAGTAAAGAGTGGTGCATAGTCACACATTAGCGCTACCCAAGTGAATGGAAAGTTGGGGAACAACTTCAATCTAAAATCTATGTATGGTGTTATAGTTCTTGTATAGTTTCTTTGTCATTGATATCCAGATTGAACTCGATGCATGGAGTAGTCACCCTCTTCAACATTTAATCTTGTTTCTTGAACCAAGAGTAGATTGTCTGAGATATATGTTAGCTTGATTTCACATATTGACTCACATGCGCATAGACATGCATTTCTTAGTCTCTCTAAACAAAAGGCCTAGGATATCATACTCCTATAGGAGGGACAAATCCCATCTCTATCACTCACAGTCAGTCCCCATGTGTCACAGTCACCCAATCATCACTGTCAAAACAACCCATGTTTCAGAAATGTGTTTGATAATGTCAAAGAATACCAAATGACATGTGATGAGTGTAGTGATTTCAGGTCTAAGAACCACAACCACCACCATCACTATGAGAGCTAACTATGACTACCATGGTAATGATTTCCATGTGTCAGTCTCATGGTGGGTTTGTCTAATACACTATTCTCTAACATGTATCTGTGTGATTGGTTTGATATAGCCATATCATGACTAATGAGGATCTGTCATAAACCAAATTACAATATGATCTTATGTGTCATTTTTGTCTATCAACCTTCCACAATAATAACTGATCAGGTACATAATGAGAATATATATTTATTATTAAACATAATAAATTGGAAGCTTGCCTTTATTTATTAATCAAATCAAGATAAATATGTCATTACAATCATCACATGATTGGCTCTCTGGGCATACATACCAACAGAAAGAAGGTGTTCTTGATCCTCAAGATCAATCTCTACCAAGAACACCATGGAACCGTCCAAGAAAGAAGAGAGAAGAAGGAGTTCATCAAATAAAACAAAGGTGAAGAAGATGATCTTACTTGTTTAGGTCAAGAAGCTAGATTAAGAATCTCCAAATGATCCAAGACAGAGTATATCTAAACCCTAAAACACATGCAACCAAGCTTGACCAAGATTCCTCCTCTATAGTTCTTCTCCTTCCACCAAGAAAGATGGTTGGACCTCCCAATAACCAAAAAGATGAAGAAGTTGTGTAAGAGTTAGTTTGGGTGAAAGAAGGGGAGTATATAAAGCTAGGTTGAGAGAGAAAGGTGGGTTGAAGTATAAAAGCATGCATGCCATGTGTCTAAAAGGCCAAAACCTCTCATCCATGCAAATAGATCTGCCATCAGTTCTTGATGCTAGGGGACCATCGGTTGTCAACACCAAGAGCACCATCGATTTTATCATCTAAGGGACCATCAGATCATGCCCTCACTTGGCCATAAAAAGCAAACACTAACCACCATCAGTTGTTGCATTCCACATGTAAAACCATCGACGTATTGTACCTCTAAGAAAACCATCGGATCTCATTTTACACAAGAAAACCATTAGATCCTCCACTTCCATAGTGGAGCCATCAAATCCCAATCTATCAAAGGGAAACCATCGAGTTAGGGCACTTAGGTGAGAAACCTAGTTCTCAACCCTAAGTTAGATATCACCCCACATCTAGTGGTGCATCTAGATGCTAAAAGATACAATTATATCAAACATGTTATGAAAACTTATTAAGAACAACATACATGTGACAACTATAGGAAAACCCCTAGATATGGGAAAATTGCATAAAAGCCCATATAAGCACATAAATTGCAAAACATACTCAAATAATGTTCAAACTGGACCAAACTTGGAACTTAGCTTTTTCACATGATCTCAAAGCATAAGTTAGGGTTTAATTAAGTATTTAAGCACCCAATTAAGATAAGAAAGAATGTTTAACCATAAATCCAGGTCAGAGGGGTCTTACAATCATAAACCCCTAACAGGGATTTCACCCCTAAAATCCTACACAAACAAAGATGGGTACTTTCTATGCATACCATGATCTAACTCCTATGTGTCTTAATCCACACCATGGTGATTCTGCAACACCTTCACTAAGTATATATCCTTCTTCCTCAACTTTTGCACACACTTGTCTAAGATCAACACAGAACCCTCAACATAAGAAACATCTGCATCTAACTCAACATTCACTGGTTGTATCATCTACTCTGTATCTGCGTGACACTTCCTCAACATGGAAACATGAAAGACATTGTGCAACCTATGCCACTCTGGAGGTAACTCAAGCTTGTACCCCACCTTTCAAGCATGTGCCAAAACAAGATAAGGTCCCATGAACTTGGGGGCCAACTTAACCTTCTTACCAAACCTCAACACTCCCTTCCAAGGGGAAACCTTAAGATACACACAGTTCCAACTTGGAATTATAATGGTCTAGGATGGTTATCGGCATATGACTTCTATCTGTCTTGAATTGCCTATAATTGTTGTTGTATCACCTTGATCTTCTCTATAGTCTGTTACACTAACTCATGACCCAGAAGCTTATACTCAATTGTCTCATACCAATAAAGGGGTAACCGACAATGTATTTTGTAAAAAGCTTCATCCATCACCATTTCTATGTTTCTCTAATAGCTATTGTTGTAGGAAAACTCAATCAAACTCATATGGACATCCCAACTACCAAGAAACTGAAGAACACATGCCCTCAAAAGATCATCGAACATCTAAATGGTCCTTTCTGATTGGACATCTGTATGTGGGTGGAAAGTTGTGCTAAATCTCACCTGTGTCCCCAAAGATATATACACATGTTCCTAAAACCTACTTGTAAACTGAGGACCTCTGTCAAATACTATGGTAACAAGTATATCATGTAGATGGACTATCTCATCAATGTAGATCTATACTAACTTCTCTATTGTATAAGTTGTCCTGACTGGAAGAAAGTGAGTTGACTTAGTCAACTGATCAACTATCACCAAAATGGAATCATGACCCTTGGTTATTCTTGGAAGACCAACCACAAAGTCCATGGTTATATGATCCCATTTCCACTGTGGTATTGGTAAAGGTTTGAATGTTCATGTAGGTTTCTAAAGCTCTACCTTGACTTGCTGATAGATTGAACACTTGGCAACAAACTCTACCACATCATGCTTCATACCTAGCCATCAATACAAATCCTACAGATTATGATGCATTTTTTACTGCCAAAATGCATCAAATACATTGAGGAATGAGCCTCCTCAAGAACCAACTCCCTCAGGCCATCAACATTTGCTCTATTGTAAAACACACTATCCCATCCTCTAGCTCATGGAAACCATCATCCTTCCAGCTATCAAACTCTGATATATGATGTTTTGTATCACACTATCATCCTTCTATGCATATTTGATCTATTGTATCAAAGTTGGC
Organism: Alisma plantago-aquatica; assembly: GCA_963693085.1. NCBI lineage: Eukaryota > Viridiplantae > Streptophyta > Magnoliopsida > Alismatales > Alismataceae > Alisma > Alisma plantago-aquatica. Next base: position 1,266,122,963 of record OY856412.1, on the reverse strand, counting down.
TTAACCTACAACTGTGCCAACAATCCTGCCAATAGAGATACTTCTACTGTACATTCATCTATTGATACAACACTAGAATGTACCACTTGTGACACACCATAGAATGTAACTGTGATCTATCTACATATGATGATGAAGATGACTTCTTGCTCGGTGCATCATCCACCACATTCTGCTTCCCTATTTGATAGTCTATCATGCAGTCATAGTCTTTAATTAGTTCCAACCATCTTATACACCTCATGTTCATCTCCTACTTTGAGAATATATACTAAAGGTTCTTGTGCTCTGTGAAAATCTAACACTATTCCCCATACAGATATTGCCTCCAAATCTTCAGGGCAAGAAATACAACTACTAACTCTAGGTCATGATTTGGATAGTTCTCCTTGTGTTTATTAAGTTGTTGCGAAGCAAAAGAAATCATATTCTTGTCATGCACCAACATGCATCCCAAGCCTTTCTTTGAAATATCATAAAAATGATGTATCCTTTCTTTTGCTCTAGAAGCACTAACACTAGAGCACTTGTCAACTTCTCCTTCAACAACTAGAAAGAACATTGACACTTGTCATCCCAAACAAAAGGAACACCCTTCTTAGTCAACTTGGTTTAAGGTAACACTATGACACTGAAATTCTTAATGAACCTCCTATAGTAACCTACCAAACTTAGGAAACTTTAGACTTTAGTCAGTGTCACTGGTTGCTACCACTCCACCACAAACTCCACTTTCTTTGGGTCTACACAAACACCCTTAGAAAATTTGACATGACCAAGAAAAGACACCTCAATCAACCAAAGCTTGCACTTGCTGAACTTGGCATACACCTAGTGCCACCTCAACAACTCTAACGCTTGGCGGATTGTAGAGAAATCATGTATTTATGTAGAGCAATCATGAACCACAAGCCTCCCACTTATTCAAGTCTTAAAAAGAAACAACAAGAAAAAGACTATGATGACTTCTGAGGATCCCGATATGTGTCAGGTTAGTCCATGTAACGAGCAACAGTCTCTACAGACTAAGCCAGTTGGCCTAGAGTAGTAAGACGAACTCCTCAATTTGTTCTCTAACCAACCTTGCTACTGGGATGACCTCGTAGGTATCCTAGGGGTTCCTAGTGACTCTCTAATGAGCTTTTGGGGTGGTTCTACCATGTATGACATACACGCATTCATGAGCGTAGTCGTACACCGAATAGGCACCATCCTCAACTCTCCTAAAAGAGAAAACAATTGCTCATATATTTATTCACACAGGCTTTTATTCTCAACATCCTAATTTATAGGCATGGGTAAGAACCAGTCTGAATGTTTTGTGATTGTGTTGGCGGCCAAGCCTCTTTTGCAAAATTTCAAAATCTTGTTGACTCAATCTAAGGTGATAGGGCGCATTGACCATCAGGTAAAAACACTTCAACCTAAATATAGCTTGAAAACCTCATCATCATTATTCACTTGATACCTATGTAAAAAGTAGTAATTGTGATTCAAGGATCCTTAAAGTAGATGCAAGTTCGTGAATAATGTGGCTTGGAATTTTGATCAAACTCTAGCTCTTTCTAATGGTTCCATATCATGGGTTTGTCATTCACAACATAGACCAAGGGAATGACATTTTTAAGCTATAAAAAGGGTGTAACCTTAAATTGATCGTTGAACTTTAAGCAAAAACTCAAAGAGATAGTCAAGAAAAGTATCAAGTATAGATGAAATTTAGGCATGAAGATAAGAATTCAGTTATAATATTTGTGCAATTGCTTAGATATCAAAAAGGTTTAAAAATTACATAACATAGTCTTACAAACTAAAAATTTTACTCTGAATGCAAGGAACATGAAAGATAAACATGCATTTATGAAAGAAACATAAAGGGAAAACATAAGTGAAATATAGAGGGTGGTACACCCTACCACCCCAAGCTTAAAATTTTTCTAGTCCTCAAGACAATCTCAAGCCATGGATGGTAAGTGATACAACTGCAAGCGTTATTCACTGCTAAAATACTAGTTGAGGTTATCATCACCGCCTGGCTATCACTCATAGTCCCACCGCATCCCCTGCTAGTACTGAAATGATTGACCAAAATCTTAGGGCGGATATTGGAATGGTTGATGTTGTAGCTGGGAAGGTCAGAGGTGGAGGTGGAGGGAAGATTGTGTCAAACCTCTATCTGAGGTACTACTTGTCCTGATCCAACACATCGAGTCATTAGTCTGAATCAGCCCTAAGTTCTATCATCATCTCCTAAAGGTGCCCCATGTTGAGGTTTGGGGCATACTTCTTCGACTGAGGTGACTTCTAGTGAGCGGAATAAGGCATCTCGGTGTAGGGCCCTCCCTGATCTGGGATGTCGTGGAAGGTTGACATGGTGTTCTACTCGGCCTCCTGGTATCCTGGGATCTATGATGTTGAAGAAGATGTGCATGTAGTGCCGCCTGCCTGACGTACATTACCCTGGGTGTCTAGAAGATAAACATCCATGGCTAATGTCTGACATGCAAACCATGCATTTCCTGGGAATTATACCTTGTCCTTGTTGTGACCAAAGATATATAGATATCCCATGTTATTGTCTTTGATCATCGTTGCATGAATTATGTGGTCCAAGTCCAACTTGGACCACATAGCATTGTCATGCATGAATCCAAGTAGGTCTCCGTTGAATACTGGATGACACACCATGAATGTGATGACACTGGCCATCAGCATGAGTTGCGTTTCTTCTTGAAGGAGATGTGAAAGTGGAAAATTATGAGGGTTGTCACATTCACCTTTCTACCCATCATTGCACACCACATAATGTAGAGGTCAGACATGCTAACCACCCCCAACTATCCTGCTTCTTCAGGATGCAGTTCACAATTACCCAATGGAGATAGGGAAGTGTTGAGTTGTAGATGTGTGAAGCTTTACTAGGGTTGGAGTTGTATGTATGTTCCCCGGTAATCATCTTCCAAGATTGGAGGGGGTTGAAATCATTGTCTCCTGACTCAAGCCACCCTCAAAACATCTCTATGTATTCCTATGTAGAGTGTGACAGCTAGTTGTTGAGTTGGTCCTCAGTGACCTGGCGACATTGATTCAGCATGTAAAAATGGAGGACTGTGTGATGCATGTCCTCAGGAGGATCAAGCATAGTGTATCACTCATAGATGAGTCTATGATATGCATCACACTATGATTACACAAGAATTTCAAGGCCGATGGTTGTCAGGTATCTATCAACTTGGACATGTATGTTGAGTGAGACAAGGGTGATAGGGTTGGCATATTTGGTCCAACGAGCTTTCATTTAACCTTGCTCAAAGATTCAAACTGTTTCTTTTGCTTCATGTAGAAGAACTTAGGATCGGGAATGAAGCTCTGGTGGACATAGATGAGAGGTGGTCAAGATCCGCTGGTCTGGGTTGAATCATGTGATGAAGTCGATTGGCGTAAGGACGTAGATCTATCTATAGAATCTCAGTGCTAATCCCCCATTGATGAGGCTCAGTGCAAAGATCCTCTTAATGGGCCCTCGTGATGGCCTTTCAAAGTGTGTAGTCAAGTGTTGTGGTGTGACTTGGATCATGATTCATTGGAGACCTCCTCATGCCCTTTGATTTTCCACTGAAAGTATCCATCGGTGTGGCGGACATGTGACTGTAGTCCAAGTCGGACTCATGCAACCTGAACCATGTTGAAGTAGAATGCATTATTTCACTTTGTACGTTGCGTTCATGGTCTATTTGGATTGAGGTAGGTATTGGTTTTCATGCCCCACATGTGCATACGAGCTCCCTCTTTCCTTATTTCTTGATTCCATTTGTTTGAACCTTCACACACCATTCTTCATTGTGTCCATGGTCAGATGATTAGTAGTGACAAACCCGATCGAGTTGGGATGGAAACGGTTGTGTGAGCTAAGGCAAAGAGATGTCTATTTTTGCTGGACCCAACCGGGGGTAGACAGAAATGGTTGGGTTGGGGCAGAAGCAGGTTGGGCTAACAAAGGTGGAAAAGTGTTGTTGGTGTTGCACCCAACCTTGTTAGGGCGGACCCAGGTGAGCAGAGATGGAACATGGCAGGTGAGGTTGTGCAACAGACACTCTTGTCGCTAGGCTTGACAAGGTGGAGTTGGAGGTAGTCAGGTGAAGTGGTTCATATGTGCGGCTGGGGGGGATGGATTGAATATTTGTCAAAATTACTGGACATGACACGGCTGTAGGAATCTACCCTTTTGTTGTGATGACATCTTTGTTGGATGGATCTGTGGTTGTGAGGGGTGGGAAAAACTGTTGATGGGGGTGAACGGCGGAAAAAGGGGTAGCAGTGTTTTTATTGGTTGAATGTTTCCTGAGGTCTGGTTGTCGTCGGTTGTTGGTAAAGAAGTGTGGTTGGAGTAGGGTTGGTTGGCCGACAATAGGGCGGGGCTTGGTTGTTGTTGGGTGTTGATGTGACTACTAGTGGATTTTTGGATCAACAAAGGAAAGAGTGAAGGAAAGCTACAATTTTGTAGTGCTAGGGATTTGTCTAGGGTGAGAAGGGAAGGGAGGAAGGCGTTGTAGGAAAAATGGCCTCACCCTGATCCTATTTATAGGTAGAGGACAGTCCAGGCCAGACTACGCTGACTGGGTTGGGTTGCACTCGGTTGGGTCTAAGGGGGTGAAATGGTGGGAAAGTTGGTCAAAAGTTGGCATTCAAAAGGGTAGGTCGTCAGACCGATCAAAAGTGGAAAAAGTGGTCATGTGGGTGACTGATCGACATGTTAGTCAGTCAGACTGATAGACATGTCTATTTGACCGACTGTTGACCCTAGACCAAGGACGTCACATAAAAAGGTGACTGTCGAGAAGCATGGGCCTGACCAGGTTGGGTTTAGGTGGGCCTAATCGGGTCAACCAATCAAAAGTGGATAATAAGATTCTATAAGTCGGTCAAAATTGTGGTGTCAGACAGACATGTCAGACTATCACTTCTGAAATAATTATCAGTCCACATTTGGTCTTTTGACAGTTGATTGGTTGGAGGAAATCTAGACAAAAATAAGGAGTGAACATGACCATGTCAGTGTGGGTCTGGTCGGGTGCATCCTAAGAAATCTGGTTTTGCAGAATGAGAGAAATGAAAAGATTTCATTGGGACTAACAAACAGGTGGTCAGGTTTGACTAGAGGGTGGTCGGGTTCGAACAAACTATGTTCCAGTATGTGGTTTGAAAACTCAGAAATCATCGTAGAAACCTAGAAGCTTGATTTTTAATCAATCCAAAAAGATGTGTTAATTCATACTCCATCCAAAAATATAGTACCATAGCAGATGTAAAAGTAGAATGGCAGAAAGGCATGCAATTGTAATAAAAATATCAAAATGATGCAAATGATAAAAAATGAGTTAAATGGTTAGAGGAAAAAGAAAACTATAACTAAAGGAATTGAAATGACTTTTATTATGTAAAATTACGAAAGAAAAATTGTGTAGGTAAGAGGGGGTGGCTGCCCACAATTCCTACACTCATATCCCAAATCTGTAGTTTTGGGCTCCACTCTACCTACGTGATGCTCAGTGGGTCCGCCATGTAGGAAAACAACAAACAAAGATATGAGCCTTTCTGAGTTTGAAATAGGCGATTAAAATCTAGTGGCTCGGCGAAGTCATCTTTGTGTTGGAATTGATTTAAACTGCATTGAAATGAATTCTTCAGTAGATCATCCTAAAGGTACCCATCAAGGTATGAATCTAAATAGGTAGGCCCTGGGATGTCAACACAAGATGAGGTGGAGTTAAGAGGCTAAAAATCTTCTCTAGCACTTCTCTCCTCTCTCCCCATATCTAAACTTGAGGTTGGAAGCTCAAATTGATTTCTATGTATAGTTAGAGTCATCCAATCATCTTTTTAACAAGAAGTACTCCTAGGTGAATCTTATTCCAATTCTGCCACCCCAAGCTTGTCACCTTTTATGGGGCCTGGGTGATTTCATGCTCAGCCGCCATGTTTTGATGGATTGTCCATCCTGATCCTTGAACGTCGACCACTCCTTGTAACATCGTGGTAACAAATGTTGACTCATGCTGTTGCAGCTCATCATCATTAGTATACTCACTACCCCAACGTGAATAGTTTTCATCATCCTCATCAAAAAAATTGTTCCAAACCATAATTGATGTATTTCTCAAAGGGAAGTGCAAGTCCCAAACTGAGAGATATCCCCTTAGTCAGGACCAAAGTTTGAGTCAGGCTCCTAAAACTGACCCTCCTATTGTGAAGTTTTTTGGCTTCACTGATAAGAATAAAAGTCATCATTATCATTATAAAACCATTCTTGCATGTGTCTTGTATCTTCCATTAGTTGATTAGTTGAATCATCTGGATAAAATGAGGGACTTCCCTAGGTTGGTGGATCTTCACAGAAAAATCCTGGTGAATCCAGTTGATAGTTTGAATAGTATGGTGAGACAAACTCCACTTTTGGCCTATTGGAAATGTTTTAATGATTGTAGTCTTCATGGTCATGGGATGGCTCTTGCAACTGTGTGGTAACTAAATTGATTAGCTCTTGAAGCCTCCTACCCTATTCAACATCCTTATCACAAAGTTGTTGGACTTGAGAAGAAATGTTTTCAAGATCAGTCAATTCTACCATGCACTAGTGTTGGAAACTCATTGTATCAAACGGATGCACTCGGACAAATCCTTGTTCAACAGTTTGAAGTATATTTTTACTATGGTCTATGATGTTAGTGGTTATTTGGAATTGATGATCCTACCTTTGTAGTAGCTGTTGAAGCGGATCAACTTGTTCTTGGAGGTGAGGAGCTAAGGAGGAGGTGAGTGCATTGATACATTCTCTAGCTAGCACCACTGCTCTAAATAGTTCTTGATCCCATGATATTGCCAAGGTCGAGGGATGATTGGAAATCTCCCCTGTTGAAACATCTGGTAGTGATGGTGGTGGGGGAATTATAGCTTGACTAGTTGCATTGCATGACTTTCAATTATTTGCTAATAGTCAGGACTACGGAAAAATTGGATAAGACATGTAGACAAGGTAACTTGCCTTCCAGAAGCAAGGTTTTTGGATGAAAAATGTATAAGAAAAAGGAAAACTATTCAATATATATGAACAAATATATTCAAAACAAAAGAAGCATGCATATATATACAAGCTTATGGATGACACAAAAAAATCTTTGGGCATGTAAACATAGAAAACCACATCTGTGGAAATGGTGCCAAAAAGTTGATAAGCCTTGAGATAGCGCCCAAAAAGCTCAGACGTGTATCCCAAAGGTAAATTGGACTTTTAAATTTATAATCTGAAACCATCAAGGACCCCCGTAACTCAATATAGGGTCAAAGTAGATATACAGGGTCGAACACAGAGACATGAGTACATTCAGGATGCTTAAGATCTCTCTCTTAAGTTAGTTAATCAAATGTGATAGTTAATATTTGTAAAGACCTAGACGAAGTCTAGTAAAATGTAATGAAATAAAATAAAACAAAGTAAAGAAAATAGAGTATGTCGAATCCTACTAATCAGGAGGAGTCCTTGTCTATGTAACCTCAGGCTGGGAAGTCTATGCACCCATTCTCAGGAATAGAAAACCCTCGAACACCCTATCAAGCAACTAACATCCAAATGTATCACGTATTGTGGTAACTTCTCATGTGGGGGTCATCCCACTGCTCTCATGTAGCATGACTAAATCCACATCAATGATAAGAAACCTATCTCAAGGATATTGTATCAACACCCCTAAAATATTACAAATACCCTCTTGGGTGTAGAACGTTCAAAGATGCAAGGCACACAAGTATCTAGACAGAACACAGACCGTGGACCTAGACGGGTGGAGATGAGGATGAACCTGAATGGGTTCTAGTGTGCCCGACTATTTCCAAGGCAAATGTTTTGTATAGATCACCCTTGCACATCCTCCTTATAGATTTAATCCAAACTACCTTTTCTTATCCATTTCAATAAGTAATCTCTCGATCTAGGTAGAAACGGAAGTTCAAGCAAGAAAGAGATCAACCAAACCAACAATCATAATTGAAAAGAGAAGATAGAGATAGCATACTAGATCTAGAATAAAACTACTTGCTTAATGTAAAAGTATATAACATGCCCAAAATGAGCTACATAGCCAAGAAGGAGTTCAACCAGCCATGGACAAGCATAGTTGGCACCGAACAAAGATGGAAGAACATCATTTGTACAAAAAAAGGAGAAAAATAAAAGAAAGAGGAAGAAAAAGAGATTTAGCCCATAGAGGAGAGGTGTCTCTTGCTCTTTAGCCTCTAAAATGGTTGGATCTCATCCCTTGGGTCATCCTCCTTGATCTCCTAGACTCCCTGGCCTCCTTTCTCATTGATTCTTCCCCAACAATAGCTTAGTAGATGTATGGAGGTGGAAGGTGGCTGGGAATGGATGGTAGTGGATGGATGATGGTGGGAAATGATAGTGGATGGAAGAAAACTGAAGGGATGGATTTAGGGTGTGCTCTTCAACCCTTCCAGGCCTTGAAACTCTCTCACAAATCTCTAGGAATAGTTGGTCACTAAAAATAGGAATAGGAACGAACCGAATAGAAGAACCCTTTACTAGGTATCTGGGGTGGGTATTTATAGGCATAGGTGAATTATGTGTGGTAAGTGGTCTCTAGCCCTTCAACGGTGGCTGATGATCTGGTCAATGGAGTTTCATCATCCAATCTAATTGGGTGGATACCGCCCAATCAGGTCAAGCCCAGTGGTCGCTATTATTCTTCTCTTTTTGGAGGTCGTTGATGGATCTATGATCGATGTCTTATTAGTAGACGCTGAAGCTAGGAGGTCATTGGCTACTCAACAATCATTAATCTTTTTATGTGATACTCAATGGACAACCCGACTGGGTTGACTCCCACCCAACAGGGTTGCGACTTTAGTGGTCATAGTTCTTTGGTGATCACTAAAGTCTGGATATTAGGCGATCGATGAAGTGTCATCTGTCGCTGATGGAGAACGTGGCTCATTCGTCATTGTGATATGTATCCAGTGATCATTGAAGTGTAAGCTGCTGCAAAAATTAGGTGATCAACCCGACTAGGTCGAGGTGGACCCGACTGGGTTCATGGGGAGAAATCTTGGAAAATTGACATCTTTTTAAATTTGGTGCCTGCAAGTCTCAAAATTGGCTAGTTGAGCAAAAAGATATAAATTACTAAAATATTAGATTCTATAGTTATTTGGGGCCTATTAAGGCTAAAATGGCATGAAACCATAAATAAATACCTAGCATAAATGCCTAAATTTGGGTGTTACAAAACTATTGAACCATGAACCTAGAGAAACCATTGTTTCTTGATCTTAGTTGGTAGGATACTCCATAGAGTAATTGGACCATCAGTTGCGATCATTGATCCAACAATCAGTTGAGAGCAGTAGGTGAAATCAAATCTTAAAACCATAATTTTATAGGGTTACAACAACCATCACTTGTCAATTCTAGAATAATCATCATTTGTGAAAATAGGACAATAATTGGATGTTAATAATAGGTAGACCATTGATTTTTCTAGCTAGGTAAATCATTGTTTGTGAAAGCTAGTGAAACCATCTATTGTGAAGCTAAGTAAATTTAGATCTTCTACCATAACTGAAAACATTGGATTCAAGTGTGCAAGGAACCATCAATTCATCCACTAGTTGAGAGCATCAACTTAGGTATCAAACATGACCATCGGTTCTTGGATGAAACATAACCATCAAATTTTGAGCACAAGTAAAACCATCAAAACAACAAATAAGAACACACCATTGGTTCTCACAAGAGGTCAAACCATCTAGTCATGAATCAAGAGGGAAATCAGTTCGTAACACTTAAGGAAAATACATCATTCCTAGGAGATAAAACCATCAACCTACACAACTGTCCAAGGTTTACATAGCATACATAAAGGGAAGAGCATACAAGATCTATAGGTAGTTTATCTACACAAAAACATCGACATATGCTCAAACCCTAGTCAAAGAATCATCTTTCTACTTTTTACTAAGTTTTTAGAGAAAGACCAACATATAGTAAGTTAAGAATAAGCAAGAAATGTGAAGAAAGTTATATAACTCACCTCAAAGAAGGTGATGAAGGTCTAAACAGCAAGGTAGCTCAAAAGAGAGAAGTGAAACCCTAGCTTTAGCTCTCCAACACTCCAAGCTAGCTCCCTTCTTCAAGAAAAAGGAGATCTAGGGAAAAAGAAAACAAAGTAGGTTTTCGTCATGCATAGGCTCAAGCTCTACCAAGAACACCTTGGATCCATCCAATAAAGAAGAGAAAACAAGGAAGGAAGCAAAGAAAATGAAGGTGAAGAAGATGATCTTGTTTAGGTAAAGAAGCTAGGTTAAAAAGCTCCAAATGATCCTAGAGAGGGTAGATCTAAATCGTAGAGTACATGTAACCAAGATTGGCCAAGCTTCCTCCTCTAGAGTTCTTCTCCTTCCATCAAGCAAGAGGGTCGGACCTCCCAAGAAGCAAGAAGATGAAGAAGGTGTGTAAAGAGTTCATTTGGGTGAAAGAAGGAGGGTATATAAAGCTAGGTTGAGAGAGAAAGGTGGGTTTAGGTGTAAAAGCATGCATGCCATGTGTCCAAAAGGCCAAAACCTCCCATGCATGCAAACAGACATGCCATTAGTTCTTGATGCTAAGGGGACCATTGGTTGTCAATCCCAGGAGCACCATCGACTTCTAGCATCTAAGGGACCATCAGATTATGCCCTCACTTGGCCACAAAAGAAAACCCTAACCACCATCAGTTCTTGCATTACACATGCAAAACCATCGACCTATTGTGCCTCTAAGAAAACCATCAGATATCATGTTACACAAGAAATCCATTGGATCCTCTACTCCCAAAGTGGAACCATTGAATCCCAAGCTATCAAAGGGAACCCATCGAGTTAGAGCACTTAGTTGAGAAACCCTAGTCCTCAACCCTAAGTTAGATATAACCCCACATCTGATGGTTCATCTAGGTGTTCAAAGATGTAACTATATCAAACATGTTATGAAAACTTATAAAGTACAACATACATGTGAAAATTATAGGAAAAATACTAGATATGGGAAAATTTCATAAAAGTCCTTATAAGCACATAATTTGCAAAACTTACTCAAACAATGTCCAAATTTGACCAAAATTGGAACTTATCTTTGTCACATGATATCAATGAATTAGTTAGGGTTTGCTAAAGGTTTTTAGCACCCCAATTATGATAAACAAGCATGTTTATCCATAAATCTAGGTCAGGGGTCTTACACATCTTCTCTAATCGCTGGAGTAAGGTGGAGAAGACCAAGATCTAATACCAATTGTTGGATCTATGAGCTCTGGAGGGGGTGAATAGAGCTAAAAGAATTTAAACAAAATGAATTAGACCTTAACGATATTTTCTAAAAAGATATTTTAATATCAAAAATCAAAGAATAGGGAGGTTGAGCAAACACCAAAAGAAGTTTAAGATGTATAGTGGTTCCAAGCTGCAAATTAGGAGATATACATCCACTACCTATAGAGGTCAATCTCTAGGATTTGTAACCTTGCCTCAGTCTATGTATTTCACTATACAAGTTACAACAATATAACCACCTTTTTTGAGAGAACAAGCTAAAATAGAATTCCATTTCGTGTCAAGTAGCCAATAACCATTACAAAATACTTACCTATCTACCTACCAAGAATGTTCCACCTTTGCCAAGGTCTTTCCCATTCTTGTATAAGATTTTTTTCCTTTGATAAAACCTTCTTTCTTCAAGGAAGTCCACCTCCTTCTTCAAGCAAGCCACCTTCAAACCACCAAGTTGCTAGAGAGATATTGGGAAGAAGAGTGAAGAGATTTACAAGATGTACATTGGAGCAGCTTTCTTTTGAAGATCCTAACTCACTCAGATTGGATGTAGAGTAGAAATAAGCTTGAGGGAGATTAGGGGCTCTTTGAGACTGAATCACTGAACTATATCAAGGGAGCATAGAAGACAAAATTTGAATGAAGTCCAAGGGTCCCTTTTGTAGTTGAGGCTGCCTACTACCCAATAGAGACGCTTATGATCAAATTCTAGTCATTTTGCATGTTGCAACGGTTATATTTTTGAGTTCTAGAACACTCAAATGGCTAGAAACACTTTTCCCCACTTTACCTATGGAAAGACACCATGCTAAATGAGATTACTCAATACCAAAACAACGTTTCAACACTAAATAACCATGATACTAAAATGGTGTAGAATTAAAATTGACTAAAAAATTCCCAAACATATCAAAAGAAACATTTGCACAAAGTTCCAACTTCACAAATAATTTTTACTAGGTACCCTTACATGAGATCATTGGCCTTGACCATAACCTGTATCCAAAAAGTTTTGTCCAAATATTTACAATGTCTACATTTCTCACAGCGTACAACCAAAATCTTGAGTTGATATACACGAAATACAGATCCCTCTGTCGGGGGACGAGAGTAGAGGAATGACTATAGAACTCTTCACCAAACCATACCAACCTCTCAAGCTCTATTGGTGTCTCCAAACTGGGCCTCCTTACCATCATAAGTCTAAAAGCTCTATTGTTCACCAAAAATGTGTGGAAATCCACATGGTGAGACATGTATCCCAAAGATATGATATAACCTCTAATGACATTTATTTCGTACAAGCACATTATCGTTAAAGCAATTAATCAAGATATTTTTGACAGATCAAAAGCACTGAGCAGTATGCATATAAAATGTTCAAGCATAATTAAAGGTTACATATATATGTAATTACACCTAACAAGATATGAATCACATTAATGCTAGAAATAAAGCAAGACATTGACTATCATTCAATATAATTCTCCAAAGAAACCTAACAAGTATACTACATTGATGAGTTACTAATTTTATTAATCCCTAGCTAGTTTGAGTCATACCACTCAAACCACTAGTTGACCATTGTGAAGTCACAATCAGCCTTGTATAATACCTAGGATGTATGGGATCCCAAATACCTCATTCCCTTGCTCAATACGATTAATCCATCTGTAGTGGCACCACTACCCAACCAATTAAGACATAACCCAGTACGCATTAGGTACACAGGACACCACCAAAATTAGGATATAAACCCTCAACTCTAAGTTACAACTGTAGCATGTCTCAATCACATCAAAATATGAGACACAACCTTAACCTCTCTCTAAACCTTGAAATCAAGATGACAGGAAGATGCCTACCCATCACCAGCATATACTCAACAATACAAGTTTCTTAGCTCCTCTTGGGATTATTCCTTTCACTATCCAAAAAGTTCTAAAACTAATATAGCTCTACGGTATCATGGCATTAAATGATTAGGGTTACACTTGATTAATAACATCATTTAAATATTTTAGCTACATCAATCAAGTTACATAAAAGCTCCTAAATTTTTTTAAAATATAAAAACTATCATAGGTTACAACTTAAAAAGATATACAATGTATCAAATATATTCCATATTATTCCATCATGGTATACTCAACCACCATTGGCCATGTAGAGGCCTAAACATCAAACTAGGGTGCATAATGGTGTGTCCCTACCAATGGTATTACACATTACTCAATTGGAATTTGAATAGATGCAACTCTACAAGCAAACAAGACACGGGTGGGATCACTTTCAAAATTTATAAGGGACCTAAACCTACACACCTACTTCTACTAAAAAAACTACACCCGCAAGTGCATGGGGTCGTGTCGTAGTATAGGAGGGTAGCAAGTATAGGGTTGATCTATAGGGAGAAAAGGGTGCACTAGAGATAGGTTAGTTTTTGGGATAGGTTCCTACTATGGATTCTAGGGTTAAAGGGTTTAAAGGTTGTTTTGATGATTACACTAAGGGTTGAACAAGGAAGTAAACGAAGGAAAGCAAACAAAATCAAAACCTATGTTAATGCTAGACAATTAATTCTAATGAATTAGAAAAGACAAGGCAAGCAAGGAAAATAACAATCTATGCTAAGGCATGCAAGAAGAGATCTACACTGCACTAAGCTAGAAAATAGGGGGAAATAGCAAGTAAAAACCTAAATTGGAAAGTGCAAAGCAAGAACAAGGCAATAAGTTAACTAAGCAAGTAAAGAGATAACTAAGCTAACACTAGATAAGCAAGAAGGGTTTTAAAACAATAGAGGGATGTGTGGGCTATTTGGGGGATTCAATTATCAATAAGGTTGGGAGTGACATGTGAACATAATGATTTCATTTAGATTATTAAACCAAACAACAAGCTAGAGTCTAATGAATTATCCTAAACTACTAACTAGCCATGGATATGCTAGGTTGTGTATAGGGGAACTAGTCCCTAACACCCCCTACTACCCTTGGGAGGCACAATTGGGTTAGGGTTTAGGTGTAATTCAATTAGAGTCTAAACAAGCCTAGGTTCCTAGGTTAGATGATCTTAGGGTGATTAGGAGCTGAGGGTAGTAATGGGAGTGGAAGTCAGGTTTTACGCCTCACATCACTCACATTCTAGCCTTGTGAAAGCCCCATGTTAAACACACTAAATTCATTTAAACTAGATACCTAGATATCTCAACTAGGGTTGGGAGAATTGACTAGCATGTAGGAAGATGGGTGGCTAGCTAGGGATCCATGAATTGGACCTAGGGGTAAATCCCTAAATTCACACATATAAGAAATTTCCCTGAATTCCTAGGTGATTTCAAGCAAAAACCAACAAGCAATTCATGAAAATGAGATTGAAATAGAACACAATCATTAGTAAAAGAAATTACAATGTTTACATATCATTTTCCCCCAACATGGCATCAGAGTAACATTTTGAGCCCCAAACGGCCCACCTAAGGGGCCTAGCTACTCACGGAAATGCAAAATACAAAAAGAAAGAAGAAAGAGGTAGAACAAGCCATGGAGCTCAGTGGATATGGATAAATCCTCCTCTTCAGCTGCTACAAGATGTCCTCCTCCTTCCTCCAAGGTGCAACATGCATGGAATGATGGTGGAATAGGGTCAAAACACTAGGAAACTAGGGTTTTGGTAGTGGAAATGGTGAAATGGAGTGGAATGGAGGTAGAAATGAAGTGGAATGGATAAGGGGTGAAAAATGGAGTGCTAGGAGTGAGCTAGGGGTGGACAAGGGTCGACTCTTTTAGCTCCAACCACCCCAAAGGTTTATATAGTGGTCTAGGGTTAAGTGGGGGAAACATGAGTAAAGCAATGCAAAAATAAGTTAGGGTTGTGAGTAGAACAGATGTGGTGATCAACACAACTGTGGTGAGGTGGGTGAGAATGGTCATGCTAGAATGGAATGATCGTGGTGAGAAATGGGGAAAAATCACAGTAACTTGGTCAAATTTTTACATGAAGTAGCATGGCGATGGTGGTCACCACATCTATGGTGGGGCAAGGGTAGCACGGCCATGGTCGCTTGGATGCATCTGCCTGTTCTCTACTGCACGGTCATTCTATCTCTACTGCAACACGGCTGTACAAGGTGGCATGGTCATTCTGGGTCCATCTACCATAGCCATTCTGAGTGGCACGGTTGTGGTGATTCTTGCATTACTTGAAGTGGATTTTGGATCTGCCAGTACGACCATTCTGGTGTACCACGACCGTGGTGGTCTCTGTTGCAGCACTTTGACTTGATTCCTTAGATTTTCTTGGACATCTTTTTTCAATGGAGCTTTGGCCACTAGGGGTAGGTTGAGGGAGTCTTGAACTTCACTTTAGGCCCCTCCAAGGGTAGAGAAACCCTAATATTACTCCTTATCTCTCTCTCCAAATTCCTGAAAACATGAAAATAATGCCCATAAGTGCATTTTACACAAATATGCATATTAGAGGAAATAACATGTAATCTAATAGGTATAGATGTGATTGAAATGCAATATGACACAAGAAGAAGCCCTAATATAGGGATGGATCACTGCCCCAAACTTAAAACATACTTATCCTCAAGTATGTTTCAACTCAATCTCTCTACAAATTTTCCACATCAAGAAATGACAAATGTAATGCAATACATGAATATTGACTAAATGGGCTCAAAGATGACTAAGTACATGCATTCCACCTCTCTCCCCTCCTCTTTCACAAACCAATCATGATTAGAGCACTGAGCATGCAAACTTCCAATATAGAGCATAGAAAACACAATGAATCCATATGGATGTCATATCACTCTGGGTAGACCATTTCATGGTAGCAAAGGTCAAAAATGACTAATTTTGGTCTTTTACATTAATGCATTCAATTTCATATGTCCATCCACATTAAGTAACCCATGTGGCTATGAGAAATGGAAAAATGAGCTAGGTTTGATGTTTTCTAGATCCATGGGCATGTAAAAGAAAGAAAGGGTTGTGGTAAGAATTTAGAGTGCTTTTACACACTCATCTTTTCTTTATTTAGATGCTCTTAAATAGGATCATTGTTTATTTTCTTTTGTTTTTTGAATTTTTGTTATTTTTTCCTTTCTGTGGATAGGGTGTATGGTGATGAGAGTGAAGTGGGGAGATATAGATGTGGCCGCCCCAAAATTTTGGAGGTGGCCACAACTGATTGTGTGCACTTTGGCATCATTTCATGAGGTGGAGAGGTAAGAAGATGGCAGAAGAAAAGTGAGTCAAAGACGGGTTACTAATATAGACTTCAACATAATATCTCCTACATGAAAGTTACTCCAAGAATTTCATCAAGTAATGGCATACCACATGAATGAGCAATATTAAAACCACATTTCTATCATGAGATTCTACAAAATTATAAGTGCTTGTGACTTGCTTCAATCATATTTCAACAAAATAGTTCACAAGCATAAGTGAGGTGGTTCACATGTAAAAAGTCAAGATTGAGGCCATCTAGCAATAAACCATGATAATTCACTTGCATTTTTTCAAGGTCACCATTTTCAATCCAACAAGTAGAGATTAGGTCAAAACACACTTTTAGGCAAAAAAATCTAAATTTGGGAAAAATTGGCCAAAATGGTGCCAAATTGCCTTCAATCACATATAAGCCTTCTTTATGGAAAAATAAAATAGGAAACAAGCAAATCCTAGTTAAAACATGCAAAAATTATCAAAAGAATCTACATGATGCGCAATGCATGGCAAAGAGAGATTTTTTTTAAATTACGCAAAAAGTGAAAAAAGTAAACTAGATGGCATACAAGCATGCAAAGTAGGTAAAATCTAATCTAGATAGCAAGAGAAAAAAAATTAGAAAACAAAACTAAATGACAGGTGAAATGCAAAAAGAGTGAAATTAGAAAAAGAGCATACTGCCCTACCACCCCAAACTTTTGAATCATGTTGTCCTCAGCATGACACTAAATTCTAGGAGTAATAGGGTAGATGATCACTGTGGTGGCTCCGATGGTGGTCTTCCCTGTGGTGGAGGACGCTGGTAGTAGGTACCTCAGTAGTCTGACTGTGGAAGCAGGTAGGAATCCCGGTATGCTGAAAGTGCACCCTACCAATCTTCCCCTCACTGGGGGTTCCTATGTGCATGGGCATGTTGAAAATGATACATGTGGTTGATCTGATAGTGCATCTCCTGATGATATAACCACATTGCATCATATGTACACTGATATCCTTCATGTTCACTCAGTATCCTATCATGTGTGCTTAGAATGCCCTCTAGCAATGCATGTATAGTCGACATGTTGTATTCATTCACTGAGGCTTGTTGTAGCTTTTGTGATATCTCCACCTCATGTCACCTCACCTACATGTATCTCTTCTCAATTGTCCTCCTCTTGGAAGCTGCTTGTGACTCTCCAGCTCCTATAGGTGGATCTTTGGGTCGTTTCTACCATGTGTCTCTAGGAAACTCCTCTTCCCACCTCTTCAACATATCCAAAAAATCTTGAGATGGACCACACCATTCTAGGAGAGGTGTGGCATGGTAGGGGATCTCTAGTGAAACTCATGCATAAGGAGGGTTGATCTGGTAGAAAATCGTCTGATCAATTAATGAAATCATGGATGACCAAGCCAAGTAGGTGTAGCTAGATACATCATGCTCCGGGCCAGAGAAATTGAAGTCACAATCCCTCCCATAATAAAAGGATTCTTACTCTTGGAAGGGATTGTCTTCATGTGATCAATGATGAGCGACCCTAGATTTATATGCTTTCCCTGAACCATTCATCCCAACACAAAGAGGTCTTTCTTGGTACAACTACCTTGATTCTCCTATCGGGCAAAGATGGTGTTTGCTAAGACCTTCTGAATGTATTTCAAGATGGGATTTTGAATCAAACTTGTCTTTGATTTTCCCACCACAAAGTTGCTTTGTCATGTAAGTCTCTTCCACATGGTTGCATAGTTCACATTGGTTTCTCTATATGTGCTTCCTTGATCAAGTAATTCTGCTGCCTTAGGGGTTGGAGTGAAAATGCTATTGAGAAAAGATGTAGTGATAAGGTAAGTGTCATTCCCCAAAGTGACACTAATGGAATCCAATTAGACTTTATCTAGGGTTTCAAAGAACTGTTCTATAATCTCTACATAAGTCTCATGGATTGTGGTCAACACCTCAAATAACCCGATGGGTTCCAATCTATCCTGAAAAAAATCAAATATGCCCAAACTCTCCAATGTCTCCTAGCAAGTGTAGCGAGTGGAAATCACTCTATGTGTTAGGCACTCCGGGTGCTTTGGCTTCTTCACCTTCTTTCTCTTACCCTCAGGTATTGCCTCATGATGTGTCTTAGGTACATCCTCCTATTGTTCATCTAGCATTGCTTCATCTTCATCATCTATTTAAGCAGTTGTCATCATGCTCGAGGCTGAGGCTGTGGCTGTGGTGCCATGGATGTCGAATGCCATGCCGCTAAAACTTATGGCTGAACTAAGGAAACTGAAGGCTGGGCTTCTATCCCCTGTCCTCTATGCAATCTTGTAGATTCCTCCATCATAGGGTCCATGGTTGCCTATATATGTTGTGATTCTCCTTGTGAACTGTAGGTTATTGATGGTGGTGGAAGAGATAGAGGTGTCAATGGAGCTGAAGATGATGCATTCTTGGGATGGCGTCCGTAAGTAATGACCTCCTTGGTCCTAGACATAGATTTCTTAGCCATTTGCTTCATTTTGACTGAAATTGGTGGAGAAACATGGGGTTTTAGGGATTTTCACAGTTCTACGTATGTGGGGTTGAATGGAGAGAAAGTGGAGAAATTCATGGGTAAAATTGGGTGGAAATGATGGATGGAGGTAGGGAGATGATTTTGGATGGATTGGGGGTGGTTTTGAGGAGGAATCAGGGGTGTAATGGGAGTGGCACAGTGTTTCATGGCTGCCCTCACACACGGAACGACTGTTCTATCGCGTAAGGGTGAATGAGAATGTTAAGAACAAAATTGGAAATTGATGATTTTTAAGTGTCAGATCGGGTCATAGCATGGTCGTGTTGTGCAGCACGGCCATGTTGCCTCGCCTATAGAACGACCGTGGTCCCCTACACGGCCCTTTCTGTCTTCATTTCTACATGGTCGTGCTACCTTGCACGGTCGTGTTGAGTTTGTTCTCTGGTTCTTCAAATTCTTGATTTCTCTGTTGATTTGAGTGTACCACCACGGTTTTAGTGAGTATTGTGGCAGTTCATTTCAACTTGTCTCTCATCAAAACATCAAATCTTTGGTCCTAAATGATTTTTCATGAATTCTTTGTCTAAAATTCATCTAATTTTCCTCATTTCAACCTATTTTCACCTGCACATCATAGAACTAAGCAAAAACTATAAGAAAAAAGTGTGTGTGTGTTCTCTTGGAAAACTGTAAAATTAACCAAAAGTAACAAAAATGGAAGGTTGGGTGAAAACTTCCCAACCTCCCACAAGAGCTAAGTTTCTTGCCTTCAGTTGGGATTCTTGGGGATTCTCATATCATTCATCCACTTGGAGTTCTCATGTGTCCATTCTTACAATAAATGCATCTCTCATTTGCACTCAACTTATGCTCCTCATCCCTTTGATCGTCAAAGCTATCATCAAATCTTTCATTCAGATCTCCTCTCAATTGACCAAACAGACTCTTGAACTGACCATGTCTAATATCCTCATATCAAACTCGCCGGTTTGTAGACTTGTATATGTTTATCTTTATCTTCATGTCCATGAAAGATACTGTCATTATGCCACTAAAAAGATGTATCTCAGCATCAGTTGTAGATAAGAATGGTCTTCCTAAGATGATGGGTATCTTCCTATCATCTGAATCCATGTCAAGAATAATGAAATCATCTAGGAACACTACTCCTCTTTCCTTGTCAATCATCACCAAAACATCATCCACTCTGGCTCTAGGAACTTTGATGGAACGGTCTGCCAATTGGAGAGTGCAATGAGTTGGTTTCAACTTGCCAAAGCCCAACTCAACATAGACACTATATGGCATCAAATTCACACTAGATCCTGAATCAAGTAGGGATTTTTCTATGAGATGTCACCCAATGTAACAGGTATAAGTGGGGCTCTTGCTTCTTTCCTCTTCATGGGAAGTGAGTGTTGGAGGATTGATCTTACTTGATTGGTCAACTTGACTCTTTTTGGTATTCTCCCCGTTGACCTTCTCTTCACAGTGCTTAAGTTCTTAGGAAACTTGGCATATGATGGGAATTGCATGATAGCATCCAACAATGGAATGTTGACCTTCACTTCATCAAACACCTCAAGAATGTCAACATTATTCTTTTGTCTCCTCCTTACTTCTGGTGGCTCATCTAATGCTTCAATGAATGGAGGCTCACTAGCTTTGTCCTTACTTGCATCAACATGATTCTCTTGTGGCATGTCATGAACTAGAACACTAGGGATTGTAGGACCTAAAAATGGAGTGTGAGGTGGAGCACATGGTATCCCACACTCAACATGTAGTGTCACAACATCATCTTCGTCAATCTCAATCACAATATCTCCACTTGGCAGCCTTTGCTTTGCTTTATCAACTTTTATTTGACTTGTGGGCTGCTCAAGAGATTTCCCACTCCTTAGAATTATCACAACACTTCCTTGCTCATGGTGGAGAGGGGGATCTAGTAGTGGTTGTGGAGGTGGTACTTGGTATTGAAATCGAGGTGGAGGGGGAAATTGAGGTTGGAAGGTGAATTGGTTGGAAAATTGTGGTGATGGAGGGGGAGGAGTGTAAGGCTTGGGATTGCCTTCAAAGTGGTATATGGAATGTACTTGCATGGGAGGTGTACTATAAAGAACTTGAGTGGAATGCATAGGTCAACTTGCTTCATTAAAACTCATTATGGGCCTTGAAGAGAATTTTTCTTCTTGGAGAGCAAGTATGGAAGATAGATGCTCTATCCTCTCCTCAAGCCTTGTCACATTCATTTGTATGTCATCAGTTCTCTTCAACCTAGAAGAACCTCTTCCTCAAACCTTGAGCTATATCTTGGACTTTGTGGTTCCTGGTAGCTATAGGAGTGAGGTGTCTTCTTTTCTTTACCTTGGAACTCAATAGAATTTACCGAGTGGCAAGGAACATTTGTCACTTGGTTCTTCATGAAGCTCACCATGTCACCAATAATCTTCTTCACTTGCGGTCTTGAGTCATTATGAGTTGGAGATGTCACACTAAAGGCATGGACACTGTCATTCATCATGCTAGAATCTTGAATTCATGAACCTTCTGCCAGTTGCTCATACAATGGTCATATCTCCTCAGGTGGCCTAGCCATGAAAACTCCTCCTCAAGAAGAATCTACTAAGGCTTGACTCTTTGGAGATAGATCGGAGTAAGGACTGAACTAGCTTCCACAAAGAGATCTCATGGTGCGGGCACTCTCTCAACATTTTCTTAAATCTCTCCCAAACATTATGAAATTGCTCACTGTCCATTTCATTGAAACTCAATATGGCTCACCGTATTTGTGTCAACCTTGCAATGGAGTAGAATTGCCTTAAGAAGGCATTTTTTATCTCTTCCCAACTCATGATGTCCCTTCTTGAATCATTCCAATCTTTGGCTTTGTCTTTGAGGGAGAATGAGAACAAGGTCAACTAGATTGTGTCGTCACTAACCGTCAGCGTCCTGAAGGTGGAGCATACTTCAAGAAAGAAGTTTAAGTGCTTGTAGGGGTTCTCACTCTCTAAGCCGTAGAAGGCGGACAGGAGCCCAAGAAGACCTAGAAGGATGGAGAATTGCTCCCCTGGAATTTGATCAACTCTGCTAGCAATTGGCGATTTGTAGTTTCTAGGCATGAAGTAATCTTGAAGTGGCGTGTGAGGTGAATTTTGGCCTTCCATCTTATCTTCCCCGAGTGGCTTGTCACATGCACAAGGCACAACCAAACAAAAGAAAACAAGTTAGCAAACCAATATGCACAAAGAATGCAAAGAATAAAGAATAAATAATAGCAATGATGAGGGCAGTAGGTAAAGATCAAAGAAAAACTAACTAGCTAGACCGAGTGTTGGGTTATAGGGGAGACAGAGAAGGAAGCGGAAACAAAAAATTTCTTCTCCCAAACCCAGAATAAAGGAATCGCATCAATGTCTATATAATAGGAAGGATGGTTTGTAGAGGCATACCTTGTCCTGAGGCTTGCACGGTGACATTACCTCACGGCTTGCGCAGTCTTCACCTCCAGTTTTAGACGATGTATATGCAGCTCCTGGTCTCACCAGGACTGTCGGGATTGACAATTGTCCTCCGAGCGGCAGAAGTCTCCCGCCTCTGCAGTCATCCACACAAACTGCCTGGAACTCCGATCTCCTTGTCCCATAAGGAATCGGAAGGAGTCGCACCCTCCCGTCGGTGTACTAGTCACTGACACACTCTCGTACCACCAGTCACTTTTCTGCAGTTGTCTTTCCCTTGTTGTGCCTCCCTTATCAGGTAGCACTTGCTCGGGCTCTCTCTCGGTTACCAAAACTAGAGAGAATGACAACTTTGCAGAGCAACTGGTATTCTGAGTTGTACTTTGAGAAGCCCCCAATACCTCTATATATATAAGAGGGTCATGGGACACGGTTCTCTAACTCAGGCAATGCAGGATTAAAGCAGGAGTAGAAGGGTTTGAAATTTTCCACAAAACAACCAACTGCGCCAGCTGAACCGATCGGTTCAACCCTAAAACGGTTGTTTGGTGACCTCAACCGATTGGTTCACACTTGAACCGATCGTTTGGGACACCTGAGCCGATCGGTTCACTTCTGAGCCGATCAGTTCTTAGTCTTGGTCCAAATCAAATTGACTTTCATATTTGTTTTTGATTAATTAAATATTAATCCTTGTTCAAATCGAATTTGTACAAGTGAAACAAATTGTATTTGCAAAGTAGTCTTCTAACTTTCCAAACGATCTCAGTTGGCCCACGAATTGACCGGTTCAACAATTGAGTCGATCATTTCATTGACACATGAGCCGATCGACTCACCAATTGAGCCGATCGCTTCACCAACCTGAGTCGATCGGTTCATCACTTGAGCCAATCAGTTGGGAGTGCAGACTATGCAAAATCAGGAAATTGCAGTTTCAATCAATCAGATGCTCTAATCAATTGGTCCAACACCTTGAACACTATGATTTTGAGCTATCAATCAACTGAGTGTTTAATTGAACTACTAAACTCCTTTAGTAATCAATCTAAACATCATTTGTGGATAAACTCCTCTTCCAGGTTAAATCCTATGTGTGTGACCCTACAGGTCCATTTCACGTTGGCAGTGAAAGTCCATAACACTTATGACTTCACAAGAAAAGAGCGGTGCCTAGTCGCACATCAGTGCTACCTAAGTCAAATAGAAAGTTGGAGAACAACTTTCAATCCTACAATCCGTGAATGGTGTTACAGTGAATGTATAATTCCTTTGTCACTAATGTCCTGAATGAACTCAAGGCATGGTATAGTCATCCTTTCAACGTTCATCCATTTCCTTGATCTCAGAGCAGACTGGGTGAGATGTGTGTGACATCAATATCACATATTGATTCACACATGCATGCACATGCCTTTCTCAATCCTACTCATCAAGTGGCCATGGACATCAAACTCCCTTAGGAGGGACAAATCCCATATCTATCACTCACCCCTCAAAAGCCCCATTTGTCAAAGTCACCCAATCATCACCTTTATAACAACCCATGTTTTAGGACTGCATTTGATGATGTCAAAGTGTACCCAATGACATGTGTTGAGTGTAGTGATTTCAGGTTGAAGAATCACACTCACCACCATCACTATGAGAGTTGACTGTGACTACCAAATCATGGCTCCATGTGTCACTGTCATGGTGGGTCTATCTAGTACACTTGTTCTCTAACAAGTACCTATGTGCTTGTTTGATATCACTATATCATGATTAATGAGATTCTATCATCAACCAACACACAATCTAGTCTTTAGTGTTATTGATGTCTATGGTTATTTCCACAATAATAAATGACTAGGGACCAAATAAGAATGTATACTCTTAACATCCGTATGATCTCATCATTTAGGTCCTCAACCTAAAATCATACGTCATTGAGTAAAACAATTCTTTAGACATCTATCATGTTACACTATCATCTCAGAAACAGTTAAAACGTATAGATTGGAAATTGCCTTTATTATTATTCAAATCATTTACAAAGTATCCCATTATAATCATCACATGATTTGCTCTATGGGCATACATACCAATAGACTCCCACTTGCACTTAGAGCCAATCACCTAGGAACCTCAGTCCTTGTGACCTAGCATGACCATCATGCTTTTGTTGAGAAAGGGCCTTAGTCAGTGGATCAACTATGTTGTCTTCAGTTGGTACTTTGCAAATCTTCACATCTCCTCGTTGTACGATCTCTCGTATTAGATGGAAGTGTCGCAGTATGTGCTTGGACCGCTGATGTGATCTGGGCTCCTTAGCTTGTGTAATAGCTCCATTATTGTCACAATAAAGCTCAATTGCATCACAGCTACTGGGAACTACACCAAGTTCAGAGATGAACTTCCTAATCCACACAACCTCCTTTGCTGCATGTGAAGCAGCAATATACTCAGCCTCTGTAGTAGAATCGGCAATTGTTTCTTGCTTGTAACTCTTTATCTCATAGCTCCATTGTTTAGGCAAAACACAAATCCTGATTGCAATTTGTAATCATCTTTTTCGGTTTGGAAGCTTGCATCAGTGTAACCCTTTAAAACCGGTTCTTCCTCGCCGATGTATACAAGGAACTGATCCTTAGTCCTTTGCAAGTACTTGAGGATGTTCTTTACGGCTGTCCAGTGAGCATCCCCAGGATCTGACTGGTACCTGCTCATCAAGTTGAGAGCATACGAGACATCTGGATGCATGAACAACATAGCGTACATGATGGATCTGATGGCTGATGCATATGTGATCCCATTCATACGCTCCCTCTCTTCACAAGATTGGGGACATTGAGCTCTAGAGATGGTGACTCCATGTAGCATGGGGATGTTGCCTCTCTTTGAGTTATCCATGTTGAACTGCTTCAACACTTTGTCAATGTACGTTCTTTGACTTAGTCTGAGAAGCCTTTTAGATCTATCTCTATAGATCTTAATACCTAGAATGTAGGATGCTTCTCCTAAGTCCTTCATTGAGAAAGCATTCCCAATCCAAGTCTTTACCTTCTCTAAGGTTGTGACATCATTCCCCATCAATAGTATGTCATCCACATACAATATGAGGAATATGGTCATTCTCCCACTAACCTTCTTATACACACAAGGTTCATCTTCATTTTGAATAAATCCAAACACTTTGACTTCCTCATCAAATCGAAGGTTCCAACTCCGAGACGCTTGCTTCAATCCATAGATTGACCTTTGCATCTTACTGACTTTATTGGTATTCTTTGGATCTACAAAACCTTCAGGTTGTGTCATGTACACATCCTCATTTACATTCCCATTAAGGAATGTGGTTTTAACATCCATTTGCCAAATCTCATAGTCATAGTAAGCTACAATAGCAAGCATGATATTGATGGACTTAATCATGGCAACTGGATAAAAAGTTTCATCATAGTCAACACCTTGAACTTGTCGAAAACCCTTTGCAACCAATCTTCCTTTATAAGTTTGCACATTGCCATCCATGTCGGTCTTCTTCTTGAAGACCCACTTGCACCCTATGGGTTTTACCCCTTCAGGTGGTTCCACCAAAGTCCATACTTTGTTGGAGTACATGGATTCCATCTCGGATTTCATTACCTCAAACCATTTCTCAGAATTTGGTCCCTCCATAGCCTCTAGATAGGTAGTTGGATCATCATCTATGATCAACTCACCGCCTTCCTGAGTCACAAGGTATCCAAACCTCTCAGGTTCAAGGTGTGTCCTACTAGATCTACAAGGTCATTGTATTACTTGAGGAGACTGAGATTCCACAACACCTTGTGAATCTCTATGTTCCTCTTATACATCTACCGGTTCAATGGTTTCTTGTTGGGCTTGAACCTCTTCAAGCTCTATTTTCCTCCCATTGTTTCCTCTGGAAATAAATTCTTTTTCTAGGAACACAGCTGTCCTAGCAACAAACACTTTGTTGTCAGTAGAGTGGTACAAGTAATATCCCCTCGTTTCCTTGGGGTATCCAACAAAATAACATTTATCGGACTTGGGTCCAAGCTTATCAGGAAACATTTTCCTGACATAAGCCTCACAACCCCAAATCTTAATAAAAGACAAATTGGGACGCTTCCCCTGCCATATCTCATATGGTGTCTTTTGAACCGATTTAGACGGTACTCGGTTAAGTGTAAATGCGGAGGTGTCAAGAGCATAACCCCATAAGGAAATCGGAAGATCAGCAAAACTCATCATTGATCGCACCATATCCTATAAAGTGTGATTCCTTCTTTCAGACACACCATTATGTTGTGGTGTTCCAGGCGGAGTCCATTGTGATATAATACCACGGGCTCGCAGAAGGTCCTTAAACTCTTGGCTTAAGTATTCTCCACCTCGATCGGATCGAAGTGCTTTAATACTTTTACCAAGTTGGTTCTATACTTCATTCATGAAATCCTTGAACCTTTCAAGGGTTTATGACTTATGTTTCATCAGGTACACATAGCCATACCTATTGAAATCATCAGTGAAGGTAATGAAGTACTGATATCCACCTCTGGCATTAGTTCTAAAAGGCCCACATACATCAGTATGTATGAGTCCTAATAGATCACTAGCTCTCTCACCTTTACCTGAAAAGAGAGTCTTGATCATCTTGCCCAACAAACAAGATTCACATGTCTCTATTGATTCATAATCAAAAGATTCTAGATAACCATCTTTATGGAGTCTAGAAATGTGTTTCTCATTTATGTGCCCTAGACGACAATGCCAAAGATACGTTTTGTTTGAGTTGTTGAGTTTTTGTCTTTTGGTGTTTACATTGTATACACTTGTCTCTAGATCTATCAAGTATAAACCATAAGACATTGGGGCACTGCCATAAAAGATCCCATATTTTGAAATGGAACACTTTCCATTCTTAATAAGAAATTCAAAACCATCCTTGTCCAAACAAGAGACGGAAATGATATTCCTATTTATGGAAGGTACATAATAGCAGTTATTCAAATCTATTATTAGCCCACTAGGTAGAGTTAACTCATAGGTTCCTACAGCATTGGCGGCAACTCTTGCCCCATTGGCAACACGTAGTTCAACCTCGCCTTTCCCCAAAGGCCTACTTCTCTTAAGATCCTTCACATTTGAACAAATTTGAGATCCACATCCGGTATCAAGTACCCATGACAAAGAAGTAGTAAAGTTAATCTCTATTACGTATACACCAGAAGTAGAGATCTCTATCTCTTGCTTCTTCTTCCATCATTCCTTCCATCCTCTCCATGTTTTGAGCATAGAAGATACTGACATTGGTTTGGCGAGAGAACCCTTCTCTCCCTCACCTTTGTCCTTAGACTTTGTTCCATTGATCTCCATCAATGAACTATCCTTCTTCTTAAGCGCACATAGATTGGACTCTAAGGCTACCAATATATTTGGATTGTACAGAACAATTCTCATAATTCCTAACCAGTTATAGAATTTATTCTCAATTAATTTGCCCATTTTAAAAGATGATTCTTTTGCCATTCTACAAGAGAAAATTGCATTTGTCAAAACTCCTTTTGATTTGATTTGATTTGATTTGAATAAAATTTGACAGTAGTTAATTGGGCCTTTAATTAATTACCGCTCCCACTATTTTGATTCAAATTGACAATCCTCACCATCAATTCAGAAGATTGCAGCGTACAATCTCCTAGTGGGTCAAGATCCTGAAATCCTCTGAGTCATGGACCATCTAGGGTTGTCACCCACAACTCAAATCTTCTAGGTAGGCAACTTTTGCCAATTGCATCATATGCAACTCTTGAAATATGTCATGTGCAACTCCTTGCCATGATCACTCCATTCCTCAAGGTGTTAGATCCTATCTAGGTCACCTTGTTAAGTCTGACCTAAAGCCAACATGATGAATATGCACCATGCTAGGGCAGACCCACATATCCATCCTTCACACTTCCACGAGATAGACGGTGTACCACGCTAGGGCATGCACACACTTGGTCGATCAAGCTTTTCATGTGTGTCGCATTTGGAAGGCATCTAAAACTTTAATATTTAATGAGATATTTGGTTTTTATAGGTACATATACATATCCAATCACCACAATATAGTAAGTATCATATACATGCTATATCCCACAGAAAACATGTGAAACGATAAAAGTAATGATTATGGCCATCCTAATGTGATTCCTCGAGCCAAGAGGAATCACAGTCATCTAGGTCCACATCACATGCAACCTATACAAGATAAACCCTGTGCTTCGTTGTTCTGGGTTTGATCAACTCATCTCCATGACTGGTCGGCTCGCCATCAGGCCAGTCAGTTGGGTGCCACCATTCGATCGACTAGCACCTCCAGCCAATCGGTTCACTGGTCGTCGTGCATCTCCTCAGGTCGCCACCCCCTCGTCTCGTTCCTCGAACTGGTCGTCAAAAGGTCTGCCATTCTTTGACATAATAGGAAATAAAATCTATCCGATTTTACATTTGAAAACGGAAACCCCAAGTTACATTCGAGGGGAGAAAAGGTAAGAAAGAAATCTCGAGTTATCTCGAGTTACATCAGGAATAGGAGATACGGAATCGGTGTGCAGACTGAGATGCAAGCAACTATATACAACCAAGCACACATCCATAGGGTTTATTAGCCATAACCACGCTATACATCCACCACAAAACTCATTTAAGGGCAATGTGTATCGAGTGCATTTATATTATATATCCTATATGTACATTGGGATTTGTGGATTTAGGATTGGACATGCATAAATCCAATTTTATTCGCATCATATGCAATAAATAAAGGTGACAAACCAAAATCGATCACATCAATAATCCTAAAGTATAGAGAAGTTGGTGTGGCTCCCATACCACTGTTGGGTTATAGGGGAGACAGAGAAGGCAGCGGAAACAAAAATTTCTTCTCCCAAACCCAGAATAAAGGAATTGCATCAACGTCTATACAATAGGAAGGATAGTTTGTAGAGGCATACCTTGTCCCGAAGCTTACTCGGTAATGTTACCTCATGGCTTGTGTGGTCTTTACCTCCGGTCTTGGATGGTGTCTGTGCAGCTCCTGGTCTCACCGGGACTATCGGGATTGATAGTAGTCCTCCGAGCGGCAAAAGTCTCCCACCTCTGCAGTCATCCACACAGACTTCCTGGAACTTTGATCTCCTTGTCCCATAAGGAATCAGAAGGAGTCGCACCCTCTTGTCGGTGTACTAGTCACTGACACACTCTCCTACCACCAGTCGCTTTTCTGTAGTTGTCTTTCCCTTATTGTGCCTCCTTTATCAGGTAGCACTTGCTCGGGCTCTCTCTCAGTTACCAAAACCATAGAGAATGACAACTTTGCAGAGCAATTGGTGTTCTGAGTTGTACTTTGAGAAGCCCCCAATACCCCTATATATAGGAGGATCATGGGACAGGGTTCTCTACCCTAGGCAATGTGGGATTAAAGTAGGAGTAGAAGGGTTTGAAAATTTCCACAAAACAACCAACTACTCCAGCTGAACCGGTCGTTTCAACCCTGAAACGATCGTTTGGTGACCTCAACCGATCGGTTCACACCTAAACCGATCGTTTAGGACACTTGAGCCGATCAATTCACTTATGAGCCGATCGGTTCGTGGTCCTGGTCCAACTCAAATTGACTTTCATATTTGTTTCCGATTAATCAAATATTAATCCTTATTCAAATCGAATTTGTACAATTGAAACAAATTGTATTTGCAAAATAGTCTTCTAACTTTCCAAACGATCTCGATTGGCCCACAAATCATCCGGTTCAACAATTGAGCCAATAGTTTCATTGACACATGAGTCGATCGACTCACCAACCTGAGCTAATCTGTTCATCACATGAGCCAATCGGTTGGGAGTGCAGACTGTGCAAAATTAGTCAATTGCAGTTTCAATCAATATGATACTCTAATCAATTGGTCAAACACCTTGAACACTATGATTTTGAGTTATCAATCAACTGAGTGTTTAATTGAACTACTAAACTCCTTTAGTAATCAATCTAAACATCATTTGTGGATAAACTCCTCTTCCAGGTTAAATCCTATGTGTGTGACCCTACAGGTCCATTTCACATTGGCAGTGAAAGTCCATAACACTTATGACTTCACAAGCAAAAAGGGGTGCCTAGTCGCACATCAGTGCTACCTAAGTGAAATAAAAAGTTGGAGAACAACTTTCAATCCTACAATCTGTGAATGGTGTTACAGTGAATGTATAATTCCTTTTTCACTAATGTCCTGAATGAACTCAAGGCATGGTATAGTCATCCTTTCAACGTTCATCCATTTCCTTGATCTCAGAGCAGACTGGGTGAGATGTGTGTGACATCAATATCACATATTGATTCACACATGCATGTGCATGCCTTTCTCAATCCTACTCATCAAGTGTCCATGGACATCAAACTCCCTTAGGAGGGACAAATCCCATATCTATCACTCACGCCTCAAAAGCCCCATGTGTTAAAGTCACCCAATCATTACCTTTATAACAACCCATGTTTCAGGACTGCGTTTGATGATGTCAACGTGTACCCAATGACATGTGTTGAGTGTAGTGATTTTAGGTCGAAGAATCACACTCACCACCATCACTTTGAGAGCTGACTGTGACTACCAAATCATGGTTCCATGTGTCACTCTCACGGTGGATCTGTCTGGTACACTTGTTCTCTAACAAGTACCTATGTGCTTGGTTTGATATCACTATATCATGACTAATGAGATTTTGTCATCAACCAACACACAATCTAGTCTTTAGTGTTATTGATGTCTATGGTTATTTCCATAATAACAACTGACTAGGGACCAAACAAGAATGTATACTCTTAACATCCGTATGATCTCATCGTTTAGGTCCTCAACCTAAAAGCATATGTCATTGAGTAAAACAATTCTTTAGAACATCTATCATGTTACACTATCATCTCAGAAACAGTTAAAACATATAGATTGGAAATTGTCTTTATTATTATTCAAATCATTTACAAAGTATCCCATTACAATCATCACATGACTTGCTCTATGGGCATACATACCAACACTGAGCACCTTTACTCCTCAGCAACCACAACAGAAAGCTTGGTGTGTTTCTCAAACACAAACAAGTAAACTAGAAAAAATAGTGCCAAAGGGGAGATTCAACACCCCAACTACTAGGGAGATATGTCACTTTCTATCCCTAGTAATGGCACCAGAAGGCTTGGTGCATTCCTGCCAATGGTGTTACACACTACTCAATTGGAATTTGAATAGATGCAACTCTATGAACAAATAACACACGGGTGGGTTTACTTTCAAAATTTATAAGGGACTTAAACCTACACACCTACTTCTATTAAAAACACTACACATGCAAGCGTACATGATCATGTCATAGTATAGGATGGCGAAAAGTATAAGGTTGATCCACAGAGAGAAAGGGGGCACTAGAGCTAGGTTAGTTTTTGGGCTAGGTTCCTACTGCGGAATCTAGGGTAAAAGGGTTTAAAGGTTGTTTTGATGATTACACTAAGGGTTGAAAGAGGAAGTAAATGAAGGAAAGCAAAGAAGATCAAAACCTAAGTTAACCCTAGACAGTTAATTCTAATGAACAAAAAAAGACAAGGCAAGCAAGGAAAAGAACAATCTATGCTAAGGCAGGAAAGAAGAGATCTACACTACACTAAGATAGAGAATAGGGAAAAAGAGCAAGTAAAGACCTAAAATGGAAAGAGAAAAGCAAGAACAAGGTAAGAAGTTAACTAAGAAAGTAAAGAGCTAACTAAGCTAACACTAGCAAAGCAATAAGGCAATTAGGATTTTAAAGCAATAAAGGGATGTGTGAGCTTTTTGGGGGACGCACTTATCAATTAGGTTGGGGTGACATGTGAACACAATGATTTTAATTAGATTATCAAACCAAACAATAAGCTAGAGTCTAATGAATTATCCTAAACTACTAACTGGCCAAGAATATGCTAGCTTGTGAATAGGGGGACTAGTCCCTAACACCCCCTACTACCCTTGCGAGGCTCAATTGGGTTAGGGTTTAGGTGTAATTCAATTAGAGTATAAATGATCCTAGGTTCCTAGTTAGATGATCTTAGGATGATTAGGGGATGACGGTAGTAATGGGAGTGGAAGTGAGGTTTTAGGCCTCACATCACTCACATTCTAGCCTTGAGAAAGCTCCATGCTAAGCACACTAAATTAATCTAAACTAGATACTTAGATATCTCAACTAGGGTTAGGAGAATTGATTAGCATGTAGGAATATGGGTGTCTAGCTAGGGGTCCATGAATTGGACCTAGGGACAAATCCCAAAATTCACACATATAAGCAATTTTGCTAAATTTCTAGGTGATTTCAAGCACAAACCAAGAATCAATTCTTGAAGAGTGAGACTGAAATAGAACATAATCATTAGAAAATGAAATTACAATGTTTACATATCATTTTCCCCCAACATGGTATCAAAATAACATTTTGAGCCCCAAACAACCCACCTAAGGGCCTAGCTACTCATAGAAATGCAAAATACAAAAAGAAAGAAGAAAGAGGTAAAAGAAGCCATGGAGCTCAGTGTAGATGGAGAAATCCTCCTTTTTAGATACTAGAAGACATCCTCCTCCTTCCTCCAAGGTACAAGGAGCATGGAACCATGGTGTAGGGTAAAAACACTAGGAAACTAGGGTTTTGGTCATGGAAATGGTGAAATGGAGTGGAATGGAGGTAGAAATGGAGTTCTAGGAGTGAGCTAGGGGTGTCCAAGGGTGGACTCTTTTATATCTAGTTTCCCCAAGGTTTATGTAGTGGTCTAGGGTTAAGTGGGGGCAACATGGGTAAAGCAGGGCAAAAATAGGCTAGGGTTGTGAGTAACACGACCGTGGTGATCAACACGGCCATGGTGGGGTAGGGGTGAGAGCGTTCGTGGTGTAGTGAAATGATCATGGTGAGAAATGGGGGAAAATAATAGTACCTTGGACAAGTTTGTACATGAAGTAGCACGGCCATGGTGGGGCAAGGGTAGCATGGCCGTGGTGATGTGTTTTCCCGTTCTCTGCTCCACGGTCGTTCTGTCTGTACCACAACACGGCCGTGCAAGGTGGGATGGCCGTTCTGGGCCCATCTACCATGGCCATTCTTAGTGGCATGAATGTGGTGATTCTTCATTACTTAAAGTTGACTGTGTTGATTTTGTATGAGCCAGTACGACCGTTATGGTGTACCACGGCCGTGGTGGTCTCTATTGCAGTACTTTGACTTGATTCCTTGGATTTTCTTGGACATCTTTGCTTCAATGGAGCTTTGGCCACTAGGGGTAGGTTTAAGGATCCTCAAACTTCACTTTATACCTCTCCAAGCATAGAGGAACACTAGAATCACTCTCTCTTTTCCATCCAAGCACGGTCTAAATGCCTGAAGAACATGCAAATAATGTCCATAAGTACATTTTACACAAATATGCATATTAGGGGAACTAACATGTAATCTAACAGGTATAGATGTGATTGAAATGCAATATGACACAAGATGAAGCCCTAAAATATGGCTTCATCACATAACACCCAGAACAACTATCAAAAGGCACACCTAAAACTTTTATCAAAAGGCATACCCAAAACTTCCATGGGAAGGCACGCTGAGAACTTCCATTAGAAGGCACACCCAGATTTACCATCAGAAGGCACACCCAGAACTTCCATTGGAAGTCACACCCAACCATTAGAAGGCACACCCAGAACAACCATTGGAAGGCACACCCAACCATCAGAAGGCACGTCCAGAACAACCATTGGAAGGCACACCCATAACTTCCATTGGAAGGCACACCCAGAACAACTATCAGAGGGCATGCCCAAAACAACGATCAGAAGGAACACCCAAAACAACCACCAGTTGTTGAACCCAAGCACACATCAAATAAAGCAAATAGCTTCACTTCCACACAGAATTAATATCAAGGGTATCATTATGCAACAAGTGTAACATACCAGAACTAGAACCCTACCTTAGTAGTTTGAGCCATTTTGACATAGCCAAACAAGGATAAGCTATTACTATAATTAAGCCAATACTGAAATAAAAAATGTGTCATAAGAAGTGTAACAAAATAAATCATGCTTAATAATCACATATGACTCATTTGGATGGTAATAAGAAGTTAAAGAACTTAATTGGATGAATAGTTTTGGGATAATGGGCCACTAATGGGCCATATGACATATATCATTAAAAGAAGTCCCAAAAGTGAAATCTAAGTTTAATATCATGTTCCTTGGGTCCCAATTGCCTAGGCAGTCAATTTTCACATTATTCACATAATAATAATTCATTTAATTCAAATTAGATAAGAGGATGTGTGGTATCTGCCAAAATATCAAATAAAATAATAAATGACACCAAAAGAGGAAAATAATCTTAGATTCATAATCTACATAATAAGTATAGCCTTTGGGTGAATTTTCATCCAAATTAGAGAATGTTTGCTTAAAAGGACAAATCAAGAGAGAGAAAATGTGTAGAACCTTCAAAATATTAAATAAATGCTCAAGCAACTCCAATATGTAAAATTGATGGAAAAATCATATCAAATATATTAAAATGACTTGTGGGTCAAGTTTCATAAAATTTGGATAATCTTAATGTCATTAATGAAGGGGGAAAGGAAAAATAAGATTTGATTTATTTAACCCATTAAAAGTTTCTAAAAGGCAAAACTAAGTGCATAATCAGAATCTATATGCCTTAATTGGCCTCTGTGCAAAATTTTACCCAATTGGGATGAAGTTGTAACCCTTAATGGAAGAGAGAGAGAAAGGAGCATTAATATGATATCACTTTGATTTTAATCATATTATTTCCTAAAGTTGAAGGTGTCATGCGGCATGGGTTCTTTTCATTTGATCGGATGGCTTCAAATGCTTCCTTGGATTCACAGTCTCATCGGACGGATCCCCTCCTCCTCTTTTACCTATCATACTCCTATTAGAACTATATAGTAAGAGTGAATCTCTTTGGTCTCTCCCTCTTCCCTTGTTGATTTTCTGTATGAGATTTTTGCTTCCCCATGTTCCTTATATCTTTCTTAATCGGGAGACCCCATGTTTCTTGGGGTTTCATTTCGCCAAACTCCCGGTCGGTGAGAGATTTTCTTTGCTACTCTATTTTTTGGTTCGATGGGTGTCCCTATCACTCTGGGATTGGTTCCCTATATAAACCTACTCCCCCATGACCGCTGATCACCCATCAATCTATCACCATCACCCCTTTGGCTCCAACTACCCTGCTACCCTCTTTCCCTACTCCAACTTCTTGCTCTGGTGATGGAGACGATGACCTTGATAGAGGTGTTCTGGTGATCATAGGTGCTGGTTATTGGTTCGGTTCGTGTCATGGTGGCGTGGGCGAGCTTTGTGGGTCTTCAGTTCGTGCTATTAGCAGGTATTGTTGAATCATCCCTTTCTTTGGGTTTTTGATCATCTCTGTAATAGACGGTGCCTACTACCTCTTCTCACTGGTTTCTTTGACTGGAAGCTTCAGTTTTGGATTCTTGATATTTCTCCACCTTTGGTTTGGCTTTCATGTGGCTCGTTCTCTTTGCCAAGTTTTCCCATCTTCTCCAGTAATAGTGATTAGCTTAACTCAAGTTTTGGGTGATCATTTTCATCGTGTTTGGATCTTTGTGATCTGTGTTGTCTTGGTAGCATGGTTCCTTCAGACACTTTCACCTGGATCTCTTTAGTTTGAGTTCTGGAGCTCAGAGAGCACACTACAGTGTCTGGCTTTCATGATTTCATCGTGGGGGAACAAAGCCTCTATTACTTTCCCCTCTCTACCCTTCTTTGTGATCTTTGCTTTAGTTTTATCGATGAAGGGTAATTCAGTCTTTTTGTAGGGTTTCTTCTTCTTGGCTCTGCGATGTGTGCTGCTGACCTAGGTGAGTGGCCCGGCTGAGTTGGCTGGTTTTGATCGGGCCAACTCAGGGGCCCACTCTTCTCCCTCTCTCTCTATTTAATCGATGACATGGCTTTTCTTTATTTTCCTAATGGTTGATTTTAGAAAACTAATAACTAATTGTATAATGATCAAAAAAATATGCATAAATAGTCAATAAAATGAGAAAAATGTAAGCTTTCTTTTAGTATAGGTTTTGATACCTGAATCCAATGTTTTATGATAAGTGATTTTAATGGATTACCATGAATAAGTAATAATTTGTAAAATTCATAACTAAATATATATAAGTCAGAAAAAATAATAAAATATGTTTTGAACTCAGAAAAATATAACCTAAAATATGGCATATTTTTTAACCTAATTCACCAATAATAAAAAGGCTATTTTTAGGGTTTTGAATAATTAATGGAAACCTAGCCCTAATTCCACATAAATGCATCATAGGTTCTTTTGAGGCCTAGGCTTGGACATAGACTTGGATTTGGATAGTGTAGACTCTAAAGTTGAGGTATGTTGTATCCCCTATTCCTCTATGCTGAGCAATTCACCTATCTTATCATTCTTTTGACTTTGGCCTACACATATGTCTATTCTCTTGATATCATGGTGTGTGTGAACTATCTTGCTTTTTATGGACTTGGGTATTCTCTTGATATGTATCTTGTGCCTTGGTGCATGTTGCTCTCATATAATGATATGTGCCCACTTTGAAGTGGATGTTCATATGTTTGTTCTGTCCATTGTGTGATGGCAACATTATATAATTTGACTATACTTTTTACTTTCCACTGCATTTTACATGCTATGTGATTTTGTAGCACTAGAGTAGTGTAATTGCATTGGTTTTTGGGTGTGTGCCCCTTTATGCTTTTGGGATGGTGGCGGAGGTGCCCCATACCCGAGTTTCAAGGATGTGAATCCTTATCTCAACTTTATATTTTGGGAGTTTGGCAGTATGTCATTCTCTATAAGGTTTCAAGGATGTGAAGCCTTGGCCGCCTTTGTCTTTATATTGTTCTAGGGCAATGATTATCTTACATGCATGCAGGTTGATAATTGTGGGGTGTGTGCCCTACTATCTTTGTATGTGCTAGTATGGCACAATTTTATATGTTTGGTTATGTTAAGTATCACTTTATTTGTTGTTCTATTCCTTTTATGCCCTCTTTGGGTAGTCATTGTCTTTTTTTATGGGAAGCCATTATATTTTTTGTCCTTTATTTCATAATATTGCTCAAGTTTTCTTTAGTATGCACATACCAGCTTTTTGCTGATCTTTCTCTTTCTTCTCTTATTTTTTGGGGTATGCTTCCAACCCCAGGTTAGATCAAAGAGAGGTGAAGTTTGACATCAACCTTTGTAGTTGATCTTTTGGGAGACTTGAAGAGGTGGTTAGATAACCCTCTGCTTGATCTTTAACTTATATGTTTAATTTTCCTTTTTAGACATCTATGTGTGATGAAGTGATGTATAATGTTATCAAGCTTTGTAAATTGTTAGATAATGATCTTTTCCGCTGCTACTCATTGTGTTATGATACATACATGTTGAATGAATTGGTCTTCATCCCTTTGGCAAAAAAATTTATGTGGTGTTTGGTTCAAGGGATGTTGCCTTTTTATTTATAGTAGGGAGTGGTTCCCCTCTGGGATCCCACTCCTTACAACATGGTATCAGAGCCACTAGCAGTCAATTATCTAACTATTTAAAACTCGCCTCCATTAAGATGTTTTCCTTTATCTTAGGTTGCTTACACCTAGTACCTTGCCTTGTGCATGCAAAACCCTAATGGTGGGAGATAACTCAACTGTTTACAACCAGTACAGTTACAAGACACCCCGAAATCCTAGGTTTGGTTAGGGGACCTCAGCCTCTACTAGTACGGGTGTAGTCATCTCTCCAGAGTAAGAGTTGGCTATGTTTCAATAACTTTTTTCCACTACCATGGTAGGAAAGATGAAAGACCTAAAAAGCCTAAGGAGTTATCAATCGTGGAGTTCATGAACATGCAACCACCCTCCTTCAAGGGTGAAGGTGAAATAGTGATGGTCAACCAAGTTGATGATTGGGTGTTAGCCATTGAGAGGACTTTTGATGGCATGGCATGTCCTCCACACCAGAAGGCTAGGTTTGCTTCATATGTCTTGGAAGGACCAGTAAGAGTTTGGTGGAATGGAATTGCAAGGACTAGAGACATCTCAACCATGTCTTGGGTGGAGTTTTTGGCTCTTTTCCATGGGAAGTACATCTTTACTTCTGCTTTGAAGAAAAAGGAAGTTGAGTTCTATAGTTTGAAGCAAGGTTCCATGTCAGTGTCTGCTTATTTGCAAATATTTTTCTTTCTTGAGAGATATGCTTTTGGACTTAGTGAAGAACGTAGAGATGATCTATATTTGCAAGGACTCAACTACAACGTGGGTCATTCTCTTATCCCACAACTACCGTTGACCTTTCAGCAGATGGTTGATAAAGCTTTGGCTATAGAATCTTACCCAGGGTTTCAACCTGGGGAGTTTGACAAGAAGAGGAAGTCTTCAGGAGATGAACAGAAAAGGGACAAGTGTGCTAAGTGCAATGGTTACCATCCTCTGAGAAAGCGTTCTCAGTATAAACCTCATCATAGTACTCTAGTGATATGTCATTATTGCAATGAACCTGGACATATCCGACCTGATTTCCCTATGCGTCGTAATGGTCAAGCTCCAGTGCAACCTCAACAAGCTCCTCCTCAGAATTAGGGCAACAATAATGGTAACAATAATAGAGGAAGACTTGTACAAAGAAAAGCTGGAAGAGTTTTTACTTTGTATGGTGAAGAAGTTAATGATGATAAACAATATCAAGTTAACCCATTGTTCCTTAGATTAGTATTTAAAACTTATTTTCCTTTTTGCATGTTGCTTATGTATTTGGAAGTAAGAAGTATAGTTGAACCTTTTGTATCTGAAGTTTAGTTTGATATAATGATATGAACCATTTTAAGGTGTGGTGGATAAGTTAGCTTATGGATGTTTTGATTTTGAGGATGTAATCCTTTTAAGGGGTGGTGTTGTAACATACCAGAAGTAGAACCCTACCTTAGTAGTTTGACTGCTTTTGACGTAGCCAAACAAGGATAAGCTAATACATGTAATTAAGCCAATAATGAAATCTAAAATGTGTCACAAGAAGTGTAAAAAAACAAATCATGCTTAATAATCACATATGACTCATTTGGATGGTAATAAGACGTTAAATAACTTAATTGGATGAATAGTTTTGGGATAATGGGCCACTAATGGGCCATATATGAAAAGAAGTCCCAAAAGTGAAATCTAAGTTTAATATCATGTTCCTTGGGTCCCAGTTGCCTTGGGAGTCAAGTTTCACATTATTCACATAATAATAATAATTCATTTAATTCAAATAGGGTTTCACAAGGATACATCCTCAATTAGGGTTTCATTTAGAATTGCCCTCAATTAGGGTTAGAACACAATAACCCTGTCGATTAGGGTTTATGTTTGTGATTAGGGTTTCATGATCTCTCTACTTTAAGGATCATACCCTTAATCACCACAAGAATCATATTCATATATGAATTCATGCTATCATCATCTCAACTTGATTAGGTCATATCAACCCTTCCATCAAGTACATACTACTATAATTAACATAGTGTACCAAGTCATTGATCCTATAAGCAATTAGGGTTCATCCCTTAATTGACACTAATCACTTAGGTACTATTAGGGTTTCAACCTTTGTACCTTCAATGATCATCATTACTAATCATCATTGGATCAATGAATCATTCATCATCTCTATTCTCAAGAGATTCAATCACCTTGGACATCCATTACATAAGGTATCCAATCGAATTTATCAATTGAGTCCTCAATTACAACAAGTGTCTAAGTGGATTAACCAATTGAGTCCTCAATCAACTTTGACTACTTGAGCCCCAAACGGTCTTGGTCCTTCAAGGTTCAAACGGTTTGAAACCGTTTGGTAAAGGTGGTGCTTGAGACCGTTTACCCAAGCAAGTAGGTGAAGACCGTTTGCCCAAGTTTGACTTTTGAAACTGCATAGGCACAAACGGTTTGGGATCGTTTGGTCCCAAATGGTCTTGAGACCGTTTGGTCCAAACCTCCTCAAAACCGCATGGACCAAAGATGGTCTCGACTACACCAATAGATTTAGGGTTCTCAATATTGATTCCTTCAATCATTGAATTCATGGAACCAATCATCAATTGGACCTATACTCATACTTCAATTGAGTTAAATAGGTCAACCTTCAACTGATTTGACCCTCAATTGACCCTCAATTAGTCCTTAATTAGGGTTTGAATCAATTGAATTAGGGTTTGGAATCGATGATCCTTCAACACTAATCAATGCAAGATTAGTTACTTTGAAACCATTGAACCATCATCCAAAATGAACATGACCTGACCCCGAATGGTCTTGGGACCGTTTTCCCATCACATCATCAAAATCCAAGTCAACAAATTAGGGTTTGGATCATTGGATTGATCACCAAATCAGCAATTGATTACACTTTAACTTAGTTTCATTGGATCATCAATTGCTTAACCATACTCACCCCAAGACCTCCAAACGGTCTTGGGTGACCTCCAAACGGTCTTGAGACCATTTTGATGAGCTCCAAACGGTCTTGAGACCGTTTGGCTCATCCAACCCTTGGATTCTAGTGAAAAATCATTAGGGTTTGAGCTATTGAGTTGATCATCAAATCAGCACTTAATTGCAAAGTGATTTGGTACCTTTAGACCTTCAATTGGTCAACCATGCTTAACCCTAGACCTCAAAACGGTCTTGGGTGATCCCCAAACGGTCTTGAGACCGTTTGGGTGATTTACAAACGGTTTTGAAACCGTTTGGGTCAATCAACCCAAAACATCAACTCATTCCAATGCAAAATCAGCACTTAGCCGATTAGGGTTAACACCGTATCTTTTGTCCTTCAATCACTTAACCATATCCAACCCTAGACCTTCAAACGGTCTTGTGTGTCCCTAAAACAGTTTTGAGACCGTTTGGGTAATCCCCAAATGGTTTTGAAACCGTTTGTGCTAATTAACCCAAAAAGTCAAATCAATCAAGTTGAAAATCAGCACTTAATCCAATTAGGGTTTACCTAATTGCATAGCCTTCAACTCATGATTCCTTTGGAATTAATCCATAAAATTTGGTGGGTCATCAACCAACATAATTAGGAACAGGATTATCCAACGGTAACCCTTGTTCAACTCTTTCAAACGGTTTTGAAACCGTTTGCCCAAAAAGGAAAATAAATCAAGTTGAAAATCAGCACTTAATCCAATTAGGCTTTGCCTAATTGATTAGCCTTCAACTCACGATTCCTTTGGAATTAATCCATAAAATTTGGTGGGTTATTAACCAACATCATTAGTAACAGGAATCTCAAACGGTAAACCCTTTGTCAACCCTCTCAAATGGTTTTGAAACCGTTTTCCCAAAAGGCAAATAAATCAAGTTGAAAATCAGCACTTAATCCAATTAGGCTTTGCCTAATTGATTAGCCTTCAACTCATGTTTCCTTTGGAAATAATCCATAAAATTTGGTGAGTTCTTAAGAAACATCATTAGGAACAGTAATCGCAAACGGTCAACCCTTGTTCAACCATCTCAAATGGTTTTGAAACCGTTTTCTATCAAACGGTTTCAAACCGTTTGCTCTCAAACGGTTTGGTGAAACTGCATGAGCAAACATGTTGAAACCGATTGGAACAAGATTTCTTTGGGAAAAGTATCCAAGATGATGTCATCATCATATACCTTCATCCCTGAAGTTCTAAAACTTCTGATTTCATGAATTAATCAATTTCAACCAGCAATTAATCAAGATAATGAAGGAATCAATGAAATTGCAAGATTAATGGTTGAATAACAATGAAAAAGGGTTCAAGTTATAAAAACCGCCTCTAATTGAGCTAGAAAGCTCCATGTTCACGGAAAAAATGGTGTATGCAACTCCTTTCACCATTCCAAGGCTCGTCCTCAAGGTTTGAGTGAAAAGGAATGGTTAGAATTGATGAGGAGATCGAAATAGGAAGAAATCCATAATTTATTTTCGATTTCCACCATGGAATCAAGGTGAAATGGATCAAGAACCTTACCAACAGGTTGGGGGTCGTCCTCTTGATCCTCCCAAGCTCCCTTGGTCTTTTCCCAAGCAAGGAGAAGAAGTGGGGTCGAAAAGGCCTTCCATTTGTCTTGTAAAGGGTCTTTTTATAAGAAATTCAAGGAGAGAGAAAGTGCCATATAAAAATTCATTTAATCCAAAAAATGTGGCCGCCTCTTCCCCCTTATCTTCCTTAGGGAAGAGGCTATCTTGTTTTCATTTTATCCCTCTCAATTATCCATGATTTAAAGAAAAGCAAATCAAGCACCTTAAATCATATTATATTAATATCCATATGTGAGTGGATATTTCTTTTTCTTATAAAATTGTGTGTGAGTTATCCACTCCCTTGGATATTTTCGTGGTCCTTGCAAAGCTCAAGGACGTCACACATACATCTGAATCCAACCATTTTAATTTTGGTTGAAGGCCCTTTAATTAATATATTTATTTTTGCCCAAAATCGAATTAGGGTTTCAATTAGGATTAAATCTTGATTATTTTAATATCAAGATTCTCTCTCCTCCAATTTAATTCCAATGAGGCACCCCTCTCATTTTCTTTGCTCTACTTGATGACAAGAAACATTAGGGACCTTATTGAAGTGGTAATTTACATATTGAACCCTAGGTTTTGGGTAAATTGCACTTTACACCAAAACTAGGTTTTAATGCACAAACCTTGCTTTATCAGCTCTTTCTTGGTACTCAGGC
Organism: Alisma plantago-aquatica; assembly: GCA_963693085.1. NCBI lineage: Eukaryota > Viridiplantae > Streptophyta > Magnoliopsida > Alismatales > Alismataceae > Alisma > Alisma plantago-aquatica. The sequence goes on along the minus strand of OY856412.1, from coordinate 1,266,079,563 downwards.
TACCATAAGCCATACCTTTGCATCATATTCATTCTCATGATGCTTCAACACATGAGGAACATATTATCATGCACAATTTTCACTTCAACCCCTCAACTTGGGTAATTTGCACTTTAATCCAATATAAACAAAACATTGATTTCAACAATGTTCAAAAAGGACTAGAATTGCAACATAAGTTCCTCTTGAGGCCTAATTACTTTTCATAAGATGGGATTAAGCATTTAATCACATTTCTTAATCAAAACACCTAGGGTTAAAGTATAACCCAGGTCAGGGTTGTTACAAATTATAAACCCCTAACAAGGATTTCATCCTCGAAATCTAGATAAAGGAAGACAGATGTATTTTATTCTTCATACTATCTAGTCTTCACATAAAATCTCCTTATTATGGAGACACCATAAAACTTTGATCAACACAAAGTGTTTCCATACAAGATTCTCATAGAATCAACACACAAGGCACATGCTCCATTATTCCTCATCATTGACTATAAAGTCAACTTTGTGTCATATACACACTTTTCTTGTTCAGAGAAACATCGTGCATTCTATATTAATATCATGTTTATGCAGAGCATAAACCCCTAACATATGATGTTCATATTGTTTTATATATTTAGACTAATTTCACAGTTGACCACTTCAGGTAACCAACCTAACCCATCTGATAACTCTCAGCTACCAGAATCTTTCACCTTGGTATCTATCACATGTGTTGGAAACACATCATATATATCTCTTCCTTTCATCTTGGAACATTAATTGTTTCATATGTCCTCATCTTGGGACCAAAGTCCAAGATAATTGATACTTTTCTAAGTATCTGTTACATGAACTCCTTTATCTTATGCACATCAAGTGTCCTAAGACCCACTTGATTGCCATGTCCCTGAAAGGAAAGAAAACAAGGATTCATATTCCTCTTATTAATTCATGTATTTTCAACTATTCTTGAACCATTTACTCTTTATCTTATCCTAGGTTCCTTGCCTTTAGCATTGGAATTTTTAAGGATGATTGCATGTCATTATCCCTTTCTTTATTATTATCTAGCATGTTTATGATCATCTCATTATCTCATCACATTTCCCATTTCCTCATTATGGGAAAGATCTTTATTATGCGGGTAGCATTATTGAACAGGGTTCATCTCCCTCATTCTTATTCTTATCTTATGAGGAGTACACTTTTAGTTCCTCATACAACATGCTCATCTCATATTATCTCAGACTTATCTTTCTTATGCATAGGATATGACACATTTATTCATTCCATATTCCTAATTCATGATACTCATTAGATTGTCTCAGAATGACTACTTGATCAGAGCAATAAAAAATACAACAATCTAAGAGTTTCCATACCCACTTTATAATCAATAGTTATATACTTAGCCAGGGTATATAAATACTGAGATTAAGTGGTATGCACTTTGTATGGTATCATATTCCTTTTGTGCATATTATCACAAGCATAAGGCTTAACATCCTTGGATTCTATCCATGCATCTCTTCTATACCTCATCTTTTCTTATAGAGATAAGAACAACATAAAACATTTGTAATTTTTTACTATGCAAAACATAAGTCCTCATAGGACTAATCAAGGAAAGTTCAATCATTTCCTTTCTCAGTTAATCTAGGAATTCATAAATTAACATATTTGCATGACATTATCTTGTCTCACTTGTCATAATTCATTAATTATTCACTACCTCAGGCTAACTCTGCCTTAAAGGTTGATTCAACAGGCTATGGTTGAGCACAGACTTAATTTAAGTCCAGAAATTCATCATTTCCTTTTGCTTCAACCCAGTGATGCTAATTACAAATCTTGTTGATACCTATAACATCATCATTGGGACTGGTAATCTAGGTTACACTGCCAAAACTTGATCCACTATATACATTACTATTGCCCTAAGTTCTCCAACAGTAATACCTAAAGAAGGATTTTCTTATTATAGGAGGTTCAGCTAGGGGATTCTCAGGCAATTTTCTCTCTCTTGCATGTTCCCATGCACATCTTCTTGGTGCAACATTGCTGCTCTCAGCAACAATCTCCTCATGTGACCCAGTCATCTTTAAGTTCTTCTTCTCTTATACGAGCAGAAGACACTATCAGATACACTAGATGACACCAGAACAGACTCTACTACCTCAATCCTATGTCTCTGTAGACTCAACGAACCTAGAGCTCTGATACCACTAATTGTGGCGACCGTCTCGTGAAAACATGATTAACTAATGTAGAAGCGAATTATTTGCAGCGGATTACTGAAAATCACATAAAATTAAAACTTTTTCAAAGAGATCCATTCACAGGAAAACTCTTTAACCAAGAACCAAAGTATTTCAAATTCATCCTGGTTCACAAGTACACAACCTGTACCATTCCTTCTCAAAGATTACAACATCAACTATCTTATAAACATTATATACAGATAGTATACGAATCTCGAGGCATCAAGCCAAAACCTCAGATTGATTCATAAGGCACTGACTAAAAACTCCGAGGACCTGAGAGTACAGAGATAACACATAGGACTACTATCTGTATGACTAGACAGACAATATCTCCACCTGAGATCTTATTGTTGTCCTTGTTGTTGCTATTGTTGTTGCTCTTTCCTTGTTCTAGGATTTCTGCTTTGCCTCACATGCATACCTAAAAATGTTTCCCACGGGGGTGACACAATTGAAAACTGCCCCAGCGAGAGATATAACTCCCCGCCAAAAACATTGTTATTGCAGTTTATTAAATTAAAATTGAGCAGGGGTTACTTTTACATTATCAGGTAGAATTATTCATCATAGAACATAATAAGATAATCTCCATTCTCAAGGAGGTCATTGCATCTACCCATGGTAGATAAGTAATTCATCTGTCTACCTTGCAGAGAATATAAAGAAACATAATTAACATTTATCCACTAAGGAATGCACAAAGAAATGCAACATCAGCCAATGAATCTATGTATTCAATCCTTAAGCAAACATGCTATATGGCTGATTACATCTTACAATCACACTTATGCTCTGAGGAGATGAGGTATACTGCTCATACTCCAACCGACCACTGCTAGGAGTCGAAATTGGTACCATACATAGGTCAATGGAAGAGCCAGACTCCAAAACCTCATCTGTCTCGGTCAGTACGAGACCACATGCAGGACATCTCGTGTCTCTGCTAACTAGCTAGCCAGGGTACACTGGCACCTTCACTACAGAGTTACAGCGTCAACTGCACTCTCATCGCCAATCGAGAGATTTCTTGTTTATCTCCTCGATCTGACATTAAGTATCATTGGGAGATGTGTACACCATCTAACCCAATCATTGGGAGATTCTTGATACATCCATCCCGACATATTCCTGAAGGATTGAGAGGTTTCTTGTTTACCTTCCAACAATCTCTTCAAGAGTACGTAAGGATGTTTTTTCCCATTTACCCCCACATATTCAAAATATGCGCTCTGGGTTTTGCCGCGGGCACCCATTTCACCATCACCTATTCCTGATGATGATGGATCTATGGTCAGAGCACTACATGAATAGATTTCACTTGATTTATTAAGTACATTCTCATATTCTTTTAGCATCAGCCAAGTTCTCAAACAAGACTTATTACAACAATGCTGTAAAGAGACATGTATTACTTTCATCAGATACTTATCAGTCTTTCAAAGACCCTAGGAACTCAGTCCCTCATTTCAATACTGGGAATTCTCATCCCTTCCCATTCTCATCACCATAATCAAATGGCTATGGGTATTTAAACCCTTCACTCATCATTGAGCATCATTACCATTTATTAGGTAACTATCACCTTCAGGTCATCTGACCAAGGTATACATGATACTTGTTACCCAAGCATCACACATGGCTCATCAGGCCACTGCAAATCTTGTCACCTCTCACTAGGCAATAACTTATTCATATGGCTCACAATGCCATTCATATTTTGTCACCTCTCACTAGGCAACAACTTATTCACATGGCTCACAAGGCCATTCACATCTTGTCACCTCTCACTAGGCAACAACTTATTCAAAGATATCATTAATATTTATTCAAGATCATTAGTCTCATCATATAGCATTAATGATCATTAGTTCAAGGTATGAGTTCATTTCTCATCCTCATCATGGTATGACTACATCATACTCATCATTTGGGCTTAACCCCATTTTCAAGGTGCATTAATTAACACTCATCAAGTGAAACAACTCATTACATTTCATTGTAATAGTTGCATATCACACTTCATATATTTCTTACCCAATTATTTTGGATTTGGAGTATGTCAAGGTATATAAACCCTAAAGTTCTGAATGTGATAATCATCATATCTTGATGTATCATTTTCTCATCATTTCAGACCCTCTTGAGTTAGCCAACTTTATCCTGTATTAAGGTATTTCCCCTCTTAATACATTCCATCACCAAATACTCACCCTTAGCATATAATGCATAGGCCACACATTAGAATTGTCCAACTATCTCACATGATATGGACTTATCTTAGTTTAAGGCATTAGTTTTATTATAAAGTTGCCTATAAACAGCCACATTAGATACTTCCCTTTTCAGGGTATCAGCTACTATTCCATTATTAGGATTAGGCTTTCACATAGATACACCTTCAACTACGGTTTCACAAGGATACACTCACAATTAGGGTTTCATTTAGAATTGCCCTCAATTAGGGTTAGAACACAATAACCCTATCGATTAGGGTTTATGTTCATGATTAGGGTTTCATGATCTCTCTACTTTAAGGATCATACCCTTAATCACCACATGAATCATATTCATATATGAATTCATGCTATCATCATATCAACTTGATTAGGTCATATCAACCCTTCCATCAAGTACATACTACTATAATTAACATAGTGTACCAAGTCATTGATCCTATAAGCAATTAGGGTTCATCCCTTAATTGACACTAATCACTTAGGTACTATTAGGGTTTCAACCTTTGTACCTTCAATGATCATCATTACTAATCATCATTGGATCAAACAATCATTCATCATCTCTATTCTCAAGAGATTCAATCACCTTGGACCTCCATTACATAAGGTATCCAATCGAATTGATCAATTGAGTCCTCAATTACAACAAGTGTCTAAGTGGATTAACCAATTGAGTCCTCAATCAACTTTGACTACTTGAGCCCCAAACGGTCTTGGTCCTTCAAGGTTCAAACGGTTTGAAACCGTTAGGTAAAGGTGGTGCTTGAGACCGTTTGCCCAAGCAAGTAGGTGAAGACCATTTGCCCAAGTTTGACTTTTGAAACTGCATGGGCACAAATGGTTTGGGATCGTTTGGTCCCAAACGGTCTTGAGACCATTTGGTCCAAACCTCCTCAAAACCGCATGGACCAATGATGGTCTCAACTACACCAATCGGTTTAGGGTTCTCAATATTTATTCCTTCAATCATTGAATTCATGGAACCAATCATCAATTGGACCTATTCTCATACTTCAATTGAGTTAAATAGGTCAACCTTCAACTGATTTGACCCTCAATTGACCATCAATTAGTCCTTAATTAGGGTTTGAATCAATTGAATTAGGGTTTGGAATCGATGATCCTTCAACACTAATCAATGCAAGATTAGTTACTTTGAAACCATTGAACCATCACCCAAAATGAACATGACCTGACCCCAAATGGTCTTGGGACCGTTTTCCCATCACATCATCAAAATCCAAGTCAACCAATTAGGGTTTGGATCATTGGATTGATCACCAAATCAGCAATTGATTACACTTTAACTTAGTTTCATTGGATCATAAATTGCTTAACCATATTCACCCCTAGACCTCCAAACGGTCATTGGTGACCTCCAAACGGTCTTGAGACCGTTTGGCTCATCCAACCCTTGGATTCTAGTGAAAAATCATTAGGGTTTGAGCTATTGAGTTGATCATCAAATCAACACTTAATTGCAAAGTGATTTGGTACCTTTAGACCTTCAATTGGTCAACCATGCTTAACCCTAGACCTCCAAACAGTCTTGGGTGATCCCTAAACGGTATTGAGACCGTTTGGGTGATTCCCAAATGGTTTTGAAACCGTTTGGGTCAATCAACCCAAAACATCAACTCATTCCAATGCAAAATCAGCACTTAGCCGATTAGGGTTAACACCATATCTTTTGTCCTTCAATCACTTAACCATATCCAACCCTAGACCTCCAAACGGTATTGGGTGTCCCCCAAACGGTTTTGAGACCGTTAGGGTAATCCCCAAATGGTTTTGAAACCGTTTGTGCTAATTAACCCAAAAAGTCAAATCAATCAAGTTGAAAATCAGTACTTAATCCAATTAGGGTTTACCTAATTGCATAGCCTTCAACTCATGATTCCTTTGGAATTAATCCATAAAATTTTGTGGGTCATCAACCAACATAATTAGGAATAGGATTCTCAAACAGTCAACCCTTGGTCAACTCTTTCAAACGGTTTTGAAACTGTTTGCCCAAAAAGGAAAATAAATCAAGTTGAAAATCAGCCCTTAATCCAATTAGGCTTTGCCTAATTGATTAGCCTTCAACTCACGATTCCTTTGGAATTAATCCATCAAATTGAATCTCAAACGGTAAACCCTTTGTCAACCCTCTCAAATGGTTTTAAAACCATTTGCCCAAAAGGAAAATAAATCAAGTTGAAAATCAGCACTTAATCCAATTAGGCTTTGCCTAATTGATTAGCCTTCAACTCATGTTTACTTTGGAACTAATCCATAAAATTTGGTGAGTTATTAACCAACATAATTAGGAACAGGAATCTCAAAAGGTCAACCCTTGGTCAACCCTCTCAAATGGTTTTGAAACTGTTTTCTCTCAAACGATTTCAAACCGTTTTCTCTCAAACGGTTTGGTGAAACCGCATGAGCAAACATGTTGAAACTGATTGGAACAAGATTTCTTTGGGAAAAGTATCCAAGATGATGTCATCATCATCTACTTTCGTCCCTGAAGTTCTAACAACTTCTGATTTCATGAATTAATCAATTTCAACCAGTATTTAATCAAGATAATGAAGGAATCAATGAAATTGCAAGATTAATGGTTGAATAGCAATGAAAAAGGGTTCAAGTTATAAAATCCGCCTCCAATTGAGCTCCAAAGCTCCATTTTCACGGAAACTATGGTGTATGCAACTCCTTTCACCATTCCAAGGCTCGTCCTCAAGGTTTGAGCGAAAAGGAATGGTTAGAATCGAAGAGGAGATTGAAATAGGAAGAAATCCATAATTTATTTTCGATTTCCACCATGGAATCAAGGTGAAATGGATCAAGAACCTTACCAACAGGTTGGGGGTCGTCCTCCTGATACTCCCAAGCTCCCCTGGTCGTTTCCCAAGCAAAGAGAAGAAGAAGGGTCGAAAAGGCCTTCCATTTGGCTTGTAAAGGGTCTTTTTATAAGAAATTCAAGGAGAGAGAAAGTGCCTTATAAAAATTCATTTAATCCCAAAAATGTGGCCGCCTCTTCCCCCTTATATTCCTTAGGTAGGAGGATATCTTGTTTTCCTTTTATCCCTCTCAATTATCCATGATTTAAAGAAAATAAAATCAAGCACCTTAAATCATATTATATTAATATCCATATGTGATTGGATATTTCTTTTTCTTATAAAATTGTGTGTGAGTTATCCACTCCCTTGGATATTTTCGTGGTCCTTGCAAAGCTCAAGGACGTCACACATACATCTGAATCCAACCATTTTAATTTTGGTTGAAGGCCCTTTAATTAATACATTTATTTTTGCCCTAAATCGAATTAGGGTTTCAATTAGGATTAAATCTTGATTATTTTAATATCAAGATTCTCTCTCCTCCAACTTAATTCAAATGAGGCGCCCCTCTCATTTTATTTTCTCTACTTGATGACAAGAAACATTAGGGACCTTATTGTAGTGGTAATTTACATATTGAACCCTAGGTTTTGGGTAAATTACACTTTACACCAAAACTAGGTTTTAATGCACAAACCTTGCTTTATCAGCTCTTTCTTGGTACTCAGGCTAACATAAGCCATACCTTTGCATCATCTTCATTCTCATGATGCTTCAACACATGAGGAACATATTATCATGCACAATTTGCACTTAAACCCCTCAACTTGGGTAATTTGCACTTTAGTCCAATATAAACAAAACATTGATTTCAACAATGTTCAAAAAGGACTAGAATTGCAACATAAGTTCCTCTTGAGGCCTAATTACTTTTCATAAGATGAGATTAAGCATTTAATCACATTTCTTAATCAAAACACCTAGGGTTAAAGTATAACCCAGGTCAGGGTTGTTACAATCAAGAGCTACCTTTAATTGTTCTCAGATCACCTTGATTATCTATGTAGTATACTAAACTAACTCAAGACCCAACAGCTAATACTCACATGTATCATACCAACAAAGAGGTGATCAACAAAGCTTTCTGTACATAGCCTCATACGGTGTCATATCAATACTCCTTTGGTAGTAGTTGTTCTAGGAAAAATCAATCCAACTTAGGTGGATATCCCAACTCCCACAAAAATAAAGAACACATGCTCTCAAAGGATCCTATGATGATTTAATGGTCCATTCTATCTGACCATCTTTCTATGGGTAAAAGGTCATAGTGAACCTCAATTGTATCCTCAACAATGTATGAAGACGTTCCCAGAACATACTCATGAACTAAGGACCTCTATCTGATCCTATTGTAGTTGGTATGTCATATAAATGTACTATCTCATAAACATAGATTTGTGCCAACTTATCTACAGTGCATGTGGTCTTAACTCACACAAGTGAACTTACTTTGTCATCTGATCAACGATCACCCAAATGGAATCATGACCTTTGGCTATCTTAGGAAGATAAACCATATAACATGGTTATGTGATCCCCTTTCTAGTGTGGAACCGATAAAGGCTACAACATCCCTACAGGCTTCTGATTTTCCACCTTAAACTATTGACAAACTGGACACTTGGCAACCAATTATGCTACATCACACTTCAAACCTAGCCACTAAGAGAAGTCCTTCAGATTATGATACATCTTTGTACTTCCAGGATGCATAGAATGCATTAAGGAATGAGCTTCCTCAAGTACCATCTCTCTTAGTCTGCCAACATCAGGAATCACCATCTGGTTGTGAAAGCACACTGCCCCATCATATGTCTCATGAAATCCATCATGCATCCTTCTACCAAACTTTAATCTGATGTTTTGTATCACATTATCATCCTTTTGTGCATCTTTGTTATGTTGTATTAATGTCAACTTCACCTATCATTTTTCCAACAAACCTGCTAACAAGGAAACCTCCAACTATACATTTATCTGTCTAAGCAACACTACCATATCCCTCTTGTGACATGACATGAAATGCAACTGTGTTTTATTTGTAGATGATGATGAACTTGAATTTCTACTAATGCATCATCCATGAAATTCTCCTTTCTCAAATGATAGTCTATCGTATAGTCATATTCCTTGATCAACTATATCCATCTTCTCTACCTCATGTTCAACTTCTCTTATGAGAAGATATACTAAATATTCTTGTGATCTATGAAGATTTGACACTTCTCAACATATAGATTATGTCTCTAAATCTTCATAGAAAGAACTACAATTACTAACTTTAGGTCATGAGTTGGGTAGTTCTCCTCATGCTTCTTAAGCTGACGAGAAGATAAAGAAATCACATTCTTGTCTTGCATCAACACACATTTCAACCCATTCTTCGAATCATCACAAAAAACTATGTAGCCTTTCCCAAGCTCTGGGAACATCAACATTGGAGCACTTATCAACTTCTCCTTAAACAACTGAAAAGAATGATGAAACTTGTCATTCCAAACAAAAGGAACACCCTTCCTAGTCATCCTGGATAAAGGTAAAGCTACAACACAAAAGTTCTTGATGAACCTTCTATAGTAACCAACTAAACCCAGGAAGCTTTGAACCTCAGTTAGTGTCTTGGCTTGTTCCCACCCCAATACTTACTCCAGCTTCTTGCGGTCTACACAAACACCCTTTGAAGATATAACATGACCAAGAAAAGACACATTGGTCAACAAAAACCTTCACTTACTAAACTTAAAATACAATTGATGCTTCCTCAACAGCTGTAATGCTTGACAAAGATGTTTCTCATGTTTTTGACTATCCCAAGAGCATATCAAAATGTCATAGGTGGACGTCACCACAAACTGATGAAGATACAGTCTGAACACTCTCTTCATCATGTCCATAAATGTTTCCAGTGCATTGGTTAGGCCTAACAGCATAACCACAAACTCATAATGAATATACCTAGTCCTACAAGAAGTCTTTGGTATGTCATCTTACTTGATCCCATGATGATACTCTGATCTTAGATCTATCTTGGAAAACCATGTAGCACCTCTCAACTGGTCAAACAGATCATCTATTCTCAACAACGGGTACTTGTTCTTCATTGTGACCTTGTTCAACTGTTAGCAGTCTATGCAGAGCCTCATAAAACCAACTTTCTTCTTTACAAACCAAATTGGAGCATCCCATGGGAATGTGTTCATCCATATGAAAACCTTCTCCAACAACTCCTACAACTACTTTTCAACTCCTTCATCTCAGCTAATGCCATCCTATAGGGTGTCTATTCTATGGGTTCTGGATTAGGAACAAGATTGATTTCAAAATCAACCTCTCTAGGGGGGTGGAACACCTAGAAACTTATCACAGAAAACATCCTCAAACTCACGCACCACAACTACACCCTAGATACTAGGACCCATCACATTGGTATACACTATATGAGCTAAGAAAGCTTCACATCCTTATCTCATCAACTTCTTTGTTATCACTTTTGACACATGACATGTAGGAAGAATCTTCCTATCTCCTTGGAATGTCCAAGAGACATCCCCATAACAAATGCCAGAACTTTGGAACCACAATCCAAAACAACCTTTTAGTTCTCCAAGGTATCCATCCCTATGATCACATCAAATACATGCATATCAAGTTGCATAAGATCCACTTGAATGTGGTGCGTCTTTTCCAATGGTGTTCAGACTACTCAATTGGAGTTTGAATATATGAAACCCCATAAATAGACACACACGGTGGATTCACTTTCATATTAATAAAGACCTAACTGAACACACCCACATAAACCAAAACACTACACCTATAAGCATAGGGGGTCGGGTTTTAGTACAAGAGGGCGGAAAGTATAGTGTCAATCCACAGGGAGAAAAGGGGGTACTAGAGCTAGGTTATTATTTGGTCTAGGTTCCTACTACAGAGTAGGGTTTAAGGGTTTGAAGGTTGTTCTGATTGATTACACGAAGTTGAGCAAGAAAGTAAGTAAAGGAAAGCAAACATGAAAAAAAACCTAAGTTAACCCTGGACAGTTAATTCTACTAAGAAAGACAAGACAAGACAAGACAAGACAAGACAAGGCAAGGAAAGAAAAGAACAATCTACACTAAGGCAAGCAAGGAATGGTCTATACTACACTAGGCTAGAAAATAAGGGGAAAAGCAAGTAAGGACCTAAACTAGAAAGAACAAATCAAGAACAAAGTAAGAAGCTAACTAAGCAAGTAAAGAGCTAACTAGCTAACACTAGCCAAGCAAGAAGGCAATTAGGGTTTTAAAGCAATAGAGGGGTGTGTGGGTTGTTTGGGGATGCACTTATCAATTAGGTTTGGGGTGACATGTGAACATAATGATTTCATTTATATTCTCAAACTAAACAACAAGCTAGAGTCTAATGAATTATCCTAAACTACTAACTGGCCATGGATACGCTAGGTTGTGTATAGGGGAACTAGCCCCTAACACCCCCTACTACCCTTGTGAGGCTCAATTGGGTTAGGATTTAGGTGCAATTAAATTAGAGTCTAAACAAGCCTAGGTTTCTAGTTTAGATTATCTTCAGATGATTAGGGGTTGAGGTTAGTAATGGGAGTTGAAGTGGGTTTTAGGCCTCTCACCACCCACATTCTAACCTTGAGAAAGATCCATGCTAAGCACACCAAATTCATCTAAACGAGCTACTTAGATCTCTCAACTAGGGTTAGGAGAATTGATTAGCATGTATGAGGATGGGTAGCAAGCTAGTGATCCATGAATTTGACCTAGGAACATATCCCAAAATTCACACATATAACAAATTTCCCTAAATTCCTAGGTGATTTCAAACACAAACCAACAAGCAATTCATGAAGATTGAGATAGAAATAGAACATAACCATTAGCCAACAAAATTACAATGTTTACATATCATTTTCCCTCAACATAGTATCAAAGTAACATTTTTCACCCCAAAACAGCCCACCCAAGGGGCCTAGCTACTCATGGAAATTCAAAATACAAAAGGAAAGTAGAAAGAGGTAGAAGAAGCCATGGAGCTTAATGTAGATGGAGAAATGCACCACTTCAGCCGCTGCAGGACGTCCTCCTCCTTCATTCAAGGTGCAAGGGCATGGAATGATGGTGGAATAGGATCAAAACACTAGAAAAATAGGGTTTTGGTAGTGGAAATGGTGAAATGGAGTGGAATGGAGGTGGAAATGGAGTGGAATGGCTAAGGGGCAAAAATGGGGGCTAGGAGGTGGTGGAAGGTAGCTAAGGGTGGTTAACCTCATGCTAGAGCTGCCACCCAAGTATATATAGGTGGTGGGGAAGCATTAGGTTAAGTGGGGGTAAAGTGGGTAGAACAGTGTAGAAATAGATAGGTTTTTGTGAGTAGCACAGCCGTGGTGGTCACCACGGCCGTGGTGGGAAGGGGTGAGAATGGTCGTGGTGGTGTTGAACGACCATGGTGAGAAATGGGGAAAACTCACAGTAACTTTGTCAAAAATGTACATGAGGTAGCACAGCCATGGTGGGACTAGGGTAGACGGTCGTGGTGGTCACCATGATCATGGTGGCTTGGATCACTCTGCCCGTACTTGGCTCCATGGCCGTTCTGCTTCAGTTATCTCACAGTCGTGCAAGGTGGCATGGTCATTCTGGGTCAGTCCACCATAGCCATTCTGAGTGGCATGGCTATGGTGATTCTTGTTTTGCTTCAATGTGACTCTGTTGACTTTGGATGGGCCAGCATGACCGTTCTGAGGTACCACATCCATGGTTGTCTCTGTTATAGTATTTTGACTTGATTCTTTGTTCAATCTTTGACATCTTTGATTCAATGGAGCTTTGGCACTAGGGGTAGGTTGAGGGAGCCTCAGACTTCACTTTAGGCCTCTCCAAGGGTAGAGAAACCCTAGGATCACTCCTTCTCTCTCTTCCATAAGCATGGTTCAAATGCCTGAAAATCATTCAAATAATATCCATAAGTGCATTTTATACAAATATGCATATTAGGGGAAATAACATGTAATCTAATAGGTATATATGTGATTGAAATGCAATATGACACAAGATGAAGCCCTAAAATAGGACTACATCATCACCCCATACTTAAAACATACTTGTCCTCAAGTATGCTCCAACTCAATCTCTCTACAATTTTTCTACAATGAAGAAATGACAAATGCAATGCACTAAGTGAAAATCGACTAAATGGGATCAAAGGTGACTAAGTACATGCATTCCACCTCTCTCCTCTCCTATTTCACAAACCAATCATGATTAGAGCACTGAGGCTACAAAATTCAAATATAGAGCATAGAAAACACAATCTATCCATATGGTTGTCATATCACTCCAGGTAAACCGTTTCATGGTAGCAAAGGTCAAAAATGACTAATTTTGTTGTTTTATATTCATTCATTCAATCTCATATTTCCATCCACACTAAGTAGCCCATGTGGCTATGAAAAAGGAAAAAATGAGCTAGGTTTGACATTTCCTAGCTCCATGGGCATGCAAAGGGAAGAAAGGGTTGTGGTAAGAATTTGGAGTGCTTTTACACACATATTTTCTTTATTTAGAATCTCATAAATAGGAGCATCTTTTATTTTCTTTTTGCATTTTATTTTTTTTATTTTCTTTGTATTTTCCCTTGATGTGGATAGGGCACATCATGATGAGAGTGAAGTGGGGAGGGGTATGGATATGGCCACCCCACTTTTGGAGGTGGCCAAGGCTTAATGTGTGCACTTTGGCATCCTTTCATGAGGCGGAGAGGTAAGATGACGGAGGAAGAAATGTCAGGTCAAAGAGGGGTTACTAGTGTGGACATCAACATGAGATATCTTGCATAAAAATTACTCCAACAACTTCATCAAGCAATGACATACCACATGCATGAGTAATATTAAAACCACATTTATATCATGAGATTCTACAAAACTCTAAGTGTTTGTGGCTTGCTTCAATCACAATTCAACCAAATAGTTCACAAGCATAAGAGAGGTTATGCACATGTAAAAAGTAAAAAATGAGGCCATTTAGCAATAGACCATGATAATTCACTTCTATTTGTCAAAGTTCATCATGTTCAATCAAATAAGTAGAGATTATGTGAAGACACACTTTTTAGGCAAGAAGTTCTAAATTTTGGAAAAATTGGCCAAAATGGTGCCAAGATGCCTTCAATCATATATAATCCTATATTATTAAACATAAAGCAGGAAACAAGTAAAATCTAGCTAAAACATGCAAAAATTACCAAAAATATACATGATGTACAATGCATGGCAAAAAGAGCAATTTTTGAAAATTACCAAAAAAATGACAGAAAGTAAACTACATGACATGCACACATGAAAAGTAGGTAAAATCTAATCTAGATATAAAGAGAAAAAAAACAATGAAAGAAAAGAAAACTGAATAGTAGGTGAAATGCAAAAAGAGTAAGATGGGAAAAAGGGCATACCGCCCTACCACCCCTGCGTGTCTCTCACTTTTCAACTGTCATCCTCCTCTCGACAGCTGTCTGTGACTCTCCAAGTCCTTCAGGAAGATCTCTGGGCAGTTATTTCCATGTGTCTCTAGGGTGCTCCTCTTCCCACCTTCTTAAGATGTCCAAAAAATGCAAAGATGGACCACATCCCTCTAGGAGAGGTGTGGCATGATAGTGGAGCTCTAGTGAAACCCCTACATAAGGAGGGTTGACCTAGTAGAAAATCTTCTTATCAATCACTAGAATCATAGATGAGTGAGTCAAGTAGTATAGGTCAACAAGCATCCCTCTTTCTGCCTTGGTGTAGCCAAATACATCATGCCCCAGGGCCAAATCAATGGAAGTCACAATCCCTCCCATAATAAAAGGATTCTTTCTCTTGGACATGATTGTCTTCATGTGATCAATGATGAGTGATCCCAAGTTTACATGCTTGCCCCATACCATCCATCCCAACACAAGGAGATATTTCTTGGTACAACTACCTAAATTCTCATATCGGGCGAAGATGGTGTTCTCCAAGACCTTTTGAATGTATCTCAATATGGGATTGTGAATCAGACTTGTCTTTGATTTTCTCACCACAAAGTTGATTTTCCATGTAAGCCTCTTCCACATTCATGTATAGTTCACAATGGTTCATCTATCTATACTCCCTTGATTAAGTAATTCTGCTGCCTCAGGGGTGGGAGTCAAAATGTCATTAAGAAAAGATGCAGTGATAAGGTAAGTGTCATTCCCTAAAGTGACACTAACGACATCCTGTGAGACCTTCTCAAGGGTTGCAAAGAACTATTGTGTCAGCTCCACATATGTCTCCTGAACTGTGGTCAACACCTCAACCAGCCCAACGGGCTCCAAGATATCCTTAAAAAAATCGAAGATACCATAAGTCTCCATCGTCTCCTGGCAAGTGTAGCGAGTGGCAATCACTCGGCATGTCAGACACTCTAGGTGATTTGGCTTCTTCACCTTCCTTCTCTTACCCTCAAGTGTTGCTTCATGATGTGCTTCAAGTTCATCCTCTTGTTGTGCATCAGGCATTGTTTCACCTTCATAATCTATAAGTAGACATAGTTGTGCTCTTAGTTGTGGCTTTGGTTGCAGTGTCGTGAACGGCGAAGATCGTGTTACTGAAACGAATGGTCGAGCTGCCGAAATTGATGGGCGGGCTGCCAAAACTGATGGTCGGTTTTCTGTCCCACCTCTGGTAGGTAATCTAGAGGAATCATCCATCATGGGATCCACCAACACTTCCATATGGGGTGATTCTCCTTGTGAACTAGAGGTTTTTGATGGTGGTGGAAGGGCTAGAGGTGCCAACGGAGCTAAAGGTGACACATTCTTGGTCGGGATCCGTAGGAGATTACATTCTTGGTCTTAGCCATGGATTTCTTAGCCATTTTCTTCATCTTTAACTGAAATTGGTGGAGAAACATGGGATTTTAGGTTTTCTCCAAAGAACTGGGCTGTTGGGGAGGATAGGAAAAGAATGTGGGAATTTGTGGATGAAAATGGATGGAATTTGGAGATTAAGGTAGTGGAAATGATGGGGGGTTGATTGAAGATGTATTGGGGAGATTTGGTGGTGATTTGAGGGTGGAAGGATGGTTGGGTGGTGATGCATGGTCGTTGGTTTGTGGAGAACGGTCGTGTTGTTCGTAGAGAAGTGAATAAAACTGATTTGGAAATGTTGCAAAATGTTGACTTAAGTGTTGGAGTCGGGCCGCAGCACCGTTGTGGTGGCTCACCTGCTACATGGCTGTGGCACCCCACACAGCCGTTCTAACTAGGTGGCTGTGATGTGCACAATCATATTGGGTTTGTTCTTTAATTCTCCTCGATTTCCCTATTGATTGTGAGTGCACCACCACGGTCGTTCCATGTCACCATGGTCGTAGTGAGTACTATGGCAATTTTTTCACACTTGAATTTCATCAAAACATCAAATCTTTGATCCCAAATGGTTTTGCATGGATTGCTTGTAATTTCATATAATTTTCCTCATTTCAACCGATTCCACCTACACATCTTAAAACTAAACAGAAACTATTAAAAACAAGTGTGTATTTTCTTGGAAAAGTGTAAAAACAAAATAAAAGTATCAAAAATGGAAGGTTTGGTATAAAATTCCAAACCTAGGTGGGTTGCCTCCCACAAGCATTGAGTTTCATGCCTTCATCTAGGCTTCTTGGAGATTCTTCAATGATTCATCCATTTGGCATCTCATGTGTCCATTCTTGCAATAAATGCATCTCTCATTTGCACTCAATTGATGCTCATCATCCTTTTTATCACAAAAATCATCATCAATTCTTCCATCATGACATTCTTTTCTCAAATGACCATTCAGACAATTGAAGTGACCATGTCCAATATCCTCATCCCAGGCTAATCGGGTTGACATGTTGATCTTGATATTCATCTCCATGAATGAAACTATCATTGTGCCATTACGAACATGTATCTTGGCATCAACTGTAAATAAGAACGGTCTTCCCAAGATAATAGGAATCTTCTTATCCTCTGGCTCCATATCAAGAAGAATGAAATCCTCCGGGAACACTACACCCTTTTCTTTATCTCTCATCACCAAAACATCATCCACTCTTCCTCTAGGCACTTTTATGGAATGGTCCACAAATTGAAGAGTGCAATGTGTCAGCTTCAACTTGCTAAATCCTAGCTCCACATAGACATTGTATAGCATCAAATTCACACTAGACCCCAAATCAAGTAAGGATTTGTGTATGTGATGTCCCCCTATGTAACTGGGTATGAGTGGGGCTCCTGAGTCTTTCCTCTTCATAAGAAGTAAGTGTTGAATGATAGAGCTCACTTGGTCATTCAACTTCACTCTCTTTGGTATTCTCCCCGTTGAAACTTTTCTTCACAGTGCATAAGTTCTTAAGAAACTTGGCATATGATGGGATTTTCTTGATAGCATCAAACAATGGAATATTAAACTTCACTTGGAAAAACATCTCAATAATGTCAACATTGTTCTTTTGTCTCCTTACTTTCGATGTCTCATCTAATGCTTCAATGAATGATGGATCTCTTGCTTTAACATTGTGTGCATCAACACGAGATGGAACACTAGGGATGGTGGGATCTGAAAATGGAGTGTGAGGTGGAGTACATGGTATCCAAAAATCAACAGGTGGTGTCACATAATCATCTTCGACAATCTCAATCACAATATCACCACTTGGATACCTTTGCTTTGATTTATCAACCTTTCTTTGACATACAGGTTGCTCAAGATTTTTCCCACTTCTTAGAACTGTCACAACACTACCTTGCTCATGGTGGAGAGGGGGAGCTAGTTGTGGTTGTGGAGGAGGTGGAGGTGGTACTTGGTATTGAAATTGAGGTGGAGGGGCAAATTGAGGTTGGAAGGTGAATTGTTGAAAAAGTTCTGGAGATGGAGGGGGAGGTGGTGTATAAGGCTTGGGATTTCCTTGAAAGTGGTATATGGGCTGCACTTGCATGGGAAGTGGACTATAGAAAACTTGTGAAGAAGGCATTGGTCAACTTGCTTCATTGAAACTCAAGATGGGTTTTGAAGACAATTTTTCTTCTTGGAGAGCAATTATGGAAGATAGTTGCTCTATCATCTCCTCAAGCCTTGTCACATTCATTTGTATGTCGTCAAAGCTCTTAAACCTAGAGAGAACCTCTTCCTCAAACCTTGAGCTGTATCTTGGACTTTGTTGTTCCTGGTAACTATAGGAGTGAGGTGTCTTCTTTTCTTCACCATAGAACTCAATATAATTGACCAAGTGGTAAGGAACATTTGTCACTTGATTCTTCATGAAGCTCATAATGACACTAAAAATCTTCATCACTTGCGGGCTTGGGTCATTATGAGTCAGAAATGTCATATCAAAGACATGGCCATAGTCATTCATCATGCTAGAAACTCAAATTCTTGAACCTTCTACCAACTGCTCATACAAGGGTCATATCTCCTTGGGTGGCCTATCCATGAAAACTCCTCCACAAGTGGAATCTAGTGAGGTTTGGATCTTTGGGGATAGACTACAGTAAAAGGACTAAACTAGATGCCACAAAGGGATCTCATGGTGCGGGCACTCTCTCAACATCTTCTTAAATCTCTCCCAAGAAAATATAATGCATAACAAATATTTTTTTGATTTGTGAGAGAACCACCCCCATGGGAGCGCCACTTAGTGACCCCTACTCATTGCCCATCTGACTAAAACTCATTACGCATCTGAAAAACCACTAGAGGGGGGGGTAAATAGGGTTTTATGGACATTTTAAAAATAATTTAACTCCAACAACCACAATTGAGATAATAAGAAGGAGACAAGGTGTTTAGAGTGGTTCCAACCTTAGCAAATACTAAGGCAGTCAATCCACTACCCGGTTGCTTACCCAACTAGGATTTTGAAAGTATTTAATTTTATTACCTCACAAGGATATTACATAAAATTACAACACTTTCAACACCCTTTGGACAGCCTTCACCTTGAAGTAGTCTCACCAACTTTGAAGCAGCCTTCCTCGAAGTAACTTCAAACTCCCCCTTGAAGTAGCCTTCCTCTTGAAGTAGCTTCCCGTTGAGACAGACTTCTAGAAGTAGTCCAAAGATCTCCTTCTTCACCAAGAAGATCAAAACTCTCTCCAATCCGCAGCCTCCAACCCTAGGAGTAGCAAGGAGAGTACAAGCAATAAGAAAGAACAAGAAAGGAAATGGAAATTACAATTTACCACTTGAAGCACAAGGCTTGATTTCCTATATCAAGCGTATTGATCTCCTAACCAATGAGTATGGAAATGTAGGTTTAGTGGATAGGAGATGCTAGTCTATAGGACATGAATTTGGAGAAAAGGAAATGAGTAGCAAGTGCTAGTGTTGCTCAATTGCTCAAAACAGATTGCCAATTGCAAGTATGAAAGCTCAAGTATTGCACAAGTGTACTTTGGGTGTCCTATAGCTTGTCTTATTTATAGGAATGGCCTATGGATGCTTAAGGACATTCTAGACACTTTCTAGGGGGTTCTTAGTGCTTAACTAGCCGTTAGGTAACCATTAGTTGCTTTAGCAACGGCTAGTTAATTAACTCTGAAAAGTGCAGACAGAACTCATCTCAGTCGAAGAATTGTCGACCGAGAGTCCTTCTCGGTCGAGGACTTGTCGACCGAGGGACTGTCTGGAGCAAGTGTATATAACGTTCTAATCCAACACCCAACTACCTTGTCTGATGTGTCTAACGGCTACCTGGGTCATTCTCGGTCGAAGAGTTTGTCGACCGAGAGTGTCTCGGTCGAGAATTTTGTCGACTGAGATTGACCCTGTTTTAATGTTTTAAACCAAGTACCAAGTGTGTGTATGAGTGTGCAGTTGTGACACTATTTTAGGAGATGACCTATCTAAGTATTGTGATTGGCTAGGGAAGATCTAACGCTTGATTTACATGATGTCTAAGTACTTGTACATTTTACATCTTGTACAAGTTTTTACATTTGATTACAATCATGAATTAAAGCAATTTTAGCATATAGATCTTCCAAGTTGTTTGTCATCCACCTAAGACCTGCAACACTCAAGTAGCACGTTAGCTCTACAATAATGAAATGTTTGTCATCATCAAAACAAAGGGATTATAATAATGTCCAATTTAGCCAACAATCTCCCCCTTTTTGAAGATGACAAACATTTCCTAAATATAAAATAAGGAAATGTAAATCATATGAGTTTGATACCTGAAGTTTACCTTTTGTAGCCATTTTTGTTTTGCAAGTGGGTGATGGCCGAGATATTATGAAACACATTTTATTTTATATTATTTCTCCCCCTTTGTCATTTCAAAAAGATATCCAAGATAATTATTTAGTATGACTTTTTATTTCTCCCCCTTAATTTTATTCTATGCTCCCCCTTAAAGAGATATTCAATTTAAAAGCAAGAGATTAATGCAAACCAATTATTGTTAAATTTAGCCACAATTTATTTCTCAATCATTTGCAAAAGATGTTAATCCTTGAAATTATATGAGTTCCTTTTAAGTTCATGGCATATGTGTATTGATTTCTCATCCATTTTACACGGGATGTTAAGCCCTAAAAATGATATGAGATTCCCTTAAGCTCATGATGGATACATATTGATTTCTCATCCATTTTGTAAGGGATGTTAAGCCCTGAAAATGACATGAGAACCTTTTAAGCTTATAGTAGAGTACATGAAAAGTATCTCTAACCAAATGCATGGGATGTTAAGACCGGATTTGTTTAGAGAATTCCATTAAGAACAAGATATATCACGTTCATGAAATTTATATTCCTTTATTTTCATAACCAAGATTAAAAATACTAAGGTCATAACATGTTTCATCTTTTCTTTATGGCGTTCTCAAAATTTTGTAAGCTCCTTCTTAATCTTATAGTCAAGATAGTTTTTTTGAGCTCCCCCTTAATCTTATAATCAAGATTTTTTAAGGATTCTAATGTCACAATAAATATTAGATCATAAAAAGTTATGCACTAAAAAATTTGTTTTCAATATACTAAGATTAAGTGCAGTAAAATGATGTACAAATAAGCATTTTGTCAAGCTTACTTTAGGTCGACCTTGACTTCGACCATAGAGCCCCTTGGTCAAACTTAATTTCAACCAAGAGGCAATTTTTTTGCAGATTTCCAATTTGAACATTTATATGTGAAGTATAATTTCTGCAAATTTTCAATTTTAAAAATGCATTTGTGCCATAAATTTTATGGCATCTTCATATGAGCTCAATCAAAATAATTACAAACAATATACATTCATGGTTTGTATATATAGATCAAAAAATATTTCAAACCAGTGGCACAATGATTATGATAGAATAGTAAAATCAACATGGTTCATAATTTTTTAGTTTCAAGCTAAACCATGTTGAAGATGAACCAAAATAATCTCATAAGAAGAAGATTTATGATTTTCAAGGATTTCCAAATACCTTCATTCAACAATTCATGATGCAAAAGATCAATATGTCCCAGAAAAATGGTCTCCAAGAATTGTGATTTTTGATTAAATCAATTTTTATGATTGCTGAATTGATAGCAAATAAGAAACAGCGGAACATATTTTCCAGACTCTTTCTCGGTCGAACAATTTGTTGACCGAATTATATCCGGTTGAAGTATCTCTCGACCGAGAATGTTTCTGCAAATTTTATTCAGCAATCTATATGTTCTAGTTTATGTTATTCAATTTGAGATGGATATAAGGTTACTCAATTTAGGATTATTGATCATATCTCAAACTTAATTAGTGCATATACATGTAGGTGTCACAATGATATTTATTCTTTTGATTTTCTTAGAACAAATTATTTTCATCATTCTAATGAAAATTTTAAGATAGACTATTTATGATTAATCATCTTTTTCAAGAAAGTAACAATTGAAATTTGATAACATTTGAATTTTCAAAGAAAGCATAATCAATTTCAATTTGCATACATATCAAAATTTCACAAGTGGTTTGCATCAAGTTTAATAAGGATGTTATTAACATATATGTAATGATGCAACTTACTAATATTCTAGAGAAATTTGTCTTCAAGATATGTGACTTATTTTTCCAATTAAGTATGTCTACTTGCAGTAAGAGTATAGATTTCAGTATCATTTTTCTTTGCAAGCAACATTTTTGCAGCAGTTTTAGTAAAATCGATCCTTTTCTCTTGTATACTTGATAATTTAATCACAAAAAGTATTTTGTTTTGATGCTCATATATTCTTCCTTTTGATTTGAATCATTCAAATATTTAAGGTACAAGAATATATAAAGTTCATTATATGCTTAAGTTGATTGCGATTTAAGTGTCTTTTATTGTAAATAGTTTTGTGAGAGTTTTACTCGGTCGAGAAAGTTCTCGACCGACATTGTCTCGGTCAACAATTTCTCAACCGAAATTGTTACTGTTTTTGTACTGTTTTCAGTAATTTTTTCCAAATAAAACATAGATCACTTCCAATTCAATTATGCAATTTAAAAACTCAGTTTGGTTGAGATAGAACATATGAATATCAAGGTAACATACAGATCAAATCTCAACTGCTTATATTTAAATCTCATTATGTTAAGTTGAGATAGACATAGAGATATACAACTAGAGTCTTCGGTCATATCTCAACTTAATTTTGTTCATTTAGTTCGGGGGTTTTGGAACCCATACTAACTCAACATCCTTTTTCTTATAAGGACATGAGAAAGAATAATGTCCGAGACGCAAACAATAATGGCAACATATAGAATCAACCTCATATCTTTTTCTATGATTTTGTTCTAGATTGTTCTTGGGTACATGTGTATATTTGCCTCTAGGTACATATATAGATTGATTTTCTAGCATTTGTGTCTTTCTCCAACTAGGTTTTTGGTAAGATTTTCCTTTAGGATTATAACCTAGTCCTCTCCTTCCAATTTGACGATAAGAATCATTTAAAATTTTATTAAGGGTATCATTGTTACTCAAACTACGAACTTTTTGTTGTAGCTTAACAATCTCATCCATTCTCTTATTTATGTCTAACTTTGCTTGATCTAGATTAGATAACAAAGAATCTCTTTCTTTCACAATAATATCATAATCTAGATGTGTACATAAAATAGGTTGTTTTTTAAGATCATTTACTTGAGTTTGCAAGTTTAACTTTTCTAGGGAAAGAAGATTGCAATTTGCTTCTACAGATTTTAGCTTAATATCATGATCTTCAATAACCTTTTTGAGATCTTCATTTTCATATGTGAGAGCAAGAAGTTTAGCATGTAACTCATCATTTGCTTTATTATATTTCTTTAATTTCTTCTTGCACTCAATATACTTATTATGTGTTTCTTCAAGACTAGCAATTAGCTATTCTTCAGGTAAATCAAAAAGGCTTACCTCTTCTTCTTCTTCACTTATTGTAGCAATAAGACATTCTTTATGCACATCTTCCTTCTTTGACCCCCATGGATAGCTAGGTGTAGTGTGCCTTGTCCCTAAGCACCAATTGCAACTTGTTGAAGATTGGTCCATGCTTTTCCTTTGCTTGTGGTTGTAGACTGTTGGATCCTAGATAGGTGATTAGATGCTCTAGAGGAGGGGTGAATAGAGCTGAATGCACTTAAACAAAATTCATTAAACCTTCAAGATATATCACAAGATAAGGTTGCTAAATAGGAAATTTGTGTGCGACTAAAACATACATAGTAAGGGAGAGAGAGATTGAACATACACCAATTAGACAAGCTATTTAGAGTGGTTCTACACTTCAAACTAGAAGTGTATCAGTCTACTTGCCTAGAGAGGTCAACCTCTAGGACTTCCAAACTATTGCACTCTTATATTCATTCATAAGACATACAATGCATGACCAAACAAAGGACTTACCTATCCAATAAAAAGAGTCTTCAACCTTACCAAGGACTTACCCACTTTGCAAGAGTCTTCGGCCTTCTCCAAGGACTTACCCACTCTTGCACAAGTCTTCAGCCTTGCAGGAATTGCCCACTCTTCTTGGATCTTCTGCCTTTGACTTCACCTTCACTCGGAGAAGCTTCCACCAAGGTCTTACCCACTTGATATTGAGTCTTCTTTCTTCTCCAAGGGCTTACCCACTCTAGCTCCAAGTCTTCAGCCTTAATACTCACTAAGGGACGTCTTCCCTTGTTCTTCTTCACCTCTCTTGGACAAGAGAGAGAACTTTCATCTTCATGCTTGAAAAGATAGAAAGGAGGTGGTGGAAGTGAGAGCCTCACAAGATATACATGTAGGACTAGCTCTCTTACAGATTTCCTACTCACTCTAATGGATGTAGCAAGTGATTAAGCTTAGAGAGAGAGAGGAGGCTGTAGGATCACTCAACTATAGAATAGGAACCTTCATAGTGAATTCTCAACCTTGTAATGAAGCCCAAGGGGTCCTATTTATAGTTGGGGATGCCTCTTAGCCTTTGGGAACACTTATGAACGAAAACTAGCCATTTTGTGGCTTGCAACGGATCTATTTTCTCTTGTTCCAACTCCACAACGGCTAGAAACACTTGTCTACACTTTTCCATACAGTGCAATCGGTCGAGTTTTAATGGGTGTAACTCGACTGATCAAGTAGGAGGCAAACTGATGTTCAAAGGATCGGTCGATTTTGTCTTGAGGAAACTTGACCGACCATTTCAACTGGAAATGGCCTACTACCCAATTGGTCGAGTTCTGTGAGTGCACAACTCGACCGATGCAATCTTCAGAAAATCGACCAAGGTTGATTGGTCGAGTTTCAAGCAAAGGAAACTCGACCGATCAAGTGCCTATAATCCATTTTCTAAATTGCAATAAAAGTGCTCTAATATTCGATCTAAGTGCCCCTAATATTTTTCTAAGCTTAATTACAAGTCATACAATCATTACAAGTGATTTACAACATGATTCTAATGGATATACATCATATTACAAAAACGTGCACTTGTACTGACTTTGACTTGTCTTTTCTCCAATTTGATATGCGCAAGTTAGGGCATTTGGAGTGTGTCTATACCTAATCTAAAATCACACAAGTAGAGGCATTAGACACCGATATGTGGAATGGTTAGTCATCATCAAAACACGGGTTTAGTCAATTTAGACGTGAGTCAACATTGACCTAATTGTCCTTGAGTCAACAATCTCCCCCTTTTTGAAGATGACAAACCATTCCATAAATGTATTGAAAGCATTTAAGTAAATTCATACCTTTGGAGAAACCTAGGGGTTTCAATGGAATTGAGTTCATATGCTCCCCCTCAATTGATGCTAGTGGAGTTCTCATACTTCCCCTCAATTGATGCTATTTCTTCTGCACGGTTAGCTTTCATAACATTTATAGAATACCATGTCTTCTACTCATATATGTTCTACACATATATGTCTTCTCCCCTTTATATACCTTCTCTCTTTACATGAACATGCTTCTCCTCTTCATGTAAGACATACCTTCTTCCTCTTTTAAAAGAAGACATACCTTTCTCCCCCTTTGTCATTTCAAAAAGTGGGGTTATGAAGAAATAAGAAACATCACTTGTTGAAGAGAAAGGAGATAACACAAATATATATATAAGGAGAGTATAAGAGCACATATAGGGGCTTGTCCAAGCATAGAAAGAAAAGCAAGTTAAAGCATATACTTGAACAACCCAATATGCAAGATAAAGTGCTACAGAAAAACAATAAATTGCAATTTTGACCCTCAAGATGACGGAATTTGACCAAAAACCATCAGAGCTCATCTCGAGGCAATGAGTCTTGCGCAGAAGGCCATTTTTGCATGAAAAACACTAGTCTTGCACCAAAAACTAAAACTGGAGCAAAATCTGCATAAAATCCAAAAAAATACTCCAATTTCTACATACAATGTAGCTCTTTGTGCCCTGCATCACAATATTATGCAAGCAACTCAAGATAGTAGATATGCAATTTAAGGAACAATCTTGAGCATGTATGAGACAAGATACAAGCATAGCATATAGATGAGCTAATATGGCAATTTTAAACAAGGCTAGAACTACATGTATATGAACTACTAGTAGATGATATCACAAGTTAGGACTACTAGTAGGATCTAGATCATAGCAAGAGATACCAAAAGATACACAAGTTAAAAAGCAAGCTATGAGTAGATGTAGAGATATATCCAAACAAAGAGATAAGCAATTTTAGAAGCATGAAAGGATATAACTCACTAGATATGCATCCTTACCATAAGATGATTACCCCTATGAACCTCAAGGTTGTATCAACACAAGATATACACCTAGATAGATGTAGCAAGTTAGAGTACAACGGAAGCAATTTTTAGACACAACCAAGAGATCCAAAGAGATCATCATCAAAACCTGCATAACAACTCAAAGCAAGTAATTGCAAGATATAGATATACCAATTTAGAGCAATTAGAGGGATAGAGTTGTAAGCAAGATAGGCAATTTAGAACATGGCAATATGCATATATAAAGGTACCAAATGAGAGTGCCAAAGAATAAGGCTATTGGTTGAGAAAATTTAGTTGAGAGGGAAATTCTCACTCAATAAGCCAAATGTATATTCTGTACACAGTGTTATCGATCGAGTTTTGTGCATTGACAACTCGACCAATGACAGTTGTTGGCAACACTCATTGGTGCCTATCGTTCGAGTTTCAATAGGGCAAACTCGACCGATAGAGCAGCTGTCAAAAAGCACATATATTTCATAAAAACATATTTAAAGGCATGCTAAATATACAAACCATAT
This sequence comes from Alisma plantago-aquatica, assembly GCA_963693085.1. Lineage (NCBI taxonomy): Eukaryota > Viridiplantae > Streptophyta > Magnoliopsida > Alismatales > Alismataceae > Alisma > Alisma plantago-aquatica. The sequence goes on along the minus strand of OY856412.1, from coordinate 1,266,052,425 downwards.
CCAAACATGTCTAAGCAAGTTAGTAATGCACTATAGAAGCATTAGAAATAGTTTTTGAGCAAGAGTGTGAAGAGAAACACAAAATACCACTTTTGACTCAAAAACCATATGTATAGTGCACACTAACTTGACAAAAACAAGTTAGGATAGGTTATAAGCAAGAGAAACATTACCTTTGTGCTTACCATTGCTTTTCCACTTGTTGTCACCCTCTACACACCTCACCTTTCTTCTTTCATGTGGATTGAGAAGTTAATTTGCAATTCAATAGATCAAGTCAATCCATTTGCAAGTTACTACATGAAGAAAGATGAAATGGTCCCCAATCATGTTTTTGGGTCCGGAGGGGTTAGTTTAGCAACCCAAGTCCTATTTCTCTTGGGTGCTTTCCTAAAAGGACAACAATAGTTGCATGTGCCCGCAGCCTTGGAACTGGAGGATTCTTCATTGAAAATTGAAGGTCCTTTGTCTTTGTTGTTCCTTTGGCTACAGTCAAGTCCGATGCCATCTCTACCCATTTGTTTGGTAGTATGGTCTAGGATTTGATTAAGATTCTTTTTATCACCAAAGAATCTTTGCAAAGAAGATCTCAAACTATGATTGTCATGCATAAGAGAAGTAAAGGTAAAAACAATAGATTCATATCATCTCTAGCATGCACAAGATAGATTTCTAAGCAAACATCTTTAGTCATATAAGAATCTTTATCACAAGAAAGAGCATCAAAAACTTTCTCTCTATAAGAAAAGATAGTATGAGGGTCAAGAGCAATTGCGCTACTATGCAAGGAAGCAAGTTCATATACAAGACAAGTAATCTTTGAAGGATAAACTTTATCTACACATTTTATTCCTTGCAAAGTAAGCTCTTAACTCTCATAAGAACATTTAAGAGCATAAGAAACAATAGAGAGAGAAACAATAGTAGTAGCAAGCTCTATAAATGAAGTAGTCATAGAAGCTTGAGATTCTAAAAATTTAATCTTATCAAGCAAGCTAGAATTTGCAAATTTAGAAGCATTTAGTTGACTAAGATAATAATTGGTTAGAATCTCAACACTTGGATTTACCTCATTTAAATCTTTAATTGAGCTTGTCAAGAGGGTGCAATGGTATCTTCCATCTTCAAATTCACTATATCTTCCACTAGTGCTTTCATTTGTTGATGGATCCTTCGTGATCCCTTTTTCACTCTTGTTTCCTTCTATTGTTCTCTTTGAAGGTTGCCCATCTTCATAATCACCCATATTCTCCTACTTGTTGAAGTATGCTTGGAGAAGACCCGCTCTGATACCAATTGTTGGATCCTAGATAGGTGATTAGATGCTCTAGAGGGGGGTGAATAGAGGTGAATGCACTTAAACAAAATTCATTAAACCTTCAAGATATATCACAAGATAAGGTTGCTAAATAGGAAATTTGTGTGCAACTAAAACATACATAGCAAGGGAGAGAGAGATTGAACATGCACCAATTAGACAAGCTATTTAGAGTGGTTCCACACTTCAAACTAGAAGTGTGTCAGTCCACTTGCCTAGAGAGGTCAACCTCTAGGACTTCCAAACTATTGCACTCTTATATTCATTCATAAGACATACAATGCATGACCAAACAAAGGACTTACCTATCCAATACAAAGAGTCTTCAACCTTACTAAGGACTTACCCACTTTTCAAGAGTCTTCGGCCTTCTCCAAGGACTTACCCACTCTTGCACAAGTCTTCAGCCTTGCAGGAATTACCCACTCTTCTTGGATCTTCTGCCTTTGACTTCACCTTCACTCGGAGAAGCTTCCACCAAGGTCTTACCCACTTGAGCTTGAGTCTTCTGCCTTCTCCAAGGGCTTACCCACTCTAGCTCCAAGTCTTCAGCCTTGATCTTCACCAAGGGACGTCTTCCCTTGTTCTTCTTCACCTCTCTTGGACAAGAGAGAGAACTTTCATCTTCATGCTTGAAAAGATAGAAAGGAGGTGGTGGAAGTGAGAGCCTCACAAGATATATATGTAGGACTAGCTCTCTTATAGATTTCCTACTCACTCTAATGGATGTAGCAAGTGATTAAGCTTAGAGAGAGAGAGGAGGCTGTAGGATCACTCAACTATAGAAAAGGAACCTTCATAGTGAATGCTCAACCTTGGAATGAAGCCCAAGGGGTCCTATTTATAGCTAGGGATGCCTCTTAGCCTTTAGGAACACTTATGAACGAAAACTAGCCATTTTGTGGCTTGCAACGGATCTATTTTCTCTTGTTGCAACTCCACAATGGCTAGAAACACTTTTCTGTACTTTTACGTACAGTGCAATCGGTCGAGTTTTAATGGGTGTAACTCGACCGATCAAGTAGGAGGCAAACCGATGTTCAAAGGATCAGTCGAGTTTGTCCTGAGGAAACTCGACCGACCATTTCAACTGGAAATGGCCTACTACCCAATTGGTCGAGTTCTGTGAGTGCACAACTCGACCGATGCAATCTTCAGAAAATCGACCAAGGTTGATCTGTCGAGTTTCAATCCAGGGAAACTGGACCGACCAAGTGCCTGTAATCCATTTTCTAAATTGCAATAAAAGTGCTCTAATATTCGATCTAAGTGTCCCTGATATTTTTCTAAGCTTAATTACTAGTCATACAATCATTACAAGTGATTTACAACATGATTCTAATGGATATACATCATATTATAAAAACATGCACTTGTATTGACTTTGACTTGTCTTTTATCCAATTTGATATGTGCAAGTTAGGGCATTTGGAGTGTGTCTATACCTAACCTGAAATCACTCAAGTAGAGGCATTAGACACCAATATGTGGAATGGTTAGTCATCATCAAAACACGGGTTTAGTCAATTTAGACGTGAGTCAACATTGACCTAATTGACCTTGAGTCAACAATCTCCCCCTTTTTTAAGATGACAAACCATTCCATAAATGTATTGAAAACATTTAAGTAAATTCATACCTTTGGAGAAACCTAGGGGTTTCAATGGAATCGAGTTCATATGCTCCCCCTCAATTTATGCTAGTGGAGTTCTCATACTCCCCCTCAATTGATGCTATTTCTCCTGCATGGTTAGCTTTCATAACATTTATAGAATACCATGTCTTCTACTCATATATGTTCTACACGTATATGTCTTCTCCCCTTTATATACCTTCTCTCTTTACATGAACATGCTTCACCTCTTCATGTAAGACATACCTTCTTCCTCTTTTAAAAGAATACATACCTTTCTCCCCCTTTGTCATTTCAAAAAGTGGGGTTATGAAGAAATAAGAAACATCACTTGTTGAAGAGAAAGGAGATAACACAAATATATATATAACGAGAGTAGAAGAGCATAGATAGGGGCTTGTCCAAGCATAGAAAGAAAAGCAAGTTAAAGCATATACTTGAACAACCCAAGATGCAAGATAAAGTGCTGCAAAAAACAATAAATCGCAATTTTGACCCTCAAGATGACGGAATTTGACCAAAAACCATCAGAGCTCATCGCGAGGCAATGAGTCTTGCGCAGAAGGCCGTTTCTGCATGAAAAACACTAGTCTTACACCAAAAATTGAAACTGGAGAAAAATATGCATAAAATCCAAAAAAATACTCCAATTTCTACATACAATGTAGCTCTTTGCACCCTACATCACAATGTTATGCAAGCAACTCAAGATAGTAGATACACAATTCAGGGAACAATCTTGAGCATGTGTGAGACAAGATACAAGCATAGCATATAGATGAGCAAATATGGCAATTTTAAACAAGGCTAGAACTACATGTATATGAACTACTAGTAGATGATATCACAAGTTAGGACTAATAGTAGGATCCAGATCATAGCAAGAGATATCAAAAGATACACAAGTTAAAAAGCAAGCTATGAGTAGATGTAGAGTTATATCCAAACAAAGAGATAAGCAATTTTAGAAGCATGAAAGGATATAACTCACTAGATATGCATCCTTACCATAAGATGATTACCCCTATGAACCTCAAGGTTGTATCAACACAAGATATACACCTAGATAGATGTAGCAAGTTAGAGTACAATGAAAGAAATTTTTAGACACAACCAAGAGATCCAAAGAGATCATCATCGAAACCTGCAAAACAACTCAAAGCAAGTAATTGCAATATATAGATATACCAATTTAGAGCAATTAGAGAGATAGAGTTGTTAGCAAGATAGGCATTTTAGAACATGGAAATATGCATATATAAAGGTACCAAATGAGAGTGCCAAAGAATAAGGCTATTGGTTGAGAAAATTTAGTTGAGAGGGAAATTCTCACTCAATAAGCCAAATGTATATTCTGTGCACAGTGTTATCGGTCGAGTTCTGTCCATTGACAACTCGACCGATGACAGCTGTTGGCAACAATCATTGGTGCCTATCGGTCGAGTTTCAATAGGGCAAACTCGACCGACAGAGCAGCTGTCAAAAAGCACATATATTTCATAAAAACATATTTAAAGGCATGTTAAATATACAAAACATATCCAAACATGTCTAAGCAAGTTAGTAATGCACTATAGAAGCATTAGAAACAGTTTTTGAGTAAGAGTGTGAAGAGAAACACAAAATACCACTTTTGACTCAAAAACCATATGTATAGTGCACACTAACTTGACAAAAACAAGTTAGGATAGGCTATAAGCAAGAGAAACATTACCTTTGTGGTTACCATTGCTTTTCCACTTGTTGTCACCCTCTACACATCTCACCTTTCTTCTTTCATGTGGATTGAGAAGTTAATTTGCAATTCAATAGCTCAAGTCAATCCATTTGCAAGTACCTACAAGAAGAAAGATGAAATGGTCCCCAATCATGTTTTTGGGTCCGGAGGGGTTAGTTTAGCAACCCAAGTCCTATTTCTCTTGGGTGCTTTCCTAAAAGGACAACAATAGTTTCATGCGCCCGTAGCCTTGGAACTGTAGGATTCTTCATTGAAAATTGAAGGTCCTTTGTCTTTGTTGTTCCTTTGGCTATAGTCAAGTCTGATTCCATCTCTAACCATTTGTTTGGTAGTATGGTCTAGGATTTGATTAAGATTCTTTTTATCACCGAAGAATCTTTGCAAAGAAGATCTCAAACTATGATTGTCATGCATAAGAGAAGTAAAGGTAAAACACAATAGATTCATATAATCTCTAGCATGCACAAGATAGATTTCTAAGAAAACATCTTTAGTCATATAAGAATCTTTATCACAAGAAAGAGCATCAAAAACTTTCTCTCTATAAGAAAAGATAGTATGAGGGTCAAGAGAAATTGTGCTACTATGCAAGGAAGCAAGTTCATATACAAGACAAGTAATCTTTGAAGGATAAACTTTATCTACACATTCTATTCCTTGCAAAGTAAGCTCTTGACTCTCATAAGCACATTTAAGAGCATAAGAAACAATAGAGAGAGAAACAATAGTAGTAGCAAGCTCTATAAATGAAGTAGTCATAGAAGGTTGAGATTCTAAAAATTTAATCTTATCAAACAAGCTAGAATTTGCAAATTTACAAGCATTTAGTTGACTAAGATAATAATTGGTTAGAATCTCAACACTTGTATTTACCTCATTTAAATCTTTAATTGAGCTTGTCAAGAGGCTGCAATGGCATCTTCCATCTTCAAATTCACTATATCTACCACTAGTGCTTTTATTTGTTGATGGAGCCTTTGTGATCCCTTTTTCACTCTTGTTTCCTTCTATTGTTCTCTTTGAAGGTTTCCCATCTTCATAATCACCCATATTCTCCTACTTGTGGAAGTATGCTTGGAGAAGACCCGCTCTGATACCAATTGTTGGATCCTAGATAGGTGATTAGATGCTCTAGAGGAGGGGTGAATAGAGGTGAATGCACTTAAACAAAATTCATTAAACCTTCAAGATATATCACAAGATAAGGTTGCTAAATAGGAAATTTATGTGCAACTAAAACATACATAGCAAGGGAGAGAGAGATTGAACATGCACCAATTAGACAAGCTATTTAGAGTGGTTCCACACTTCAAACTAGAAGTGTGTCAATCCACTTGCCTAGAGAGGTCAACCTCTAGGACTTCCAAACTATTGCACTCTTATATTCATTCATAACACATACAATGCATGACCAAACAAAGGACTTACCTATCCAATACAAAGAGTCTTCAACTTTACCAAGGACTTACCCACTTTTCAAGAGTCTTCGGCCTTCTCCAAGGACTTACCCACTCTTGCACAAGTCTTCATCCTTGCAGGAATTACCCACTCTTCTTGGATCTTCTGCCTTTGACTTCACCATCACTTGGAGAAGCTTCCACCAAAGTCTTACCCACTTCAGCTTGAGTCTTCTGCCTTCTCCAATGGCTTACCCAATCTAGTTCCAAGTCTTCAGCCTTGATCTTCACCAAGGGACGTCTTCCCTTGTTCTTCTTCACCTCTCTTGGATAAGAGAGAGAACTTTCATCTTCATGCTTGAAAAGATAGAAAGGAGGTGGTGGAAGTGAGAGCCTCACAAGATATACATGTAGGACTAGCTCTCTTACAGATTTCCTACTCACTCTAATGGATGTAGCAAGTGATTAAGCTTAGAGAGAGAGAGGAGGTTGTAGGATCACTCAACTATAGAATAGGAACCTTCATAGTGAATGCTCAACCTTGGAATGAAGCCCAAGGGGTCCTATTTATAGCTGGGGATGCCTCTTAGCCTTTGGGAACACTTATGAACGAAAACTAGCCATTTTGTGGCTTGCAACGGATCTATTTTCTCTTGTTTCAACTCCACAACGCCTAGAAACAATTTTCTGCACTTTTCCGTACAGTGCAATCGGTCGAGTTTTAATGGGTGTAACTCGACCGATCAAGTAGGAGGCAAATCGATGTTCAAAGGATCGGTCGAGTTTGTCCTGAGGAAACTGGACCGACCATTTCAACTGGAAATGGCCTACTACCCAATCGGTCGAGTTCTGTGAGTGCACAACTCGACCGATGCAATCTTCAGAAAATCGACCAAGGTTGATCGGTCGAGTTTCAAGCCAGGGAAACTCGACCGACCAAGTGCCTGTAATCCATTTTCTAAATTGCAATAACAGTGCTCTAATATTCGATCTAAGTGCCCCTGATATTTTTCTAAGCTTAATTACAAGTCATACAATCATTACAAGTGATTTACAACATGATTCTAATGGATATACATCATATTACAAAAATGTGCACTTGTATTGACTTTGACTTGTCTTTTCTCCAATTTGATATGCGTAAGTTAGGGCATTTGGAGTGCGTCTATACCTAATCTGAAATCACTCAAGTAGAGGCATTAGACACCAATATGTGGAATGGTTAGTCATTATCAAAACACGAGTTTAGTCAATTTAGACGTGAGTCAACATTGACCTAATTGACCTTGAGTCAACAATCTCCCCCTTTTTGAAGATGACAAACCATTCCATAAATGTATTGGAAGCATTTAAGTAAATTCATACCTTTTGAGAAACCTAGGGGATTCAATGGAATTGAGTTCATATGCTCCCCCTCAATTGATACTAGTGGAGTTCTCATACTCCCCCTCAATTGATGCTATTTCTCTTGCATGGTTATCTTTCATAACATTTATAGAATACCATGTCTTCTACACATATATGTTCTACACATATATGTCTTCTCCCCTTTATATACCTTCTCTCTTTACATGAACATGCTTCTCCTCTTCATGTAAGACATACCTTCTTCCTCTTTTAAAAGAAGACATACCTTTCTCCCCCTTTGTCATTTCAAAAAGTGGGGTTATGAAGAAATAAGAAACATCACTTGTTGAAGAGAAAGGAGATAACACAAATATATATATAAGGAGAGTAGAAGAGCAAAGATAGGGGCTTGTCCAAGCATAGAAAGAAAATCAAATTAAAGCATATACTTGAACAACCCAAGATGCAAGATAAAGTGCTGCAGAAAAACAATAAATCGCAATTTTAACCCTCAAGATGACAGAATTTGACCAAAAACCATCAGAGCTCATCGCGAGGCAATGAGTCTTGCGCAGAAGGCCGTTTCTGCATGAAAAACACTAGTCTTGCACCAAAAACTGAAACTGGAGCAAAATCTGCATAAAATCCTAAAAAAATACTCCAATTTCTACATACAATGTAGCTCTTTGTGCCCTTCATCACAATGTTATGCAAGCAACTCAAGATAGTAGATATGCAATTCAAGGAACAATCTTGAGCATTATTGAGATAAGATACAAGCATAGCAAATAGATGAGCAAATATGGCAATTTTAAACAAGGCTAGAACTACATGTATATGAACTACTAGTAGATGATATCACAAGTTAGGACTACTAGTAGGATCTATATCATAGAAATAGATACCAAAAGATACACAAGTTAAAAAGCAAGCTATGAGTAGATGTAGAGATATATCCAAACAAAGAGATAAGAAATTTTAGAAGCATGAAAGGATATAACTCACTAGATATGCATCCTTACCATAAGATGATTACCCCTATGAACCTCAAGGTTGTATCAACACAAGATATACACCAAGATAGATGTAGCAAGTTAGAGTACAACAGAAGCAATTTTTAGACACAACCAACATATCCAAATAGATCATCATCAAAACCTGCAAAACAACTCAAAGCAAGTAATTGCAAGATATAGATATACCAATTTAGAGCAATTAGAGAGATAGAGTTGTAAGCAAGATAGGCAATTTAGAACATGCCAATATGCATATATAAAGGTACCAAATGAGAGTGCCAAAGAATAAGGCTATTTGTTGAGAAAATCTAGTTGAGAGGGAAATTCTCACTCAATAAGCCAAATGTATATTCTGTGCACAGTGTTATCGGTTGAGTTCTGTGCATTGACAACTCGACCGATGATAGCTGTTGGCAACACTCATTGGTGCCTATCGGTCGAGTTTCCATAGGGAAAACTCGACCGACAGAGCAACTTTCAAAAAGCACATATATTTAATAAAAATATATTTAAAGGCATGCTAAATATACAAACCATATCCAAACATGTCTAAGCAAGTTAGTAATGCACTATAGAAGCATTAGAAATAGTTTTTGAGCAAGAGTGTGAAGACAAACACAAAATACCACTTTTGACTCCAAAACCATATGTATAGTGCACACTAACTTGACAAAAACAAAATAGGATAGGTTACAAGCAAGAGAAACATTACCTTTATGCTTACCATTTCTTTTCCACTTGTTGTCACCGTCTACACATCTCACCTTTCTTCTTTCATGTGGATTGAGAAGTTAATTTGCAATTCAATAGCTCAAGTCAATCCATTTGCAAGTACCTACAAAAAGAAAGATGAAATGGTCCCCAATCAAGTTTTTGGGTTCGGAAGGGTTAGTTTAGCAACCCAAGTCCTATTTCTCTTGGGTGCTTTCCTAAAAGGACAACAATAGTTGCATGTGCCCGTATCCTTGGAACTGGAGGATTCTTCATTGAAAATTGAAGGTCCTTTGTCTTTGTTGTTCCTATGGCTACATTCAAGTCCTATGCCATCTCTACCCATTTGTTTGGTAGTATGGTCGTGGATTTGATTAAGATTCTTTTTATCACCAAAGAATCTTTGCAAAGAAGATCTCAAACTATGATTGTCATGCATAAGAGAAGTAAAGGTAAAACACAATAGATTCATATCATCTCTAGCATGCACAAGATAGATTTCTAAGAAAACATCTTTATTCATATAAGAATCTTTATCACAAGAAAGAGCATCAAAAACTTTCTCTCTATAAGAAAAGATAGTATGAGGGTCAAGAGAAATTGTGCTACTATGCAAGGAAGCAAGTTCATATACAAGACAAGTAATCTTTGAAGGATAAACTTTATCTACACATTCTATTCCTTGCAAAGTAAGCTCTTGACTCTCATAAGCACATTTAAGAGCATAAGAAACAATAGAGAGAGAAACAATAGTAGTAGCAAGATCTACAAATGAAGTAGTCATAGAAGGTTGAGATTCTAAAAATTTAATCTTATCAAACAAGCTAGAATTTGAAAATTTAGAAGCATTTAGTTGACTAAGATAATAATCGGTTAGAATCTTAACACTTGGATTTACCTCATTTAAATCTTTAATTGAGCTTGTCAAGAGGGTGCAATGGCATCTTCCATCTTCAAATTCACGATATCTTCCACTAGTGCTTTTATTTGTTGATGGAGCCTTTGTGATCCCTTTTTCTCTCTTGTTTCCTTCTATTATTCTCTTTGAAGGTTTCCCATCTTCATAATCACCCATATTCTCCTACTTGTGGAAGTATGCTTGGAGAAGACCCGCTCTGATACCGATTGTTGGATCCTAGATAGGTGATTAGATGCTCTAGAGGGGGGGTGAATAGAGGTGAATGCACTTAAACAAAATTCATTAAACCTTCAAGATATATCACAAGATAAGGTTGCTAAATAGGAAATTTGTGTGCAACTAAAACATACATAGGAAGGGAGAGAGAGATTGAACATGCACCAATTAGACAAGCTATTTAGAGTGGTTCCACACTTCAAACTAATAGTGTGTCAGTCCACTTGCCTAGAGAGGTCAACCTCTAGGACTTCCAAACTATTGCACTCTTATATTCATTCATAAGACATATAATGCATGACCAAACATAGGACTTACCTATCCAATTCAAAGAGTCTTCATCCTTACCAAGGATTTACCCACTTTGCAAGAGTCTTCGGCCTTCTCCAAGGACTTACCCACTCTTGCACAAGTCTTCAGCCTTGTAGAAATTACCCACTCTTCTTGGATCTTCTGCCTTTGACTTCACCTTCACTCGGAGAAGCTTCCACCAAGGTCTTACCCACTTGAGCTTGAGTCTTCTACCTTCTCCAAGGGCTTACCCACTCTAGCTCCAAGTCTTCAGCCTTGATCTTCACCAAGGGACGTCTTCCCTTGTTATTCTTCACCTCTCTTGGACAAGAGAGAGAACTTTCATCTTCATGCTTGAAAAGATAGAAAGGAGGTGGTGGAAGTGAGAGCCTCACAAGATATACATGTAGGACTTGCTCTCTTACAGATTTCCTACTCACTCTAATGGATTTAGCAAGTGATTAAGCTTAGAGAGAGAGAGGAGGTTGTAGGATCACTCAACTATAGAATAGGAACCTTCATAGCGAATGCTCAACATTGGAATGAAGCCCAAGGGGTCCTATTTATAGTTGGGGATGCCTCTTAGCCTTTGGGAACACTTATGAATGAGAACTAGCCATTTTGTGGCTTGCAACGGATCTATTTTCTCTTGTTGCAACTCCAAAATGGCTAGAAACACTTTTCTGCACTTTTCCGTACAGTGCAATCGGTCAAGTTTTAATAGGTGTAACTCGACCGATCAAGTAGGAGGCAAACCGATGTTCAAAGGATCGGTCGAGTTTGTCCTGAGGAAACTCGACCGACAATTTCAACTGGAAATGGCCTACTACCCAATCGGTCGAGTTATGTGAGTGCACAACTCGACCGATGCAATCTTCAGAAAATCGACCAAGGTTGATCGGTCGAGTTTCAAGCCAGGGAAACTCGACTGACCAAGTGCCTGTAATCCATTTTCTAAATTGCAATAAAAGTGCTCTAATATTCGATCTAAGTGCCCCTGATATTTTTCTAAGCTTAATTACCAGTCATACAATCATTACAAGTGATTTACAGCATCATTCTAATGGATATACATCATATTACAAAAATGTGCACTTGTATTGACTTTGACATGTTTTTTCTCCAATTTGATATGCGCAAGTTAGGGAATTTGGAGTGTGTCTATACCTAATCTGAAATCACTCAAGTAGAGGCATTAGACACCAATATGTGGAATGGTTAGTCATCATCAAAAGACGGGTTTAGTCAATTTAGATGTGAGTCAACATTGACCTAATTGACCTTGAGTCAGCAATCTCCCCCTTTTTGAAGATGACAAACCATTCCATAAATGTATTGAAAGCATTTAAGTAAATTCATACCTTTGGAGAAACCTAGGGGTTTCAATGGAAATGAGTTCATATGCTCCCCCTCAATTGATGCTAGTAGAGTTTTCATACTCCCCCTCAACTGATGCTATTTCTCCTGCAAGGTTAGCTTTCATAACATTTATAGAATACCGTGTCTTCTACTCATATATGTTCTACACATATATGTCTTCTCCCCTTTATATACCTTCTCTCTTTACATGAACATGCTTCTCCTCTTCATGTAAGACATACCTTCTTCCTCTTTTAAAAGAAGACATACCTTTTTCCCCCTTTGTCATTTCAAAAAGTGGGGTTATGAAGAAATAAGAAACATCACTTGTTGAAGAGAAAGGAGATAACACAAATATATATATAAAGAGAGTAGAAGAGCACAGATAGGGGCTTGTCCAAGCATAGAAAGAAAAGCAAGTTAAAGCATATACTTGAACAACCCAAGATGCAAGATAAAGTGTTGTAGAAAAACAATAAATCGCAATTTTGACCCTCAAGATGACGGAATTTGACCAAAAACCATTAGAGCTCATCGCGAGGCAATGAGCCTTGCGCAGAAGGCCATTTCTGCATGAAAAACACTAGTCTTGCACCAAAAACTGAAACTAGAGAAAAATCTGCATAAAATCCAAAACAATACTCCAATTTCTACATACAATGTAGCTCTTTATGCCCTGCATCACAATGTTATGCAAGCAACTCAAGATAGTAGATATGCAATTCAAGGAACAATCATATAGATGACCAAATATGGCAATTTTAAACAAGGCTAGAACTACATGTATATGAACTACTAGTAGATGATATCACAAGTTAGGACTACTAGTAGGATCTAGATCATAGCAAGAGATACCAAAAGATACACAAGTTAAAAAGCAAGCTATGAGTAGATGTAGAGATATATCCAAACAAAGAGATAAGAAATTTTAGAAGCATGAAAGGATATAACTCACTAGATATGCATCCTTACCATAAGATGATTACCCCTATGAACCTCAAGGTTGTATCAACACAAGATATACACCTAGATAGATGTAGCAAGTTAGAGTACAACGGAAGCAATTTTTAGACACAACCAAGAGATCCAAAGAGATCATCATCAAAACCTACAAAACAACTCAAAACAAGTAATTGCAAGATATAGATATACCAATTTAGAGCAATTAGAGAGATAGAGTTGTAAGCAAGATAGGCAATTTAGAACATGGCAATATGCATATATAAAGGTACCAAATGAGAGTGCCTAAGAATAAGGCTATTGGTTGAGAAAATCTAGTTGAGAGGGAAATTCTCACTCAATAAGACAAATGTATATTTTGTGCACAGTGTTATCAGTCGAGTTATGTGCATTGACAACTCGACCAATGACAGCTGTTGGCAACACTCATTGGTGCCTATCGGTCGAGTTTCAATAGGGCAAACTCGACCGACAGAGCAGCTGTCAAAAAGCACATATATTTCATAAAAATATATTTAAAGGCATGCTAAATATACAAACCATATCCAAACATGTCTAAGAAAGTTAGTAATGCACTATAGAAGCATTAGAAACAGTTTTTGAGCAAGAGTGTGAAGAGAAACACAAAATACCACTTTTAACTCAAAAACCATATGTATAGTGCACATTAACTTGACAAAAACAAGTTAGGATAGGTTATAAGCAAGAGAAACATTACCTTTGTGCTTACCATTGCTTTTCCACTTGTTGTCACCCTCTACACATCTCACCTTTCTTCTTTCATGTGGATTGAGAAGTTAATTTGCAATTCAATAGCTCAAGTCAATCCATTTACAAGTACCTACAAGAAGAAAGATGAAATGGTCCCCAATCATGTTTTTGGGTCCGGAGGGGTTAGTTTAGCAACCCAAGTCCTATTTCTCTTGGGTGCTTTCCTAAAAGGACAACAATAGTTGCATGTGCCCGTAGCCATAGAATTGGAGGATTCTTCATTGAAAATTGAAGGTCCTTTGTCTTTGTTGTTCCTTTGGCTACAGTCAAGTCCGATGCCATCTCTACCCATTTGTTTGGTAGTATGGTCTAGGATTTGATTAAGATTCTTTTTATCACCAAAGAATCTTTGCAAAGAAGATCTCAAACTATGATTTTCATGGATAAGAGAAGTAAAGGTAAAACACAATAGATTCATATCATCTCTAGCATGCACAAGATAGAATTCTAAGAAAATATCTTTAGTCATATAAGAATCTTTATCACAAGAAAGAGCATAAAAAACTTTCTCTCTATAAGAAAAGATAGTATGAGGGTCAAGAGCAATTGTGCTACTATGCAAGGAAGCAAGTTCATATACAAGACAAGTAATCTTTGAAGGATAAACTTTATCTACACATTCTATTCCTTGAAAAGTAAGCTCTTGACTCTCATAAGCACATTTAAGAGCATAAGAAATAATAGAGAGAGAAACAATAGTAGTAGCAAGCTCTATAAATGAAGTAGTCATAAAAGGTTGAGATTCTAAAAATTTAATCTTATCAAGCAAGCTAGAATTTGCAAATTTAGAAGCATTTAGTTGACTAAGATAATAATTGGTTAGAATCTCAACACTTGGATTTACCTCATTTGTATCTTTAATTGAGCTTGTCAAGAGGTTGCAATGGCACCTTCCATATTCAAATTCACTATATCTTCTACTAGTGCTTTCATTTGTTGATGGAGCCTTTGTGATACCTTTTTTACTCTTGTTTCCTTCTATTGTTCTCTTTGAAGGTTGCCCATCTTCATAATCACCCATATTCTCCTACTTGTGGAAGTATGCTTGGAGAAGACCCGCTCTGATACCAATTGTTGGATCCTAGATAGGTGATTAGATGCTCTAGAGGTGGGGTGAATAGAGCTGAATGCACTTAAACAAAATTCATTAAACCTTCAAGATATATCAGAAGATAAGGTTGCTAAATAGGAAATTTGTGTGCAACAAAAACATACATAGTAAGGGAGAGAGAGATTGAACATGCACCAATTAGACAAGCTATTTAGAGTGGTTCCACACTTCAAACTAGAAGTGTGTCTGTCCACTTGCCTAGAGAGGTCAACCTCTAGGACTTCCAAACTATTGCACTCTTATATTCATTCATAAGACATACAATGCATGACCAAACAAAGGACTTACCTAACCAATACAAAGAGTCTTCAACCTTAACAAGGACTTACCCACTTTGCAAGAGTCTTCGGCCTTCTCCAAGGACTTACCCACTCTTACACAAGTCTTCAGCCTTGTAGGAATTACCCACTCTTCTTGGATCATCTGCCTTTGACTTCACATTCACTCGGAGAAGCTTCCACCAAGGTCTTACCCACTTGAGCTTGAGTCTTCTGCCTTCTCCAAGGGCTTACCCACTCTAGCTCCAAGTCTTCAGCCTTGATCTTCACTAAGGGACGTCTTCCCTTATTCTTCTTCACCTCTCTTGGACAAGAGAGAGAACTTTCATCTTCATGCTTGAAAAGATAGAAAGGAGGTGGTGGAAGTGAGATCCTCACCAGATATACATGTAGGATTAGCTCTCTTACAGATTTCCTACTCACTTTAATGGATGTAGCAAGTGATTAAGCTTAGAGAGAGAGAGGAGGTTGTAGGATCACTCAACTATAGAATAGGAACCTTCATAGTGAATGTTCAACCTTGGAATGAAGCCCAAGGGGTCAGATTTATAGCTGGGGATGCCTCTTAGCCTTTGGGAACACTTATGAACGAAAACTAGCCATTTTGTGGCTTGCAACAGATCTATTTTCTCTTTTTGCAACTCCACAACGGCTAGAAACACTTTTCTGCATTTTTCTGTACAGTGCAATCGGTCGAGTTTTAATGGGTGTAACTCGACCGATCAAGTAGGAGGAAAACCGATGTTCAAAGGATTGGTCGAGTTTGTCCTGAGGAAACTCGACCGACCATTTCAACTGGAAATGGCCTACTACCCAATCAGTCGAGTTCTTTGAGTGCACAACTCGACCGATGCAATCTTCAAAAAATCGACCAAGGTTGATCGGTCAAGTTTCAAGCCAGGGAAACTCGACCGACCAAGTGCCTGTAATCCATTTTCTAAATTGCAATAAAAGTGCTCTAATATTCGATCTAAGTGCCCCTGATATTGTTCTAAGCTTAATTACAAGTCATACAATCATTACAAGTGATTTACAACATGATTCTAATGGTATAAATCATATTACAAAAACGTGCACTTGTATTGACTTTAACTTGTCTTTTCTCCAATTTGATATGCGCAAGTTAGGGCATTTGGAGTGTGTCTATACCTAATCTGAAATCACTCAAGTAGAGGCATTAGACACCAATATGTGGAATGGTTAGTCATCATCAAAACATGGGTTTAGTCAATTTAGACGTGAGTCAACATTGACCTAATTGACCTTGAGTCAGCAATCTCCCCCCTTTTGAAGATGACAAACCATTCCATAAATGTATTGAAAGCATTTAAGTAAATTCATACCTTTGGAGAAACCTAGGGGTTTCAATGGAATTGAGTTCATATGCCCCCCCTCAATTGATACTAGTGGAGTTCTCATACTCCCCCTCAATTGATGCTATTTCTCCTGCATGGTTAGCTTTCATAACATTTATAGAATACCATGTCTTCAACTCATATATGTTCTACACATATATGTCTTCTCCCCTTTATATACCTTCTCTCTTTACATGAACATGCTTCTCCTCTTCATGTAAGACATACCTTCTTCCTCTTTTAAAAGAAGAAATACCTTTCTCCCACTTTGTCATTTCAAAAAGTGGGGTTATGAAGAAATAAGAAACATCACTTTTTGAAGAGAAAGGAGATAACACAAATATATATAAGGAGAGTAGAAGAGCACAGATAGGGGCTTGTCCAAGCATAGAAAGAAAAGCAAGTTAAAGCATATACTTGAACAACCCAAGATGCAAGATAAAGTGTTGTAGAAAAACAATAAATCGCAATTTTGACCCTCAAGATGAAGGAATTTGACCAAAAACCATCAGAGCTCATCGCGAGGCAATGAGTCTTGTGCAGAAGGCCGTTTCTGCATGATAAACACTAGTCTTGCACCAAAAACTGAAACTGGAGCAAAATCTGCATAAAATCCAAAAAAATACTCCAATTTCTACATACAATGTAGCTCTTTGTGCCCTGCATCACAATGTTATGCAAGCAACTCAAGATAGTAGATATGCAATTCAAGGAACAATCTTGAGCATGTATGAGACAAGATACAAGCATAGCATATAGATGAGCAAATATGGCAATTTTAAACATGGCTAGAACTACATGTATATGAACTACTAGTAGATGATATCATAAGTTAGGACTACTAGTAGGATCTAAATCATAGCTGTGGCAACACATCCCATTATCACACAGATAACGAGGTGTTATGCGAAAACGTGTGGAAATCACCATAACCACAGATTATGAAAACACGGGTTAATTAAAACCGATTGCGGAAAACATATAAACTGTGGAACTATTACTTTCCAGTCCTCATCCTGCACAGAAACATGTCAAATATATACATACACGAGATCTGATACGTGTCTACAACTTACAGAAACAGCTGCTCATCCATCACATGAGTTCACCACCTGTTCATATACATAAAGGCCCTCATCTGGCCAACAACAGGATATACAAACTTCATCGATCGTTCATTGTAAAACATCGTCAAAACACTGCCAAGGACCTGAGAGTACAGGGATGACTCTAGACTCTACTACAAAACATCCAAAATAGCAGCATGTCCAACGCTTGCCTTCTACTGCTCCTCAAGCTGCTCAGACGCAACACCACGACCACGACCACGCCTACCTCGACCACCTAAAAAGGGGTTAAACCAGCGGGGTGAGACAATCAAACAATTGTCCCAGCGGGAAACATAACTCCCCACCGCAACTACAGAACCTCAGCAAGATAGACTATAACAGTAGATATCTAATAACAGGTATAACAAGAGCAGTCTATATAAAACAGATTATTCTTACCGACAAGCTTACCCACTATACAAAAGCATATAACTAGATATCCCAAGGAATATGATTATAAACATAAGATGTATCCCTATGTAACATGATTATCATAACAAGATATAATGTCACATAACGTGCTTGTTCACATAACCTACAAGATATAACAAGGATATTACACAAACAAGGCCTCAACCAATGTTACGTGTTTATCTTAAGCAGTAAATACTAAACGGCTGTATTACGTATTATTATGCCCTGAGGATTTGAACCGTACCATTCAAATCCAACCTTCAGTTACGAAACCCAAGCTGGTGCCATACAAGGTCAATGGAAGAGCCGGACTCCACGACCTCCCACCTCGTGGTCAGTACATGAGTACAACACAAGTAGGACCGCAGTCACATGCTGAAGTGGTCTAAGCCATAGGGTCAGCTCCATAGGCTACCCTCACTCTAGCCCGCCTTGGTACAGGTCTCGGCGCTAGTAAAACTGAGCCACGGGCCTGTTTACCGTGCTCTGAGCCATGAACGCATTCATGCTCCTCACATCACATATCCTGAGCCATGGTCCTGTTCACCATGCTCTTCATACATATCTGAGTTTGTAACCGAAGTTACACTCTTACCTCCTCATTTTCAGGCTAGGAGCAACCTACACATATTCAACAATATGCACTTCCAGGTTAACCCGTAGGAGAACCTGTTTCACCATCACCAAGTCCTGACGATGATGGATCTATGGCCAGGGCAAACTACATTATATATTTCATTGTGATTAATTAGTATCTTTTAGATGGATTGCAAGATTTAACCAAGTTGTATAACATGCAAGATATAACGGAAAGTAAACAACATTATATTATTATTTAATCACATCAACATGATCCATCACAAGGATCCAACATCACATGTTACCACTTAGCCTCTTGCCAACCATCCAGATCCATCTCGAGGATCATCACATACCATGGGATCTCAATCCCTCCTCATGTACTGTCAATGCCTCTCAAGGCTCTCATCATCATCATCATGGGACTTAACACATTATACATATCATTATATTAACCAGAGTAATTACCAAGTGATGTTACTCATCACATGTATCTTATAGCCCTTTTCAAGGCTAATCATCTCTGCATGGTTAGAGTACACAATAATCATAGATTCAATCATAAGGAATATGCTACCATCACGAAATGCTATTCAAGATACTTCTACTTATCATTCTTACACTATTTGATGATCTAATCACATCATTAACAAGCCATATACATGCTTACTCTTATCTCAAGATTATACAAGTAATCAAGGTGTCCAAACATACAGAACAAGTATTATTGTTACCACTACCATTATGTCACCATCCACTATCATCATTATTATTACCATTAAGCAAGCTACTAGTGTAACTAACACCATTCTCATTTAGCAATTAAGTACAAGGATTACTTCATGCATATCATTACTACTACCTTCCTCATTATCATCATTAATATTATTAGCATTATCATCCACTAATATCTTTATTTCCATATCATTAAGCCAACTATTAATGTAACTGTCACTTAGCAACATTATTACCATCATTAATCAACATTATTACTTTCATTACTAGCAAAGCATTACCATCATCACACGACTATTAATATCATTGCTATCAACAACATTATCATTGGCATTAGTATTGTTTGCAAGGCATCATATTCCTTGTTGTTATCACTAACAAGACACCACCATCATTAAGCATAAACATCCACTTTCATAACACAAAGGACCGTTACTATAGGATTACAAGACTCTCACCATAACTCTTATCAACCCTCACTAAGACCCATCAAGGCCTATCGGCCAACACACACACCCAACCTAGGTTATCGCCCACCTTGGCTATCGGCCACCATGGGTGTCGGCCAGCATGGATATCGACCAGCACACCATGCATGGCTATCGGCCAGCACCAACAAACCTCCAAGAAACTTAGGTCTATCGCCCACCATGAGGAAGAGGATGTCTCTTAACACAAGAAGGTCCATCTCGCCCAACATGCTCACAAGTCGGCCAACACAACAAGATGTATCACCCATCAACATCCATCGGCCAACATGCATGGTCTATCGTTCAAGGCAAGGAAACCAGCCACACATGGCCATGTCGTCCGACACAAGAAGAACCACACTTGGTCTCTCATCCATTAAGAGA
Source organism: Alisma plantago-aquatica (assembly GCA_963693085.1). NCBI lineage: Eukaryota > Viridiplantae > Streptophyta > Magnoliopsida > Alismatales > Alismataceae > Alisma > Alisma plantago-aquatica. Next base: position 1,266,032,314 of record OY856412.1, on the reverse strand, counting down.
ACAAGAGTGTCGTTCAACTCAAGAGGAACCATCTCGCCCAACATGGTCATCATATCGACCAACACAAAGAACACCACTATGTCGCCCATCACAAGAACAAGGGTGTTACTTAGAACAAGGACCATGTCGCCCAACAAGGGTCATCCTCAACCTCCAACTTAAGGATACTCAAACCCTAGAAAGCAAGGTGCACAAAGGAACCCTAAACCCTAGAGGGGGATCGGCCACCAAAGGTACACAAGCAAGGTACAAAGCAAAGAACTAAGCTAAACTACTAACATGCAACAAGATCATAGCTAGAGGTAAAGGAGTTAGGGTTAGAAGTTATGCAACCCGCCTTAAGCTCCAAGCTCCAAGGAAGAAGATGCAGTTCAAGCTCCAAGGGATGTCATCCACCAAAGCTGATCCAAGAGAGGGTATCAGCTACCACTACAACTCCAGGAGAGTGTCTCGGCCGACACAAGCAAGAGAGGGAGGAGTGTCGTGCACTCAAGGTGGAGGAGAGACCAAAAGAGCAAAGGAAACTAAGGCAAAGGAAAGAGCCACATATATAGAAAGAAGGGGAGGAGAAACCAAGGTAGATCCATGCTAAGTATCGTCCACCCAAGGGACACTTGTCCTAGGGTTCAAGCCAACACACTAGCACACCAAGAGACACTTGTCAAAGATACATACCAAGTGTCCACCAAACATGGTCAACGTTGGGCCAAGCAACATGGTCGACACAACTAGCAGCTCTGCTGGGTGACACACACTACTCCAGGTCGACACACCACCTCTAGGTCGACACACACTCTTCCTTGGGTGACACAAGTTGGTCTTGGCCGACACAAGGCTCAAGCAAACCCAAACAAAGCACCTCAAGGCCCAAACAAGCTCAAGCAAGGCCCAAGAAACTCAAACAACAAGCCCAAGCCTTCCTCTCAACCCTAGAGGAAGCAAAGAGGGGAAAACATCTCACAAGATGGCAAACTTGCACACAAAACCCTAGACTTGGGTTATTTGCAAGTAGCCCCTCGAACTCTCAACAAAGCACAACCAAACCCTAATCTCCACTCAAAGGTGATTAGCAAGCATCAAACCACTAAGGTTAAGCAAAACAAACAGGGTAAACCCTAAACGCAGGTCAGGGTCCTTACAAGCTAACCCCCTTTAAGGGATTTCGTCCCCGAAATCTGAAGAGAAAAGCGAGGGATACTTCCTCCTCATCTCTTCCTCAAGCTCCCACGTGGCTTCCTCGATGCCACGACACTGCCAAAGAACCTTCACAAGAACCAGGTCCTTCCTCTTCAGCTTCTTGATCCTTTTGTCAAGGATCACCACAGGACCTTCCTTGTAGGTCACATCTGCATCAAGCTCAACCTTGACTTGCTGTATCACTGTACCTGAATCCGGATGACTTTTCTTCAGCATACTGATATGAAACACTAGATGCAACATGTGCAACTCTGGAGGCAACTCTATCTTATAAGCTACTTTTCCAACATGTACTCTGACTGGGTAAGGTCCCATGTACCTGGGAGCTAACTTACCCTTCCGTCCAAACCTTAGCACACCTTTCCACGGTGAGACTTTAAGGTACACTTTGTATCCTTCCTGGAACTCCAAAGGTCATCGGCGATTGTCTGCATAAGACTTCTGCCTGTCCTGTGCCACTTTCAACTGTTGTTGTATCACCTTGATCTTTTCTGTCGTCTGTTGTACTAACTCAGGACCCAAAAGCTGATACTCACCTGATTCATACCAACACAAAGGAGATCTGCACTTCCTTCCATACAAAGCCTCATAAGGAGGCATGTCGATGCTCTGCTGATAACTGTTGTTGCAGGCAAACTCTATCAAACTCAGATGTACGTCCCAGTTGCCTAGAAACTGTAAAACACAAGCTTGAAGAAGATCTTCCAAAATCTAAATAATCCTCTCAGACTGTCCATCTGTCTGCGGGTGAAAAGTTGTACTGAACCTTAACTGTGTTCCCAACGCCTTGTGCAACTGTTCCCAAAAACGACTCGTAAACTGAGGACCTCTGTCAGAAACTATCGTCGCTGGCACACCATGCAAACGTACTATCTCATCCACATATACTCGAGCTAGTTTCTCAGCTCTATATGTCGTCTTCACTGGTAGAAAATGAGCAGACTTAGTCAATCTGTCCACTACCACCCAAATGGAATCATGATTCCTAGTTGTTCGTGGTAGACCAACTACGAAATTCATGGTTATGTGATCCCATTTCCACTACGGTATCGGTAAAGGTTGCAACGTACATGCCGGCTTCTGATGTTTAGCCTTCACTTGCTGACACACCGCACATCTCGCCACGAACTCAACTACATCTCTTTTCAAACCGGGCCACCAATACAAGTCCTTCAGACTATGATACATCTTAATGACACCTGGATGCATCGCATACATCGACGTATGTGCTTCCTCAAGCACCAACTTCCTCATATCATCCGCATCTGGAACCACCATCCTATCATGATAGCAAACTAGCCCATTCTCGGACTCATGAAACCCATCACACTTGTCGCTGCCAAACTCTGATCTAATCAACTGTATCGCATCATCTGTCTGCTGTGCATCCTTGATCTGTTGTCTCAACATAGGCTTAACTTGCATCTGTGCGAAAAGACCAGACAACAAAGAAACTTCCATCTGCACATTCATCTGCCGCAAAGACACAAACATATCTCGCCTATGGCATACTAGAGAACTCAACTGTGACATCCCCGGATTTTGGCTTCTCCAAACCCTATTGGGAATGAGAGCCCATAATCCGAAGACATCAAACAATCATATCAGAAAGCGATGTGGAAGCATAATATGCATACATGAACATACAACCATAACATTCTCAACATTCAACATGTAAATTTATGCAACATGAATTATTACAACATGATTTACAATTACATATTGAATGAAAAATTCTACAGTCTAAGAACATGTATGCTAACTAGGATCTTCACAATAGGTACAACCTGAACAACTTGCTCACATCCTGTACTTTTCCTCCCATGCTATCTCTGAACCTAAAACATACGCGAAACAACGAATAAACACACAAGGTGTTGTGTACGTGGGTAGAAAGATACATACTAATATGCTTGCATAATTGGAATAATCTTGAGAAAGAAAGAGTAAAAGAAAACATTATTTAAAGCGATAATCAGGTAAACACATTTTTAGATGCCTTTTGATGCGTTTGTACTACTAAGTGGTGTCACACTTCATTTTTCCCCGCCCCTTGGGCTATGGGGACCGAGTGTCAACCTTATATTCAGAGGGGGAGAGATAGATGTCGCACTTCATTTTTCCCCGCCCCTTGGGCTATGGGGACCGAGTGCCGACCTTATATTTAGAGGAAGAGAGAGAGAGAATTGAGGGAGAGAGAGAGAGCATATATACACTCAGTAGCTACAAACAATCTATATTCTTTTATGTTCTGTAATGTTTTGCGGAGCATATACTACTAATACACATCCAAGAACTTATATGCAAACACAAGCATCCAAAGTACATCATATCATTATGCATTCATGAAAACTAGTCTTATACTTAATAAAAACCCACGTACCTAAGTTTAGAGATTCCTATTTACATCCATGATCATCTAGATAATCTGGGCATCACCTGATTAATAACAATTAATCATCATTAATATAGGTACAAGATATTCTTGGTATTTTAGGTCCAAATTAGGGTTTAGTCCAAACCTTGGTTCAAACTAATCTAAACTTCTGTTTTATATTTTTCTACTGACTAGGGTGTCATTTTAGAGGTCTGGTCCAATTTTTGTAATTTTCTGAGGACTGGTCTATTTTCTAGAATTAAAATGGGATTAAAAGCATATAACTAGTCATTAATAGAAAATGACCTATTATTTAGATATATTACTCAGATCAGAGTCTAAATATGGATGTATATCATCGTTAAGGTTCTAGGACAATTTTCTGAGAATTAATATCAACTGCATGCTATTTATTACACATGATATGAATATTTTACCTCTTTCATGATAATACTAATATTTAAGCATCAAAAGAATGTTATTAAGATTTCATGTGGTTCTAAACATTTTTCTGAGAATTTCAGTACCTTATTTGTATTTTTCTGACATTCGTACTATTTTCTATGATTTATATAAGAACTAGGCATTTCTGAGGTAATTTACCTTTTCTGGCCAATGGCGCGTCGCCACGTGGTTAGCAAGGGGCGCATTCTCTCTTGGTCTGGCATGAATGAACCAGTCAATTCTTGGCGGTTCGCTAATTGGGCCGGCGGTCTGGCCGACTGAACCTGGCCCACTTCTCTTTCTTTCCCGGGTCCACGCGACGCTAACCCGCGTCGCCTCTCTCGTTCCATGCCCGGCGCTCGGTGGGCTCTGTCTTGCAGCCTCCGCCGTGAGGGAGATCTGCGGTGAGGAGGAATCCACACTAGAGAGCTCCTTGTCGAATATGAAGGCCTCCATCAGCTTCGAATGAACCTCCCTAATCTCCCCAACTGCACGATCCTTAGGTTTCAGCTACAGAATTGAGTTCTTATGGGGCAACAACACCATCGTGTGGAAGATCTTCGTTGAGAGAAGCACGACGCGAGAGTCCTCCTATCCCGCCCCTTTTCAGGCCATATCTTTCTTTTGTGCCTTCTCGATGCCTCCGTCCTCTAGGTCGCTGCTATGGTGGCTCCTCCCCATGGAGCCTGCGGCATCAACTTCTCCTGCTGTGCGCTGCCATGATTAGCTTTGAGCCGCCCTCTTTAATCCAGTTACCTAGGAGCCATCCGATCTAGCAGGCAGCTGTGGACCGGTGTGCCTCCCCGCACTGCCTCGCATAATCTTGTAGAGAAGAAGACAGGGTCGTCGGTGTTTATAGGTCTGCCATTTTCGACCTTCTTGGATGCCATGGCAGAGCTGCTGGCGCTGGAAGAAGAGGGGGTTCTTTTCACAGTGCTTGCCTTGAGTCTGAGATACCTCAAGGAGATCCACAGCCTCGATTCTATCTTGGAAGAGGTCTTAGCAGGTGGCGGGGTTGTGCAACAGACCTGAGGTTCACCTTCCTATAGATGGAGATTGGGCTCGTTGAGCTAGGCTAAAGAGTCCTTCTCTAAGGTTATTCACTGCTTGCAGCTTTGGAGAGAGACGAGTGAATCTGTAGTCGAGTGAACCCAACCAACGCTGAACATTTTACGGAATGAGGTGTTGGTCGATCCTAAGAAGATGGAGGTGGAAGACCAGGTCTTCACCGCCCAGTCTAGACCATACGACTAATAGGAATCCGCCCAAACAAAAGGGCCATGCGATAAATTTTCAACCAACCCCCTAAGTCATTCCATCATCCAGAATTTATCAGGTATAAAATCCTACATAATTAATAGTGTTGTTATATCAAACTCAATATCTCTTGGATTGTATCTCCTGAATGGTAAATCAACATACCACAAATATGATACCTTAACTCCACAATATGTAATTTAACATAAACTCAAATTTGATATTGGAACCTCAACATATGATCATCTAGATATATTCATCAAGTACCCTCATAATTAAGTTTATAAACCTTGAATACAAGTTAATTCATCATCAACTCTTGATCAAAAAGTACAACTTTCATTATATGACCACATTACACCTCTAGGTACATCCTTAAAATATTTTTCCGCAATCATGATTTCAAATTTTATATTGAGTATCAGAATCCTAAATTCTGGGTCATCACATTCACCCCACCTTATATGGAATTTCGTCCTCGAAATTCAAGTGGTTTCATCCTTAAGCTAATATGCAGGAGTTGTGGATGTCTCTAAACCACCACTCTAAGTTCCAGAGTATCATTATCTTGATTCATCCTAGGTTGTCATCTTAGGAGGTTTAAGCATGTAGGGTGTACCCACCCCACCTTATATAGGTTGAAGCATCACTTAATGTCTAAGCCATAACATGGCATTATGCTATCTTAGGATTTCATCACCCGTAAGGGTACATGTTTTGTTCATACTTTTAAAGTTCAAGAGGAATTCATTTATATGCCATGATATTCAGATCATTCAAATCCAACATCATTAACATCTTATACTGATTTCAGCATTAGAGGAGATTTATCTTCATCCTTGATTAGGTTTTTTTTTCTACTTAAGAAGGGCTTACACAACATGTTTGACCATTAGGGTTTCACCCCATGGTGTAATATTCATACTCAACTTAGAAGCATATATTGAGAAGGATCAAAGTTACGAACTATATTTTTGATCATATATCCTATGATCCAAAAATATCTTTATATCAAGTCCATGAGTTCAAATTTTTTTGTCTTGCATGTGTTATGGGAAGGGAAAAAGAGAATATACTAAGTTTATCCCATGATCTCAACATCATATCTTTCATGTTTCATATGAAGGGGAAGAGAATATTTTAAAGTCAAACTTATTATGATTTCAATCTTTGGTACTACATGTATGGTATAGGGGGGAATATAGAATAGGTCAAGCTTATACGAGTGACTCCTCATATATAAATCATCTATATAGCTCAAGTGAGGTTTCTATCATCATATATTAAGAAAGAGAAGAAGAAAGGAGAACATGTATTTTGAGTATCTTTTGCACAAAGCATCATACTCTCATAACTAGAGTTTATATATTACCTCAATTGCAACTAATGATGAGATTCACAAAATATGTCACTCCAGCTAGGACCTAACTCAGCCAAAGGATTGACTTTATCGTATGGGCCATCTACCCATCCTTTTCTTTTACCCAATTCTCACATATAGATTTTAATCATGCATAAGGACTCAACTCAACACTCAAGAGTAATCTAGTGTAGGACATTTTTTTTAACACATATCTCATATATTGGAGGCTAGGTCCTATGACCTTCTCCCTGTGGGTCTTACTCTCTCTGGAGTTCACCACATATCTCATCCTACCACTAGATATCCTCCTTGTATAAGAGCTTGAGGCTCATGCACACTCATCTCTATCTTAACTTAACTTATCTTAAGTAGGAAAAGGGGATGTACTATCATTATCACGACTTAGCATAGATCCTCCAAGAGTGGATTCGGTTCATATATAACTCAAATCTTAATAAGAAAACTTATACCATCATAGATCAACTTAGAAAAGATTCTATATACTTATTTCCTTCATCTTTCTTTTGTCTATCCATCAATCACATAACTTTATGAGGCTCTAGACATCTAATCTCGATCTATTCTCTCTTCTAGACTGATGTCACTCCTTTTCACTTAGGTTGCATGAACACTAACTACTCTACAGTGTGAGGGACACATTTTCATATTTACATATAGGTAATAAAATATTATATAGTTTTTCTCCGAGAAGGCAGACGTCAGAGAAAACTATCGAGGTGCGATCCGATTGGGAAACAAAACTAAACCAGCAAACTCGAGTGTCCCACACACAGTAGATAGTCTAGTGCCATGTCACCTAGTGAAATGGTGAGAACATGGTATAGATTAGTGTAGCCACCCAATACATATGAGCTCTATATGGAGAGGGTTTCATACACTTGCCTAAACCTAGTTCTCAAACATCTAGGTTCTAACCTAGAGGCTAAGTCAAACCTTATTTGTATAGAACAACTTACTAAGTTTCTAGGGTTTAAGGTGAAAGGTGAAATTTATTTTTTATGTTTCATGGTGAGCAATTGTTAGGTGTAGCTATTGTTCATGCTCTGATACCAACTGTGACGTCCCCAGATTTTGGCTTCTCCAAACCCTATTGGGAATGAGAGCCCATAATCCGAAGACATCAAACAATCATATCAGAAAGCGATGCGGAAGCATAATACGCATACATGAACATACAACCATAACATTCTCAACATTCAACATGTAAATTTATGCAACATGAATTATTACAACATGATTTACAATTACATATTGAATGAAACATTCTACAGTCTAAGAACATGTATGCTAACTAGGATCTTCACAATAGGTACAACCTGAACAACTTGCTCACATCCTGTACTTTTCCTCCCATGCTATCTCTGAACCTAAAACATACGCGAAACAATGAATCAACACACAAGGTGTTGTGTACGTGGGTTTTTATTAAGTATAAGACTAGTTTTCATGAATGCATAATGATATGACGTACTTTGGATGCTTGTGTTTGCATATAAGTTCTTGGATGTGTATTAGTAGTATATGCTCCGCAAAACATTACAGAACATAAAAGAATATAGATGGTTTGTAGCTACTGAGTGGATATATGCTCTCTCTCTCCCTCAATTCTCTCTCTCTCTTCCTCTAAATATAAGGTCGGCACTCGGTCCCCATAGCCCAAGGGGCGGGGAAAAATGAAGTGAAACATCTCTCTCTCCCCCCTCTGAATATAAGGTTGACACTCGGTCCCCATAGCCCAAGGGGCGGGGAAAAATGAAGTGTGACACCACTTAGTAATACAAACGCATCAAAAGGCATCTAAAAATGTGTTTACCTGATTATCGCTTTAAATAATGTTTTCTTTTACTCTTTCTTTCTCAAGATTATTCCAATTATGCAAGCATATTAGTATGTATCTTTCTGCCCACGTACACAACACCTTGTGTGTTGATTCGTTGTTTCGCGTATGTTTTAGGTTCAGAGATAGCATGGGAGGAAAAGTACAGGATGTGAGCAAGTTGTTCAGGTTGTACCTATTGTGAAGATCCTAGTTAGCATACATGTTCTTAGACTGTAGAATTTTTCATTCAATATGTAATTGTAAATCATGTTGTAATAATTCATGTTGCATAAATTAACATGTTGAATGTTGAGAATGTTATGGTTGTATGTTCATGTATGCGTATTATGCTTCCGCATCGCTTTTTGATATGATTGTTTGATGTCTTCGGATTATGGGCTCTCATTCCCAATAGGGTTTGGAGAAGCCAAAATCCGGGGACGTCACAGTCACTTATGGCATACTAGAGAACTCAACTGTGTCTTCTTTAAAGAAAGAGAAGAAGACTTCCTGCTAAGTGCATCAGCTACCACATTCGCCTTACCAGGATGATACTTGATAGTGCAGTCGTAATCATTAATCAACTCCATCCATTGACGTTGTCGCATGTTCAACTCTTACTACGTAAAGATGTACTTCAGATTCTTATGGTCCGTAAAGATCTGACATACTTCCCCATATAGATAGTGTCTCCAAATCTTTAACGCATGAACCACTACTGCCAACTCCAAGTCATGAGTCGGATAGTTCTCCTCATGCTTCTTGAGTTGTCGCGAGGCAAAAGAAACCACATGATCTTCCTGCATCAGCATGCAACCTAAGCCTTTCTTGGAGGCATCACAGAAAACAACATAGCCTTTCCCAGGCTCTGGCAAGATCAACACTGGAGCACTGGTCAGCTTCTCCTTCAGACTCTGGAAAGCTTGCTGACATTGATCATCCCAAACAAAAGGTACATCCTTCCTGGTCAACTTCGTCATCGACAACGCGACCACACTGAAGTCCTTGATAAACCTCCGGTAGTATCCTGCCAAACCAAGGAAACTATGAACTTTTGTCGGCGTCTTCAGTTGTTCCCAATCCGCAACGGATTCCACCTTCTTCAGATCTACTTTGATGCCTTCAGCAGATATCACATGACCCAAGAAAGTCACTTCTTCCAACCAGAACTCACACTTACTGAACTTGGCATACAACTGATGTTGACGAAGAAGAGTCAACGCTCGACGAAGACGTTGCTCATGCTCTAGCCTGTCCCAACTATAGATCAAGATGTCATCTATAAAGACTACAACAAACTGATCTAAGAACGGACGGAACACTCTGTTCATCAGATCCATGAAAGTTGCAGGCGCATTGGTTAACCCAAACGACATAACCACAAACTCGAAATGACCATACCTCATCCTGAAAGCTGACTTTGGTATGTCATCCGCCTTTATCCTCAACTGATGATATCCAGACCGTAGATCGATCTTCGAAAACACTGTAGCACCACGCAACTGATCGAACAAATCATCTATCCTCAGCAACTGGTACTTATTCTTGATCGTGACCTTGTTCAACTGCCGGTAATCTATACACAACCGCATCGAGCCATCCTTCTTCTTAACGAACAACACAGGAGCACCCCACGGCGACGTACTCGGTCAGATAAAACCTTTCTCCAACAACTCTTGCATCTGCTTCTTCAACTCTGCCATCTCTGCTGGAGCCATCCTATACGCTGACTGTGCAACTGGCTGTGTCCCTGGAACCAGATTGATCTCAAGATCAATCTCTCGAGGTGGAGGAACACCAGGAAACTCCTCAGGAAACACGTCTGCAAACTCTCGAACCACGGACACCTCCTCAAGACTAGGACCTTTTGCCTTGGTAACCACAACGGTATCCACCACGTGAGCTAGGAACGCCCCACACCCTTGTCGTAACAACTTATCTGCCACCATAGCTGATACCAAACACGTCGGAAGAATCTTCCTATCTCCCTGGAAGATCCACTTCTCTCCAACAACATCAAACACTGCCTGCTTGGAACCACAGTCCAAGACAACCTTATACTTCTCTAAGGTATCCATCCCAAGGATAACATCGAAACCATGCATATCAAGTGGTATAAGATCCACTTGAATACGATGTCCCGAGAAAGACAAAACACAAGATGGACACTCTTCTCGAAGCAAAGAGGAACCATCAAGAGGGGTTTCTAACAACACACTATCCTTCTTATAACTAACAGATAAACGACAGGTTTCAAGCATACTATAGGCGATAAAAGAGTGTGTAGCACCTGGGTCAACCAGAATAGATATAAAGCAAGAAGAAGACATATCAGAATGAAATAACTCCATCTGACCTGTCACCACTCGCGGGTTGACTATCGCCTCCGGCTGACTCATGGCATAGAATCAAGCTGTTGCTTGTTGTCCACGACCTCTGCTTCCTTGAGCAGACGATCCAGCTTGAGACGCTTGACCGCGTCCTCGACCTATGCCACCACTGGACTGTGGTCTCTCTGACTTCTGAACACTCTGCCTTGGCTGCTGTGTCACTTCAACATCTCTATTTGGGCAATTGAACTTCCAATGCCCGACCTGTCCACAAAGATGACATGACTTGTCCTCAAACTGTGGCCTAGCTGGCCCTGTCACTACCACATAAGCTGAATTGTGTGCCTTAGATGGCAAAGAAACATAACCTTTCCCTTTACTCGGAGACCACTGAGATGGTACACCAGAAATTCTCATCGCTGACGGTGCTGAACACCTGGGCTTCTTAAAGCCACCAAACCTACGTCCTTGAAACTGAGTAGGTCTTTTAAGAGACATAGACCCTCTTTTCTCCCATAATGTCCTCTTGATCCATCGAACAGATTCCACGAACATAGCAAACCGCTCTCGGTTCTCCAACGCAGACACCGGGGTTGTCAACTCAGCACTCAAACCCTTCTCGAAACATCTGATACGTTCCTCATCTATTGCCGCCATGTGAGGACAAAACCTCAAAAGATCCATAAACTTGGCTTCATATTCGGTGATGTTCATCGTTCCTTGCCTCAGATTCTCGAACTGACTCACTTTCTCATCCAGATACGTCTTGGGAAAGTATCTGGTGATGAACTCACGTCGGAACACTTCCCAACAGATCACCTCACCAGGTCGCTTCTCTTCCTCGATGGTCCACCAGTGACCAACACTACCCTTCAGAAGGTAGACAGCATGCTTTACCTTGTCTTCTTCGGGGATGTCAAGGATCCGAAAAGCCTTCTCGAGACTTGTCAGCCACAGATCTGCATCTGCTGGATTAGCCGTCCCAGCATAATCCAAAGCTCCAACTCGGCGAAGCCGCTCGAAGGTCTTCCCAATACTCGATGCTTCTCCATGGGGAACATGTGCTCGTGGAGGAGGCATTGGTAATCGCCCAACCATGAGATTCATTGTAGCCATTAACTACCCCATAAACTGTTGGTAAGCAGGATGTTCAAGTATGGCTGGGTTAAGTTGGGGAACCTCAGGCACCCGATCTTCATGTTCCTGTCCATCTGCTCCATCAACCGATGTAGCATCACTATACTCAGCAGAGTGTTCTTCATGGTTTCCAGACATCTTGACTTTTCTTCCGCTGAGGGCAGAAGATATTGTAAGAAAATCTGGAAAACTCATAAGAACAGACTCAACCTAGTCCTAAATCCCTGTAGACTCAGCGAACCTAAAGCTCTGATACCAACACTTGTGGCAACACATCCCATTATCACATAGTTAACGTGGTGTTATGCGAAAACGTGCGGAAATCACCATAACCACAGATTATGAAAACACGGGTTAATTAAAACCGATTGCGGAAAACATCAAAATTGTGGAACTATTACTTTCCAGTCCTCATCCTGCATAGAAACATGTCAAATATATACATACACGAGATCTGATACGTGTCTACAGCTTACAGAAACAGCTGCTCATCCATCACATGAGTTCACCACCTGTTCATATACATAAAGGCCCTCATCCGGCCAACAGCAGGATATACAAATGTCATTGATCGTTCATCGTAAAACATCGTCAAAACACTGCCAAGGACCTGAGAGTACAGGGATGACTCTAGACTCTACAACAAAACATCCAAAATAGCAGCATGTCCAACGCTTGCCTTCTACTGCTCCTCAAGCTACTCAGACACAACACCACGACCACGACCACGCCTACCTCGACCACCTAAAAAGGGGTTAAACCAGCGGGGTGAGACAATCGAACAATTGTCCCAGCGGGAAACATAACTCCCCATCGCAACTACAGAACCTCAGCAAGATAGACTATAACAGCAGATATCTAATAACAGGTATAACAAGAGCACTCTATATAAAACAGATTATTCTTACCGACAAGCTTACCCGCTATACAAAAGCATATAACCAGATATCCCAAGGAATATGATTAGCAAGATAAGATGTATCCCTATGTAACATGATTATCAGAACAAGATATAATGTCACATAACCTGCTTGTTCACATAACCTGCAAGATATAACAAGGATATTACACAAACAAGGCCTCAACCAATGTTACGTGTTTATCTTAAGCAGTAAATACTAAACGGTTGTATTACATATTATTATGCCCTGAGGATTTGAACCGTACCGTTCAAATCCAACCTTCGGTTACGAAACCCAAGCCAGTGCCATACAAGGTCAATGGAAGAGCCGGACTCCACGACCTCCCACCTCGTGGTCAGTACACGAGTACAACACAAGCAGGACCGCAGTCACATGCTGAAGTGGTCTAATCCACAGGGTCAGCTCCATAGGCTACCCTCACTCTAGCCCACCTTGGTACAGGTCTCGGCGCTAGTAAAACTGAGCCACGGGCCTGTTCACCGTGCTCTGAGCCATGAATGCATTCATGCACCTCACATCACATGTCCTGAGCCATGGGCCTATTCACCATGCTCTTCATACATATCTGAGTCTGTAACCGAAGTTACACTCTTACCTCCTCATTTTCAGGCTAGGAGCAACCTACACATATTCAACAATATGCGCTTCCAGGTTAACCCGTAGGAGAACTTGTTTCACCATCACCAAGTCCTGACGATGATGGATCTATGGCCAGGGCAAACTACATGATATATTTCACTGTGATTAATTAGTATCTTTTAGATGGATTGCAAGATTTAACCAAGTTGTATAACATGAAAGATATAACGGAAAGTAAACAAAATTATATTATTATTTAATCACATCAACCTGATCCATCACAAGGATCCAACATCACATGTTACCACTTAGCCTCTTTCCAACCATCCAGATCCATCTCGAGGATCATCACATACCATGGGATCTCAATCCCTCCTCATGTACTGTCAATGCCTCTCAAGGCTCTCATCATCATCATCATGGGACTTAACACATTATACATATCATTATATTAACCAGAGTAATTACCAAGTGATGTTACTCATCACATGTGTCTTATAGCCCTTTTCAAGGCTAATCATCTCTGCATGGTTAGAGTACACAATAATCGTAGATTCAATCATAAGGAATATGCTACCATCATGAAATGCTATTCAAGATACTTCTACTTATCATTCTTACACTATTTGATGATCAAATCACATCATTAACAAGCCATATACATGCTTACTCTTATCTCAAGATTATACAAGTAAACAAGGTGTCCAAACATACAGAACAAGTATTATTGTTACCACTACCATTATGTCACCATCCACTATCATCATTATTATTATCATTAAGCAAGCTACTAGTGTAACTAACACCATTCTCATTTAGCAATTAAGTACAAGGATTACTTCATGCATATCATTACTACTACCTTACTCATTATCATCATTAATATTATTAGCATTATCATCCACTAATATCTTTATTGCCATGTCATTAAGCCAACTATTAATGTAACTGTCACTTAGCAACATTATTACCATCATTAATCAACATTATTACTTTCATTACTAGCAAAGCATTACCATCATCACACGACTATTCATATCATTGCTATCAACAACATTATCATTGGCATTATTATTGTTTGCAAGGCATCATATTCGTTGTTGTTATCACTAACAAGACACCACCATCATTAAGCATAAACATCCACTTTCATAACACAAAGGACCGTTACTATAGGATTACAAGACTCTCACCATAACTCTTATCAACCCTCTCTAAGACCCATCAAGGCCTATCGGCCGACACACACACCCAACCTAGGTTATCTCCCACCTTGGCTATCGGCCACCATGGGTGTCGGCCAGCATGGATATCGACCAGCACACCATGCATGGCTATCGTCCAGCACCAACAAACCTCCAAGAAACTTAGGTCTATCGCCCACCATGAGGAAGAGGATGTCTCTTAACACAAGAAGGTCCATCTCGCCCAACATGCTCACCATGTCGGCCAACACAACAAGATGTATCGCCCATCAACATCCATCGTCCAACATGCATGGTCTATCGTTCAAGGCAAGGAAACCAGCCACACATGGCCATGTCATCCGACACAAGAAGAACCACACCTGGTCTCTCGTCCATTAAGAGAACAAGAGTGTCGTTCAACTCAAGAGGAACCATCTCGCCCAACATGGTCATCATATCGACCAACACAAAGAACACCACTATGTCGTCCATCACAAGAACAAGGGTGTTACTTAGCACAAGGACCATGTCGCCCAACAAGGGTCATCCTCAACCTCCAACTTAAGGATACTCAAACCCTAGAAAGCAAGGTGCACAAAGGAACCCTAAACCCTAGAGGGGGATCGGCCACCAAAGGTACACAAGCAAGGTACAAAGCAAAGAACTAAGCTAAACTACTAACATGCAACAAGATCATAGCTAGAGGTAAAGGAGTTAGGGTTAGAAGTTATGCAACCCACCTTAAGCTCCAAGCTCCAAGTAAGAAGATGCACTTCAAGCTCCAAGGGATGTCATCCACCAAAGCTGATCCAAGAGAGGGTATCGGCCACCACTGCAACTCCAGGAGAGTGTCTCGGCCAACACAAGCAAGAGAGGGAGGAGTGTCGTGCACTCAAGGTGGAGGAGAGACCAAAAGAGAAAAGGAAACTAAGGCAAAGGAAAGAGCCACATATATAGAAAGAAGGGGAGGAGAAACCAAGGTAGATACATGCTAAGTGTCATCCACCCAAGGGACACTTGTCCTACGGTTCAAGCCAACAGACTAGCACACCAAGAGACACTTGTCAAAGATACATACCAAGTGTCCACCAAACATGGTCAAGGTTGGGATAAGCAACATGGTCGACACAACTAGCAGCTCTGCTGGGCGACACACACTACTCCAGGTCGACACACCACCTCTAGGTCGACACACACTCTTCCTTGGGCGACACAAGCTGGTCTTGGCCGACACAAGGCTCAAGCAAGCCCAAACAAAGCACCTCAAGGCCCAAACAAGCTCAAGTAAGTCCCAAGAAACTCAAACAACAAGCCCAAGCCTTCCTCTCAACCCTAGAGGAAGAAAAGAGGGGAAAACATCTCACAAGATGGCAAACTTGCACACAAAACCCTAGACTTGGGGGTTATTTGCAAGTAGCCCCTCGAACTCTCAACAAAGCACAACCAAACCCTAATCACTACTCAAAGGTGATTAGCAAGAAACAAACCACCAAGGTTAAGAAAAACAAACAGGGTAAACCCTAAACGCAGGTAAGGGTCCTTACAATAGCAAGAGATACCAAAAGATACACAAGTTAAAAAGCAAGCTATGATTAGATGTAGAGATATATCCAAACAAAGAGATAAGCAATTTTAGAAGCATGAAAGGATATAACTCACTAGATATGCATCCTTACCATAAGATGATTACCCCTATGAACCTCAAGGTTGTATCAACACAAGATATACACCTAGATAGATGTAGCAAGTTAGAGTACAACGGAAGCAATTTTTAGACACAACCAAGAGATCCAAAGAGATCATCATCAAAACCTGCAAAATAACTCAAACCAAGTAATTGCAAGATATAGATATACCAATTTAGAGCAATTAGAGAGATAGAGTTGTAAGCAAGATAGGCAATTTAGAACATGGCAATATGCATATATAAAGGTACCAAATGAGAGTGCCAAAGAATAAGGTTATTGGTTGAGAAAATCTAGTTGGGAGGGAAATTCTCACTCAATAAGCCAAATGTATATATAGTGCACAGTGTTATCGGTCGAGTTCTGTGCATTGACAACTCGACCGATGACAGCTGTTGGAAACACTCATTGGTGCCTATCGGTCGAGTTTCAATAGAGCAAACTCGACCAACAGAGCAGCTGTCAAAAAGCACATATATTTCATAAAAACATATTTAAAGACTTGATAAATATGCAAACCATATCCAAACATGTCTAAGTAAGTTAGTAATGCACTATAGAAGCATTAGAAACGGTTTTTGAGCACGAGTGTTAAGAGAAACACAAAATACCACTTTTGACTCAAAAACCATATGTATAGTGCACACTAACTTGACAAAAAAAGTTAGGATAGGTTATAAGCAAGAGAAGCATTACCTTTGTGCTTACCATTGCTTTTCCACTTGTTGTCACCCTCTACACGTCTCACCTTTCTTCTTTCATGTGGATTGAGAAGTTAATTTGCAATTCAATATCTCAAGTCAATCCATTTGCATGTACCTACAAGAAGAAAGATGAAATGGTCCCCAATCATGTTTTTGGGTCCGGAGGGGTTAGTTTAGCAACCCAAATCCTATTTCTCTTGGGTGCTTTCCTAAAAGGACAACAATAGTTGCATGTGCCCGTAGCCTTGGAACTGGAGGATTCTTCATTGAAAATTGAAGGTCCTTTGTCTTTGTTGTTCCTTTGGCTACAGTCAAGTCTGATGCCATCTCTACCCATTTGTTTGGTAGTATGGTCTAGGATTTGATTAAGATTCTTTTTATCACCAAAGAATCTTTGCAAAGAAGATCTCAAACTATGATTGTCATGCATAAGAGAAGTAAAGGTAAAACACAATAGATTCATATCATCTCTAGCATGCACAAGATAGATTTCTAAGCAAACATCTTCAGTCATATACAAATCTTTATCACAAGAAAGAGCATCAAAAACTTTCTCTCTATAAGAAAAGATAGTATGAGGGTCAAGAGCAATTGCACTACTATGCAAGGAAGCAAGTTCATATACAAGACAAGTAATCTTTGAAGGATAAACTTTATCTACACATTCTATTCCTTGCAAAGTAAGATCTTGACTCTCATACGCACATTTAAGAGCATATGAAACAATAGAGAGAGAAACAATAGTAGTAGCAAGCTCTATAAATGAAGTAGTCATAGAAGGTTGAGATTCTAAAAATTTAATCTTATCAAGCAAGCTAGAATTTGCAAATTTAGAAGCATTTAGTTGACTAAGATAATAATTGGTTAGAATCTCAACACTTGGATTTACCTCATTTAAATCTTTAATTGAGCTTGTCAAGAGGGTGCAATGGCATCTTCCATCTTCAAATTCACTAGATCTTCCACTAGTGCTTTCATTTGTTGATGGAGCCTTTGTGATCCCTTTTTCACTCTTGTTTCCTTCTATTGTTCTCTTTGAAGGTTTCCCATCTTCATAATCACCCATATTCTCCTACTTGTGGAAGTATGCTTGGAGAAGACCCGCTCTGATACCAATTGTTTGATCCTAGATAGGTGATTATATGCTCTAGAGGGGGGGTGAATAGAGCTGAATGCACTTCAACAAAATTCATTAAACCTTCAAGATATATCACAAGATAAGGTTGCTAAATAGGAAATTTGTGTGCAACTAAAACATACATAGCAAGGGAGAGAGATATTGAACATGCACAATTAGTCAATCTATTTATAGTGGTTCCACATTTCAAACTAGAAGTGTGTCAGTCCACTTGCCTAGAGAGGTCAACCTCTAGGACTTCCAAACTTTTGCACTCTTATATTCATTCATAAGAAATACAATGCATGACCAAACAAAGGACTTACCTATCCAATACAAAGAGTCTTCAACCTTACCAAGGACTTACCCACTTTGCAAGAGTCTTCGGCCTTCTCCAAGGACTTACCCACTCTTACACAAGTCTTCAGCCTTGTAGGAATTACCCACTCTTCTTGGATCTTCTGCCTTTGACTTCACCTTCACTCAGAGAAGCTTCCACCAAGGTCTTACCCACTTGAGCTTGAGTCTTCTGCCTTCTCCAATGGCTTACCCACTCTATCTCCAAGTCTTCAGCCTTGATCTTCACCAAGGGACGTCTTCCCTTGTTCTTCTTCACCTCTCTTGGACAAGAGAGAGAACTTTCATCTTCATGCTTGAAAAGATAGAAAGGAGGTGGTGGAAGTGAGAGCTTCACAAGATATACATGTAGGACTAGCTCTCTTACAGATTTCCTACTCACTCTAATGGATGTAGCAAGTGATTAAGCTTAGAGAGAGAGAGAGAGGAGGTTGTAGGATCACTCAACTATAGAATAGGAACCTTCATAGTGAATGCTCAACTTTGGAATGAATCCCAAGGGGTCCTATTTATAGCTGGGGATGCCTCTTAGCCTTTGGGAACACTTATGAATGAAAACTAGCCGTTTTGTGGCTTTCAGCGGATCTATTTTCTCTTGTTGCAACTCCACAACGGCTAGAAACACTTTTCTACACGTTTCTGTACAGTGCAATCGGTCGAGTTTTGATGGGTGTAACTCGACCGATCAAGTAGGAGGCAAACCAATGTTCAAAGGTGTGGCAACACATCCCATTATCACACAGATAACGAGGTGTTACGTGAAAACGTGCGGAAATCACCATAACCACAGATTATGAAAACACGGGTTAATTAAAACTGATTGCGGAAAACTAATAAATTGTGAAACTATTACATTCTAGTCCTCATCCTGCACAGAAACATGTCATATATACTCGAGATCTAATACGTGTCCACGACTCAGGAACAACTGTTCATGCATCCCATGAGTTCACCACATGTTCATATACATAGAGGCCCGCATCCGGCCAATAGCAGGATATACAAAACATTATCGATCGTTCATCGTGACACAACGTCAAACACTGCCAAGGACCAGAGAGTATAGGGATGACTCTAGACTCTACTACAAAACATCCAAGACAGCAGCACATCCATCGCTTGCCTTCTACTGCTCATCGGGTTGCTCGGCCGCAACACCACGACCACGACCACGTCTAGCTCGATCGCCTAAAAAGGGTGTAAACCAGCGGGGTGAGACAATTGAACAATTGTCCCAACGGGAAACATAACTCCCCACCGGTACTACAGAACCTCAGCAAGATAAACTATAACAGCAGATAACTAGAAACAGGTATAACAAAAGCAGTCTATATAAAGCAAAGCTATTCTTACCGACAAGCTTACCAGCTGTACAAAAGCATATAACCAGATATCTTTCAATGGAACATGATTGACAAGATAAGATATATCACTATGTAACATGATTATCAGGGTAAGATAAAATGCCACATAACTTGATTATCAGGATAAGACATATTACCATATACCTGATGAATATAGAAGTAACTGCAGATATAATAGAGATATTACACAAACAAGGCCTCAACCAATGTTTCATGTTTGACATAAGCAGTAAATACTAAACGGCTGTATTACGTATTATTATGCCCTGAGGAATTGAACCGTACCGTTCAATTCCAACCTTCGGTCACGAAACCCAAGTCGGTGTCATACAAGGTCAATGGAAGAGTCGGACTCAATGACCTCCCACCTCGTGGTCACGATTACAGGATTGCAGTCTCATGCTGAAGTGGTCTAAGCCACAGGGTTAGCTCCATAGGCTACCCTCACTCTAGCCCGCCTTGGTACAGGTCTCGGCACTAGTATAACTGAGCCACGGGCCTATTCACCGTGCTCTGAGCCATGAACGCATTCATGCTCCACACATCACATATCCTGAGCCATGGTCCTGTTCACCATGCTCTATATACATATCTGAGTCTGTAACTGAAGTTACACTCTTACCTCCTCATTTTCAGGATAGGAGCAACCTACACATATTCAACAATATGCGCTTCCAGGTTAACCCGTAGGAGAACCCATTTCACCATCACCAATTCCTGATGATGATGGATCTATGGCCAGGGCAAACTACATGTTATATTTCACTGTGATTAATTAGTGTCTTTTAGATGGATTGCAAGATTCAACCAAGTTATATAACATGCAAGATATAACAGAAAGTAAACAACATTATATTATTATTTAATCACATCAACCTGATCCATCTCAAGGGTCCAACATCACATGTTATCACTTGGCCCCTTGCCAACCATCCAGATCCATCTCAAGGATCATCACATACCGCAGGATCTCAATCCCCCATCATGTACTGTCACTGCCTCTCAAGGCTCACATCATCATCATGGGACAAACACATCATACATACAACCTCATAGAATAATTATCAAAGTGATGTTATTCATCACATATATCTCATAGCCTTTTCATGGATAATCATCACCTGCATGGTTAGGGTACATAAGAATCATAGATTCAACATAAGGAATATGCTTACTATCATGAAATACCATTCAAGATACTCTACTTATCATTCTTACACTATTTGGTGATCAAGTGTATAAAGCACCTCATTAACAAACCATATTCATGCTTACCCTTATCTCAAGATTATACAAATAATCAAGGTGTTCACTCTATACAAGTAGTCATGTTGAGAATACAGAACAAGCACTATTATTAACAATGTCATTACTGTCACCATCCACTATCATTACCATTATCTTTATCATTAAGCAACCACTAGTGTAACTACCACTTAACATTGTCATTAACAAATAAACATAAGGCTCACATCATACATAACATTACTACTACCTTCCTCATCATCATCATCTACTACTATCAGCATCATTGCTATCATTATTACCATCACTACGGCTATCAGCATCATTACTATCATTAACATTGTTATTGTTGCAAGGCATCACTATCGTTTGTTTATGCATAATTATTTGCTTTCATAACACAAGGAACCGTCGCTGGAAGATCACAAGATCCTCACTAAAGCTCTTCACAACCCTCACTATAACTCAGCTCACAACCTTCATCCAAACACCAACAACAATGGCTGGTACCAGGAGTGCAGCAACGCTGTGTTGCTACAACCATAACCATCCCGCGCGACGCAGCGCCACAGGAGTAATGCGCATCAGGGAGAAACGGGGTGTCGGGCACCCATGTGTATCGGGAAACTCCCGTCACTCCTCCTGTCGGCCAACACTCAAAGAAAAGGACAACTCAGCCCTAACGGCCGTCACACACCAAAGGTTGTCACCCACCAACAACCACCATGCTCAACAAGGCCTATCGGCCACCACACCAAACATAACCTATCGTCCATCACAAGGAAACTGGACATACAAGACCCTATCGCTCAACTTAAGAAAACCACCCTATCACTTCTTGGTCTATCGTCCATCATAAGAACAAGGGTGTTGCTCATCACAAGAAGAACCATATCGTCCAACAGGGTCACCATATCGGCCAACACTATCTATCTTAACCTATCGCCAATCACAAGGGCAAGGATATCGTCCAACACCAAGAACACCTCATGTCGTCCATCACAAGACACTCGTATCGTCCAACACACCCAAACAAGAGAGGGTATCGCCCATCACAGGTCATCACCAACCTCCAGCACAAGGAGACTCAAACCCTAGAAATCAAGGTACACATGGAAACCCTAAACCCTAAGGGGAATCGGCCACCAAAGATACAAAATCAAGGATCTAACTACTAACATATGAACAAGAACATAATAAGAGGTAATGGAGTTAGGGTTAGAAATTATGCAACCCGCCTTAAGCTCCAAGCTCCAAGGAAGAAGAAGCACTCCAATGTCCAAGGGATATCGTCCACCAAAGCTGATCCAAGAGGGTGTATCGGCCACCACTACTACTCCAGGAGAGTGTATCGGCCAACACAAGCAAAGAAGGAAGGAGTGTCGTGCACTCAAGGTGGAGGAGAGACCAAAAGATCAAAGGAAGCTAAGGCAAGGGAAAGAACCACATATATAGAAGGAAAGGGAGGAGAAAACAAGGTAGATCCATGCTAAGTGCCATCCACCCAAGGGACACTTGTCCTAGGGTTCAAGCCAACACTCTAGCACACCAAGAGACACTTGTCCAAGATATGCACCAAGTGTCAACCAAGCATGATCAAGGCTGGACCAAGCAACATGGGCGACACAACCAGCAGCTCCACTGGGCAACACACCAAGGTACCTGGGCGACACACACTCACTTGGGCGACAAAAGCCACACTAGGTCGACACACTACTCACCTTGGGCGACACAAGCAAGTCTTGGTCGACACAAGGCTCCACCAAGCCCAAACAAGGCACCTCAAGGCCCAAACAAACTCAACCAAGGCCCAAAGAACTCAAGCAACAAGCCCAAGCCTTCCTCTCAACCCTAGAGGAAGAAAAGAGAGGGAAACATCTCACAAGATGGCAAACTTGCACACAAAACCCTAAACTTGGGTTATTTGCAAGTATCCCCTCAAACTCTCAACAAAGCACAACCAAGCCCTAATCTCCACTAAAGGTGATTAGCAGGCATCAAAGCACCAAGGTTAAGCAAAACAAACAAGGTAAACCCTAAATGAAGGTCAGGGTCCTTACAAAAGGATCAGTCAAGTTTGTCCTGAGGAAACTTGACCGCCCATTTCAACTGGAAATGGCCTACTACCCAATCGGTTGAGTTCTGTGAGTGCACAACTCGACCGATGCAATCTTCAGAAAATCGACCAAGGTTGATCGGTTGAGTTTCAAGCCAGGGAAACTCGACCGACCAAGTGCCTGTAATCCATTTTCTAAATTGCAATAAAAGTCCTCTAATATTCGATCTAAGTGCCCCGGATATTTTTCTAAGCTTAATTACAAGTCATACAATCATTACAAGTGATTTACAACATGATTCTAATAGATATACATCATATTACAAAAACGTGCACCTGTATTGACTTTGACTTGTCTTTTATCCAATTTGATATGCGCAAGTTAGGGCATTTGGAGTGTGTCTATACCTAATCTGAAATCACTCAAGTAGAGGCATTAGACACCAATATGTGGAATGGTTAGTCATCATCAAAACACGGGTCTAGTCAATATAGACGTGAGTCAACATTGACCTAATTGACCTTGACTCAACAATCTCCCCCTTTTTGAAGATGACAAACCATTCTATAAATTTATTGAAAGCATTTAAGTAAATTCATACCTTTGGAGAAACCTAGGGGTTTCGATGGAATTGAGTTCATATGCTCCCCCTCAATTGATGCTAGTGGAGTTCTCATACTCCCCCTCAATTGATGCTATTTCTCCTGCATGGTTAGCTTTCATAACATTAATAGAATACCATGTCTTCTACTCATATATGTTCTACACATATATGTCTTCTCCCCTTTATATACCTTCTCTCTTTACATGAACATGCATCTCCTATTCATGTAAGACATACCTTCTTCCTCTTTTAAAAGAAGACATACCTTTCTCCCCCTTTGTCATTTCAAAAAGTGCGGTTATGAAGAAATAAGAAACATCACTTGTTGAAGAGAAGGAGATAACACAAATATATATATAAGGAGATTAGAAGAGCACAGATAGGGGCTTGTCCAAGCATAGAAAGAAAAGCAAGTTAAAGCATATACTTGAACAACCCAAGATGCAAGATAAAGTGCTGCAGAAAAACAATAAATCACAATTTTGACCCTCAAGATGATGGAATTTGACCAAAAACCATCAGAGCTCATCGCGAGGCATTGAGTCTTGCACAGAAGGCCGTTTTTGCATGAAAAACACTAGTCTTGCACCAAAAACTGAAACTGGAGCAAAATATGCATAAAATCCAAAAAAATACTCCAATTTCTACATACAATGTAGCTCTTTGTGCTCTGCATCACAATGTTATGCAAGCAACTCAAGATAGTAGATATGCAATTCAAGGAACAATCTTGAGCATGTATGAGACAAGATACAAGCATATCATATAGATGAGCAAATATGGAAATTTTAAACAAGGCTAGAACTACATGTATATGAACTACTAGTAGATGATATCACAAGTTAGCACTACTAGTAGGATCTAGATCATAGCAAGAGATACCAAACGATACACAAGTTAAAAAGCAAGCTATGAGTAGATGTAGTGATATATCCAAACAAAGAGATAAGCAATTTTAGAAGCATGAAAGGATATAACTCACTAGATATGCATCCTTACCATAAGATGATTACCCCTATGAACCTCAAGGTTGTATCAACACAAGATATACACCTAGATAGATGTAGCAAGTTAGAGTACAACAGAAGCAATTTTTAGACACAACCAAGAGATCCAAAGAGATCATCATCAAAACCTGCAAAACAACTCAAAACAAGTAATTGCAAGATATAGATATACCAATTTAGAGCAATTAGAGAGATAGAGTTGTAAGCAAGATAGGAAATTTAGAACATGACAATATGCATATATAAAGGTACCAAATGAGAGTGCCAAAGAATAAGGTTATTGGTTGAGAAAATCTAGTTGAGAGGGAAATTCTCACTCAATAAGACAAATGTATATTCTGTGCACAGTGTTATCGGTCGAGTTCTGTGCATTGACAACTCGACCGTTGACAGGTGTTGGCAACACTCATTGGTGCCTATCGGTTGAGTTTCAATAGGGCAAACTCGACCGACAGAGCAGCTGTCAAAAAGCACATATATTTCATAAAAATATATTTAAAGGCATGCTAAATATACAAACCATATCCAAAGATGTCTAAGCAAGTTAGTAATGCACTATAGAAGCATTAGAAACCGTTTTTGAGCAAGAGTGTGAAGAGAAACACAAAATACCACTTTTGACTCAAAAACCATATGTATAGTGCACACTAACTTGACAAAAACAAGTTTGGATAGGTTATAAGCAAGAGAAACATTACCTTTGTGCTTACCATTGCTTTTCCACTTGTTGTCACCCTCTACACATCTCACCTTTCTTCTTTCATGTGGATTGAGAAGTTAATTTGTAATTCAATATCTCAAGTCAATCCATTTGCAAGTATCTACAAGAAGAAAGATGAAATGGTCCCCAATCATGTTTTTGGGTCTGGACGGGTTAGTTTAGCAACCCAAGTCCTATTTCTCTAGGGTGCTTTCCTAAAAGGACAACAATAGTTGCATGTGCCCATAGCCTTGGAACTGGAGGATTCTTCATTGAAAATTTAAGGTCCTTTGTCTTTGTTGTTCCTTTGGCTACAGTCAAGTCTGATGCCATCTCTACCCATTTGTTTGGTAGTATGGTCTAGGATTTGATTAATATTCTTTTTTATCACCAAAGAATCTTTGCAAAGAAGATCTCAAACTATGATTGTCATGCATAAGAGAAGTAAAGGTAAAACACAATAGATTCATATCATCTCTAGAATGCACAAGATAGATTTCTAAGCAAACATCTTTAGTCATATAAGAATCTTTATCACAAGAAAGAGCATCAAAAACTTTCTCTCTATAAGAAAAGATAGTATGAGGGTCAAGAGCAATTGCGCTACTATGCAAGGAAGCAATTTCATATACAAGACAAGTAATCTTTGAAGGATAAACTTTATCTACACATTCTGTTCCTTGCAAAGTAAGCTCTTGACTCTCATAAACACATTTAAGAGCATAAGAAACAATAGTAGTAGCAAGCTCTATAAATGAAGTAGTCATAGAAGGTTGAGATTCTAAAAATTTAATCTTATCAAGCAAGCTAGAATTTGCAAATTTAGAAGCATTTAGTTGACTAAGATAATAATTGGTTAGAATCTCAACACTTGGATTTACCTCATTTAAATCTTTAATTGAGCTTGTCAAGAGGGTGCAATGGCATCTTCCATCTTCAAATTCACTAGATCTTCCACTAGTGCTTTTATTTGTTGATGGATCCTTTGTGATCCCTTTTTCACTATTGTTTCCTTCTATTGTTCTCTTTGAAGGTTGCCCATCTTCATAATAACCCATATTCTCCTACTTGTGGAAGTATGCTTGGAGAAGACCCGCTCTGATACCAATTGTTGGATCCTAGATAGGTGATTAGATGCTCTAGAGGGGGGGTGAATAGAGCTGAATGCACTTAAACAAAATTCATTAAACCTTCAAGATATATCACAAGATAAGGTTGCTAAATAGGAAATTTGTGTGCAACTAAAACATACATAGCAAGAGAGGGAGAGATTGAACACGCACCAATTAGACAAGCTATTTAGAGTGGTTACACACTTCAAACTAGAAGTGTGTCAGTTCACTTGCCTAAAGAGGTCAACCTCTAGGACTTCCAAACTATTACACTCTTATATTCATTCATACGACATACAATGCATGACCAAACAAAGGACTTACATGTCCAATACAAAGAGTCTTCAACCTTACCAAGGACTTACCCACTTTTCAAGAGTCTTCGGCCTTCTCCAAGGACTTACCCACTCCTGCACAAGTCTTCAGCTTTGTAGGAATTACCCACTCTTCTTGGATCTTCTGCCTTTGACTTCACCTTCACTCGGAGAAGCTTCCACCAAGGTCTTACCCACTTGAGCTTGAGTCTTCTGCCTTCTCCAAGGGCTTACCCACTCTAGCTCCAAGTCTTCAGCCTTAATCTTCACCAAGGGACGTCTTCCCTTGTTCTTCTTCACCTCTCTTGGACAAGAGAGAGAACTTTCATCTTCATGCTTGAAAAGATAGAAAGGAGGTGGTGGAAGTGAGAGCCTCACAAGATATACATGTAGGACTAGCTCTCTTACAGACTTCCTACTCACTCTAATGGATGTAGCAAGTGATCAAGGGAAGACGTCCCTTGGTGAAGATTAAGGCTGAAGGCTTACCCACTCTAGCTCCAAGTCTTCAGCCTTAATCTTCACCAAGGGACGTCTTCCCTTGTTCTTCTTCACCTCTCTTGGACAAGAGAGAGAACTTTCATCTTCATGCTTGAAAAGATAGAAAGGAGGTGGTGGAAGTGAGAGCCTCACAAGATATACATGTAGGACTAGCTCTCTTACAGATTTCCTACTCACTCTAATGGATGTAGCAAATGATTAAGCTTAGAGAGAGAGAGAGGAGGCTGTAGGATCACTCAACTATAGAATAGGAACCTTCATAGTGAATGCTCAACCTTGGAATGAAGCCCAAGGGGTCCTATTTATAGCTGGGGATGCCTCTTATCCTTTGGGAACACTTATGAATGAAAACTAGCCATTTTGTGTCTTGCAACGGATCTATTTTCTCTTGTTGCAACTCCACAATGGCTAGAAACACTTTTTTGCACTTTTCCGTACAGTGCAATCGGTCGAGTTTTAATGGGTGTAACTCTACCGATCAAGTAGGAGGGAAACCGATGTTCAAAGGATCGGTCAAGTTTGTCCTAAGGAAACTCGACCGACCATTTCAACTGGAAATGGCCTACTACCCAATCGGTTGAGTTCTGTGAGTGCACAACTCGACCGATGCAATCTTCAGAAAATCGACCAAGGTTGATCGGTCGAGTTTCAAGCCAGGGAAACTCGACCGACCAAGTGCCTGTAATCCATTTTCTAAATTGCAATAAAAGTGCTCTAATATTCGATCTAAGTGCCCCTGATATTTTTCTAAGCTTAATTACAAGTCATGCAATCATTACAAGTGTTTACAACATAATTCTAATGGATATACATCATATTACAAAAACGTGCACTTGTATTGACTTTGACTTGTCTTTTCTCCAATTTGATATGCGCAAGTTAGGGCATTTGGAGTGTGTCTATACCTAATCTGAAATCACTCAAGTAGACGCATTAGACACCAATATGTGTAATGGTTACTCATCATCAAAACACGAGTTTAGTCAATTTAGACGTGAGTCAACATTGACCTAATTGACCTTGAGTCAACAATCTCCCCCTTTTTGAAGATGACAAACCATTCCATAAATGTATTGAAAGCATTTAAGTAAATTCATACCTTTGGAGAAACCTAGGGGTTTCAATGGAATTGAGTTCATATGCTCCCCCTCAATTGATGCTAGTGGAGTTCTCATACTCCCCCTCAATTGATGCTATTTCTCCTGTATGGTTAGCTTTCATAACATTTATAGAATACCATGTCTTCTACTCATATATGTTCTACACATATATGTCTTCTCCCCTTTATATACCTTCTCTCTTTACATGAACATGCTTCTCCTCTTCATGTAAGACATACCTTCTTCCTCTTTTAAAAGAAGACATACCTTTCTCCCCCTTTGTCATTACAAAAAGTGGGGTTATGAAGAAATAAGAAACATCACTTGTTGAAGAGAAAGGAGATAACACAAATATATATATATATAAGGAGAGTAAAAGAGCATAGATAGGGGCTTGTCCAAGCATAGAAAGAAAAGCAAGTTAAAGCATATACTTGAACAACCCAAGATGCAAGATAAAGTGCTGCAGAAAAACAATAAATCGCAATTTTGACCCTCAAGATGACATAATTTGACCAAAAACCATCAGAGATCATTGTGAGGCAATGAGTCTTGCGCAGAAGGCCGTTTCTGCATGAAAAACACTAGTCTTGCACCAAAAACTGAAACTGGAGCAAAATCTGCATAAAATCCAAAACAATACTCCAATTTCTACATACAATGTAGCTCTTTGTGCCCTGCATCACAATGTTATGCAAACAACTCAAGATAGTAGATATGCAATTCAAGGAACAATCTTGAGCATGTATGAGACAAGATATAAGCATAGCATATAGATGAGCAAGTATGGCAATTTTAAACAAGGGTAGAACTACATGTATATGAACTACTAGTAGATGATATCACAAGTTAGGACTACTAGTAGGATCTAGATCATAGAAAGAGATACCAAAAGATACACAAGTTAAAAATCAAGCTATGAGTAGATGTAGAGATATATCCAAACAAAGAGATAAGTAATTTTAGAAGCATGAAAGGATATAACTCACTAGATATGCATCCTTACCATAAGATGATTACCCCTATGAACCTCAAGCTTGTATCAACACAAGATATACACCTAGATAGATTTACCAAGTTAGAGTACAATGGAAGCAATTTTTAGACACAACCAAGAGATCCAAAGAGATCATCATCAAAACCTGCAAAACAAGTCAAAGCAAGTAATTGCAAGATATAGATATACCAATTTAGAGAAATTAGAGAGATAGAGTTGTAAGCAAGATAGGAAATTTAGAACATGGCAATATGCTTATATAAAGGTACCAAATGAGAGTGCCAAAGAATAAGGCTATTGGTTGAGAAAATCTAGTTGAGAGGGAAATTCTCACTCAATAAGCCAAATGTATGTTCTGTGCACAGTGTTATCGGTCGAGTTCTGTGCATTGACAACTTGACCGATGACAGTTGTTGGCAACACTCATTGGTGCCTATCGGTCGAGTTTCAATAGGGCAAACTCGACCAACAGAGCAGCTGTCAAAAAGCACATATATTTCATAAAAACATATTTAAAGACATGTTAAATATACAAACCATATCCAAACATGTCTAAGCAAGTTAGTAATGCACTATAGAAGCATTAGAAACAGTTTTTGAGCAAGTGTGTGAAGAGAAACACAAAATACCACTTTTGACTCAAAAAGCATATGTATAGTGCACACTAACTTGACAAAAACAAGTTAGGATAGGTTATAAGCAAGAGAAACATTACCTTTGTGCTTACCATTGCTTTTCCACTTGTTGTCACACTCTACACATCTCACCTTTCTACTTTCATATGGATTGAGAAGTTAATTTGCAATTCAATAGCTCAAGTCAATCCATTTGCAAGTACCTACAAGAAGAAAGATGAAATAGTCCCCAATCATGTTTTTGGGTCCTGAGGGGTTAGTTTATCAACCCAAGTCCTATTTCTCTTGGGTGCTTTCCTAAAAGAACAACAATAGTTGCATGTGCCCATAGCCTTGGAACTGGAGGATTCTTCATTGAAAATTGAAGGTCCTTTGTCTTTGTTGTTCCTTTGGCTACAGTCAAGTCCGATGCCATCTCTACCTATTTGTTTGGTAGTATGGTCTAGGATTTGATTAAGATTCTTTTTATCACCAAAGAAATCTTTGCAAAGAAGATATCAAACTATGATTGTCATGCATAAGAGAAGTAAAGGTAAAACACAATAGATTCATATCATCTCTAGCATGCACAAGATAGATTTCTAAGAAAACATAAATAGTCATATAAGAATCTTTATCACAAGAAAGAGCATCAAAAAGTTTCTCTCTATAAGAAAAGATAGTACGAGGGTCAAGAGCAATTGCGCTACTATGCAAGGAAGCAAGTTCATATACAAGACAAGTAATATTTGAAGGATAAACTTTATCTACACATTCTATTCCTTACAAAGTAAGCTCTTGACTCTCATAAGCACATTTAAGAGCAGAAGAAACAATAGAGAGAGAAACAATAATAGTAGCAAGCTCTATAAATGAAGTAGTCATAGAAGGTTGATATTCTAAAAATTTAATCTTATCAAGCAAGCTAGAATTTGCAAATTTAGAAGCATTTATTTGACTAAGATAATAATTGGTTAGAATCTCAACACTTGGATTTACCTCATTTAAATCTTTAATTGAGCTTGTCAAGAGGGTGCAATGGAATCTTCCATCTTCAAATTCACTAGATCTTCCACTAGTGCTTTCATTTGTTAATGGAGCCTTTGTGATCCCTTTTTCACTCTTGTTTCCTTATATTGTTCTCTTTGAAGGTTTCCCATCTTCATAATCACCCATATTCTCCTACTTGTGGAAGTATGCTTGGAGAAGACCCGCTCTGATACCAATTATTGGATCCTAGATAGGTGATTAGATGCTCTAGAGGGGGGTGAATAGAGCTGAATGCACTTAAAAAAAATTCATTAAACCTTCAAGATATATCACAAGATAAGGTTGCTAAATAGGAAATTTGTGTGCAACTAAAACATACATAGCAAGGGAGAGAGAGATTGAACATACACCAATTAGACAAGCTATTTAGAGTGGTTCCACACTTCAAACTAGAAGTGTGTCAATCCACTTGCCTAGAGAGGTCAACCTCTAGGACATCCAAACTATTGCACTCTTATATTCATTCATAAGACATACAATGCATGACCAAACAAAGGACTTACCTATCCAATACAAAGAGTCTTCAACCTTACCAAAGACTTACCCACTTTGCAAGAGTCTTCGGCCTTCTCCAAGGACTTACCCACTCCTGCAAAAGTCTTCAGCCTTGTAGGAATTACCCACTCTTCTTGGATCTTCTTCCTTTGACTTCACCTTCACTCGGAGAAGCTTCCACCAAGGTCTTACCCACTTGAGCTTGAGTCTTCTGCCTTCTCCAAGGGCTTACCCACTCTAGCTCTAAGTCTTCAGCCTTGATCTTCACCAAGGGACGTCTTCCCTTGTTATTCTTCACCTCTCTTGGACAAGAGAGAGAACTTTCATCTTCATGCTTGAAAAGATAGAAAGGAGGTGGTGGAAGTGAGAGCCTCACAAGATATACATGTAGGACTAGCTGTCTTATAGATTTCCTACTCACTCTAATGGATGTAGCAAGTGATTAAGCTTAGAGAGAGAGAGGAGGTTGTAGGATCACTCAACTATAGAATAGGAACCTTCATAGTGAATGCTCAACCTTGGAATGAAGCCCAAGGGGTCCTATTTATAGCTGGGGATGCCTCTTAGCCTTTGGGAACACTTATGAACGAAAACTAGCCGTTTTGTGGCTTGCAACGGATCTATTTTCTCTTGTTGAAACTCCACAACGGCTAGAAACACTTTTCTGCACTTTTTCGTACAGTGCAATCGGTCGAGTTTTAATGGGTGTAACTCGACTGATCAAGTAGGAGGCAAACCGTTGTTCAAAGGATCGCTCGAGTTTTTCCTGACGAAACTTGACAGACCATTTCAACTGGAAATGGCCTACTACCCAATCGGTCGAGTTCTGTGAGTGCACAACTCGACCGATGCAATCTTCAGAAAATCGACCAAGGTTGATCGGTCGAGTTTCAAGCCAGGGAAACTCGACCGACCAAGTGCCTGTAATCCATTTTCTAAATTGCAATAAAAGTGCTCTAATATTCGATCTAAGTGCCCCTGATATTTTTCTAAGCTTAATTACAAGTTATACAATCATTACATGTGATTTACAACATGATTCTAATGGATATACATCATATTACAAAAACGTGCACTTGTATTGACTTTGACTTGTCTTTTCTCCAATTTGATATGTGCAAGTTAGGGCATTTGGAGTGTATCTATACCTAATCTGAAATCACTCAAGTAGAGGCATTAGACACCAATATGTGGAATGGTTAGTCATCATCAAAACACGGGTTTAGTCAATTTAGACGTAAGTCAACAATGACCTAATTGACCTTGAGTCAACAATTTCCCCCTTTTTGAAGATGACAAACCATTCCATAAATGTTTTGAAAGCATTTAAGTAAATTCATACCTTTGGAGAAACCTAGGGGTTTCAATGGAATTGAGTTCATATGCTCCCCCTCAATTGATGCTAGTGGAGTTCTCATACTCCCCATCAATTGATGCTATTTCTCCTGCATGGTTAGCTTTCATAACATTTATAGAATACCATGTCTTCTACTCATATATGTTGTACACAACATTTATAGAATACCATGTCTTCTACTCATATATGTTCTACACATATATGTCTTCTCCCCTTTATATACCTTCTCTCTTTACATGAACATGATTCTCCTCTTCATGTAAGACATACCTTCTTCCTCTTTTAAAAGAAGACATACCTTTCTCCCCCTTTGTCATTTCAAAAAGTGGGGTTATGAAGAAATAAGAAACATCACTTTTTGAAGAGAAAGAAGATAACACAAATATATATAAGGAGAGTAGAAGAGCACAGATAGGGGCTTTTCCAAGCATAGAAAGAAAAGCAAGTTAAAGCATATACTTGAACAACCCAAGATGCATGATAAAGTGCTGCAGAAAAACAATAAATCACAATTTTGACCCTCAAGATGACAGAATTTGACCAAAAACCAACAGAGCTCATCGCGAGGCAATGAGTCTTGCGCAGAAGGCCGTTTCTGCATGAAAAACACTAGTCTTGCACCAAAAACTGAAACTGGAGCAAAATCTGCATAAAATCCAAAAAAATACTCCAATTTCTACATACAATGTAGCTCTTTGTGCCCTGCATCACAATGTTATGCACACAACTCAAGATAGTAGATATGCAATTCAAGGAACAATCTTGAGCATGTATGAGACAAGATACAAGCATAGCATATAGATGAGCAAATATGGCAATTTTAAACAAGGCTAGAACTACATGTATATGAACTACTAGTAGATGATATCACAAGTTAGCACTACTAGTAGGATCTAGATCATAGCAAGAGATACCAAAAGATACACAAGTTAAAAAGCAAGCTATGAGTAGATGTAGAGATATATCCAAACAAAGAGATAAGCAATTTTAGAAGCATGAAAGGATATAACTCACTAGATATGCATCCTTACCATAAGATGATTACCCCTATGAACCTCAAGGTTGTATTAACACAAGATATACACCTAGATAGATGTAGCAAGTTAGAGTACAATGGAAGCAATTTTTAGACACAACCAAGAGATCCAAAGAGATCATCATCAAAACCTGCAAAACAAATCAAAGCAAGTAATTGCAAGATATAGATATACCAATTTAGAGAAATTAGAGAGATAGAGTTGTAAGCAAGATAGGCAATTTAGAACATGTAAATATGCATATATAAAGGTACCAAATGAGAGTACCAAAGAATAAGGCTATTGGTTGAGAAAATCTAGTTGAGAGGGAAATTCTCACTCAATAAGCCAAATGTATATTCTGTGTACAGTGTTATCGGTCGAGTTCTGTGCATTGACAACTCGACCGATGACAGTTGTTGGAAACACTCATTGGTGCCTATCGATCGAGTTTCAATAGGGCAAACTCGACCGATAGAGTAGCTGTCAAAAAGCACATATATTTCATAAAAACATATTTAAAGGCATGCTAAATATACAAACCATATCCAAACATGTCTAAGCAAGTTAGTAATGCACTATAGAAGCATTAGAAACAGTTTTTGAGTAAGAGTGTGAAGAGAAACACAAAATACTACTTTTGACTCAAAAACCATATGTATAGTGCACACTAACTTGACAAAAACAAGTTAGGATAGGTTATAAGCAAGAGAAACATTACCTTTGTGCTTACCATTGCTTTTCCACTTGTTGTCACACTCTACACATCTCACCTTTCTTCTTTCATGTGGATTGAGAAGTTAATTTGCAATTCAATAGCTCAAGTCAATCCATTTGCAAGTATCTTCAAGAAGAAAGATGAAATGGTCCCCAATCATGTTTTTGGGTCAGGAGGGGTTAGTTTAGCAACCCAAGTCCTATTTCTCTTGGGTGCTTTCCTAAAAGGACAACAATAGCTGCATGTGCCCATAGCCTTGGAACTGGAGGATTCTTCATTGAAAATTGAAGGTCCTTTGTCTTTGTTGTTCCTTTGGCTACAGTCAAGTCTGATGCCATCTCTACCCATTTGTTTGGTAGTATGGTCTAGGATTTGATTAAGATTCTTTTTATCACCAAAGAAATCTTTGCAAAGAAGATCTCAAACTATGATTGTCATGCATAAGAGAAGTAAAGGTAAAACACAATAGATTCATATCATCTCTAGCATGCACAAGATAGATTTCTAAGCAAACATCTTTAGTCATATAAGAATCTTTATCACAAGAAATAGCATCAAAAACTTTCTCTCTATAAGAAAAGATAGTATGAGGGTCAAGAGCAATTGCGCTACAATGCAAGGAAGCACGTTCATATACAAGACAAGTAATATTTGAAGGATAAACTTTATCTACACATTCTATTCCTTACAAAGTAAGCTCTTGACTCTCATAAGCACATTTAAGAGCATAAGAAACAATAGTGGTAGCAAGTTCTATAAATGAAGTAGTCATAGAAGGTTGATATTCTAAAAATTTAATCTTATCAAGCAAGCTAGAATTTGCAAATTTAGAAGCATTTAGTTGACTAAGATAATAATTGGTTAGAATCTCAACACTTGGATTTACCTCATTTAAATCTTTAATTGAGCTTGTCAAGAGGGTGCAATGGCATCTTCCATCTTCAAATTCACTAGATCTTCCACTAGTGCTTTCATTTGTTGATGGAGCCTTTGTGATCCCTTTTTCACTCTTGTTTCCTTCTTTTGTTCTCTTTGAAGGTTGCCCATCTTCATAATCACCCATATTCTCCTACTTGTGGAAGTATGCTTGCAGAAGACCCGCTCTGATACCAATTGTTGGATCCTAGATAGGTGATTAGATGCTCTAGAGGGGGGGTGAATAGAGTTGAATGCACTTAAACAAAATTCATTAAACCTTCAAGATATATCACAAGATAAGGTTTCTAAATAGGAAATTTGTGTGCAACTAAAACATACATAGCAAGGGAGAGAGATATTGAACATGCACCAATTAGACAAGCTATTTAGAGTGGTTCCACACTTCAAACTAGAAGTGTGTCAGTCCACTTGCCTAGAGAGGTCAACCTCTAGGACTTCCAAACTATTGCACTCTTATATTCATTCATAAGACATACAATGCATGACCAAACAAAGGACTTACCTATCCAATACAAAGAGTCTTCAACCTTACCAAGGACTTACCCACTTTGCAAGAGTCTTCGGCCTTCTCCAAGGACTTACCCACTCTTGCACAAGTCTTCAGCCTTGTAGGAATTACCCACTCTTCTTGGATCTTCTGCCTTTGACTTCACCTTCACTCGGAGAAGCTTCCACCAAGGTCTTACCCACTTGAGCTTGAGTCTTCTGCCTTCTCCAAGGGCTTACCCACTCTAGCTCCAAGTCTTCAGCCTTGATCTTCACCAAGGGACGTCTTCCCTTGTTCTTCTTCACCTCTCTTGGATAAGAGAGAGAACTTTCATCTTCATGCTTGAAAAGATAGAAAGGAGGTGGTGGAAGTGAGAGCCTCACAAGATATACATGTAGGACTAGCTCTCTTACAGATTTCCTACTCACTCTAATAGATGTAGCAAGTGATTAAGCTTAGAGAGAGAGAGGAGGTTGTAGGATCACTCAACTATAGAATAGGAACCTTCATAGTGAATACTCAACCTTGGAATGAAGCCCAAGGGGTCCTATTTATAGATGGGGATGCCTCTTAGCCTTTGGGAACACTTATGAATGAAAACTAGCCATTTTGTGGCTTGCAATGGATCTATTTTCTCTTGTTGCAACTCTATAACAGCTAGAAACACTTTTCTGCACTTTTCTGTACAGTGCAATCGGTCAAGTTTTAATGGGTGTAACTCGACCGATCAAGTAGGAGGCAAACCGATGTTCAAAGGATCGGTCGAGTTTGTCCTGAGGAAACTCGACCGACCATTTCAACTGGAAATGGCCTACTACCCAATTGGTCGAGTTCTGTGAGTGCACAACTCGACCGATGCAATCTTCGGAAAATCGACCAATGTTGATCGGTCGAGTTTCAAGCTAGGGAAACTTGACTGACCAAGTGCATATAATCCATTTTCTAATTTGCAATAAAAGTGCTCTAATATTTGATCTAAGTGCCCCTGATATGTTTCTAAGCTTAATTACAAGTCATACAATCATTACAAGTGATTTACAACATGATTCTAATGGATATACATCATATTACAAAAACGTGCACTTGTATTGACTTTGACTTGTCTTTTCTCCAATTTGATATGCGCAAGTTAGGGCATTTGGAGTGTGTCTATACCTAATCTGAAATCACTCAAGTAGAGGCATTAGACACCAATATGTGGAATGGTTAGTCATCATCAAAACACGGGTTTAGTCAATATAGACATGAGTCAACATTGACCTAAATGACCTTGAGTCAACAATCTCCCCCTTTTTGAAGATGACAAACCATTCCATAAATGTATTGAAAGCATTTAAGTAAATTCATACCTTTGGAGAAACCTAGGGGTTTCAATGGAATTGAGTTCATATGCTCCCCCTCAATTGATGCTAGTGGAGTTCTCATACTCCCCCTCAATTGATGCTATTTCTCCTGCATGGTTAGCTTTCATAACATTTATAGAATACCATGTCTTCTACTCATATATGTTCTACACATATATGTCTTCTTCCCTTTATATACCTTCTCTCTTTACATGAACATGCTTCTCCTCTTCATGTAAGACATACCTTCTTCCTCTTTTAAAAGAAGACATACCTTTCTCCCCCTTTGTCAATTCAAAAAGTGGGGTTATGAAGAATTAAGAAACATCACTTTTTGAAGAGAAAGGAGATAACACAAATAGATATATATAAGGAGAGTAGAAGAGCACAGATAGGGGCTTGTCCAAGCATAGAAAGAAAAGCAAGTTAAAGCATATACTTGAACAACCCAAGCTGCAAGATAAAGTGCTGCAGAAAAATAATAAATCGCAATTTTGACCCTCAAGATGATGGAATTTGACCAAAAACCATCAGAGCTCATCGCGAGGCAATGAGTCTTGCGCAGAAGGCCATTTCTGCATGAAAAACACTAGTCTTGCACCAAAAACTGAAACTAGAGCAAAATCTGCATAAAATCCAAAAAAATACTCCAATTTCTACATACAATGTAGCTCTTTGTGCCCTGCATCACAATGTTATGCAAGCAACTCAAGATAGTAGATATGCAATTCAAGGAACAATCTTGAGCATGTATGAGACAAGATACAAGCATAGCATATAGATGAGCAAGTATGGCAATTTTAAACAAGGCTAGAACTACATGTATATGAACTACTAGTAGATGATATCACAAGTTAGGACTACTAGTAGGATATAGATCATAGCAAGAGATACCAAAAGATACACAAGTTAAAAAGCAAACTATGAGTAGATATAGAGATATATCCAAACAAAGAGATAAGCAATTTTAGAAGCATGAAAGGATATAACTCACTAGATATGCATCCTTACCATAAGATGATTACCCCTATGAACCTCAAGGTTGTATCAACACAAGATATACACCTAGATAGATGTAGTAAGTTAGAGTACAACGGAAGCAATTTTTAGACACAACCAAGATATCCAAAGAGATCATCATCAAAACCTGCAAAACAACTCAAAGCAAGTAATTGCAAGATATAGATATACCAATTTAGAGCAATTAGAGAGATAGAGTTGTAAGAAAGATAGGCAATTTAGAACATTGCAATATGCATATATAAAGGTACCATTTGAGAGTGCCAAAGAATAAGGCTATTGATTGAGAAAATCTAG
Source organism: Alisma plantago-aquatica (assembly GCA_963693085.1). Taxonomy (NCBI): domain Eukaryota; kingdom Viridiplantae; phylum Streptophyta; class Magnoliopsida; order Alismatales; family Alismataceae; genus Alisma; species Alisma plantago-aquatica. Next base: position 1,265,993,480 of record OY856412.1, on the reverse strand, counting down.
TTGAGAGGGAAATTCTCACTCAATAAGCCAAATGTATATTCTGTGCACAGTGTTATCGGTCGAGTTTTGTGCATTGACAACTCGACCGATGACAGTTGTTGGCAACACTCATTGGTGCCTATCGGTCGAGTTTCAATAGGGCAAACTTGACCGACAGAGCAGCTGTCAAAAAGCACATATATTTCATAAAAACATATTTAAAGGCATGCTAAATATACAAACCATATCCAAACATGTCTAAGCAAGTTAGTAATGCACTATAGAAGCATTAGAAACAGTTTTTGAGCAAGAGTGTGAAGAGAAACACAAAATACCACTTTTGACTCAAAAACCATATGTATAGTGCACACTAACTTGACAAAAACAAGTTAGGATAGGTTATAAGCAAGAGAAACATTACCTTTGTGCTTACCATTGCTTTTCCACTTGTTGTCACCCTCTACACATCTCACCTTTCTCCTTTCATGTGGATTGAGAAGTTAATTTGCAATTCAATAGCTCAAGTCAATCCATTTGCAAGTACCTACAAGAAGAAAGATGAAATGGTCCCCAATCATGTTTTTGGGTCCGGAGGGGTTAGTTTAGCAACCCAAGTCCTATTTCTCTTGGGTGCTTTCCTAAAAGGACAACAATAGTTGCATGTGCCCGTAGCCTTGGAACTGGAGGATTCTTCATTGAAAATTGAAGGTCCTTTGTCTTTGTTGTTCCTTTGGCTACAGTCAAGTCCGATGCCATCTCTACCCATTTGTTTGGTAGTATGGTCTAGGATTTGATTAAGATTCTTTTTATCACCAAAGAAATCTTTGCAAAGAAGATCTCAAACTATGATTGTCATGCATAAGAGAAGTAAAGGTAAAACACAATAGATTCATATCATCTCTAGCATGCACAAGACAGATTTGTAAGCAAACATCTTTAGTCATATAAGAATCTTTATCACAAGAAAGAGCATCAAAAACTTTCTCTCTATAAGAAAAGATAGTATGAGGTCAAGAGCAATTGCGCTACTATGCAAGGAAGCAAGTTCATATACAAGACAGGTAATCTTTGAAGGATAAACTTTATCTACACATTCTATTCCTTACAAAGTAAGCTCTTGACTCTCATAAGAACATTTAAGAGCATAAGAAACAATAGAGAGAGAAACAATAGTAGTAGCAAGCTATATAAATGAAGTAGTCATAGAAGGTTGAGATTCTAAAAATTTAATCTTATCAAGCAAGCTAGAATTTGCAAATTTAGAAGCATTTAGTTGACTAAGATAATAATTGGTTAGAATCTCAACACTTGGATTTACCTCATTTAAATCTTTAATTTAGCTTGTCAAGAGGGTGCAATGGCATCTTCCATCTTCAAATTCTCTAGATCTTCCACTAGTGTTTTCATTTGTTGATGGAGCCTTTATGATCCCTTTTTCACTCTTGTTTCCTTCTATTGTTCTCTTTGAAGGTTGCCCATCTTCATAATCACCCATATTCTCCTACTTGTGGAAGTATGCTTGGAGAAGACCCGCTCTGATACCAATCCACAGCCTCCAACCCTAGGAGTAGCAAGGAGAGTACAAGCAATAAGAAAGAACAAGAAAGGAAATGGAAATTTCAATTTACCACTTGAAGCACAAGGCTTGATTTCCTATATCAAGCATATTGATCTCCTAACCAAGGAGTATAGAAATGTAGGTTTAGTGGATAGGAGATGCTAGCCTATAGTACATGAATTTGGAGCAAAGGAAATGAGTAGCAAGTGCTAGTGTTGCTCAATTGCTCAAAACAGATTGCCAATTGCAAGTATGAAAGCTCAAGTATTGCACAAGTGTACTTTGGGTGTCCTATAGCTTGTCCTATTTATAGGAATGGCCTATGGATGCTTAAGGATGTTCTAGACACTTTCTAGGGGGTTCTTAGTGCTTAACTAGCCGCTAGGTAACCATTAGTTGCTTTAGCAATGGTTAGTTAATTAACTCTGAAAAGTGGAGACATAACTCATCTCGATCGAAGAATTATCGACCGAGAGTCCTTCTCGGTCGAGGACTTGTCGACCGAGGGACTGTCTGGAGCAAGTGTATATAACGTTCTAATCCAACTCCCAACTACCTTGTCTGTTGTGTCTAACGGCTACCTGGGTCATTCTCGGTTGAAGAGTTTGTCGACCGAGAGTGTCTCGGTCGAGAATTTTGTCGACCAAGATTGACCCTGTTTTAATATTTTAAACCAAGTACCAAGTGTGTGTATGAGTGTGCAGTTGTGACACTATTTTAGGAGATGACCTATCTAAGTATTGTGATTGGCTAGGGAAGATCTAACGCTTGATTTACATGATGTCTAAGTACTTGTACATTATATATCTTGTACAAGGTTTTACATTTGATTACAATCATGAATTAAAGGTAATTTTAGCATATAGATCTTCCAAGTTGTTTGTCATCCACCTAAGACCTACAACACTCAAATAGCACATTAGCTCTACAATAATGAAATGTTTGTCATCATCAAAACAAAGGGATTATAATAATGTCCAATTTAGCCAACAACATCTTGCATTTGTGTTGATCCTACTATAGAGTAGAATTGCCTCAAGAAAGCATTTTTCATCTCTTCCCAACTTATGATGTCTCTTCTTGAATCATACCAATCTTTGGCTTTGCCTTTGAGGGAGAATGAGAACAAGGTCAATCAGATTGTATCATCACTAGCCGTCGGCGTCCTCAAGGTGGAGCATACTTCAAGAAATGAGTCCAAGTGCTTATAGGGGTTCTCATCTTCCGAGCCATAGAAGACAGGAAGGAGCCCAAGAAGACCTGAAGGGATGGAGAATTTCTCCCCTGGCATTTTCTCAAATCTTCTAACAATTGGCCATTTGAAGTTGCTAGGCATGAAGTAATCTTGAAGTGGCTTGTGAGGTACATTTTGGCCTTCCATCTTGTCTTCCCCGGAGTGGCTTATCACATACACTAGGCACACCCAAACAAAAGAGAACAAGTTAGAAAACCAATATGCACAAAGAATATAAATAATAGAGAATAAATAATATCAACGGCGAGGGAAATAGGAAAAGTCAAAGCAAAAGTAACTAGTTAGGCCGATCACCTTTACTCTCTAGCAACGATGTCAAAAAGCTTGGTGCGTCTCGGCCAATGGTGTTATACACTACTCAATTGGAGTTTGAATAGATGCAACCCCACGAACAGACACACATGGTGGATTCACTTTCAAAATTTATAAAGACCTAACTTAACACACTCACATAAACCAAAAAACTACACCCGCAAGTGCATGGGGTCGTGTTGCAGTATAGGAGGGCGGCAAGTATAGGGTTGATCCACGGGGAGAAAAGGAAGAACTAGATCTAGGTTAGTTTTTGGGATAGGTTTCTACTGATGAGTCTAGGATTTAAGGGTTTGAAGGTTATTTTGATTGATTACACTAAGCTGAGAAAGAAAGAAAGTAAAGGAAAGCAAACAAGAACAAAACCTAATTTAACCCTAGACAGTTAATTCTACTAAGCAAGAAAAGACAAGGCACGGCAAGAAAAGAATAATCTACACTAAGGCAAGCAAGGAAAGGTCTACACTACACTAGGCTAGCAAATAGGGCAAAAGATCAAGTAAAGACCTAAACTAAGAAAGAACAAATCAAGAAGCTAACTAAGTAAGTAAAGAGATAACTAAGCTAACACTAGCTAAGCGAGAAGGCAATTAGGGTTTTACAGCAATAAAGGGTTGTGTGGGATGTTTGGGGGGATGCACTTATTAATTAGGTTGGGGGTGACATGTAAACACAATGATTTCATTTAGATTGTCAAACTAAACAACAAGCTAGAGTCTAATGAATTATCCTAAATTACTAACTGGCCATAGATATGCTAGGTTGTGTATAGGGAACTAGTCCCTAACACCCCTACTACCCTTGCAAGGTTCAATTAGGTTAGGATTTAGGTGTAATTCAATTAGAGTCTAAACAAGACTAGGTTTCTAGTTTAGATGATCTTAGGATGATTAGGGACTGAGGTTAGTAATGGGAGTACAAGTGAGGTTTCAGGCCTCCCATCACCCACATTCTAACCTTGAGAAGGCTCCATGTTAAGAACACCAAATTCATCTAAACTAGCTACTTAGATCTCTCAACTAGGGTTAAAAGAATTGATTATCACGTAGGAGGATGGGTAGCTAGCTAGGGATCCATGAATTGGACCTAGGAGCAAATCCTAAAATTCATAGATATAAACAATTTCCATAAATTCCTAGGTGATTTCAAACACAAATCAACAAGCAATTCATGACGAGTGAGATAGAAATAGAACATAATCATTATCCAACAAAATCACAGTGCGTACATATCATTTCCCCCCAACATGGTATCAAAGTAACATATTTCACCCCAAACTGCCCACCCAAGGGGCCTAGCTACTCATGGAAATGCAAAATACAAAAAGAAAGTAAAAAGAGGTAGAAGAAGCCATAGAGCTCGGTGTAGATGGAGAAATCATCCACTTTAGCTATTGTAGGATGTTCTTCTCCTTCTTACAAGGTGCAAGGGCATGGAATGATGGTGGAATAGGGTCAAACTACTAGAAAACTAGGGTTTTGGTGGTGGAAATGGTGAAAAGGAGTGGAATGGAGGTGGAAATGGAGTGGAATGGCTAAGGGGAGAAAATGGGGAGCTAGGAGGTGATGGAAGGTAGATAAGGGTGGCTAACCTCATGCTAGAGATGCCACCCAAGTATATATAGGTGGGGGAATCATTAGGTTAAGTGGGGGTAAAATGGGTAGAACAGTGCAGAAATAGCTAGGTTTTTATGGGTATCATAGTCGTGGTGGGAAGGGGAGAGAACGCTCATGGTGGTGTGGAACGACCGTGGTGAGAAATGGGGAAAATTCATAGTAACATGGTCAAAAATGTACATGAGGTAGCATGGTCGTGGTGGTCACCACGACCGTGGTGGGGCTAGGGTAGCACGGCTTTGGTGGTCACCATGGCTGTGGTGGCTTGAATCACTCTTCTTGTTCTTGGCTCCCCAGCCATTCTGCTTCAGCTGTCACATGGCCTTGCAAGGTGGCACGACCGTTCTGGGTCAGTCCACCATGGCAATTCTGAGTGGCATGGCCATGGTGATTCCTTCTTTGCTTCAATGTGACTCTATTGACTTTAGATGGGCTAGCATGGCTGTTCTGAGGTATCACGGCTGTGGTGATCTCTGTTGCAGCATTTTGACTTAATTCTTTGTTCATTCTTGGACATCTTTGCATAAATGGAGCTTTGGCTGCTAGGGGTAGGTTGAGGGAGCCTCAAACTTCACTTTAGGCCTCTCCAAGGGTAGAGAAACCCTAGGATCACTCCTTCTCTCTCTCTTCCATCAAGCTTGGTCCAAATGCCTAAAAAACATACAAATCATATCCATAAGTGAATTTTATACAAATATACATATTAGGGGAAATAACATGTAATTGAATAGGTATAGATGTGATTGAAATGCAATATGACACAAGATGAAGCCCTAAAATAGGGCTGCATCAGAATGCTATGTCTAGATAAAAAAAGAACATAAGATGGACACACTTCTTACAACATAGTGAAACCAACCAAAGGGTTTTTTAATAGCAGATCATTTGTTCTATTGCTAATAGGTAACTTACAACTATGTATCTCCTCTCTGTGATAAATGAGTGTGTCACACCCGGTCAAGAAAAATACATATAAAGGTAGAAGATGATAAGTCAGAATGAAAGAGTTCCATCTGACCTATCACGACCCATGCATTGAGCATCCTTCCAACTGACTCATGACATAGAATTTAGCCTTTTCATGTTGTCTTCCTCAGTCTCTACTTTCTGGTTTTAAATACCCTACCTGTGATGTTTGTTCATGACCTCTACTTCCACTACTAATGTATTGTTGTTGTTGTGAGCCATGTTGGCTCTGCCTTGGTTGTTGTACAACTACCTAGTTCTACATGGGGCAAGACCACCTCACATTCCCAACTTGGACGCACTCCAAGCATGTCCTTGTATCATATTGTAGCCTAGATGGCCCTATCATAGACATCCGATCTAGAATTGTTCGCCCTAGCTAGAGGTAAACAGTGACCTCTCCCCTTACTAGGAGACCACTGTCACTATACTAGTGTCCTCAGCTCAGAAACTACCCACCTCTATCGTGTCTACTGGTATTGTGGGGTAGAAAACCTCTACTTCTTGAAACTACCTGACTGTTGTCCATGGAACTAGGTTGACCTCTTCCTCGCACTAACTTCTCGCTACTCTACCGTTGTCTTGTATATCCTCCCAATAGACTCCACAAAGGTGGAAATTTTCTGTCAAGACTCTAAGGAAGATGCCATCCTTACCAAATCAACATTCAAACCCTTCTCAAACCTTCTAATCCTCTCCTTCTCTATGGATACCATATGAGGACAAAACCTCAATAACTCCACAAGATGAGCACACTTAACTATGGAGTTCTTTAGTAATGGGCTCCCAGAAAAGGAGGTACACCTTGGTGACATGGTTAGTCCAATCATTCCTTTTTAGATCATTTTATTTGAGGCCTCAAATCCTAGGATGTTACAATCTCTCCCAGTTAGACTCTTGACGTCTTCGTCAAGACTCAACTATATGGCCTCATAATATCATCCCATTTCAGTGCAGGCCCATAATGGCTCATGGACACACATCTCCCGATCATGGAATACCAGCACAAGGGTGGCTACGTCAACCATGGACAGCCCTTTCCAACATGCATGGACCGTACGGCTCAAGACCGGCATGCCACATGCCCATGTGGGTACCACATACTGGAGGGGTTATGGTTCTGATACCATTTGTAACACCCAGGCCCACTGCCCAAGGCTCTAGTAGAGTTTCAGGAATGACAACTGGCCCCACAAACCACCACTAGCCTTAACTGGACACTTTAATCTCACTCATGCGCAAGCCGGGATCAACTTCCCGACTGGTCACCCATCCTAGTACTACTCCAAGTTGAGAACGCTTAACTATGGAGTTCTTTAGTAATGGTCTCCCAATAAGGAGGTACACCTTGGTGATATGGGTAGTCCAATCATTCCTTTTAAGATCATTTTATCTGAGGCCTCAATCTGAGGATGTTACACATATTACCCTACAGGTACATTTCTGGGAAGTAACGACTAACAAACTACCACAAAAACTCCTCCCAACTAATTACCTCACCAGGTCCCTTCTCTTCTTCTATGTCCCATTAATGGCCAGCACTACCCTTCAAGAGGTAGATCACATGCTTCACCTTGTCCTCCTTGAAGATATTATGGGTCCTACACTCCTTCTCTAACCCCATCAACCAAATATTTGTGTCTGATGGGTTAGTTGTGCCTACATACTCTGTGGTTCCCACATAATGTAGCCTCTCAAAGGTCTTCCCTAGACCATGTGACTTAGCATTTAGGACATGTACCCTTGGTTCAGGTGCAGTCACCCTATCATCCAGATGTGTGATTGTTGTCATAAGTTGTCTGAAAACATTGAAAAGTTGAATGAGTTATGGTCGTAGGGTCAAAGGGATGCAGGACGGATTGTTCTGGCCCCGTCTCGGGACTTTTCCTTCTTGTACTCATCTTCTACCACCACCTCTAGGTGCCACAAAACTACTCTTGGCATGTTCTTCATGTTCTCTAGACATATATGCATAACCATAAACCATGGTTAGATATGTTGGATATGTAAGAACAGACACAACATCCTAAGTCCTATGTCCATATAGAATGAGCGAGCCAAAGGCTTTGATACCGCCAAATGTGGCAACCCACCACGCTAAACAAGATTACTCAAAACCAAAATGACTTTTTAACACTAAATAACCATTCTACTAAAATGGTGCAAAATTAAAATTTAATAAACTTTTCAAAACATATTAAAAGAAACATTTGCACAAAGGTCCAACTTCACAAATATTATCTTACCATGTAACTTCACATGAGATCAGTGGCCTCGACCACAACATGTATACAAAAAGTGTTGTCTAAATATTTACAACATTTACATTGCCCATGGCATACAACTAAAATCTTGAGTCAATATACACGATAACAAATCCCCATACCCAGAGCCAAGAGTACAAGGATCACTCTAAAACTCTACACCAAACCACACCAACCTCTTAAGCTCCCATTGTCTCCAAGCTGGGCCTCCTCATCACCATGAGTATGACCATGCTATTGATCACCTAAAAAGGTGCACAAACCCACAAGGTGAGACCCATCTCCCAGTAATATGATATAATCTCTAATGGCATTTCTTTCTTACAAGAAGGTTCTAGAATTAAAGTAGTCAAGGTAGATAGTATGACAGAATAGAAGGACTGAGAAGTTTGCATATAAAATGTTCAAGCATATTTAAAATTTTACATGTATAGGTAATCACACTTATCAAGATATGAATCACACATATTATGCTAGCAAGAAAGCAAGACATTGACTGTCATCCAATGTGATTCGTTAAAGAAACCTAACAAGTATACTATGTGACCAAGTTACTGATTTTATTGAACCCTAGGTTCTTTGAGGTGTACCGCTCAAACTACTAGTTGAACACTGCAAAGTCACAATCAACCCCATCTAAAATCTAGGATGTCCAGAATCCCAATGACATCTTCCCCTCTGTCAGTATGAGAAATCAAACTATAGTAGCACCATGGCCCAACCTACTAAAACATAACTCGGTCTGTCTTGATTACAAAGACCACAACGCCAAAGATAGGCTATGAAACCCTCAGATCTCAGTCATGTCTACAACCGCTCTTGATCACATCAAAATTCGAGACACAACCTCAACTGCTCTCTAAACCTTGAAATCGGGATGAAAGGAATATGCCTACCCAACACCCGCATATAATCAATAGTAAATGACTAGGAGATCCTCTTGGGATTACTCATCTCTCTATCTAGCAAGTTCTGACTCTAAGATGGATCTATGGTCCAAGGGAACTACATGATTAGGCTACACTTGATTAATTACAATGTTTAAGTATTTTGACTGCATCAATCAAGTTACATAAAAGTTCCTAAATAACTCTTATAAAATAAAAATATCATAGGTTACAACTTCAAAAGATATAAAACGTATGAAACATGTTCCATAGTATTCCATCATGGTATTTTTAACCATCCTTGGACATGTAGAGGCCTAAACATCAAACTATGGAGCATAACAACCCAAAATGTCACTTAGATGCAAATAGTAATAACTCTTGTAGGAACATAAGTATCCTCTGAGAGCCTAATGAGTCATAGACAAGATATCACTCAAAATTTCATCACAAAAGTCCATCAGATGTAAAATATATGAAATATTTAACAATTAGGGAATCATATATTCAAAACCTAGCAGAGGTGAGCATCCTTATTTTAGGATATTTTTGTCCCAAAAAAATTTCAGCAATACAACAATAACCAAAAGCCCTAAAATTTGTATAGAAGTATCATAATATGGCAAGGATTAACATACATGTCAAGCTTCATCTTGATTGGGTACTAAAGCACCATGAAAAAGTCATATTTAGGGGACATTTTACTTATATTATGAATTTGAGTTCTTTATAAGTCCAAAGGAACACTCCCCTTATAGAAGGAAACATATAAGGAGTCTGAGTGAGGTTAAAGAATGTGTATTTTCATCATACACATGAAAAGAAATACCTAAATAACCATCTTTTGACATATTACATACTTTCTAGAGTAAGATTGAGGTCATTCATGCATTCAGTAGGCAAGACATGCACTAAATCTTATATCGCTCACCTAAAGGGTGAAGTAAAACATCCAAACAACAAGGAGTCATGAAGAAGAGAAGGAAAGACCCAAGCTTCATACTCCAAAATCTCCAAGATAGCATCTATCTTCAACAACTAGATAGATCTAGAGTAAAAGTGAGAAGAAAAAAGGGTTCTTCATCCATATGCTCGAGTTTCCAGTAAGAAACACCACGGGTTTCGTCCATGGTGAAGGGAAGAAGAAGGAAAACAATAAGAAAACGAGGTTAGGAGGGAAGATCTTACGTGTATGGTGCAAGGAACTAGGAAAGAAAGCTTCAAATGGTCCTTTAAGAGTAAGATTTGAGGCTTGCGCCCACATGCAATCACGCTCTCTTAAAGCTTTGACCTCAAGAAGCTTCTCCTTTATCAACCAATAGCTTCTGATGGTCTTGAGCAACAAGAACTTGATAAAAGGGTTGTTTGAAGGAAGAGAGATGATAAGGGTCTCCATAGCTAGGATGAAAGAGAAAGAAGGTCAAAAGTCAAAACTGCACTTCCATTGTTCAAAGGCCATGCTTCCATTTTATTTGTATAACTAGAACCTCCATCATATTGCAACCATCTAGGAAAAATATTGGTTTATGAACATGTAAAACTTCTATTGCAAGGCACACCCAGAACAAACATTGGAGGGCACACCCATAACAACTATTGTAAGTCACACCCTAACTTCTATTGGAAGGCATACCCAAAACTTGCATCGAAAGGGACACCCAAAACTTCCATTGGAAACCATCAGAAGACACATTCACAATTTCCATTGGCAGGAACACCCAAAACTTCCATTGGAAGGCACACCCTTAGCAACCATCAGAAGGCACACCCAAAACAACTATCGAAAGGCACATCCAGATCCAGAACTTCCATCAGAACAACCCAGAAAAGCATCGTGTGTTGAACCCAAACAAGCATCGGAAGGTGCAAATACCTTCACTTCCACACATAAGGGTTGATACCTTTATGCAACAAGGTTCAAAAGCATTCAAATAAAATGAAACTTATCCAAATTATAAAGAAACAATAAAGCAAAGTGTACTTGTGCTAAAATTGTAGTTAGAACCTTAGAAAATGGAAAATTGCATATAGGTTCACACAATTACATAAAATTGCAAGTTTGAGGAAATGAAGTCTGGTTTTCCCCAAATTTGAAACATAGTTTTGTCAAATGATATCAAAATATAATCTAATGTTTTATTCTGAAACTAAGCATCCAATTAAATGAAACAAGTATGCTTAAGCATTAAACTAGGTTAGTGGTCTTACATTACCGTACAATGTTTTTGGTTAATTTACCTTTTGGGAAACTTGACTGACATCACTATATGACAAAATAAATTGCAATTTCCAGTCAATTTTATCTTGGTGAAACTCCCCCAATTGATTTTTCCAGTGTAGGGTGTCAGTCGAGTTGCCACCAAGACAAACTTGTTTGACGTTGGGTATTGCCAAAAGATAGGTTGGTTGTCAACTGAGTTTCCATCAGGACAAGCTTGGCTGCCAAGCCAGTCTGTAACAACTTATGATAGATGTCAAAAAAAGTGCTTAAATGTATGAATTAAGTGCTCTTAAAATTTATCAAACTTAGTTACAAGTCATAATTCAATACAAATGATTTACAACATGATTCTAATGGAGATACTATCTAATCTTCAAAACTTGCATTTGCATTGAATTTGACTTGAAATCTGGCAAAGGATTTCTAAATTCATCCTCTCTATGTACCTAATATATGAAAATGACCTCCAATAGACATATTAGATACACATAAATGAAATGGTTAAGTCATCATCAAAATATAGACAATGTATAACTGTTAGGTCAATAAACCAAGCCTTGACCCGGTCGCAACAAACTAACAATTGGGCCCATGTATGGGGGGATGCACTTATCAATTATGTTGGGGGTGACATGTGAACACAATGATTTCATTTAGATTATAAAACTAAACAACAATCTAGAGTCTAACGAATTATCCTAAACTACTAACTGGCCATGGATATGCTAGGTTTGTGTATAGGGAACTAGTCCCTAACACCCCTACTACCCTTGTGAGGCTCAATTGGGTTAGGATTTAGGTGCAATTCAATTAGAGTCTAAACAAGCATAGGGTTCTAGTTTATATGATCTTAAGATGATTAGGGACTGAGGCTAGTAATGGGAGTGCAAGTGAGGTTTCAGGCCTCCCATCACCCACATTCTAACCTTGAGAAAGCTCCATGCTAAGCGCACCAAATTCATCTAAACTAGCTACTTAGATCTCTCAACTAGGATTAAAATAATTGATTAGCATGTAGGATAACGAGTAGCTAGATAGGGATCCATGAATTGGACCTAGGAGCAAATCCCAAAATTCATAGATATAAGCAATTTCCCTAAACTCCTAGGTGATTTCAAACACAAACCAGCAAGCAATTCATGACGAGTGAGATCAAAATAGAACATAATCATTAGCCAACGAAATTACAATGTGTACATATCATTTTCCCCCAACATGGCATCAAAGTAACATTTTCACCCCAAACAGCCCACCCAAGGGGCCTAGCTACTCATGGAAATGCAAAATACAAAAAGAAAGTAGAAAGAAGTAGAAGAAGCCATGGAGCTCGACATAGATGGAGCAACAATCCACTTCAGTTGATGTAGGACGTTCTCCTCCTTCTTCCAAGGTGCAAGGGCATGGAATGATGGTGGAATAGGGTCAAACTACTAGAAAACTAGGGTTTTGGTGGTGGAAATAGTGAAATGGAGTGGAATGGAGGTGGAAATGGAGTAGAATGGATAAGGGGAGAAAATAGGGATCTAGGAGGTGGTGGAAGGTAGCTATGGGTGGCTAACATCATGCTAGAGATGCCACCCAAGTATATATAGGTGGTAGAGGAAGCATTAGGTAAAGTGGGGGTAAAATGGGTAGAATAGTGCAGAAATAGCTAGGTTTTTGTGGGTATCACGACCGTGGTGGGAAGGGGAGAGAGCACTTGTGGTGGTATGGAATGAACATGGTGAGAAATGGGGAAAATTCATAGTAACTTGGTCAAAAATGTACATGAGGTAGCATGGTCGTGGTGGTCACCACGACCGTGGTGGGGCTAGGGTAGCACGGCTTTGGTGGTCACCATGGCTGTGGTGGCTTGAATCACTCTTCTTGTTCTTGGCTCCCCAGCCATTCTGCTTCAGCTGTCACTTGGTCCTGAATACCCTACTTTTGATGTTTGTTCATGACCTCTACTACCACTACAATGTATTGTAATTGTTGTGAGCCCTATTGGGTCTGCCTTGGTTGTTGTACTACCTAGTTCTTAATGGGGCAAGACCACCTCACATGCCCAACCTGGATGCACTCCAAGCATGTCCTTGTATCATATTGTAGCCTAGATGGCCCTGTCACAGACATCCGATCCAGAATTGTTCACCCCAGGTAGAGGAAAATTGTGACCTCTCCCCTTACTAGGAGACCACTGTCACTATACTAGTATCCTCAGCTCAAAAACTACCCACCTCTACTGTGTCTACTGGTATTGTGGGAGTAGAAAGCCTCTACTTCTTGAAATTACCTGACTATTGTCCATGGAACTAGGTTGACCTCTTCCTTGTACTAACTTCTCGCTACTCTACCGTTGTCCTATCTATCCTCCCAATAGACTCCACAAAGGTGGAAATTTTCTCTCAGGACTCCAAGGAAGATGCCATCCTTACCAAATCAGCGTTCAAACCCCTCTCAAACCTTCTAATCCTCTCCTTCTCTGTTGCTACCATATGAGGACAAAACCTCAACAACTCCATAAATTTATCCTCGTAGTCATTCATAGACCACGACCCTTGGCGCAACCGCTCAAACTGAGTCATATTATCCTCCAGGTACATTTCTGGGAAGAAACGACTAAAAAACTACCACAAAAACTCCTCCCAACTAATCACCTCACCAAGTCCCTTCTCTTCTTCTATGTCCCATTAGTGGCCAGCACTGCCCTTCAAGAGGTAGATCACATGCTTCACCTTGTCCTCCTTGAAGATATTATGGATCCTACACTCCTTTTCTAACTCCATCAACCACATATTCATGTCTGATGGGTTAGATGTTCCTACACACTCTATGGTTCCCATTCAATGTAGCCTCTCAAAGGTCCTCCCTAGACCATGTGATTTAGCATTTAGGACATGTACCCTTAGTTGAGGTGTCGGCACCCTATCATCCAGATGTGTGATTGTTGCCATAAGTTGTCCGAAAACATTGAAAAGTTGGATGAGTTATGGTCGTAGGGTCGAAGGGATGTAGGACAGGTTGTTCTAGCCCTGTCTCAAGACTTTTCCTTCTTGTGCTCGTCTTCTACCGCCACCTCTAGGTGCCACAAAACTACTCTTAGCATGTTCTTCACGTTCTCTAGACATACATGCATAACCATAAACCATGGTTAGATGTGTTGGATATGCAAGAACATACACAACATACTAAGTCCTATGTCCCTGTAGACTCAGCGAGCCTAAGGCTTTGATACCGCCAAATGTGGCAACCCACCACGCTAAACAAGATTACTCAAAACCAAAATGACTTTTTAACACTAAATAACCATGCTACTAAAATGGTGCAAAATTAAAATTTAATAAACTTTTCCAAACATATTAAAAGATACATTTGCACAAAGGTCCAACTTCACAAATATTATCTTACCATGTAACTTCACATGAGATCAGCGGACTCAACCACAACATGTATACAAAAAGTGTTGTCTAAATATTTACAACATTTACATTGCCCATGGCTAACAACTAAAATCTCGAGTCGATATGCACAGTAACAAATCCCCATACCCAGAGCCAAGAGTACAAGGACGACTCTAAAACTCTACACCAAACCACACCAACCTCTCAAGCTCCAATGGTCTCCAAGTTGGGCCTCCTCATCACCATGAGTCTGACCACACTCTTGATCACCTAAAAAGGTGCACAAACCCACAAGGTGAGACCAATTTCCCAGTAATATGATATAACCTCTAATGACATTTCTTTCTTACAAGCAGGTTATATAATTAAAGAAGTTAAGGCAGATAGTTTGACATAATAGAAGGACTGAGAAGTTTGCATATGAAATGTTCAAGCATGTTTAAAAGGTTACATGTATAGGTAATCACACTTATCAAGATATGAATCGTGCATATGATTCTAGCATGAAAGCAAGTCATTGACTATCATCCAATGTGATTCGTCGAAGAAACCTAACAAGTATACTATGTGACCAAGTTACTGATTTTATTGAGCCCTAGGTTCTTTGAGGCGTACTGCTCAAACTACAAGTTGAACACTGCAAGTCACAATCAATCCCATATAAAATCTAGGATGTCCAGAATCCCAATGACCTCTTCCCCTCTGTCAGTACGAGTAATCAAACTATAGTGGCACCATGGCCCAACCTACTAAAAGATAACTCGGTTTGTCTTGATTACAAAGGCCATGACACCAAAACTAGGGTATAAACCCTCAAATCTCAGTCATGTCTACAACCTCTCTCAATCAATCAAAATTCGAGACAAAACCTCAACTGCTCTCTAAACCTTGAAATCAGGATGAAAGGAACATGCCTACCCAACACCCACATATAATCAATAGTAAATGACTAGGAGATCCTCTTGGGATTTATCATCTCACTATCTAGCAAGTTCTGACACTGAGATAGATCTATGGTCCAAGGGAACTACATGATTAGGCTACACTTGATTAATTACATCGTTTAAGTATTTTGAGTGCATCAATCAAGTTACATACAAGTTCCTAAATAATTCTTGTAAAATAAAAATATCATAGGTTACAACTTCAAAAGATATAAAACGTATGAAACATGTTCCATAGTATTCCATCATGGTATTTTTAACCATCCTTGGACATGTAGAGGCCTAAACATCAAACTAGGGCGCATAACAGCCCAAAATGTCACTTAGACACAAATAGTAATAACTCTTGTAGGAACGTAAGTATCCTCTAAAAATTTGCACAGAGCCTAATGAGTCATAGACAAGATATCACTCAAAATTTCATCACAAAAGTCCATTAGATGTAAAATATATGAAATCTTTAAGAATTAGGGAATCATATATTCAAAACCTAGCAGAGGTGAGCATCCTTATTTTAGGATATTTTGTCCAACAAAAATTGCAGCACTACAACAGTAACCAAAAGCCCTAAAATTTGTATAGAAGTATCATAATATGGCAAGGATTAACATACATGTCAAGCTTCGTCTTGATTGGGTACTAAAGCACTGTGAAAACGACATATTTAGGGGACATTTTACTTATATTATGAATTTGAGTTCTTTATAAGTCCAAAGCAACACTCCCCTTATAGAAGGAAACATATAAGGAGTCTGAGCGAGGTTAAAGAATATGTATTTTCATCATACACATGAAAAGCAACACCTAAATAACCATATTTTGACATATTACATACTTTCTAGAGTAAGATTGAGGTCGTGCATGCATTCAGTAGGCAATAAATGCACTAAATGTTATTTCGCTAACCTAAAGGGTGAAGGAAAACATCCAAACAACAAGGAGTCATGAAGAAGAGAAGGAAAGACCCAAGCTTTATACTCCAAAATCTCCAAGATAGCCCCTATATTCAACAACTAGATAGATCTGGAGTAAAAGTGAGAAGAAAAAAGGGTTCTTCATCCATATGCTTGAGTTTCCAGTAGGAAACACCATGGGTTTTGTCCATGGTGAAGGAAAGAAGAAGGAAAACAACAAGAAAATGAGGTTAGGAGGGAAGATCTTACATGTATGGAGCAAGGAACTAGGAAAGAAAGCTTCAAACGGCCCTTTAAGAGCAAGATTTGAGGCTTGCTCCCACATGCATCCACGATCTCTCAAAGCTTTGACCTCAAGAAGCTTCTCCTTTGTCAACCATTGGCTTCCGATGGTCTAGAGCAACAAGAACTTGGTAAAAGGGTTGTTTGAAGGAAGAGAGATGATAAGGGTCTTCATATCTAGGATGAAAGATAAAGAAGGTCAAAAGTCAAAACTCCACTTCCATTGTTCAAAGGCGATGCTTCCCTTTGGTTTGTATATCCAGAACCTCCATCATATTGCAACCATCTAGGAAAACTATTGGTTTACGAATATGTAGAACTTCCATTGGAAGGCACACCGAGAACAACCATTCAAGGGCACACCCATAACAACTATTGTAAGTCACACCCATAACTTCTATTGGAAGGCATACACAAAACTTGCATCGGAAGGGACACCCAAAACTTCGATTGGAAGGTACACCCAAAACAACCATCAAAAGACACATCTAGAATTTCCATTGGAAGACACACCCAAAACTTCCATTGTAAGGCACACCCTTAACAACCATCAGAAGGAACACCCAAAGCAACTATCAAAAGGCACATCCAGAACTTTAGTTGAAAGGATCATCCAGAACTTCCATCAGAACAACCCAGAACAAGCATCATGTGTTGAACCCAAGCAAGCATCGGAAGATGCAAATACCTTCACTTCCACACATAAGGGTTAATACCTTTATGCAACAATGTTCAAAAGCATTCAAATATGAAACTTATCCAAATTATAAAGAAACCATGAATCAAAGTATACTTGTGCTAAAATTGTAGTTAGATCCTTAGAAAATGAAAAATTACATATAGATTCACAGAATTTCATAAAATTGCAAGTTTGAGCAAATGAGGTTTGGTTTTCCTCAAATTTGAAACATAGTTTTGTCAAATGATATCAAAATATAATCTAATGTTTTATTATGAAACTAAACATCCAATTAAATGAAACAAGTATGCTTAAGTATTAAACTAGGTTAGTGGTCTTACATTACCATACAATGTTTTTGGTTAATTTACCTTTTGGGAAACTTGACTGACATCATTGTATGACAAAATAAATTACAATTTCCGATCAAGTTTATCTTGGTGAAACTCCCCCAATGTCTGTAATTAATTTCTTTAGTGCAGGGTGTCAGTCAAGTTGTGCCACCAAGACAAACTTGATCAATGTTGGGTATTACCAAAAGATAGGCTGGTTGTCAACTGAGTTGCCACTAGGACAAGCTCGGCTGACAAGCTAGTCTGTAACAATTTATGACAAATGCCCAAAAAGTGCTTAAATGTCTGAATTAAGTTCTCTAAATTTTCATCAAACTTAGTTACAAGTCATTATTCAATACAAATGATTTACAACATGATTCTAATAGAGATAGTATGTAATCTTCAAAGCTTGCATTTGCATTGAATTTGACTTGAAATCTAACAAAAGATTTGCTAAATTCATCCTATGTACCTAATATCTGAAAGTGATCTCTAACAGACGTGTATAATCATCAAAATATAGGCAATAGACAATGTATTACTGTTAGGTCAACAAACCAAGCCTTGACCTCCACCAGGCTACTCTGGATACGCCTCTGGTTATGATAATTATTCTAGTGAAAATACCAAACTAATTTTGTTTTTTACTATTTTTTTAATAATGTACTTTTAGTTTAAGTACGTCTCAACCCTCAATAGTCCTAGTAAGCTCCAGCCTTCATAAGTAGTTTCATTACACGTTTATAGAACCACACTTGGGGCCTGTTTGGTAGGATGACTTTTCAGTTCATGCTGTTCAAAAGCTAGGAATTTTTTTTTTCTGAAAAGCGTTTGGTTGGGTGATGTTGTGTGTTGTTCAGTGATTTGCAATTCCTAATTACCTCTCTCCAAACCTCAAAATCCGGGAATTGGTACCACCCCGTAAAACTGGGTGGTCGGGTGCAGTTAGAGAATTATCTCGCTTGACATACAGCAGTCCCGCAAAAAGTATGCTAGCGGGCCTGATTTTCCACGCCAACCAAATGCCAGAAACACAATTCTTTGTGTTTAACCTACCTTCTACCAAGCGTAAACGAGCAGTATTAATTCCTCAGAAATGTTACTGTGACGCGCTCAGCAGCAACGTGTCCCACACGCGGCTGATATACCGCTTGGGCTGGGTGGTTTCCCTGGTCGGGGCCCCCCGCCCCCTTTTTTTTTTGCCACGTGGAAGTTCTGCACATAAAAGAGTACAAAAATGTAAATTACGAATAACTTTTAATCCATAATGAATTTTTTAACAAAATAAAAACCACTCGTTACGAAAAATCCAATCTAATAAGACCAATATTGATATATTTTAAAAATAATAATATGCACGCTATTTTACAAATAGTGTGCATATTATATTAAGATTTATGTTAATTTATATTTATACACAACATCTAAAAAATAGATACATTCGCACTATAATTGATGCATTAACACCGTAATTGGGTATTTTTCTACAAATACTAGGCGTATTGTGTTACGATTTGTGTTAATTTGTTATTTATGCACATACTCTATTTAAGATTTGTGATAAGTATGCGCATTTACCATACAAGTAGGCACATTTGTCATACAAGTAGGCGCATTTGTCATAAGTGGGCGCGTTCAATCAAAATTTATACATTCAATCAAAAGTAGGCGCATTTGCCATAAATGGGTTTTTATTACAAATGTAGGGCGCATTCACACAATAAGTGGGTGCATTCACACCATAAATGGGCGTTTACTACTAATATTTGGCGCGTTAAGTAGGAACATTGACACCATAAGTGGGTGCATTCACACCATAAATGGGCACACTCACACCATAAGTGGGCGTACTCACACTATAAGTGGGCACATTCACACTATAACTAGGTGCATTCACACATTCACAACATAAGTAGGCACATTCACATCATAAGTGGGAGCATTCACATCATAAGTAGGCGCATTCACATCATAAGTGGGCGCATTCACACATTCACACCATAAGTAGGCGTATTCACACCATAAGTAGGCGTATTCACACCATAAGTGGGTGCATTCACATCATAAGTGGGCGCATTCACACATTCACACCATAAGTAGGCGCATTCACACCATAAGTGGGCGCACACACACCATAAGTGGGCACATTCGCACCATAAGTGGGCGTATTCACATCATAACTAGGTGCATTCACACATTCACAGCATAAGTGGGCGCATTTACAACATAAGTGGGCGCATTCACACATTCACACCATAAGTGCATTCACACATTCACACCTTAAGTTGACGCATTCACACCATAAGTGTGCGTGTTCACAACATAATTGAGCGCATTCACACCATAAGTGGGTGCATTTACACATTCACACCATAAGTGGGCGCATTCACACCATAACTGGGCGCATTCACACCATAAGTAGGTGCATTCACACCATAAGTGGACGCATTCACACCATAACTGGGCGCATTCACACATTCACACCATAAGTGGGCGCATTCACATCATAAGTGGGCGCATTCACACATTCACACTATAAGTGAGCACATTAAGTGGGCGCATTCAAACAATAAGTAGGCGCATTCACACTTGACTTATTTATTATTAAGTGGGTGCATTCACAGCATAAGTGGGCGCACTCACACCATAAGTGGGCGCATTCACACCATAACTAGTGCATTCACACATTCACAACATAAGTGGGCGCATTCACACCATAACTAGGTGCATTCACACATTCACAATATAAGTGGGTGCATTCACATCATAAATGGACGCATTCACATTATAAGTGGGCGCATTCACACCATAAGTGGGCGCACACACACCATAAGTGGGCGCACACACACCATAAGTGGGCGCATTCACATAATAAGTGGGCGCATTCACACATTCACATCATAAGTGGGCGCATGCACAGCATAAATGGGCGCATCTACACCATAAGTGGGCGCACTCACACCATAAGTGGACGCACACACATCATAAGTGGACACATTCGCACCATAAGTGGGCGCATTCACATCATAACTAGTCGTGTTCACACATTCACAGCATAAGTGGGTGCATTCACACATTCACATCATAAGTGGACGCATTCACACATTCACACCATAAGTGTTCACACCATAAGTGGATGCATTCACACATTCACACCATAACTGGGCACATTCACACATTTACATCATAAGTGAGCGCATTTATACTATAAGTGGGCACATTAAGTGGGCACATTTTTTATAACGAATCTTGTACATTCACACCATAAGTGTGCACGTTCACAGCATAAGTGGACGCATTCACATCATAATTGGGTGCATTCACACATTCACACCATAAGTGAGCGCATTCACACCATAACTGGACACATTCACACATTCAAACCATAAGTAGGTGCATTAAATATAAATTAACATAAATCTTAATATAATGTGCACACTATTTGTAAAATAGCGTACATATTATTTTTTAAAAATATATCAATATTAGTCTTATTAGATTGAATTTTTCGTTGAAAGGATCATCCAGAACTTCCATCAGAACAACCCCGAACAAGCATCATGTGTTGAACCCAAGCAAGCATCGGAAGATGCAAATACCTTCACTTCCACACATAAGGATTAATACCTTTATGCAACAATGTTCAAAAGCATTCAAATATGAAACTTATCCAAATTATAAAGAAACCATGAATCAAAGTATACTTGTGCTAAAATTGTAGTTAGATCCTTAGAAAATGAAAAATTACATATAGATTCACAGAATTTCATAAAATTGCAAGTTTGAGCAAATGAGGTTTGGTTTTCCTCAAATTTGAAACATAGTTTTGTCAAATGATATCAAAATATAATCTAATGTTTTATTATGAAACTAAACATCCAATTAAATGAAACAAGTATGCTTAAGTATTAAACTAGGTTAGTGGTCTTACATTACCGTACAATGTTTTTGGTTAATTTACCTTTTGGGAAACTTGACTGACATCATTGTATGACAAAATAAATTACAATTTCCGATCAAGTTTATCTTGGTGAAACTCCCCCAATGTCTGTAATTAATTTCTTTAGTGCAGGGTGTCAGTCAAGTTGTGCCACCAAGACAAACTTGATCAATGTTGGGTATTACCAAAAGATAGGCTGGTTGTCAACTGAGTTGCCACTAGGACAAGCTCGGCTGACAAGCTAGTCTGTAACAATTTATGACAAATGCCCAAAAAGTGCTTAAATGTCTGAATTAAGTTCTCTAAATTTTCATCAAACTTAGTTACAAGTCATTATTCAATACAAATGATTTACAACATGATTCTAATAGAGATAGTATGTAATCTTCAAAGCTTGCATTTGCATTGAATTTGACTTGAAATCTAACAAAAGATTTGCTAAATTCATCCTATGTACCTAATATCTGAAAGTGATCTCTAACAGACGTGTATAATCATCAAAATATAGGCAATAGACAATGTATTACTGTTAGGTCAACAAACCAAGCCTTGACCTCCACCAGGCTACTCTGGATACGCCTCTGGTTATGATAATTATTCTAGTGAAAATACCAAACTAATTTTGTTTTTTACTATTTTTTTAATAATGTACTTTTAGTTTAAGTACGTCTCAACCCTCAATAGTCCTAGTAAGCTCCAGCCTTCATAAGTAGTTTCATTACACGTTTATAGAACCACACTTGGGGCCTGTTTGGTAGGATGACTTTTCAGTTCATGCTGTTCAAAAGCTAGGAAATTTTTTTTCTTCTGAAAAGCGTTTGGTTGGGTGATGTTGTGTGTTGTTCAGTGATTTGCAATTCCTAGTTACCTCTCTCCAAACCTCAAAATCCGGGAATTGGTACCACCCCGTAAAACTGGGTGGTCGGGTGCAGTTAGAGAATTATCTCGCTTGACATACAACAGTCCCGCAAAAAGTATGCTAGCGGGCCTGATTTTCCACGCCAACCAAATGCCAGAAACACAATTCTTTGTGTTTAACCTACCTTCTACCAAGCGTAAACGAGCAGTATTAATTCCTCAGAAATGTTACTGTGACGCGCTCAGCAGCAACGTGTCCCACACGCGGCTGATATACCGCTTGGGCTGGGTGGTTTCCCTGGTCGGGGCCCCCCGCCCCCTTTTTTTTTTGCCACGTGGCAGTTCTGCACATAAAAGAGTACAAAAATGTAAATTACGAATAACTTTTAATCCATAATGAATTTTTTAACAAAATAAAAACCACTCGTTACGAAAAATCCAATCTAATAAGACCAATATTGATATATTTTAAAAATAATAATATGCACGCTATTTTACAAATAGTGTGCATATTATATTAAGATTTATGTTAATTTATATTTATACACAACATCTAAAAAATAGATACATTCGCACTATAATTGATGCATTAACACCGTAATTGGGTATTTTTCTACAAATACTAGGCGTATTGTGTTACGATTTGTGTTAATTTGTTATTTATGCACATACTCTATTTAAGATTTGTGATAAGTAGGCGCATTTACCATACATGTAGGCACATTTGTCATACAAGTAGGCGCATTTGTCATAAGTGGGCGCGTTCAATCAAAATTTATACATTCAATCAAAAGTAGGCGCATTTGCCATAAATGGGTTTTTATTACAAATGTAGGGCGCATTCACACAATAAGTGGGCGCATTCACACCATAAATGGGCGTTTACTACTAATATTTGGCGCGTTAAGTAGGAACATTGACACCATAAGTGGGTGCATTCACACCATAAATGGGCACACTCACACCATAAGTGGGCGTACTCACACTATAAGTGGGCACATTCACACTATAACTAGGTGCATTCACACATTCACAACATAAGTAGGCACATTCACATCATAAGTGGGAGCATTCACATCATAAGTAGGCGCATTCACATCATAAGTGGGCGCATTCACACATTCACACCATAAGTAGGCGTATTCACACCATAAGTGGGCGCATTCACACATTCACACCATAAGTAGGCGCATTCACACCATAAGTGGGCGCACACACACCATAAGTGGGCACATTCGCACCATAAGTGGACGTATTCACATCATAACTATGTGCATTCACACATTCACAGCATAAGTGGGCGCATTTACAACATAAGTGGGCGCATTCACACATTCACACCATAAGTGCATTCACACATTCACACCTTAAGTTGACGCATTCACACCATAAGTGTGCGTGTTCACAACATAATTGAGCGCATTCACACCATAAGTGGGTGCATTTACACATTCACACCATAAGTGGGCGCATTCACACCATAACTGGGCGCATTCACACCATAAGTAGGTGCATTCACACATTCACACCATAAGTGGACGCATTCACACCATAACTGGGCGCATTCACACATTCACACCATAAGTGGGCGCATTCACATCATAAGTGGGCGCATTCACACATTCACACTATAAGTGAGCACATTAAGTGGGCGCATTCAAACAATAAGTAGGCGCATTCACACTTGACTTATTTATTATTAAGTGGATGCATTCACAGCATAAGTGGGCGCACTCACACCATAAGTGGGCGCATTCACACCATAACTAGTGCATTCACACATTCACAACATAAGTGGGCGCATTCACACCATAACTAGGTACATTCACACATTCACAATATAAGTGGGTGCATTCACATCATAAATGGACGCATTCACATTATAAGTGGGCGCATTCACACCATAAGTGGGCGCACACACACCATAAGTGGGCGCACACACACCATAAGTGGGCGCATTCACATAATAAGTGGGCACATTCACACATTCACATCATAAGTGGGCGCATGCACAGCATAAATGGGCGCATCTACACCATAAGTGGGCGCACTCACACCATAAGTGGACGCACACACATCATAAGTGGACACATTCGCACCATAAGTGGGCGCATTCACATCATAACTAGTCGTGTTCACACATTCACAGCATAAGTGGGTGCATTCACACATTCACATCATAAGTGGACGCATTCACACATTCACACCATAAGTGTTCACACCATAAGTGGATGCATTCACACATTCACACCATAACTGGGCACATTCACACATTTACATCATAAGTGAGCGCATTTACACTATAAGTGGGCACATTAAGTGGGCACATTTTTTATAACGAATCTTGTACATTCACACCATAAGTGTACACGTTCACAGCATAAGTGGACGCATTCACATCATAATTGGGTGCATTCACACATTCACACCATAAGTGAGCGCATTCACACCATAACTGGACACATTCACACATTCAAACCATAAGTAGGCGCATTAAATATAAATTAACATAAATCTTAATATAATGTGCACACTATTTGTAAAATAGCGTACATATTATTTTTTAAAAATATATCAATATTAGTCTTATTAGATTGAATTTTTCGTAACGAGTGCAGTGATTTTTATTTTGTTAAAAAATTCATTACGGATTAAAAGTTATTTGTAATTTACATTTTTGTACTCTTTTGTGTGCAGAACTGCCACGGTGCAAAAAAAACAAAAAAAAGGAGCGGGGGGCCCGGCCGGGGAAACCACCCAGCCCAAGCGATATACCAGCCGCGTGTGAAACGCGTCTGTCCCCGGACGTCAGGTAAACATAACTCTTAATTCCTGAAATTTTATCGCTTCACTTTTGAAAACACAATGTACACCTCAATTACACCCAACCAAATTGGCCTTGTTAAGCTTCGTTCGGCAATGCGTCAACCGGATGCCGGACAGCGGCGGGGAGCGCTCTGCAGACCCGGGCTGCCTCTGATCGCTGTAATTAAAACACTCCCGGTGAACTGCCAGCGGTCATTAACCAAAGATCCTTGCTATCACTTTGCCACCTTACTCTTAGGCAAATCACACTTGTAGTCTTGTACCCTTAACTAAACCCAGCTGCCGCAGTCCCATTGGCCCTGATAAGCTCTAACCTTAGGAATCTCTGGGACAAGAACGTTCAAAGATCCACTGGAGAAAGGACGTATTACTTCCATCAGATAGGGGGTGAAAAAGCTTTTGCAATTCAAAAGCAAAAAGAACGAGAAAACAAAGAAAAACAAGTGAAGCAACAGCGGGAAAAAAGAGACGAACATTGACAATTAACCGATCAATTCTCAGCGATTTTTACACGAACACCCTCCGAGCGAAACTATAAACAACCCTTCATGATTGCTTGCCGTTGATCCTCTCCCAGTATCGCTTGATCGACTCCTGCCTCTGGAGACGCATCTCGTGGTTGAACTTCTCGATGAAGGCCTCGACCCGGCGGTTCAGCTCGTCGTTGCTTAGCAAGGGCTCCCTTCGCAGGCGAGTCCCAGCGCCACCGCCGGCGCCAGCAGTTGTGCCCTCCCGGAAAGTGTTCGACTTTGTCATCGCCTTGGCCGTAGTTGGCTGCGCCAGCTCCTCCCCTTCGAAGGCATCGTGGCCATTCTTTCTGCCTCCCCGGGTGTCCCACGTGTCGCACTTCTGCAGGGGCCTCCGCGCCGTGCGGCCGTCAGTGATCATCTTCCAGGTGCTCTCAAGTGTATTCACTAAAAAATATGGTGTAAATGGAGAGAACAAGCTGAAATCAAAATGTTTAATTGGAAGCTTCAGACGGAGAAATGTTTAATTTGACTTTAGTACCTTTGGGGTCTGCTTTCGCGGTGCGGCCGGTCTCAGATCCGGAGTGAGCTGAAATTTCCTCGTCGGCACCTGCTGCCTTTATGTAATTGGCCCAAGATCCCTCCGGCAAGCTGACTCTTTTTGATGGTATGCCGAAGCCTTCCTCTTCGCCGTCCCCTTTTTCCATCCCGGCAACGGGTTCAGGGGACCGGGGTCCGATTCGAACCACCTCCCCAAATGGTTCCGCCAGACCATACTCTTCAGGCGGCACCCTAGACACCACTGCCTCCTCCTCTTCCTCCTCTCCCTCGTCTTCGGATCCTTTCTGATCCTTCTCATCAAGGTCCTCCTCAACCACGTCTTGCTGTGGGTCATCTTTCTGAAGTGCTAATTTTTCCTTCTTCTCTCCCCCGCTAAGTCTGCTACCGTCATCGTACTTCTGGAAACAGGAGGTCGCAGCTATGCTGATGATGATACAGTTGATCACGAAGTACATGTGCGGCGGCGTCAGCCAGGAGATGATGCTTATGTACAGGCAAGGGACATCCCGGGTTGCGAACCTCACTATGGGAGAAACCGCCCTCGACACAGCAGCGGCTGCCGACACGACCGCCGCAGCTAGGAGGGTAAGCTTCAGGTAACAGTGGTTATCTAGTAGACTGACCCGTAGAACCATCTCGTCGCCGGTTTACTGGATCGAAGTGGCTGTCAATGCCCCTGCGCTCTATTTTATATGTGGGTATGATCTACTGCCACCACCGGCGGGTTAGCTGACGGGAGAGGGACCTGGGAGATCGATCAATGCTGGATGGAGCCGAATGGTGGTCGAGTGCGACTGTGAGTGGCAGTGCTGCCACGTTTGTGGGAGGTCAGGTGCAGGGATCTTTTGCCGTTGGATATGGAGGCAAGCGGGAGGTAGCTCTGTGGTTCAACGTGTGCAGGCCCCGGCGGTGTTGCCGGCACCGCTCTTCTTGTAATGTTCTACTGTGGCATTATAAATTTTCGTTTTCTTAAAACCCCCCCTCAACCCCCTCTATTCTGAAGAAATTCTAAAAACGCTTTCCTAATCTTTTGAAACTTTCTAAATAACCCCCTTCACTCCTCCCCGTCATTAGCCATCTGTCTATCTTTTTAATTTTATTTTTCTGGTATGCCCTCTAGGTCTATTTCTTATTATTTACTACTTAATTTAGTTTAGGTTTGATTTGTGTTTCCTATACACTTCTCCTACAACATCATCGGATAAATAGGAAAGAAATTGTATACGACTTCATTCAAGTAACATAAATATATGGGTTGACCTAAAGCAATCAATGAAGACCGCCTAGGGCTTAGTTTATTTGTAAAATATTGAACTAATAATTGGTTCTAGTTTGTTAATGTACAATTTTAGGTTATATATTACAAAATCCAATTTGATTATATGTTCAACCTGCATTCACATTGAAGTTCTTGACAAAATTTGATGTCTGGTAGATTCGGATTTTGAATATCAAATTTTAAATGTGAAAATTTAAGATAATATTTTTGATATCAGAAGGACCAAAGTTTTAGATCAAATATCAAATTATATTGTGTCTTATCTTAAATTTCTAATTTGACAAATACATTAGTATGTTCGTTAAAAATAGTATTACATATAAACATATAAATAATTATTCAATAATAAAAACATTATACTTGTTATATTTACTTTATTTAAAATAAAAATCCAGTTTGTATTTTAGATGAGATAATTAATAGATTTCATGATAGTAGCCAGTCAGATCATTTTAGGATGTTGCACTATGATATGTAGTCAATTATCAACTACCCTATAAAGAGCAACTCTGCACTGTGTGTGTGTGTTCTTCCCTGTTGTATGCGTGGGTGCTTTCCTTTTTTATTTATCTTCAGATTTTCTTCATCGTTATCTAAATATATTTTGCCATTATCTCATCTTTATCTAAAAATTCTTCTCAAATTTGGTGATGCTCGTGTATATTTCTTAACCAATAGCCACTTTGCTACAATAGAAACGGTGTTTGCGTTATTTTTATAATTGTTGCTTCGCATATGATTTCTTAAAATAGTTTCGATCTATATTACATGTGTTGTCACGTCTAATATAGTTAATTCAATTGATAGATTTTTAATAATTTTTCTCATCATTGTATTTCTTTGAGTAGTTGATTCCTTATCCGGCTGCCTTCACATTTTCCTTTTTTTATTTTCATCGTCATCCAAGTTTAAGCCTTTTTGTGCTTGATCACCTAATCTTTGCATATGCTTCATCAACATGTGTGTGAGCTCTTTCTGCACCTTTTAGCGACATGTATGTATGTTTTTTCATACAGAGTTGCTCTCTTTTAAAAGAGTGTATGTAAATTATTTGCTATATATCAACTTTCAATAGATGCATGCTTATAAAAGAGAGTGTGTAACTTCAGTAATGACAAATCACCGGTTGGAGGGAGTCAGTTGGTAACTAATTAAGTTATTATCTTTCAATAAGTTTTGAGTATTAGTTACATAACTTTTTATAGAAAAGCCAATTCTGGCATCACATATACATATTGGAGGGAGTCATTTGGACAGTCAATGGAGTTCTTCCTTTTTAGTATGTTATGTTTATGTTATTTTAAACATTATATATATATATATATATATAAATTTCTAGAGTATAATTTTTTTTTAATTAACTGAATCGAGGTTTTCTCTTTCAATAGTTTTGAGTATTAGTTACATAATTTTTTCGAGTATAGGCATTTCGATAATCACACATACATGTTGAAGCCAGTCAACTAGGTAGTTATTCGAGTTCTTTTCTTTTAGTGTGTTATATTTAAGTTATTTTGAGTATTATATATATAATTTTCTAGAATATGAATAATTAAATGAATCAAGTTATTCTCTTTCAGTGATGCGTGAGTATTAGTTACATATCTTTTTAGAGCAGATGTAATTTTGATAACCACACATACATGTTGGAGGGAGTCAGTCTAATTGAATTCTTCTCTTCTAGTGTGTTATATTCAGATTATTATAAGTACAATATATATATATATATATATATATATCTGTGTGTGTGTGTGTGTGTGTGTGTGAATAAGTAATTCCAGTTATCACATCAATGAGGTTATTCTCTTTCAA
Organism: Alisma plantago-aquatica; assembly: GCA_963693085.1. NCBI lineage: Eukaryota > Viridiplantae > Streptophyta > Magnoliopsida > Alismatales > Alismataceae > Alisma > Alisma plantago-aquatica. The sequence continues at coordinate 1,265,964,142 of OY856412.1, read as the reverse complement.
TGAATTGTGAGTATTATTTACATATTTTTGTAGAGTAGAAACAATCTTGGTAGTGACACACTCATGTTTTGAGGAGTCTACCGGACAGTTTATCGAGTTCTTCTCTTGTAGTATGACATACTTAAAGTATTGTGAGTACTATACATATAATCTTTTAGAGCACAAGTATCACATGAATCAAATCTCTTTATGTGAGTTGTGAGTAGTATTTACATAATTTTTAATAGAGTTCATTTTAATAATTGCATATACATGTTGAAAAGGGTCAGCCAGACCATTAATCAAAATTTTCTCTTGTAACCTATTATATTTAAATTATATAACTTTATATAGCATAAATAATTCCACCAATCACACGCTACAAATCGAAACAAGACACCTAGAAGTTAATTATTAATTAACATATGCTCAATGAAGAAACCATGTTATTTTAATAATGACACATCTACAAACTAGAGAGTGCCTCTACAAAATTAGTCAGATTATACTCTTTTAGTAGGTTTATTTAATTACATAATTCTGTTGGTTAAATCAATTGTGTAATATGTGCTTAGCACGTATCTTCTTGCCAGTAGATATAGAATCGCAGATCGTGTTATTTTTTCCCAATCAAATTCAGTTATTGCACTAACGATTTTGAACTTTATTAGTCCACAAGCATAAGTTCAAGTTGAAGTGTTGTACATTTGCTGGGGTATATGAATACATGAAAGGATTCATATCTCATTTTTTGTATGTGGTAGTAGAAGTATATCAAAATATTTTAAATCAAAACTTGAGATAAACTAAGTGGCAATGAAAACAAATGAGTGGAAGAAGATATTAGGTGAAAATAAATGTGCGGCGGGATAATAGTGGGATTTGGTGGAGGAAATTTTGACGACTTTTGAGATGTTGAAATATTTTTGAGATTTCTTATGAATGCAAAAGAAACTTTTGGCAAACTTTAAAATGTTCATATGTCGATATTTATATTTGTTAATACTAGTTTGAATACTATATTCACTTTCTTTTTTAAAATTGAATACACGAATATTTGAAATTGCATTCTTTGAGTCATTTGAAAGTTCGGATCCAAAATATAATATTGCAGATAGAAATTCGCCAATGATGACCTTTTCTAAAATTTGATGACCATATGCGGACTTAATGTGCATAATGGAGGTGTCTATTTACACGTCTATCCAACATAATGCGCATATTTTATGTTGTATAATTTACAACTACAAATTACAATTTTGGATCCACCTATTGATTTCGTATTTATATATATTTTGGTCCAATTAAATTTGAGTCGGATTCCTTTATATAAATCCAATTACTTGTCTTATTCGAAATGATTCTTACTTGTTTATGCTCTTTTCTCTATGTCATGATAATGTAGTATCAAAAGCATATAGAAACTTAAATCAAAATCAAAATTAAAGAAAGTAACATATGTGTTTGAAGGGAATATTAGAAAAAGGATAAAGAGAAACGGCCGCCCGGTTCGACGGTTGGGTAACTCCGAAGGATAAGAGTAGGGGGTTGGTTAAAATTAACTAGAAGTCAGGGGTTTTCTCAGATTTCTTCAAAGAAGAGGCGGTTTTCGGAACAACCCTTTAAAATTGGTAGATGAAGGTTTCATCTTTATCCTTCCGTCGCTACAGTTACGGCGGCCAGAAGTGACTGAACGAGCATAGCTAGCTCCTAGCTGGGCTGGAGATGACTGATGAGGACCATGAAATTCGAACGTGGTTTCACTCTCTTGTCTTTTCGTGTCCGGGACTTGTGCTGTCTTCATGTTTGTTTTTGAACGAACTCGTGGGGCAGCGCGTGCTAGGGGCTAGCTGTAAATGAATCCTCGTTAGTAGCAGGTTCTGGGTCGTAAACCCTGCCTTTTCAGACTGCTCGATCCTGGTTTGAAGGTTGTACTTCTGTTTTATGATGATGCCTACCAAACGACTAGTAGAGAGCAGGTGGAAAGATTTATTGCGCATTTCCAAAGGCGAAGTGGGGTCAAAATTGGCGGCATTGGGTGGAGCTGAACTGGGCCGTCCCTGTTCAAATTAGCCAGTCGACTGAGGATGGTTTTGTTCTCAATGAGGACATGGAAGTTAGTGAAGCTGGGCTCTGAAAACATCAACGTTGATGGCGATCCACACCGAAAAAGAAACAAAGTTGTGTTTGATCGCCCGGTGCTGCTGCTCTAGGTGATCCACACTTTCCTGCTATATGTTTACAAGCAAAGTCTCTTATTCTACTGTGCTTGTTGATGTTGTATTTGTCCATAGTAATGTTTTTTATAAATTAAATTGTAATACATGCAACAACATATAATTGTAACTAATTTCAACATATTTAATCAGTTCAACTTATGAAATAAAAAAACATTAATGTTTTATTATGAACTTCTAATATTATGTGACATGTACGTTGTTATGTTTGACGCAAATTTGCAGAATGTTGCACTTATACATCGGAAGACGGTGGGATAACTTCACCGGCTCGACAAACATTAGGTACAATCACCCAACAACTCACGTCTTTGCAAGAACTAGTACAAATATATCATGTAATGCTGGTTACTTTAAGCTTAAGTCGCCAGTTAACTACCGATATTGAAGTGGACAGACACCATAATTGAAACTTTATGTCGTCATTTTCCTGAATAAGAGACAACCGACAGGACAAACTGATGCCGGTTACTGTGAAAGCTAAACCGTTGTTAGAATAGCTATGTGTTGTCGGTTTAAATAAATAACAACAAAATCTGCTCAACAACAAAATAAGATTTTTTTTGGATTATAGACGTCGGTTTTGCTTGCAACCGACAACGGAAATCTGTGACGTTTGTAATGGTGAAGCAAACCGACGTGTAACGTAAGTCAGTTAAAATGTAACTGATGAGGATGTATTTGTCGTCAATTTTCAAAGAACAACCTACGATGAAGATTAGTATGTCTCGTCAATCCATGAAAGAAATCAATGTTGTACTTCTTCAGTAGTTAAAATTTAACTGATAAGGATAGTTGTATCATCGATTTTCACAGATTTACATTGATGGTCTTTTCTAGACAATTAACGTCAGAATTTTATTTTTTATGACAAATTTAGACATGTTGTTCGACTGTTCAGTAAGATGGAGCCTGCAGTTTAATTGAACTACATATTCTGTAAGTGTTTAGCTTAACAAGCCAAAAGTGCCTACAAAACCTGTATTAAAAAACACATACAGGAGTCCTCATCTACACTTCATTCTATTTCTATACACACATGCACACATACACAATTCCTTCACATGCACATATGCACACATCCACAATTCATTCACACACATACAATTTCATTATCGTCCACATATACAAATGTAATTCTCATTGTATTCACATATATGTATATATACACATATCATTCACATACACACAAATAATTCACTTGTATCAAACTTTAAGTTGCAGAAAGTCACATGCATCACACAAAATGGAAGTCATGACATAAAAGAAAAAAAATCATTTTTTAACCCAACAAGATACAAAGGTGACTTCCTTAATGAAGGACTTTGCTCACTCTTCTCATATCTCATCCAACTCTTTTTGTGTATAAGGCTTTATTGTGTTAAAAACATGCAAAGAGAATGACATAATTCAAGTTTTATTAGATTTTAATGTTATCAAATGAAACTATTTATTTATAATTTAAGACTATATATATTATCTTTTGTATACAATGGATGTCTTGGGGCACCTACTTGATAATCAGGTTCATGTACTACATCACGTAGTATCTGCATGCCAATTATTATATAGGGCACCATAACTTACAATTATACAAAATGGTAATAAAAACGTATGGTTGGAATATATATGCATTGAATTCAAAAAATTATCTTAACATTCTTTCGAGATATTGATTCTTTTTTATCCATATCTTCTCTAGTTTTATACTCCCATAAGTTTAAATTATACATTTAATTGCATTATTAAATAAATTATTTAATGATGTAGACATTAATATATGTTGATGGATAGAAAATTTACTTATACTAATACTTTTAGTGTGTGTCCTCCGCTCAATATTTTGTGACACGAAGGATCAAGATAATACATGGATATCGTCTCAGTGATAATTATCAACAACTCCAAATGCTGATTATTGAGTGAAAATAAGTCAAACAAAAGAACACTCAAATTTCACATTAAACACAACTTATAAGGAGCTATAATCATGTTATTTTATGTAGTAAAAAAATACTTAAACATGATAGAGCGTAATCAACTTCAAAACTTTAGTTTCTATGTACATAACTAATCAATGATATAATTAGAAATGCCATCTAGGTTAATGTGAACCACACACTCACTATATGTATGTAAGGAGTGGGTTCCCAGAGGGGAACCACTCCCTACTAAAAATTGAACAATAGAACCTCTAGTCTTAACACACCTAAAAGATATGTTGAAGTGGGTGTAAAATTTTCAAATCTTATTTATGGTATACAAAACAACCAAAGTGTAGCAGCAGAATAAACACATTGACTATATTCAATTTCTCATAAGGTTACAAAAGAACATCTTAAACTTACATATAAAGGTACATCATAAGGATCCATGTAGATGGAAATCTAAACCACAACAAGATTGTCTCCAAGCTTTAACTCCTTAATCTACGTCCATAACTTTATGCCATGTCCTCCATATCCTTCACCTAGGATTGGAAGCGTACCCCAGTAAGAAGAGAAAAATAGAATACATCAACAAAGGCTGGTATGTGCATACTAAAAAGTAAAATTGAGCAATATAAAGAAATAAGGACATCAAGTAAATAGAAGCTTCCCATAGAAAGAAAAGTACCACCCAAGTGGGTATCAAGAGAAAAGAATCACAATAAAGAAGATACTTGTCATAAAACAACATAAAAAGATTATGCCATATATACGTCCACTACCATGGTGGGAAATGAAACACACATCAAGAAAGTAGGGCACACACCTCACAATCATCATCAACAACCCGCATGCATGTGAGATAAGCATAGCCCTAGAACAATTTAAAGACAAAGTCGGCCAAGTCTCACAAACTTGAAACCTAATAGAGAATGACGTACTACCAAACTCCCAATATATAAAAGTGGGCCAAACCTCACAATTTTGAAACCTAGGTATGGGGCCACCTCCATCCCAAAAGAGCATACTGCTCGAGTAGGAATTTACACATCTGCCCATAAACAAAACCAATGCAATTACACTACTCTAGTGCTACTGAATCATATAACATGTAAAATATAGAGACAAGTAAAAAGTATAGTCAAGATTATACAATGCTACCATCACACAATGGACAACACATACATCCACATGCAAGTGGGCAAAAGATATCACCAAATAAACATCCACCTCAAAGTGGGCACATATCATCGAATAAAGTCCATCATGCACAAAGCATAAGTAAGAAAGTCCAAGAGAATATCCATGATCGCATGATCAATAACAAATAAGGTAGTTCACATGAACCATGATTTTCAAAAGAAAAGACATTGTGTATAGGCTAATCTCCATAAAACCAAAAGAATGGTAAAACATATGCTAATTGCTCAAAAGAATAATCAGGGATGCAAACATACAACAAGAGAAAGAAATTGCTAAATATGAATAATCAGGTCTGCAAACATACCTCTCTATAAAGTCTAACAGTCCAAGATCACTCCTAGATCTAAATCTAGGTCTCCAAATCACCTATTATCATATATGTGAAATTAGGGTTAGATTTACATTGATTTTACAAACCCTAAAAATCACCTTTTTAATATTGGTGAATTAGGTTATCAAAACTATTCCATATTTTATTTTATATTATTTGAAGCCCAAAACATATTTTATTATATTTTTCTGACTTATAGATAATTAATTATTAATTTTACAAGTTATTACTTATTTAGAATAATTCATTCAAATTACTTATCATTAATCATTGGATTTAGGTGACAAAACCAACTCCACAAGATAGTTCTTATTTTCTAAATCCAACGATTATTTTTCCATATTTTTCTGATCAGTGAGTGAATTATTATAATTTTGCAAGATTCGACAAATCATAAAATTCCATGTGACAAAACATTTGAGAAAGGGGAAGAAAGAGAGGGAGTGGGCAGCGTGGACCGAGTTGGACCTGTGACGACCGTCTCGCGAAAACATGATTAACTAATGAGGAAGCGTTCATCAAGTAGCGGATTAGCGAAAATCACTAAAAATTAAAACTTTTTGCAAAGAGATCCACACATAGGAAATCCTTTACAACAAGAACCATTGTATAACATTTACATTCTGGTTCAAACATATATAACATGTACCATCTCTTTTCAGAGACTACAACATCAGCTGCCTTATGAACATTATATACAGACATCATATGAATCTCGAGGCATCAAGCCAAAACCTCAGTTTGATATATCAAAAACACTGACTGAAAACTCCGAGGACCTGAGAGTACAGAGACGACACATAGGACTACTATATATATGACTTGACAGTCAGTGCCTCCACCTGAGATCTCACTACTGTCCAAGTTGTTGCTTTCCTTTTCCTGCAAAAGAGTATCTGCCTCTTTGTCCGCGTCCACCTAAAAATGTTGGATCCCATGGGGGTGAGACAATTGTAAATTGCCCCAGCGAGAGATATAACTCTCCGCCAGAAACATTATTATTGCATCTTAAGAAGATAAATATAGGCAGATGATAAGCAGTTTAAAGCATTCTCTTAATAAGGAATAGGAAGAACATGTATATCATTTATCCTCCATATTATACCATCATGTCAAACTTCTCTTGTGACACTCATTATTTTGATATGTCACCCATGAGACATTCTTGTTTCAACTTATTGACCTTAGTCAGTCTGCTAAACAGATAAGGAATTACATCTACCATGTACTCATATATCATTAATACAGGCATTGGGTTATTACCAATCCTGTGTCATCATTACAGGCATTGAGCCTCTGCCAGGTATTGGACTCTTCCAAACCTGATTACACTTCCAGGCATTGGTCTTTAACCAACCCTGATTACAGGCATTACACCTCTGCCAGGTATTGGATTTCTCCAAACCTGATTACACAGCCAGGCATTGGACTCTAACCAACCCTGATTTCACAGCCAGGCATTGGACTTTAACCAACCCTGATTACACAGCCAGGCATTGGTCCGTAACCAATCCTGATTACACAGCCATGCATTGGACTTTAACCAATCCTGATTACACATCCAGGCATTGGACTCTAACCAATCCTGATTACACAGCCAGGCATTGGACTTTAACCAACCCTGATTACAGGCATTAAGCCTCTGCCAGGTATTGGACTTTAACCAAACCTGATTACACAGCCAGGCATTGGACTCTAACCAATCCTGATTACACAGCCAGGCATTGGACTTTAACCAACCCTGATTACAGGCATTAAGCCTCTGCTAGGTATTGGACTTTAACCAAACCTGATTACACAGTTCATGGAATTTAATTCCTTTAACTCATCATTGATCATCACATACTACTTTCTTAAGTTACCAGCTTATCTTGGATTAAGGTATTTCCCATCTTAATCCTTTCATCCACTAACCTATCACTCTTACCATAAAGTGCATAGGTTACACATAAGAATGGTCCAACTATCTTTAATGATATGGACTCATCTCAGATTAAGGCATTGCTTACAATAAGCTTGCCTATAATCAACCACATTAAATGTTTCACCTTTATAAGGCCATTCCTTATATCTCATCATTAGGGTTTCCTTATACCCTTATTTAAAATTAGGATTATAATTCATTGTCATATTGCCCAAGATTAGGGCTTTATGTATTATGACTCCACATTAGAGTCTCACATACCTTCACCCTTCTTAGGGCCTCTCATCACAACATAGCATTAAAGTTTCATGTGATGTTAACTCTTAATTAGGGTTTCTCATGGAATCACCCTAAACTAGGGTTTCTCATGGAATCACCCTCAACTAGGGTTTCCACCTTAGTCACCCACAATTTGGGTTTACTATGCATCTCCATTAGGATTTCATTCAATTGTCCATAATTAGAGATTCACTATTAATCCCAATTAGGGTTTTACATCTCATTTCCCTAAATTGGAGTTTCACACATCACTACCCTGACTTAGGATTACATCCTCACCCTGGATTAGGGATTACATTTAGAATTTCCCTCAATTAGGGTTAAAACCCAAAAGCCCTGTCAATTAGGGTTTATATTCATGATTAGGGTTTCATGATCTCTCTTCTTAAGGATCATACCCTTAATCACCACATGAATCATATTCATGTATGAATTCATGTTAACATCATCTCAAATTGATTAGGTCATATCAACCCTTCAATCAAGAGAATACCACTATGATTAACGTAGTGTATCAAGTCATTGGTCCAATAAGCAATTAGGGATTCATTCCTTAATTGGTACTAGTCCCTTAGGTACTGTTAGGGTTTCAACCTTTGTACCTTCTTTGTTTATCATTACTAATCATCATTGGGTCAATGGATCATTCATCATCTTAATTCTCAAGAGATTCAATCACATTGGACCTCCATTACATAAAGCATCCAATTGAATTAGGGTTTCCAATGTTGATTCCTTCAATCATTGGATTCATGGAACCAGTCATCAATTGGACCTACCCTCATACTTCAATTGAGTTTAATAGGTCAACCTTCAACTGATTTGACCCTCAATTAACCCTCAATTGGTCCTCAATTAGGGTTTGATTCAATTGAATTAGGGTTTGGAATCAATGATCCATCAACACTAATCAATGCAAGATTAGTTACATTGAAACCATTGAACCATCATCCAAATTGGGTATGACCTGACCCCAAACGGTCTTGAGGTCGTTTGGATGACCTACAAACGGTCTTGAGACCGTTTTCCATCATATCACTCAAATCCAAGCCATCCAATTAAGGTTTGGATCATTGGATTGATCACCAAATCAGCATTGCATTGTATAACAGCTTGGTACCTTTAGACCTTCAAACACCTAACCATACTCAACCCTAGACCTCCAAACGGTCCTGGGTGACCACCAAACGGTCTTGAGACCGTTTGGATGAGTCCCAAACGGTCTTGAGACCGTTTGCCCATCCAACCTTTGGACTCTAGTGAAAATTCATCAAGGTTTGGTCTATTGAGTTGATCAGCACATCAATACTCAATTGCAATATGATTTGGTACCTTTGGACCTTCAATTGGTCAACTATACTTGACCCCAGACCTCCAAACGGTCTTGAGGTGACCCCAAACGGTCTTGAGACCGTTTGGATGATCCCCCAAACGGTCTTGAGACCGTTTGGGCTAATCAACCCAAAATCTCTAATTAACTCATTGGAATTTCAGCACTGATTTCAATTAGGGTTTGCCCAATTGATTAGCCTTCAACTCATGACTCGTTTGGAATTAATCCATAAAATTTGGTGAGTCATTAACCAACATCATTAGAAACAGTAATCTCATACGGTCAACGCTTAGTCAACCATCTTATACGGTCTTGAGACCGTTTGCCCAAAAAGTTCAATTAAATCAGATTGAAAATCAGCACTTAATCCAATTAGGTTTCCCTAATTGATTAGGCTTCAACTCACGATTCCTTTGGAGTTAATCCCTAAAATTTGGAGGGTTATTAATAAACATAATTATGAACAGGAATCCCATACGGTCAACGCTTGGTCAACCATCTTATACGGTCTTGAAACCGTTTGCTCAACCAGGTCAAGTTAATCAGGTTGAAAATCAGCACATAATTCAATCTGATTGCCTAATTGATTGGCCTTCAACTCTCGATTCCTTTGGAGTTAATCCCTCAAATTTGGAGGGTTATCATCCTACATAATTAGGAACAAAATTCCCAAACGGTCAACGCTTGGTCAACCATCTCAAACGATCTTGAAACCGTTTTCTCCCAAACGGTTTCAAACCGTTTGCCCTTAAACGGTTTGCTGAAACCGCATAGCCAATCAAATTAAAACGATTTGGAGTAGCTATCAAAACGGTTTTGCTTGGTAATTTTCTTTGGATAAGAATCTAGGATGATGTCATAATGCCCTTCCTTCGAACAACCAAGAACAGCAACCGTTCTTGATGGAAATTGCAGCAAAGAAACAAGAGTGTATCAAATTGAAGAAATCAATCAACAAAGCATAGAGAATTGATGCAATAGCAATATTTAAGGGTTTGAGTTATAAAACCCGCCTCCAATTGAGCTCCAAATCTCCAAGATTACGCCATTAATGGTGGATGAAGCTCTAGCAACTCCCCCTAGGCTCGTCCTCAAGCTTTTGATTGCAAAAGTTGGCTAGGGTTGAAGAGGAGATCGAAATAAGAAGGAATCCATAATTTATTTTTGATTTCCACCATGAAATCAAGGAGAACGAAGGTCAAGGGCTTACCCACAGGTTTGGGACGTGCTCCCTGCTCCTCCCTATCTCCTTGGTCGGTTTTGCAAGAAAGGGGAAGAAGAAAATCTGAAAAAGGCCTTGGTTTGGGCTTGGAAATGGCACTTTTATAAAGAAATTGATGAGAGAGAATATGCCTTATAAAAATCCCATTAATCCAAAAATTATGGCCGCCTCTTCCCCCTCAACTCCATGGATACGAGGCATATACCTTTGCCTTTAATTCTCCTTCATTATACTCAATTTAAAGAAAAGCAAATTAAGCACCTTAATGCTTATAATATAATATCTCACATGTGAGTGGATATTACTTTTCTTTATAAAAAGGTGAGTGGAATTTCACCTACTTAAGATATTTTCGTTCCTTATCTTGTTAAAGGAACGTCCATCCTTATTCAAAATCAACCCGAAACATTTTGGTTGAAAGCCCTTCAATTATTTTTATTCATTTTTGCCCTAAATTGAATTAGGGTTTCAATTAGGATTAAATCTTGATTGTTTTAATATCAAGATTCTCTCTCCTCCATCTTAATTCCAATGAGAAGTAACTCTCATTTTCTTTTCTCTACATGATGCCAAGAAACATTAGGGACTTTATTGAAGTGGTAATTTTCATATTGAACCCTAGATTTTGGGTAAATTGCACTTTTCACCAAAACTAGGTTTTAATGCACAACATTTCTTTACAAGCTTAATCTTGGTGCCCAAGCTTGTGGAAACCATACCACTACATCACATTCATTATTATGATGTCTTAACATCATAGGAACATCTTATCATGCAACATTTGCAAGTTAACCCCTCGACTTAGGTAATTTTCACTTTAGTCCAAAATAAGCAAACATTGCTTCAACATTATTCAAAAAGGACTGAAATCGAAACATAGGTTCCTTTTGAGCCTTAATTACTTTTCACAAGATGAGATTAAGCATATAATCATCTTTCTTAATCAAAACACCTAGTGTTAAAGCATAACCCAGGTCAGGGATGTTACAGGACCAATCTGGGCTTGCCAACTCGACCGACCCCACATCCATCTGGCGAGTTGTATCAGCGCAGAAGAGAAAAAGAAAAGGCGTGAAATGACCTTTTTACCCCTGGTGCGAAAAACCAAAATCAAAGGAAGATGGAGGGCAAACCGGGGAATGAACCAGGGACTTTGTTCTGCCTCACAAGAAAACACAACAATCCTAGTTCTGATTCTGTGAAGCCAAGTTGCAAATCAACACCGACCAGAGAGAACCAAGATCTCTATGTTGCTCCCCATCACCTGACGAACCTGTCAAGCCAAAGATCGGGTTTTCGCGGTGGCCAGGAGTCTAGGAGAGATCCTCCATCGGGAGAAGGAGACTGTCGATTGATAGAGCATTAGGAAGGCCACAAGAAGCAAAACAAAAATCAAATTCATGCTCTCAAAGGTCAACCAGACACGGACGGCACCTCGCGAAGGTCGTGTGATCACAGGTCAGCCATGGCGAGAAGCGCCAACGATGTTCAGACTGCGAGCTACATGTTATAGAGATAGGGAAACACTCACGGCAAATAGAGAACAAGGAACTGAAGGTGATGACTCCAAGATGCTTACCACAACTCTAATTGGTCTACAGTGGTGAGAGGAAGCAGTGGTGGCCGTGATTTGCTAAAAATCAACTTGGAATAAGCCTGGCAGGAAGGAGACGATCGCAAAGCAATTGAGGGTAGAGGAGTAACATTCATAGGTTGAGGAGCATTTTTGAGCCCACACGCAAAGGCGGGGTACAATGTGGTGGTCTCTACAGAAACTGTGGAGAAGAAGGGATTTTAGGGTTTTCTATATATAGGGAGTTAGGGTCCGCGTGAAAGCACGTAGTGTGCACAATCGAAAAAGGAAACCAACTGAAAAAGAATCGTGAAAAATGGATGAGAAACGAGGATGCTAGACGAAAAGGAAAACATGTTGTTACTGTACATGGCGGGTCACTCTCCTACTTGAGGTAGGAGATGATGCCATGATTGTAAGATTGAAAAATCGATGCCCTATATCATGCACATAATCAGATTAGGAAACCAAGGCGTGACAAAATCAATATAATTTAATAAAGTGATATTGCATTAGATTTCTTTTTCTATTTCTTCATTTAATGGTTCAAACCTTATCCAAATTGCATAGAGGTCAATTAAGGCATGTAGATTCTGACTATGTAATTAGATTTGCCTTTTGAGGACTTTTAATGTGTTAAATAAATCAAATCCTATTTTCTCTTTCCTCATGCATTAATGACTTTAAGATTCTCCAAATTTTATAAAACTTCACACACAAGTCATATTTAATGTGTTGGATACAAATTTGTCATCAATTTTATATGTTGGAGTTGTTTTAGTATTTATTTAATATTTTGAAGGTTCTACACACTTTCACTCTCTTGATTTCACCTTTTAAGCAAACTTTCTCCAAATTAGATGAAAATTCACCCAAAGTCTATATTTATTATGTAAATTACAAATCCAAGATATTTTTCTCTTTTGGAGTCATTTATTTGATATTTTGGGGAAACTTAGATCTTTCCTTACCTAAATGAATTAAATTAATTATTATTATGTGAATAATGTGAAACTTGACTCCCAAGGCAATTAGGACCCAAAGAAGACAATTTTTTAACTTAGATTCCACTTTTGGGGTTTCCTTTAACGAGTTATGACACAATTAATATTTGAGCCTATTATCCTCTCATTTATCATCATTATTATTTTTTTCCATCTAATTATGTTCAAAACTTCACCTTAAAGGTTTTTGTGTGGTTATTAAGCTCGAATTATCATGTATTCCCCATGTGTCACTTTTTATGTTCCATTATTGATCTAAATTTAATGTGAGAACATTGGGTTATAGTAGGGTGATTTGTTCACATATTATCTCATTAGGGTTATACTAAACCTTGTTTGGCTAAGTCCAAGAGATCAAACTTCTAGGGTAGGATCCAAGATCTGGTATATTACAATGTATGTAGCTACAAAATAGATGTACGTGTTGGTGATATTTTTGATTATTTATTTTCTCTTGTATTATCTAATTCGACTTACTCTCCTCAAGACCATTAGCATTAGCCTACTTTATGTTATGATGTGTCTTCGATACAACATACTTTGAGACAAGTCTATATATATGAGTCTATGTAACCCTAATTCTCATGATAGTAATTTCTCTTCACATGGTATTAAGAGAAGCCTTCTAATTTCTAAAAAGGAGCCTCCTTTTCTCTCCCAGATCCATTCTTCCTTTCTTCTTCTCTTCCCCTCTCTCCCCCACCCACCATGCCCGTTCGGCTGCTCACCCCCGCACCACCACCGGTCAGTCGCAACAGCGCGTGCGCTAGCTGCTGATTTCGGTCCTACTACTAGGCTGCAACTAGAAATCGTGTGCTAGCATGCCACCGCTACTATTGCCAATGAGGTGGTTTCCTGGATGACAACCTCCATCCTGTTGTTTCGTCTAGGGGGAACATATCCTGATTTTTCCTAATCTTCAGTAAGGGAGTGGTAAGTCATAATCCCTTTTGGAGTTGCATCTATGGCCCCTTGATTAGGTACTTTTTGGCATAGAAACCTTCGTAGGAATCTGATTGCTACTCCCCCTACTCTATAACCCACCAGATATGACTGGTGGCATGTTGATCTTGACACAATAATGATCTATTTCTAAAAATAAGGTTGTAACAACATTGGTCTTCTCTTTTCTGTTAATTTTCTCCCCATGTATTTTCCCTACGTACTTGGGTGAGTGACAATCATTATTAAGGATATATTATCATCTTCCTATCACAGTGCTTCATTCATGTGATAGTGCTTACATTCATACTTCATTTTGCCTTTGTCCTCTCATTGTGCATATTATCAGTGATTTCTCATATTCAATGTGTCCAACCAGTGTTTTAGTGTGATATTATTATCCACTATTGTTCTACTGGTGTTCTTCTTTGATATCTTTCTCCAACAATATCCTACCCATGTGATTTTTGCATCCTATCTTGAGGCATGACTAACGGGAAAAAACCACCTTAGACCATTTTCTATAATGACAGTACTCCTATCTCCATAATCAAGTTGAATGGAGATAATTGACTACTCTGGATGTGTTCTATCCCAACTATTCATGATTCCAGAGAAAAGGTGAAATTTATTGAAAAACCTACTAGGTATACCCCTGAATGGAAATAGAAAAATATCCAAGTCAAAACTATCTATAGTACAACATGGAAGGCTCTATTGCCTCCAAGTACATATTATACAAAACTACAAAGCAACTGTGGGACATAGTCCATTACCACTACATGCAAGAAAATAATAGATTGAGACTTTATAAAACATGGAATAACTTTTTTGGTGTAAATCAGGGTGATCAGACCCTTGATGAATACTTTGGTTCTATTGTTAGCTTGTCTTGACAACTTCACTATTTTCAGCCCGTCTGAGGATCAAACCAAAGAGAAGGCCAATATTGTCATGGATAAGTTTCTCAATAGCCTTCATCCATCCTATGCTCCATTCCACGACATTATCTTTGTCAGTGACTCATTTCCCACTTTGAAAGATTTCTTCTCTCATCTCCAATAGTCTGATGTCCACTACTTGACCTCTACTCCACTAAGTTCACAAGTTGTGATCATTTTCACTACCTGTGGATGAGGACATGGTTGTGGGGGGGCATCCCTCTAGGACACAATGTACTTTTTAAACAAGTTAAGTCATCTAGAGGAAAAGTATAATCAAAAGCATGGTCATCCCGATGGGCGCGGTCATAACATTGGGACTTCCCATGTTGCCCAAGAATCAAACAATTAGTATGTTACCATCTCTATAGTTTAGTATGAGAAACTTTTAAAAGCCTCTCAATGGGTTTCTCCACTATCTACATGATTTGAGAATTCTATTACCATGCAATCCGTTGTGAAACCTTTGGTGTACCTAGCCTCCAACCAAAGTAATGCCAGGACCTCTATATTGACATCCAGCAGTCCTTAAATTGTTGAGTCTAGGACCAATCAACATATGATTGGTATGAGACACCTTCTTTTCTCCACTAGACCTCATATTACTACCTCATCTGCCACTCTATAAGATGGGTCCTTTAAAGTTATTCAACAATGTGGCAATGTTATTGTCTCACCTAGTCTCAAACTTTAATCAATTCATTATCTTTCTCATTTTCCCTTTAATTCAATGTTTGTTGATAACTTGGTTGATCCCTTTACTCGCAATGTCACCTTTAGTAGTCATGGTTTTGTGATGCAGGATTCTCAAACTTTTTTGGATGATTGGTTTGGGTTCTAGAGCCAGTGAACTTTATTACTTTGGTGAAGTTATTCCATCTTCAGTTCTTCTTTTGAGCAAATCTCTTCAGCTACAAAAATGTTACAGTCATCCATCCATTGAGAAATTGAGGCATCTGGAGCCCTCTTTATCTAATTAGAAAAGTATCCACGAAACCAATGTAAGTTTGGAAAGCATCATATGAGTTTGTTTTCTAGAAAACTAGTCTCTATTCTAAAGCTACCTTTTATGTTATTCATAGTGACATTTATGGTCCATTTTAAACCACCAGTTCTAATGGATTATGTTATTTTGTTACCTTTTTAGATGATCTCTATCACATGTTGTGGTTATATCTATTGAAATCTCATGATGAAATTATTGGTGTATTTTAGAATTTTTGTAAAATGATATCAACATAATTTGACAAATCTATTAAAAAGTTTTGAATAGACAATGCTTTGGAATATATTACAACTGAGGTGTCTTCTTTTTTCTCTAGAATGGGAACCATCCATTACCATTCATGCGCTCACACTCGACAACAAAATGGGGTGGCAAAACAAAAGAATAATAATTTACTTGATATCTCTCGTGCTATTATGTTTCAGGGTAAATTACCTAACATTTATTGGTTTAAAACTATCCTCACGGCCTGCTACCTTATCAATCAACAACCTTCTTATGTTCTTCAAAACATGACCCCTTTTTTGGTTGTTTTCCCCACGCAAACAACTTTCTATCTTTTCATGTGTGTTTTCGAGTGTACTGCTTGTGCATAATTTTGATCCAAGAGTGGATAAATTTAATCCCTTATCTCAAAACAATTTCCTTATATATTATAACTTTTAGAAAGGTTATCACTATTATAGTCTAGGCAATCATCACATTTATGTCTCTACTGATGTTACATTTCATTAATTTGAGATGTACTTTGTTTCTACGTCAATATCCTCTCCTCCTCAACCTCAACCTCATTCTAAATTCGTTGAGCTTGATCTTTTTGACCCAATGGATTGTGAACCTATCCCACACCCTCCTATCATCCTCCTACTACTACACATGAACCAACACCAATGTTTGCATTTGAGGATCTATCCCATCTCGTGGCTCTCCAGAAAGGTATCCACTCTTGCACTCTTGGTATCCTATCTCTCATACAAGTTGCATGTCCAAGCTTTCCTATACAGCTAAATCCTTTTCCCAGCAGCTCGACTCTATTTAGATTCTTAAAAACTATTGCGGGGCCTTATAACACCCTCATGGAAAATGTCGATGCTTAAGGAAATGAAAGTATTGTGTGAGAATAGGACTTGGGATCTTGTCCCTCCTCCACTAGAAAAGAAATATCTTTTATTGTCAGTGGGTCTTCTCTATAAAATTTAATTTAGATGGAACAATGGAACCACTTAAAGTCATCTTGTTGCCAAAGGATTCACCTAGGTGTGAATTTCTTTAAAACCTTCTCACTAGTCACTTATAGTGCTTCTGTCATGATTTTTGTATCTCCCTTGCCACTCATATGGACTGACCTTTGGTCTGACTTGACATTAAAAATGCCTTCCTTAATGGTGATTTAGAGGAGTATGAAGGATTCCCTGGCGTTTCATACTAATGGGGAGTCTTCCCAAAGAGTTTTCTATCTCAAATGCTCTTTTTACAATATCAAGCAATCTCTAGATGCCTGGTTTACAAAACTCAATGGCGTTATACTAACTTGGGTTTCTCTACCTCATCTAGTGACCATAGTCTATTCTTTAAGTCCTCTAAAGATGGAACCATCATCCTATCTGTCTATGTTGATGATATCATTTTCGTTGGTAGCAATGCTCATGGTATTTCTACATTGAAACATGCACTCCAACAACATTTACATGCCAAGGATCTTGGAAAACTTTACTACTTCATGGGCATAGAGGTGCTATGTTCTCGTCAAGGCACTCATTTATATACATGTTCATGCTTAATATGATACAGTGAGAAGGTGAATGATAGGAAGTGGTGGTGAAATTCATTCCACCATAGTGTTCCCATCATTTGATAATCCCCTTTTAATTCAACCCTTTTTATTGTCTGCAACTTTAATATAATAAATAACCATCAATTTTGTGTTAAATACTAGTTCTTGCATGGTTAACTTGGTCACATTACTTCTTAAAAATGTTTTCCTTTGGGTTCGAGCTTGAACTATACTATAATAAAATCCATCCGCCTACAAGTGGTGATTATTGTACTTATTTCGGTAAACTTAGGGAATTCACCCCTAGTCAAAATGTCGATGCAGTAATAAGCATGCCATGTATTCACATGTAGAGTTGTTGCGGAACATTGATTACATATCAATGATAACACTAAGTGGGTGTTATACGCTGATGCTTCTTACCACATTACTGCCAACAATCACTTCGTTTGCTCCTACAAGTCTGGTAACTTTGGAATGACGAGATGGCTAGTAAAACCTACAAAAGGATACATGGGATTGGTGATGTGTGCATAGAGAGAGAGTTGGGTAGTACCATCTTTCTGAATAATGTTAGACATATTTATACCATTGACTATAACATCATCTTAGATTATGGATTGAACATTAGGCTTTGTCTATCATTTTGTTGACTTGACTATTACAATCACCAAAGGATAGTTGGTTGTGTCTAGAGACAAAGTTTTTTGCATTTTATACAAGATGATTATAAAGATTCCTACTGACATTGTCAATGCCATGAACATCTCCTTTCTTCAAATTTTTGGCACAGACAGCTTGTTCACATGAGTGAGAAAGGACTACAAGTGCTTACAAAGAAAAAATTCATTCCCTATGAGAAGATGTAATTCTTAATTCTTGTGAAAGTTGTTTGCTTGAGAAGCAACTAAGGATCTAGTTTAGTGATCAGTGTGAGAAGAAGTCTAATGTCTTAGACAACAAAAAAATCCTGATGTTTGTGGTCCTATGGAAGCCAACTCCTTGGATGGAAAGTGTGGGTCTACTATTTGTAGAGGAAGGATCAGGTGTTTGATACCTTCAAGAAATTCCATACCATGGTTGAAATAGAGACAAGTAAAGTTGAAACGGAGACAAGTAAAGGGTTAAAGTGTCTTCATTTTGACAATGAAGGTGATTACACTTCTAGAGTTTCCAGGCATTATTGGGAAGGATCTGGTATTAGACATGAGAATATAGTTCCAGGTAGCCTAAAACGCAATGGTTTAGCTAAATGGATGACTAAAGCCATTATGGAGAGAGTCAGATGCATGATGACTAATGCCAAATTACCTAGGCAGTTTTGTGAAGAGGTTGTGAATATTTCTTACTACTCGATTACCAAGTCAACATCCATTCCTTTTGACTTTATATTCCAGAGTGTGTGTGAATAGGAAATCCAACTTGTAATCATCACCTTATAGTGTTTGGGTGCAAGGAATTTGTACATCTTCCTAAGAAGAAAAGGAAGAAGCTTGATGGAATATCTACTCCTTGAGTTTTTCTTGGTTATGGTGATGAGAAGTTTGGCTACAAGCTTTGAGACCCATAAAAAAGAAGATCATCAGGTATATAGATGTGATCTTCTTTGAGGACCATATGCATTTTAATAATGAGTTTATAGAATATGAGAAACTTATAAAATATAGCGCAATTGGTACATCTGTTCTCTATCCAATATAGTAAAATGTTGATGTGGAGAAGACTGAGGATGACAAGATCCCTCATGATATGGTAGAGGATGATTCTGGTGCAAATAACATCTATGACTAGGAGGCTCCCGAGCAAGTGGAGCAACCCCAATAAGAAGATCCAACAGAGGAGGTTTACCAAAGAGAAAAAGGCATCTACTACATATTATGATTCAAAATGTTCATTAATCAGAGGAGATGGGGAGTTTAAAATCTACAAGGAAGATAATTCTCATTAGCAAAATGATACATGGATGTATGCAATGCAAGATTAGATGAAATCATTGAAGAAAAATGATGCCTATTAGGTATGCATGATTCCCGAAGGAAGAAAAGACTTAAGAACAAGTGGGTCTTCAAGCTAAAGAAATATGGAAATTGCAACACTATGAGATACAAAGGCTTTGGGGAAAAATTGGGGATTGACTTTGATGAGATATTTTCTTCAGTGGTGAAAATGATTCCATCTTGTTATTGTGGACTTGGAATCTAGCTTGGACCTTGCTATTAAGAAACTTGATTTGAATACAACCTTCCTCCATGATGAGCTAGAAAAAGATATCTATATGCAGCAACCTGAAGTGTTATGACCACATCTGAGCTTAATTATTAAATTAAGGTTTACCTAGGTGATTACATGCTTAATTAGATTGATAATCTCTTAAACTTGATTAATGATGGTAGCTCACTTGTGATGTTTCAAACATAAGGAGGAACTATAATCCTGATTTTACTTTGAAGGATAAGGTTTTGAGAAGTGTAAACCCTAATTGGTCAAAATTAGGGTTTTGATAGTATATAAATACAAATTTTGATATGTATAACAGTATGGTAAATGATTTTCATATTTTTATATAAATTGTATTTAATTGAAATTTGGATATGATATGCATAACTTAATCATGCATGTTAGTAAAAATATTTAGAATATTTAGATGTTTTTTGAATGTGGTTCTCGATCGAATTACACTTCGACCAACAATGTTATAAACTGTTGTTTAGCAGTGTAGTGTTTGATTTTAGTTATTAATTGATGACTTAGAATGATCTAAATTTTTTTACTAGAGCTCTTGAACTATTTGTTAGACAACATTCTAATTTTTCATATTTTTGGAGGAGGTTTTACCTATTCAGTAAATGATTTTCGGTAACATGTTTATGATTAGGAAATTTTGCTGAAATAGAAGAAAGTACAATTAGTATATAATTTGCAATTGACTCAAGCACCTTCATTACTCTATATGATTAAAATAACACAATAGGATCTCCCATCTTTCTTTATTCATTCCAATGAAACAAAACCCTAGAAAGATAGTGACAATTAGGGTTTGGATGGAGATAGCGGTGAAGATGGTGATCTAGGGTTTTCTCTTCTTAGACTTGATGAAACCAAGTTAGTTTGTCATCTCTAGATAGATTTTCTTGGTGATTCTTCTCTCATATGTAAATATTCCAACCCTCCTCTAAATGGATTCAAAATTATACTAAATCTCCATATTTTCTCACTCTTTCTCTATAATTTTCCATTCCTAGGATTTTTGAGTTGGAAGGAAGAGTGATGGATTGTTAGGAGATTGATAGGGATTATAGAATTTTAGATATTGGACTACGTTTTTAAGGTGTTTTCACACCTTAGGTAAGTGGGTACTTCCATTAGATAGTAAATTTCATGAATTTGGATTAAATCCATCATAATCTTCAGCTCTTCCTATATGCCAAAGTAAAACCCTAATATGCCTTTATGTTCTAGCTTTTGCAAGATGATATAGAAATAGATTATTTTCCTATTGTGATGAATTTCTGATGATAAAATCATATTATAAATGGATAAAAATCATCTAAGATAGTGATCCTAAAGTTATTGTAGAAGTTATAAGAATATAACAAAATCTAGGCTTTTTCGGTTATGTCTGAAATTTTTGTATATCTGAATGAAGAGATTTGTCTATTTGAATCTACTTATTCATAAATGATAGTTTTGTTTGAATGTTTAGTGCATATATGGCATATCACTATCTTGGAATTCATTTGGTATTAGCAGTGTTTGCTTGATATCTCAGTTAGAGGGTGAACCTTACATAGTGGAAAGTCAAAAGTTTGATTATAGACATCATGAAATCCAATATAAGTGATTCATTTTAATGTTATAGATCTATTTATTTAATGTTATTCATGATTCATTTAGGTGAATGGCGTGGAAGCCATAGTTCATCTCATTCAAGGATTTCATATATGTATTTGGTTGTATGTAAATTGTTGAAAGAAGTCTTTTATCAGTGGAAGATTATGATGCATTAAATCCTTATGTGAGTCATTTGATTTGTGAATGAGGCAAATGAAACCCTAAGGATAGGGTATTCAATGAATCAAGTATCTTCAGTTTAATTTTCTTTAATATGATAAGTGGTGTTGCTCAATTGCTCAGTTTACACTAAGACTACTATTAATTTATAAAAAAGAATTTTTTACAAGGTTAAAATAAGAAATGTTGATTTAATGATTGAACTATGAATTGAAAGAGTGAATTAGACATTTAGATACCTTGAACACTATAAAATCATTCACATGAGGCCTATGTTGTTGGGAGTATATATGCTTCCCGACTAGAGATATTTTGTCCATATCGAGGTAAGCCGGAGCATACCAGTTGGGTGCAGGTATTTAGTCCAACGAGGATAAAATCCTTAAGGTTGTGAGGTATCCAACATCAACCAAGGATGCCAATGACACTTGTGTTCTTGGTCAGTTAGATGACCCTTGTGGGACCACTAATGGATAGTTGTGTTGATCAATGAACATCTTTGGTAGGTCCGTTGATGCATAACAAGCTAGAGTGTTTTGACTCTCTACCTGATTACTCAAGTTTAGAGGAGGAGGAGTACATATATTTAGCCACTCCTATTAGCTACCGAGAGCCAAACGTGGGGAGGTACACTGCAGACAGGGTATTACTCAAGATTATAGACTTAGTAACTTGGGCACGCTTCTAAGTCTTGCATAGTGAGATTGTAGCTTGCTATGATGCTTTCGCATGTCGTGGTACACTTCATGCAGGTTCAGGGCATAGATGAATGAGAGATTAATCAAGTGTGTGCAATTATTGATTTATTCCTTGGGAGTTTTCTAGAGTAACTTGCTATTTGTATAATTCTGAATTAGTAATTTTCTTTGTAATTGTTTAAGAATGTTCAGTGATTAATTTACTCTTTGTAGTCATGTAGAGTAACCTTCGACACATATATTTGTGAATGAATAGTTCCCTTATATATTGCTACTATTCTACTTTATATTCACTTTCTCAATAAAATATATCTGACTATCTAAGTGGTTTAAGTTGTTTCTTTGAAGTACTCATCACTGAGCGAGTAGGGTCACCCCTCTACTCACAATTCTTTTCAAGAAACCATGTGGGTTTCAAAAGATATAATTGTTAGATTAATTAAAATTCTGTAAGTCCTTGTCACTCTAGGTCCTTGTATAAAATTGAGAGAGTTGTAAATGATGATGTGTAACTTTGTTTCCTTAACAATAGAGAATGTATTAGATTATCATGTCATATGTACATGGCAGTGTGAAAAGAAGAATGAATGCTTAGATATGTATATTTATTGTTGAAATCATATTAGATTAATCAAGTTTTAAATCCCCTTGTATAGTTAGTTTATGTGATTGAACATGAGAAAACAAAGAGTTTGTCCGAAGAAAAAAAGAAGTTAAGGGTGTTCTTCATATTATGTTTAATCCTCATCTTATGTCCTAATCTCATGATTGGTGGTTATTGTGGGATGTGGATGTATTCTTGGTATCAGATCTTAGGTTGAGTCATTAGGGACCATTAGGATAGGAAGTCAGAGTCATGCATGTGGGTAGTTAGGAGGTGATGTGTCAATAGCTCTGGGAAGTATGAGTGTTTGGATACCATGGCCTAATATTTGAATGCTTGGGTTTACCAGTACAAGCTACTCTATCTATTCTTATCTAGATGCCCTAGCTAGGTATGCAAAGAGGGTATGGGCTAGAAAACCCTAGAAATATTAGGGGTTAAAGATAAAAGAGTAATGAAGGAATACGAGCACACATATAGAATGAGATACAACTTTTACTTCATTTTTTATTGGAGATCGATAGAAATGCTTTTATATATTTAAATTTAGATATTCAATTTTTAGATATATATACAATTCTTTAAGATTGTTGTACACTATAAAGTTTCTTCAATTATTGTTTACATTCTTTGTATTAAGTAGACCATAAATGATCTTTAAATGAGTTTTCCTGAGTGGGTATTTTTTCCACATGTTTTAGATAAATAAGATTTTGTTAGTCCTGAGCTTCTCTTGGATTCAGGACTACAAGTTTGTCCTAGACTGGATGGCAGGATGCGTTACTAGGATCTAATGGATCCTATTTATTAATATTATAAGAGTAATTAAACTATGGAGATGTAAACACAGAATGTAATGAAACTGCACATACACTAAGAAATTGAAATATAAGGGAAAGACTAAATAAGTCAGAATCAAGTGGAACTAATATCTAAGATCCAACTTTGGGGCCTCTGATAAAAAATCCTAAATTATAGGATAAATGAAGAAGGAATATAGATTCAAGACACATATTAGTATATAGCATACAAGATTAAGAAGAAATAATGGATAAAGAGACTTGAATCATATAATTGATCAAGGCACTTTCTTCAATTTGAAATAAAGTAAAGTAAAGAAGAAAGGAGTTAAAGAACAATCTAAGACACACAAGAGATGAATCGATTGTGAAAAGCCTCATGTTAGTAAAGTATGTCAAATAAAAAGATAGAATAGAAAGAAAGCAAAAGAAATAACATGAGATTGGGAATAATGCTTAATGATTAGTATTACATGAAGTCTCTAAATATGAAATACGGGAAAGATAAGAAAAAAATACATAGGAGCCAATATAGAAAGAACCATTAATGAGGTATGGATCATCTAAATGATTGACATGCATTTATATACTCCAAAACAAAGGGAAAATAGGAGAAAAGAGTTAGGTATACAACAAGTAGAAAGAAGTGGAGAATTTTTAGAACAATGAAAGTAAAGAGAGATAGATGAACATGTAAATCATAAGATTAGGATTAGAAAACCTTATATAATAAAGAGACACAATGGAGATGATGAGTTTGATTAAGGAAAGAGGGTTACAATATATAATAATAAGCATCGAATGATTCACTATATTATGAACACCATGCATTCATCCTTAGTACCTTTTGATTCAAAGTCTCTATATAGTGACAACCTAGTTTCCATCTGTATTTAGTAGGTTCTTAGTGATGAAATGGACTAGTTTTCAAAAGAAGAACAAAAGTGCAGCTAAACAAATGAACATGTCGTATAAAGGTAAATTATAGTTAGAAACAAAAAAACCTTGATCAAAAGTAACTATGTTTGACCCCTACATGAGCCGTTTGATTTGAAACAAAGGACATGCAATGTATTAAACATTATATGATACTAATAGGTAGAATATTGATTTAGAATTTCACCTTCATATTAGTATAAGGATAATAGGACATATATACTGCATGGAATACATAATAATACTCGTGAATGAGAAATTTAATCATAAGAGATATGTAAAAGTTAATAATGACATACAAAAGAGTAGCATACAGTGAAATAATGATATAAAATGAAGAAGGGGTTGAAATAAGATGGTGTAATGTACATGATAAAATAGAGAGATTGTGAGATGTGAGAAAATCATAAATAGTCTAGTATCCTTGATGATGAGTAATTAAACCACGTAAGTGAATGCTTGAAGATAAAAACTATAGATCTCAAAGTTATGTTCTCTTTTGTATCCTCCTTAATGAGAGTAACATGCAGACGAAGTGATAAGGAAATGAATTTAAATGATACATAACCACCATGGCAGACACATCTATTAAATGTATGAATGACACATAATATGATGTTGAAACCCTAGTGTCATAAATATATAAAGTAACCTATTAGAAAGGTCAAGAAAGAGAAAATAAATTCAACTGATAAAGATAAAGAAGACTTTAGTAAATTTCAAGAAAGATAAGGTTGCATATCAAAATGAGGGAGTAAATCATGTCAAAATAAGATCATTTTGTTGATAAAGATCACATCTTATAACATTTGGAGTTGTATTAGTTCAAAGGATGCCACTAGTCATTTGACCTTGAATACTAAGATCTCTATAAATTAAAATCCTAAGATCACTAATATGAGAAGAAACTAGCAGTGATAGTAATCCATGTTTAAAGGTTGAAAATGAAAAAGATAGATAAAAAAATTGAAAGGACTAAGAACTAAGGATAAGAAATACATTTGAGATGTAAGAAGTATGATTTGAACAAAAGGAGCAGTGAAACATGAGAAAAGAGTTATCTGAAGTAATTCTTATAGTGATTGCAAGAATGATGAATAATCCATTCTTATTTCACATATTTTAATGATTAGAGATGTTTAATGTATATGATCCAAATGATAAAGATAAGTAAGAAGAAGTAAGTGGTAATAAATAAGAAAGAAATTGGAGAAAACAAATTTCTTTAAGTAATATGTGAATTTGTTCTTAGAAGTATACTTTTTTGAAGGTATATCAAGGGATGTAAAGTTGTTACACATATGATTTTAGTTGTAAATCAACAAGCAATATATTAATTTGAAAAGGGTGTGATGGTAAGTCATTTATACCAGTAATCCAGCCTAATATTGTACGATTGTTGTGAAATCTAGTCTTGCAGCGTATGCATGTTTTTCTATTAGAGTAGCATAATAGTAAACTTCAAATAGAAAAGTGAATCTCTTTAGTAATTTAGATGTGATACAAAATAATATTATAGATTGAGACATATAAATTTGAAATGGTTGAATCAGATTGCCATTACGAAGGCGACACCTCAAAAGAGTATGACGTGATTGAAAATGGTTGTTTCCATTTCTTGTGAAACAAAAAAAATCTTTTGCTGCCATTCAGAGGCCTTGTTTTTCTTGAGTTAGAAGAGACATTAGACTCCCCCCTCCATGCTAGAGCCCATATGACTGTGAGGGTGGTAAATAATGTGCTCTATGGGAGGTTCAAATCAGGATCCCCCGATGAGGACCTATTGTGATGAACCATCCACACTACACACGTCTTATGAGAGGCTTTGTTTTAAAATTGTTGTGATTTGAAGAAAAATCAAGGACTCAAATGTGTTAGATTTCAAAAGTTTAAAAGAAACCTTAGATGTACTTTTTGTTTATATTTATTCTTTGGGGACAAAACTTTTTAAGGTGAAGGTGGGGATTGTTATGACCATGTGTCATCTTAATTAGTAAATTAGGATTTACCTGGATGATTACATGCTTAATTAGATTGATCATCACTTAAACTTGATTAATGGTGGCATCTCAATTGTGATGATTCAAACCTAAGGAGGAATAATAGTCAATATTTTAATTTCAAGGATTAGGGTTTGAAAAGTGTAAACCCTAATTGACCCAAATTAGGGTCTTGATAGTATATAAATACAAATTTTGATAGGTATAGTAGTATGGTAAATGATTTTTATATTTTCTATATAACTTGGATTTTCATGAAATCTAGATATGATATAAATTACTCATTCATGCGTGTTAGTGCAAATTTCAAAATATTTGGATTTTCTTTTAGTGTGGTTCTCAATTAAATTACACTTCAAATGACCATGTTGCAAACTACTATTTAGCAGCATAGTGCTTGATTATTAGTTATTTATATGTAACCTGGATTAATCTAAACTTCTTTAGTAGAGATCTAAAACTATGTGTTAGATAACATGCTATTTTTTCATCATTTTTGGAGGAGTATTGACCTATTCTGCAAATGATTTTCAGTAACATTTTTATGACATAAAGTTCTACTGAAATAAAAGAAAGCACAAGTAGGGTCACAAGAACCTTAATGTCTCTATATGATTAGACTAACATGCTAGAATTTCCCATATTTCGTGATTCATATGAAATCCTAGAGAGAGAGAGGGAGAGTTAGGGTTTGGATGTAGAAAGTGGTTAAGATGGCAATCTAGGGTTTTCTCTTCCTAGAGTTGATGGAATCAAGCAAGTTTGTCATCTCTAGATAGCTTTTCTTGGTGATTCTTCTCTTAGATATCAACATTTTGTCCCTACTCTTATTTGATTCAAAAGGATATCAAATCTCCCCCTTTTCCACTCTTAAGGTATAAATCTCCATTCCTAGGTTTCCTAATTGGAAGGAAGAAGAAAGTGATGGATTGCTAGGAGTTTGATATGGATTATAGAATTTTAGATCTTATGATACGCTTTTAAGATGTTTTCACAACTTAGGTGAGTGGGGTACTTCCATTAAACAATAGATTGCATGAATTCTGACTAAATCCACTATAATCTTCATCTCTTTCTATATACAACAATAAAACCCTAATATACCTTTCAGTTCTAGGTTTTGCAAGATGATAAAGAAATAATTAGTTTCCTGTTGTCATGAATTTCATATGATAAGGTCATATTATAAATAGATACAAATCATATAAAATCAAATTCTTAAAGTTATTACAGAAGTTATAAGAATATAACAAAATTCAGAATTTTTTGGTTATATCTAAAATTGTTGTATATCTCAATGAAGAACTTTGCATATTTGAATCTACATATTTATAAATGATTGTTTTATCTAAATATTTAGTACAAAATATGGCATATATTATCTTGGAAGTCATTGTACATTATCAATATCTGTTTGATATCTCGGTTAAGAGGGTGAAACCCTGTATGAGTGGAAAATCATATGTTTGCAAATAGACATCATGAAATCCAACAAAATTGATTTATTTTAATGTTATATATTTATTTATTTAAATTTATTCTTGATGCATGATATTTTAATGAATCATGTGGAAACCCTAGTTATCTTGATTCTAGGGTTTCATATATATATATATATATATATATATATATATATATATATATATATATATATATATATATATATATATCTGTGTGTGTGTGTTTGATTGTATGTAAACTGTTGAAAGAAATCTTGCATCAGTGATAGGTTATGATGTATTGTATCCTTATGCGAGTCATGTTATATGTGAATGTGGCAAATGAAACCCTAAGTATAGGGTTTCAGTGAATCAAGCATTTTAAATTTAGTGTTCTTCAATATGATAAGTTGTGTTGCTCAATACTCAATTTATAGTACATACTGGTAATAATTTATAAAAAAATGTTTACAAGGATAAACTAAGAAATGTTTTGATGATTGAACTATTATACTAAAGAGTGAATTAGACATTTAGATGCCTTAAAAACCATAGAATCCTTCACAAGAGGCATGTGTTGTGGGAAGGAAATGTGCTTCTCGATTGGAGGTAATCGGTCTACATCGAGGTAAGTCGAACCGTACCAGTTGGGTGCAGGAGTATAGGCCAATGGGGGAAGACTCTTTAAGATTATGAGATATTCAACATCAACTGGGGATGTTGGTGGTACCTATGTTTCTTGTCAGTTGGTTGGCCCTTGTAGGACCATTGATGTAGAGTTGTGTAGATTAGTGGACATCTTATGTAGGTTCACTGAGGCGCAACAAACAAGAGTTTTTTGACTCTCCACCTAAATACCCAGGTTTAGAGGAAGAGTTTAGATATCCGTCTGCTACCATTAGCTACCGAAAGCCAAACATGGTGAGGCCTACTACAGCTAGGGTCTTAATTCACATTATAGACTTAGGAACCCAACTATGCTTCTAACTATTATACAATGAGATTTAAGCTTTCTATGATGCTTTCACACATTGTGGTACACTTCATGCGGGTTCAAGGCATAATAAGATGAATGAGAGATTAATCAAGTGTGTGCATTTATTGATCTATTCTGGGGAGTAATCTAGAGTAACTTGCTCATTGTATGTTTCTGAACTGATAGTTTCCTTTGTAATTGTTTAATAATGTTCGGTGATTGATTTACTCTTTGTTGTCATCTAGAGTAACCTGCCATACATATATTTGTTAATGACCAGTTCCTTTATATATCACTATTTCCCTACTTTATATTTAGTTTCTCAATAACATATCGCTAATTATTTGAGTGCTTTAAATTTGTTTCTTTGAAGTACTCATTCACTGAGCGAGTAGTCTAACCCCTATACTCACAATATTTTAGTGAAACCATACGGATTTGAAGAATGCCAATGCCATAGTAGATTTTCCACACGATCTAAGTATCAAATTAGTTAAGTTTCTTCGGTCCTTATCACTCTAGGTTCTTGTATAAAAGTTAGAGTGTTGCAAATGATGATGTGTAACTTCATTTCCTTAACAATAGAGAATGTATTCAATTATCATGTTGTATGAACATGGAAGCGTGAGAAACAAAATGAACATTTAGATATGTATCTTTATTGTTAAAATCATATTAGAGTAATTCAGATTTGAATCCCCTTGTGTAGTTATTTTATGTGATTGAATGTTAGTAAACAAAAAGTTTGAAATCGAAAAAAAAGAAGTTAAGGGTGTTCTTCATATTATGTTTAATCCTCAACTTATGCCCTAATCTCATGATTAGTGGTTATCATGAGATGTGGATGTAACATGAAGGATTTGTAGTGAAAGGCAAAGAACACATGGTTTGCAGGTTGAAGAAAAATCACTATGGACTGAAATGGATGCCCAAGTAGTGGTATGAAAATTTTGATTCTTTTATGTTGAAGCATGGTTATCAAAAGATAGAGGAAGATCATTATGTTTACTTTAGGAGATTTTTAGGTGATATTTTTTTCATTATGTTGCTTTATGTTGATGATATTTTAGTTGTTAGAAAATATGCTAAGATGATTGCCAAGTTAAATAAGGAATTATTTAAGTCTTTTGACATGAAAAACTTGGGACCAACCAATTGGCATGGACATCAAGCATGACAAGAAACCAAAGAAACTTTAGTTGTTATGGGAGAAATATGTTAAGTGCATACTTGACATGTTCAATATTAAAAGGAGCAAAGCCAATTGATACTCCCTTATCAAATCACCTTAGACTGAGTAGTAAATAACTTCCTTCGACTGAGTAGGAAAATCAAGAAATAGCTGGCATACCCTACTCTTCTGTAGTAGGAAGTGTGATAAATCTCATGGTGTGTACTAGGCCTGATATTGCACATGCATTTGGTGTGACTATCATTTTAAGACCGTTGACCTATCTTAGTTCTTGATCTTTCTTACTTTTCTTAATAAGATGCTTAAATATTACTCTAATTATGTGATGCACCTTAATAACATGTGACACATTTATGTTTTCAGTTTGGTCCAGTTTGAATAATGTTTGAGCTAGTTATGCTTTATGTATGTTTGTTTTGGACCAAGTTGCAATTTACCCATGATGAGGGTCTATCTTGCAACTTGTTACATGTTGGTTGTGTCTCTAGTGTTTTAGCATCATGATATAGAATGATGCTTAGGGACATCTTGTTGGACCTTGGTTGGTGAGGTGGCATCATGAGTGTTGATACTAGGCTTTGCATGGATGCTTGAGTTGATGGTGGTATTGACCATGTTGTTGATCCTTGAGTGCAGAGCCCGATGTGCTTTGTGTCCTTGAGAGTGTTTCTACTGAAACACCCTTCTTGGTTGTGTTTGTAACGACCTATGTCCTGACCTCAGTTTTGGTCGCTTGGGTCTGGCTTGTGCTTTAGTGTATCAATCCTTTGTCTTGGGTGACATGGGTAGCGGTGACCGGCCTAAATCGTGTGTCCTAAAATTGGAGGCGGATTTGAGGTAGTCGAGCTTTTACATTTATAAACCCGAATCCTTCTAGGCCCCCGCAACTTTTTTTATGGGGTCGAAGTAGATATATGGGGTCGAACACAGGGACAAGGGGGGTAGTGTTGAGAACACAGAATCAACACGCTACACTCCGGCAGGTATAACGAGAGATCAATTCCCGAAAAGGGAAGCAGTAAGATGTCACAAATAAAATGAAGAAAACTATCTCCAACTGGAGCTACTAGAAAGATTTAAGGTTTTAGTCATTTAGCAATTTTTAGGGGTTTTCATGCAACAGAAACAGAAAGATATTGCTCGAGCTAAAGCGAGGTACGAAGGATAAAACTCCAGTAAGACAAGCGGCGGTAGAACCAGTCTTGTACCGCTCCTCTCGAAGTGGGTACCTCTAACATGGCATCAGCGCCCCTCTCGAGGTCACCAGACTAAAATTAGAGTGGAAAGGTCACTAAAGCAACTCCGTTCCAGGCACTCTCATACTCCAGAATCGGACCAAACACTAGAGCCACAACACAACTCTCGAAGTTGTTGCGACGGGAAAACACGATTCGTTAGCTAAGCGAAACGCGATCCAAACATGCAAGCTAGAGTTTAGATATCAAACATAGCAGTCATCCAACATTGTGCACCAAGCATAGAGCAACAAGTAATTAAGCATCTTCTATTTCCATAGACAAATAAAGGGTCGTAATTACAATGCATAAGTAAGGAATTAAATGACAGAAAGTAAAGATAGGTGTCTCCTCCTTGATGTAGAAGGATGACAGGGTGATGTAGCTCTCCTTCCCGATATCGGTCAGAGGCCTATCCCGATACAGAGGTGTCGAGCGGCACACCCTCTCGGGCGGCACACACCGACTGTCGACCGTATCGCTCAAGGACCCTGGCCGATACGCTCATGTCGGGCGGCACACCCTCTCGGGTGGCTCGCTCGACAAGCTAAGCGTATCAGTTTGATATCGTGTCGGGCTAAGAGCTACGCATTGTTGTTGTCGGGCACTTGTGTCACTCATCTACGTCGGCCGGTATCGGCCCGCAGTGTCGCCCGGGACGGTCCTAAGTGAACTGTCCCCTCCCTCTCGGGATGAGGATAAGCTCACCTAGTGTCGCCCGAGACAAGCACTGGGGCACGACACGTATGCTCTCACAGTCTCCTCGGAAGATAGCTCAACTCCCAACTGTCCGAATTATAAAACTCCGAACTATCTGAATTCTAAAACTCCGAACTGTCCGAATTCTAAAACTCCGAACTGTCAGAATTCTAAAACTTCGAACTGTCTTTTCGGCTCCCTGTAGCTTCTATTTATAGTCAGCTGGCCAGGAGGAGTTATGGTGCTCAAAGCGCCACGTGGCCCCCTTAAGCGTCGGTCGATGGAGGACCGATACAGGTATAGCTCGGCGCGGAGGTGTCTGCTATCGGTCACGTGACGGGCGGCGCGCCTGCCAGTGGGTGGTTGTGTCGCCCGACAAGCTGGGTGGTCGGGGCGAGCCGGGCTCCCTGTCGGGTAGAAGGCGTGTCGTCCATCAGCTTCTTCTCGCACGGCACCTCTTTATCGAGCGTCTTTGTGTCGCCCAACCCCTGTCGAGCAGGGGTTGTATCGGGCGTCAGGGAGGCCGAGACAGGCTTGGACTTATTCATGGACCGGGGGGGCCCTTATTGCCCAAAAATGAGGAAAACTCTGCAAAAGATAGGAAAATTGGATTAAGAGCATTGCTTGGCCAATTATTGAGAAAGTGCATACAAAAGAGAGGAAAATAGCTAAAAATGGCAGTTTTGATAACAGAAAAGCACTCTAAAATATCACAAAATTTGGTGTTATCAGCGGTCAATACCATGGTGACCCTTGGTTTTGCTTCTACCAAAGGAGGGTTCGGTGTCCTAGTGGTCTACTCAACCTTGGTTTTAACACTCTTTCTTGCATGCTTATCTAGAGTACTTGCATGGATGAGGTGATTGAGGGACAAGTGTCATGAGTGGTTCTAGTATCTTGACACCTCATATCTCTCACATCCCTCCTACCTTTGGGTATTTATACTTCTTCTTTCTCATGAAAGTATACCTTTTAGATCTCTTCTTTCTCTCTTCTTGCTTGAAGTCGGCCCTAGAGCTTGGTGGGGCAAGTGGAGGTGCAGATCTTGAAGAAGGTAGTCGCTTCTTCTTTGCATGTGGTGATATGGGTTTGATCATCTCCCTTGTGGTGGTTCTGGTGATCCTTGACCTGGGTAAGTGGTTTTACCTTCTTAATCTCATTTTTCTTGAACCCTATCTCTTTCTTCTTCTCTCGACTAGACTATGGTTCTCCATGGTGGCTTTCTTGAGGAACTTCTCTCCAATAGCGGTTGCATCCATGGTTCTCCATGGTAGTACCTGAGTGAGATGAAGATCTCCTTTTCCCTCTTTCTTTTTAGACCTAGGGTTTTTACTCTCTCTCTCTATCTCTCTCTCTTTTGAGCTTCCTTTGACCTTGGTGTGCTCTTCTTCTCTTGAGGTGATCTTGCTTGGATTTGGAGTTGGAGTTGATCCAAGATTGGCGTTTCTTATCTCTCTTGGAGCTTCATGTATTTTGGAGTTATCTTCACCTCAAGGCGGGTTATATAACTTTTCCCTCTTATATTGTTGCACATGATCTTGCATGCATGTTATCTTATCTCTAAAATGTGATCCTAAGTTTCTCGATGATACTATCTTCATTTAGGGATTAAGATTATGAAGTATTCTTGTATAGATTGCTCTTTCTCCTAAACGCTAAATTCTTAAACCCGAGATGTTATGGATGAAGAGTGGATTTATTGATTATTACATGCTTTTGGAACATAGGTTTTACCTCCATGTTTATGGTTCGAATATCTTGTTGAAGATAGTGGTTTGATTATTGCATGCATGTGGTTAGCACTTGGTTTTATCTCACATAGCATGGTTTCTGTGTTTATTCATGTGATGCTTGTGTAGGGTTTTGATGATCATCTTCTTCATGGAGTTAAATCTTGGTGATACTTTGGTTTCTCTGATGTTATAATTCTATTTTGGATGCCATGTTTCTCTTTTTTCTTAGGGTTGCTATTGTGGTGACTCGACTTCAAAAACAAGATCAACGAATGCGGAAGTGATTAGCTAGCAGCAGAATTATTAAAAATCACCAAAAATTAAAACTTTTAGCAAAGAGATCTGTAAATGATAAAACTTTTGCATAAAGAAACATGATAAGTTATATACAACTGGTTCATCATTACATTTCTATAATGTCACATCTTGAGTATTACAACCATCAACTACCTTGTTAGCTGTACAAGGCAAGATACACAAATCTCAAGGCATTAAGCCAAAATCTCAGATATTTCTTTAAACATCTACTGACTCCTAGGACCTGAGAGTACAGAGACGACACATAGGACATACTATCTACAAGACTTGACAGGCAATGTCTCCACCTGAGGATCACTGCTGTCCCTGGTGTTGTTGTTGTTGTTGCTGCTGCTCACCCACTGATGGGTTCCTTTGTCCTCGGCGTCTACCAAAAAAGTCGAATCCCACGGGAGTGAGACAATTTGAATAATTGTCCCAGTAAGAGTTATAACTCTCCTCCAGAAGCTTTGTTATTGCAATAAAGGAATAACATTGAATAATAGGATTGTAGACATTCAACAGCAGGTTTAACATTGTATAAGCTAAGTGAAGCAACCTTCTTTTAAGAAATCATTTCAATTATAACTTAATTGAATAACAAGACATATAACAATAAAGAATATAAAGAACATGTATACTAGTTATTCAACTAGAACTTTATAAACAATGTATCATCAATCATTGTTTCTCATAGTTCAACCTAAGCAGTTATGCTACACGGCTGATTATGTTTATCAAATAAAATTATGCCCTGAGGAGATGAGTTACACCTCTCATACTCCAACCGACCATTACAAAATCACAATTGGTACCATAAATAGGTCATTAGAAGAGCCGGAGTCCTATGACCTCATCCTCCTCAGTCAGTGTGAGGAACAACATGCAGGACATCTTGTGTCTCTGCTATAATAGCCTTCCAGGGTATCCTAGAAACTTCGCTATTAGAGTTATAGTGGTGTGATGTACTCTCTTCGCCATCGAGGGATTTCTTGTTTATCTCACATCGAGGCGGCATTAACAACATCATCGGGAGATTAGTGATACAACATCCCGGCATAAACATATAATGAAGGATTGGGAGATTACATGTACATCTCACATCAAATCCTACATTAGGACGTAAGGATATTCGTGTCCATAACCCCCACATACTCAAAAGTATGCTCTCCAAGAGTTCCCTTAGGAAAACATGTTTCACCATCATTTAACTTCTAACAATGATGGATCTATGGCCAGGGCTCTACATGATATCATTATACTTGATTATTTAAGTACATTATGGTATTCTTTTAGCATCATGCATGTTTTCAAACATAAACCATTAAATAATTGCTATAAAGAAAGAGTACTACTTGTATCAAGTTCAATTCACATCTTGTTAACATTGGGATATCAATCCCTAACCATCTCATCATTATGATTCAGGAACATGGGTATTCAATGTTGGTATGTATGCCCTGAGAGCCAATCATGGGATGATTGGTGGGATACATTAAGATTGATTTGATAAACATCAAAGGCAAGCTTCCAATTCTTTCTGGTTCAGTCATATGAGATAGTGATAGAACATATTGAATGTCTAGAGAATGACAATACTCAATGACGTATGCTTTCAGGTTGAGGACATGAACGATGAGATCATACAGATGCTAAGAGTTTGTACATTCTTGTTATGTCCCTAGTCGGATGTCATTGTGGAAGGTAGATAGACAACAATGACACACAAGACTAGATTGTGGTGTTGGTTGATGACAGAATCTCATTAGTCATGATATAGAGATATCAAACCAAACACATAGGTACTTGTTAGAGAACAAGTGTACCAGACAGACCCACCGTGAGTTTGATACATGGAACCATGACATGGTAGTCACAGTCAGTACTCATAGTGACGGTGGTGAGTGTGATTCTTTGACCTGAAATCACTACACTCAACACATGTCGTTGGGCACACTTTGACATCATCAAACGCAGTCCTGAAATATGGGTTGTTATAAAGGTGATGATTGGGTGGCTTTTGAGGGGTGAGTGA
Source organism: Alisma plantago-aquatica (assembly GCA_963693085.1). Classification (NCBI taxonomy): domain Eukaryota; kingdom Viridiplantae; phylum Streptophyta; class Magnoliopsida; order Alismatales; family Alismataceae; genus Alisma; species Alisma plantago-aquatica. The sequence continues at coordinate 1,265,927,811 of OY856412.1, read as the reverse complement.
TAGATATGGGATTTGTCCTTCCTGAGGGAGTTTGATATCCAAGGCCACTTGATGAGTAGGATTGAGATAGGAATGCGCACGCATGTGTGAATCAGTATGTGATATTGATGTCATACATATCTCGTTCAATCTACTCTGAGATCAAGAAAGTGAATGAACGTTGACAGGATGATTGTTCCATGCCTCGAGTTCATTCGGGATATCAGTGACAAAGGAATTATACATTCGCTGTAACACCATTCATGGACTGTAGGATTGAAAGTTGTTCTCCAACTTTCTACTTTAACTTGGGTAGCACTGATGTGTGACTAGGCACCGCTCTTTGCTTGTGAAGTCATAAGTGTTATGGACTTTCACTGCCAACGTGAAATGGACCTGTAGGGTCACACACATAGGATTTAACCTGGAAGAGGAGTTTTGTCCACATGTAATGTTTAGATTGATTACTAAAGAAGTTTAGTAGTTCAATTAAACACTCAATCAATTGATAGCTCAATATCATATTGTTCAAGGTGTTGGACACATTGATTGGAGTATTAGATTGATTGAAATCGCAATTGACTGATTCTGCACAACCTGTACTCCCAACCGATCAGTTCATGTGATGAACCGGTCGGCTGAGGTTGCTGAACCAGTCGGCTCAAGTGTTGAGCCGATCCGCTCAAGCCCAGGGTGAACTGATTGCTTCAAGTGTTGAAACGATCGATTCAACTGGTGCAATCGAGCAACTTGGGGAAGTAGGATTGGTGAGAATTTTCCTTTCGTTTCAATTTCCCAATTTGATTGGGAATAGGATTGGTATTCGATACCAATTAGGAACAAAAGAAGGAAAGTCAATCGGGAACCGACCAGGACCACCAACCGACTGGTTCACTTGTGAACCGACCGGTTGAGGTGTCCCAACCGACCGGTTCACTTATGAACCGATTGGTTCAGGTCCCCAACTGACCGGTTCAGGTTGCGAGTTGGTTGCTTTTGTGCAAAATCTCGAACCCTTCTACTCCTTCTTTTAGTCCCGCATTGCCCGGGATGGAGAACCCTGTCCCATGACCCTCCTATATATGGGGTATTGGGGGCTTCTCAAAGTACAACTCAGTGCAACCAGTTGCTCTGCAAAGTTTCCTTCTCTCTGGTTTTGGTAATCGAGAGAGAGCCCGAGCAAGTGCTACCCGCAAAGGGAGGTGCAACAAGGGAAAGACAACTGCAGTTGCAACTGGCATCAGGAGAGTGTGTTGGCGACTAGTACGTCAACAGGAGGGTGCGAATCCTTACACTTCCTTGTGGGACAAGGAGTGTTGAGTTCCAGGTGGTCCATGTGGACTACTTCAGAGGTGGGAGGTGACTGTCACTCAGGAGGATAACTGTCATCCGACAGTCCGGTGAGAGGAGGAGTCGTTAGTCCTGGTGTGACCAGGAGCTGCATAAACACCATACAAGGCCAGATTTGAAGACCGTGCAAGGCGTGAGGTATTGTCGTCGAGCAAGCCTCGGGACAAGGTATGATTCCACAAACCATCCTTTCCTATTATATATACGTTGACGCGTTTTCTTGTTCCGGGTTTGGGGGAGAAATTTTTGTTTCCGCTGCCTTCTCTGCCTCCCCTAAAACCCAACAGTGGTATCAGAGTCACGTCAACTGCTCTATATTTTAGGAATATCGATATGATTGATTTTTGGTTTGTCACCTTTATTTATTGCATACGATGCGAATAAAATTGGATTTATGCATGTCCAATCCTAAATCCACAAATCCCAAATTACATATATGATATGTATTATTAATGCACTTGATACGCGTCGCCCTTAAACGAGTTTTGTGGTGGATGTATAGCGTGGTTATGGCCAATAAACCCTATCTGTGATTGGTTGTGTGTGGTTTCTTACATCTCGGTCTACGCACCGATTCCCTTCTCCTATTCCTGATGTAACTCGAAATAATTCGAGATTCTTTCCTACCTTTGCTCCCCCCAAATGTAACTCGGGGTTTCCCTTTTAAAGCAATTTAATATTAGGATAAATTTTATTTCTTGTTATGTCGAATACCGGTGGACATCCTGAGGACAGCTGAAGCGATCGGTTCAAGTCATGAATCGATCTGTTGACGTTCCAGATGATCGGTTCAAGGCGTGAACCGACCGGTTGATGACCGGTTCGAGGAGCGAGACAAGCAGGTCGCGGCCATGACGAGATGCACGACGACCAGGCAAACCGATCGGTTGGAGGAGCCAACCGATCGGCTGGTGGCACCCAGACGACCGGCCAGAGAGAGCAGATCATTCATATGATGAGTTGATCAACTCGTAAGGCAAAGGCACAGAAGTTCATCTTGTACAGGTTGCATGTGATGTAGACCTAGATGACCGTGATTCCTCTTGGCTCGAGGAATTACATTAGGATGGCCATAATCATCACTTTTATCGTTTGTGCATGTTTTCTATTGGATATAGCATGCATATGATACGTACTATGTATTGTGGTGATTGGATATGTATATGTATATAAAAACCAAATCCCTCATTAAATATTAAGTTTTAGATGCCTTCCAAATGCGACACACGTGAAAAGCTTGATCGACCAAGTGTGGGCACGCCCTAGCGTGGTGCACCGTCTATCTCATGGAAGCGTGAAGGATGAATGTGTGGGTCTGCCCTAGCAGGGTGCATATTCATCGTGTTTGCTTTGGGTCGGACTTAACAAGGTGATCTAGATGGGATCTAGTACCTTGAGGCGTGGAGATTATCATGGCAAGGAGTTGCATATGACATCTTATCAAGAGTTTCATATGATGCAATTGGCAAGAGTTGCCTACCTAAGAGATCTATGTTGTGGGTGACATACCTAGCTGGTCCATGACTTAGAGGATTTCAGGATCTTGCCCACTAGAAGGTTGTACGCTGCAATCTTCTGAATTGATGGTGAGGGCTATCAATTTGAATTAAAATAGTGGGAGCGATAATTAATTAAAGGCCTAATTATATCGTCAAAATTTCAAATCAATCAAATAAGTCAAAAATGAGTTTTTGGACTAAAATTGCATATTTCCTTTTGTAGTTCAAATGGCAACAAACAACAACAACTTTTCTTTGCGATCGGTCCTTGACAAGGACAAGCTAAATGGGACAAACTTCCACGACTGGTATCGAACATTGAGAATTGTTCTCACTCAAGAGTGTAAGCTCTATGTCCTGGATACTCCAATTCCAAAGGAACCCACTCCTAATGCACCAAAGGCAGAAAGGGATGCTTACAAGAAGCATGCTGATGATGCCATTGATGCAAAGTGTTTGATGTTATGTTCTATGAACCATGAGTTGCAGAGACAGCATGAGAACATGGGTGTCATTGAGATGATTCAGCATCTCAGGAACATGTATGAAGATCAGGCACAGAAAGAGAGATACAATGTTTCTAGGGCGCTGTTCAAGTGCGTCATGACAGAAGGAGATCAAGTTGGTCCTCACACACTCAAGATGATTGGGTATGCGGAGAACCTACAGAGACTGGGATTTCCACTGAGCTAAGAGTTGGCTACTGATGTGACACTACAATCGTTGCCAGAATCTTACAGTCAGTTTGTGATGAACTACAACATGAACAACTTTGATAGGCCACTGTCAGAGTTGTTGGGCATGTTGAGGACAGCCGAGATACATATGAAGAAGGACAAGCCTAAGTCTGTGATGGTGATCACGGGAAAGAAAGGCAAGTCCAAGCGCAAGGGCAAGGGCAAAGCTAAGAAAGGTTCTGATGCTAGCCAGGAGCCCAAGACGACTTCAACTCTCAAGGCCAAGGGAGGCGTGACCAAGAAAGGAAATTGCCACCATTGTCAAAAGCCAGGACATTGGAAAAGGAATTGTCCTCTCTATCTGGAAGAATAAAAGAAGAAGGAGGCTACAAACGTCTCTACTTAAAGGTGTCATGAAAGTAAACTTGTAACACTTTTTGAGGTATATGATACCAAGATGTAAAGTGTAAAGCACTCATAATTGGGGCAAGTGTTGCCGCCATTGAGAGGAGTAATTTAGTTTATTTTCAACCTACAAGGCATGTAATACAATTATGAACTGCTATTTAATATTTGCCAATAGATAGAAACACTTTATTTTTTGCATATTGTATGACAATGATGGCAATTAATAAAGTTGAGTTTTCAATCTTAAAGATATGATCTTTGTGGCAATGCCTTATTTATCTTGTGGTATTTGATATTCATAAGATAAAATGATACCTAAAAGTTATAGATAACTCAAACAATAAAATTAGCATCAACCATGAGAAATTCATTTCTAGTTTCCATGTGATGGATAAATCTAGACTCTTTTGGTTAGAGAACCAGTAAGAGACATGAATATCTTGGACATGATTAATCAATCTTCACTAAAGGTAGTGGGAGAATGATTATCCAATTAAGTATAATACATGTGATGTATTTACATACCTATTGGAATAAATGCTAATACTTCTAATGGTGTTTAGAGAAATGCCAATATGAATATCTTGAAGTGTTCAAGATGATCATAGATGAAGTGAAAATTTGGTAAAGTGTTAATTCTTGATGAGATCAATGAATGAAATACTTGGACCAAATGTTTGAAATCCTTATGAGTAATTATGATAGTGTATCATAGTGAACTCATGATTAAGGCATGGTGATGTCTAAATCAAGAAGGGATCATACTCTAAGGAGTTAGAGGATGATTATCAAATAACTGAACTCTTCTTAATAAAAGGATACCCCACACTAATAAAAGAATTAAGAATCACAAGGGTTGTGAGTTCTTATATCCTTAACATATACACCTCAATTATCTATGTGATGAGTTGTTCATGTGATGAATCAACTATCTAGATAAATATGAGGAACTAAATTTTGAGTTATGGTTTATAACCATTACATCCTAAATGAAATCCATGTCAACCATAAGGTATGACCTTGATGGTAGCACTCATTGGATGAAATCCATAAGTGAAAATAAGTCTTAAATGTTAAGACACATGCATAACATTTTGAGAAGGATAGTGCTTGTTAATTGCAACTTAATGACTAAGACATTTGTCATGTGGATACTAAAACTGCATTCCTATGAGGAATAAAACAAGGATGTGTACGTGACACAACCTATAAGGTTTATGAATCCACTAATGCAAATGAAGTCTATAAGTTACAATGGACTAATCAATGTGATTGATTGAGTACAAGCAACTCAGAATTGGATCTTTACTTTGATGATATAGTCAAAGGGTTTGACTGATATGTCAAAGATAAAGAAGGGATCTGTGATTTAGTGGGAGCGTATTCACATTCCACATGTTGATGTGAAATGGAAATGTTCTAGAATGGAAATCCAAAAGTGGAAATTATATTTAAGGAAGATAGAGATGTTTCCTATGTGATAGGAATAGAGATCTATAGAGATAGTTCTCGAAAAATCTCTTGACCTGAAAAGAGAAAGCATACATTGACAATCTGTACTGAAAGGTTCAGTATGCACAGATTCAGTGGGAGAAAACTTGTCCATGTTGCATGGAGTTAGTATCCCAAGGCCAAGTGTCCAATTCTTATGAAGAATGTGAACACTAAGAATAGATATGGATCTATCATGTATGTAATCATCCCATTATCTTGCATGTATGGACATGGCAAGAACAAAATGCATTCATCATCTTGTATGTATGACATGACAATTTGATGTGCTCATCCTGATAACTCGTATGTGGGACATGACGAGTGGATGTCTGTCTACTTCCAGTAAGGGTTACTGGAGTACCATGAGAACTTGATAAATACTTGAGAGGTACTAGTTCTTTGGAGATAAATAAGAGTTCGATGTAAAGAGTTACATTGATGTGAACTTCCGAAAGGATAGAAAATTAATCGCAAAATATATATATAGGATATATAAAAGTGAAAGTATGTTGATAATTGGAAGTGTTCCAATAAAACCATTTGAAAGGAAATGTCGAGTATCTATGTGTTAGAGAACAGCAGTAGATACTATATGGATCTGGTAGTTCATAAGATGAACTTATATCCCGCTCATTGATGACAAGTCTGGAATCCTTGATCATGCAATGATGCTAAAGGTTAGCAAAGGAATACTAGATCACATATTATGGCAACTCCATCTCATACGTGTAACGTATAGCGAAGAGATGTGAGACATGCAATTTATACTGACTTTGGCAAGGTGTTGCCATTACTCACTATGTTAGCACTAGAGCACAGTAACATGTGGGACATGTTTGAAGATCACTATGAATATGATTCAATGGTGATTGGGTCACAGTGCAAGTGGGAGTCTATTGGTATGTATGCCCTGAGAGCCAATCATGGGATGATTGGTGGGATACATTAAGATTGATTTGATAAACAGGAAAGGCAAGCTTCCAATTCTTTCTGGTTCAGTCATATGAGATAGTGATAGAACAGATTGAATGTCTAGAGAATGACAATACTCAATGACGTATACTTTCAGGTTGAGGACCTGAACGATGAGATCATACGGATGCTAAGAGTTTGTACATTCTTGTTATGTCCCTAGTCGGATGTCATTGTGGAAGGTAGATAGACAACAATGACACACAAGACTAGATTGTGGTGTTGGTTGATGACAAAATCTCATTAGTCGTGATATTGAGATATCAAACCAAACACATAGGTACTTGTTAGAGAATAAGTATACCAGACAGACCCACCGTGAGTTTGACACATGTAACCATGACATGGTAGTCACAGTCAGTACTCATAGTGATGGTGGTGAGTGTGATTCTTTGACCTGAAATCACTACACTCAACACATGTCGTTGGGCACATTTTGACATCATCAAACGCAGTCCTGAAACATGGGTTGTTCTAAAGGTGATGATTGGGTGGCTTTGACACATGGGACTTTTGAGGGGTGAGTGATAGATATGGGATTTGTCCCTCCTGAGGGAGTTTGATATCCAAGGCCAATTGATGAGTAGGATTGAGATAGGCGTGCGCACACATGTGTGAATTAGTATGTGATATTGATGTCATATATATCTCGTTCAATCTACTCTGAGATCAAGAAAGTGAATGAACGTTGAGAGGATGACTATTCCATGCCTCGAGTTCATTCGGGATATCAGTGACAAAGGAATTATACATTCGCTATAACAATATTCACGGATTGTAGGATTGAAAGTTGTTCTCCAACTTTCTACTTTCACTTGGGTAGCACTGATGTGTGACTAGGCACCGCTCTTTGCTTGTGAGGTCATAAGTATTATGGACTTTCACTGCCAACGTGAAATGGACCTGCAGGGTCACACACATAGGATTTAACCTGGAAGAGGAGTTTTGTCCACAAGAAATGTTTAGATTGATTACTAAAGGAGTTTAGTATTTCAATTAAACACTCAATCAATTCATAGCTCAATATAATATTGTTCAAGGTATTGGACACATTGATTGGAGTATCAGATTGATTGAAATCGCAATTGACTGATTCTGCACAACCTGTACTCCCAACCAATCATTTCATGTGATGAACCGGTCGGATGAGGTTGCTGAACCGGTCAGGTCAAATGTTGAGCCAATCGGCTCAAGCCCAGGGTGAACCGATTGCTTCAAGTGTTGAAACGATTGATTCAACTAGTGCAACTGAGCAACTTGGGGAGATAGGATTGGTGAGAATTTTCCTTTCGTTTCAATTGCCTAATTTGATTGGGAATAGAATTGGTATTCGATACCAATTAGGAACAAAAGAAGGAAAGTCAATCGGGAACCGACCAGGACCACCAACCGACCGGTTTACTTGTGAACCGACCGGTTGAGGTGTCACAACCGACCGATTCACTTATGAACCGATCAGTTCAGGTTGCGAGTTGGTTGCTTTTTTGGAAAATCTCGAACCCTTCTACTCCTGCTTTTAGTCCCGCATTGCCCGAGATGGAGAGAACTGATTGTGAGTTGGTTGCTTTTGTGGAAAATCTCGAACCCTTCTACTCCTACTTTTAGTCCCGCATTGCCCGGGATGGAGAACTCTGTCCCATGACCCTCCTATATATTTAGGGGTATTGGGGGCTTCTCAAAGTACAACTCAGTGCAACCAGTTGCTCTGCAAAGTTGTCCTTCTCTCTGGTTTTGGTAACCAAGAGAGAGCCCGAGGAAGTGCTACCCGTAAAGGGAGGTGCAACAAGGGAAAGACAACTGCAGTTGCAACTGGCAACATGAGAGTGTGTTGGTGACTAGTATGTCAACAGGAGGGTGTGACTCCTTCCACTTCCTTGTGGGACAAGGAGTGTGGAGTTCCAGGTGGTCCGTGTGGACTACTTCAGAGGCGGGAGGTCACTTCTGCTCAGGAGGATAACTGTCATCCGACAGTCCGGTGAGAGGAGGAGTCGTCAGTCCCGGTGTGACCAGGAGCTGCACAGACACCGTCCAAGGTCAGATTTGAAGACCGTGCAAGGCGTGAGGTATTGTCGCCGAGCAAGCCTTGGGACAAGGTATGATTTCACAAACCATCCTTTCCTATTATATAGACGTTGATGTGTTTCCTTGTTCCGGGTTTGGGGGAGAAATTTTTGTTTCCGCTGCCTTCTCTACCTCCCCTAAAACCCAACTTTCAAACCCTTAAATCATTAAGTACTTGTTACCCAATAACATATTGATGTCTTGTTGGCAATATAGACATTTCTCATGGCTCATATAGCCTATTAACCTCATGTGTTACCTTTTAATAGGCAATCATGGCATGACTGTCACACCCCGATCTCACACTAACCTCAATCCACGAGATTAGGGCACGACGGAGGGATTACTCACAAGCCAAACCTCTCATAACTTTTTAAACCATTTTAAAGACATTAAAAAGATAAACTGATTTATGCTGTAAAATGAAGCTAAACAATCTGCGGAAGCATTTTTATTAAACTGACTAGTAATATAAATAAAGTCTATAGCATATTACATTGTCCGACATAAAATAAGGCATAACAGTTAATTTACATCTTTATACACATTCTCTCTCACCCACACCATGTCCCAAAGATCGAGGGGAAAGGACTAAGAGACCTCTAACTACTAACTATATATACCTTCTACTGACTAGGGTGGTAAGATCCTTCAGATTCCTAGAACTGTCGCTGACCTGAAAATGTTTTGAGTAGAGGAGTGAGCCTACTCGCTCAGTGAATAGTTTTTCACTTAGCCATCATCGGATAACTCCATATTTTACATTTAACAGGAATATGTGAATATAATAACAAACTGAGCAGTTCTAATTAAACAGTGCAATTATCGCAGAAAAGTATAATGAACATTTAAAGAACAAGTATTATAAATTCTAAATCTGAACATACACAAGTTTCATATTAATCTAACTTAATTCTAAGTAATCATCTTTTAACTTATGCCCTTATCATATGCAGTGTACTCTGTATATAAAGTCTCGTAGCGAACTACGAACCCACCGTACAAGACTTAGCGACACACCCGGGAAATGCTAAGTCTGATTGCCGTCCTGGTCTGTATCAGGACTCTCAGGCTCACACGGCCTCACTGCACTCTCAAAGAGTGTACTCTAGACTCCTCCTCTAACCTAAGCACACAGGCGGAGAGTCTGGGTTACCACCATGACACACACACGGATTATTGTTAAATAACCCCTATTTACTCCAGTGCCACCGTGACACACGCACGGATTATTGTTGAACACTGCCTCTCTGTCCTCGTGCCACCGTGACACACGCACGGATTATTGTTGAACACGAGCCACCGACCATCTAGACACACGCTAGGTAGGTCGTTTCACCCCTAAGGCACAGACCTCCAAAAGGGGTTCTACGGTGTCAGGGCATCTAAGTCTAACACATTTTATTATAACAAGAAAACTCTTATAACATTGTGTCTCTCTCGCACATATTCGACTACTGGAATATATTGTAATTCTGCAATTCACTAGCTGAAACTAGAAATTCGACTTTCATAACATTTCTATATATATAGTACAACAACTATTCACTTATATCGCAATAAATCATAACTCAGCTATGGTTTCATGCAAACAGATTCGTTCACTGTAAATAAATTTCATATCTATTCCACATCTCTATACTGATTTCATATTACTGAACATTCAAATATACTATATTGAAAGGAATACTCAACTTGAAATACTTTATCACATTTATTCGCATCTTACTGGAATTACTCGTAAAGCATACACATTTATTTTACTAGTCATTTCATTTTGTTTGAACTATGCAAATTAAAAGTCTAAGGATGCTAACTATGCTCGGCATCCGAGTAATCTCTATTACCCACATATACATAAACATCATTTGTCATCTATAAACATGACTCAGTATCAACTTATCCAGTTTCGATGCTAAACATCCATTTTATGCTCAACGTATACATTGCAGTTGTAATACAGGAAATTCTATCATTTTCATCAATCTTATTACGTATTTCAAGTTCCAATGAACCATATAAATTCATTAATTCAATCCACACTGATCAGATGCTAAACTAAATCATATAATGGCATAAGGAAGCAGTTTATGAAATAAAATTCGAGTAACACCAAATACTGTCCAAAAGCCAAGTATCAGCGAAAAGTGCACAGTTTACCGAAAAATTCCAACTAAGGAGTTAAATGATGATAACTAAATGAACTCCTACTCACCGCGTTTCGAACTGTCCGGGTTCATCCGGAAATGTGTCTAGGGCCTGTTTCCGGGCAGAATTCTATTGTCTTCTTCCTTTGATTTAGCTTCTTATTGTTCCTATTCACGAACTAGATGCAACAGGAGCTTCACGCTCAACTGAAATCCTTGGCTGGGTGTTGCTCCAGGGCCAAATTGGCGGTTGGGTCTTGTTTAGACCTCCTAGCCGAGGTCCATAGCATAGATTTGAAGTGTTAGCCGCCCCAAAGTAGCCTCCTCCTGGCCAAGCAAAGCAGTCGTAAAGCTGTTGTACTTGCCGCTGGCCATAGGTGCTAGGCGGCTGGCTTGGTAAGCTAGAGGAGGAAAGGAAAGAAGAGGTAGGGAGTAGAGGAGGAAGAAAGGAAGAAGAGAAAAAAGAATAGCTACTGGAATCAGAGAAAAAGAGAAATCACCTCAAGCTGCTTCTCTGGTGCGGAGGTCGGCTCTGTGCGCCGCTCGCACTATTTCCAGAACAACGGATAAGCGAGAGAAGAAGAAAAGAAAACTTATAAAGAAAAACTTTTGGAAAAATTGCAATTTTGACCCTGGAATCGGAAAAGGTCATAACTATTGACTCGAAGGTCCAAATTAGGTGATTTATTTTGCATACTTTCAAAAAAAATGTCCACTACAAACTCAAGACATAAAAACATGCTAATCACACTATTTTACTGATTCAAAATTCCACTTACATCTAATTATTACTTTACTCAAATTAATCATCTTAATTATGCACTAATCATCACATGAGCACTTAGGTTAGCTCAACTATTGATTCATGATGTGGCTTAATTAACCTTGATGTTTAATTTGATATTCAACACTAATTGAGGTGTTTCACGTAATTCGAGGTATTTATTGACTAACCCTGATATGGGTCGTAACAATCTCCCTCCCTTATAAGAATTTCGTCCCGAAATTCCTAAAAGAGACAAGGAAACTTGTTACGCACATCTAACCCCAAAACTTCCCATGTGGCTCCTTCTAGGTTGTAGTTTTTTCCACAAAACCTTCTCTAAGGTATCTCACGATTCTTAAGTTTCTTGATCCTCAGATCAGCTATTTGTATTGGTCCCTCAACATAGGACACATCTGATCTAATTCCAGATCAAACCACAAAACATTGTCTTTGTAGAACTGTTATAACAGTATCTCAATTTATGGTAATTACTGAGAAATTATCATACTATACATGCAGACAAACTAAAATTCTTAAATAAACAGAATGCATGTCAATTTGGTACTAAAATAAAATCATGCAATTTAACTGTTAAACATCATCACATCTCATAATGAAAATTGATATCAAAATACTTGATTCATCGTACACCCTATCCTTAGGGTTTCATTTGCCTTATTCATTCATCACATGCCAACACCCTATTCTTAGGGTTATCTCATTCACTTTTCACATGGCAACACCCTATTCTTAGAGTTTCTGTTATCTCATCTGTTTGGTTGCAATTCAAATCACAATACGGTATCATTCTAGAACTGGCAAAGCAGTATATTCAAAATCATTGTAATTACTGAGTAATCTTTATATCATGCATGCAGGCAGATTTAAAATTCATAAATATCCCAAACTCAAATCAATTTTGGCACATACATACTGAATTCATGTAATTGAACATCTTATTACACCAATAAGAGTAATTTACTTCACCTATAAGAAACCATCTGTAATATTTTTCAATTATCTGAAATTTCTCGAAGAACGTGCATATTAACCAAATTCCTGGTTTGTGCATCACATAACTCAATTAAGAGTTGCTTACATATCATAACACAAATAATTAATAGTACTTGAGAATTTCTAATGATATCTCATAGAAATGTGTCAATTCATGTAAATGTTAAGTCACACACATTAACATAACAGGAAGCATGCAACTAGGTTTATTTGCATATTTTAATGCTATCTTACTATCTTGAAATCATGCACCTAATGGTTTACCAAATTTGTATTGCCTGGGTTTATAATCAAACCGTACCATTATCAGTTGTGTATTTCTAATCTCAACATTCACATTAGGGAAGCTCTATAAGACTTAAATATTCATTCTTACTTTCACCGAAAAGCAAAACACATGCTCTCAGCATGTCCTCAAGAGTCTGAATGGTTCTCTCAGACTAGCCATCCGTCTGCGGATGAAAAGGTTACACTGAATCTTAACTTTGTGCCCGAAGCACGATGCAACTGTTTCCACAACCTAGATGTGAACTTAGGATCTCAATAAGATATGATTGAAACTGAATTACCAGGCAACCTAATTATTTCATCCATGTATATCTTAGTCAAGTTTCGAGACATCAAAGGTTGACTTAATATGAAGAAAGCGAGCAGACTAAATTAGTCTATCCACAATCATTCATATCAAATCACAACCTCTAGGTGTCCTGGGTAACCTTACCACAAAATCCATTGTGATATATTCCCATTCCCATACTAGTATAGGAAAAGATTACAAAGTACATGTGGGTTTCTGATGCTAAGTCTTAACCTGCTGACACACATTGCACTTAACCACCTAATCAGCTACATCCTTCTGCATATCTGACCATCCATTTCAATTCCTTGACATTCATATACATCTTAGTGTTTTCCTGAAAGCATAGCATACATCAATACATGCACTTCCATAAGAATCTTTTCCTTCAACTCACTATCTCGAGGTACACACAACATGTCATGCTAATACAACACCTTATCATCTTAAAAACTTAAACTCTGGTCTCTTTTCCTCCTATCATGTCATGCATGGTCTGGTTTAACTCACTATCACCCTATTGTAGTTCCTTGATCTGATCATAAGAAGTAGGCTTAACTTACATCTGTACAATCAAATCACTCTGTGTTGTCACCTCTAAGTCTAAGTTCAACTCCCACATTTCTACTAACAGGTCTCTATTGAAACCTGTCATAGAGAATGCATTAGTTGTTGAACTTGACTTTCTGCTGAAAGCATCAGCCACCATATTCTCCTTACCAGGGTGATAATCTATTGTCACATCATAAAGATAGTGACACCATGTCTTAAAAACATGAACTACATTAGTTGTCTGCAGATCATATATCGGGTAATACTCTGATTTCTATGCTACTTTCTTATAGTTACATTTTAGCTTTATGTTTTACTCTTTTCTCTAAGTCATTTCATGTTGTTCATGTACCGTTCAGATTAAATACCTTAAAACTCTAGATCACTATCAATGCTAGTTTACTTTACATAGATCAAATCTCAAGGTCTTATTTTATAGAGATGCTAGTATTCAAGATTAAATCACTAGTGATATCCCTTGAACTACTACAACTCTAATCATTCTAGGGTTTGGTCCTTAACAATAACATAGCGTTATTGTGTGTGGGTGTGGTCGATTATATAAATCAATTTGAGTTGCTTGGGTCAATAGCATATTAATCCAACACTCAACTTTAATTATATTGGCTGAAAATTCAGTTTTCACAATAGTTTCTGTAATTCGTTTATTAAATAGCTAATAGAAGCTACAAAAATTCTGCAAATTTTATATGTTATACCTAATGAAGTTTCAGACCTCCAGTAAAAATTTGAGATCATTTCTAATTACCAATAAATAATTAAAAATCAAACAGTACACTGCTATATTGCAGTCTGCAGCAGATTCGGTCGAGTTGTAAACTCGGCCGATAAACAGGTCAGAACATTCTTCAAAAATTCTGATATTTTCCAATGTTGTTTACATTTTATATATCCAAATCATATCCAAATTTGAGCTACATCAGAGTTATACATAAAATACTAAAAACCATTTACTGAGACACTTTACTTATCAAATTTTGTGTTTATGTATCATCAAAACCCTATTTTGGGCCGATTAGGGTCTATGCTTCTCAAACCCTAACTCTCAAGACAAAAGAACACTTAGACTTCTTATCATAATTAAAACATCCTAGTGTATATACATTCTCACTATGTTATGGGTCTAATTCAACCAGAGTCTATTCTTATTTTACTGTTAATAGGAGTCATTAGATCCCAGTAACGCATCCTGCCAGCCAGACCAGGCCGAACCTATAGTCCTGAAGCCAAGAGCTACTCGAGATTAATTAACCCCTATTAATCTTAAACATGTGGAAAGAATATCCACTTAGGGCAAACTCATTTATACATAATTTCGGGTCTACTTTAATACAAAGAAAACAAACATTAAACAATTCACTTCATGACACAACAATATAAAAGAATCATATTTACTTTACAAATTGAAAAATCTAATTTCATGCATATAAAAGCATTTCTAGTGATCTTTAAATCAAATAAGCAATAATAGACAAGAGTTGAATCGCATCTTATATGTAATCTCTTATTCATACATTAGTCTCTTATCTCATAATCCTAAGATTTCTAGGGTTTCTCTCTAGCCTATCCTTCCTCTGCATACCTGGCCAGGGCATCCAGAGAAGAACAGATAGAGTAGCTTGATACTGGTCAATCTAAGTATTCAGACACCTGGACAGGGTATCTAAACACTCAGACCTTCCAGAGCTAAAACACATCATTTATTATTCGCCTCACTTATAACTTTATCTTTTGATCTTAATGATTCTTAACGACTCAACTTAAACTCTTTACTTGGTTCTCGTGACCACATCCTTTTCCTACCATCTGTAATAGTATAACAGAACACTTCCTGTTAGAAAATTACAGACAGAAGAAAAACTCTTAAACCTTAATCCTATTGGTCTCTTATCGTCCCCTGACCTTGACTTAGAGTAACCATTTACTCAACCTATGCTCTGATACCAAGATGTCACACCCCGATCTCACACTAACCTCAATCCATGAGATTAGGGCGCGACGGAGGGATTACTCACAAGCCAAACCTCTCATAACTTTTTAAACCATTTTAAAGACATTAAAAAGATAAACTGATTTATGTTGTAAAATGAAGCTAAACAATCTGCGGAAGCATTTTTATTAAACTGACTAGTAATATAAATCAAGTCTACAACATATTACATTGTCCGACATAAAATAAGGCATAACAGTTAATTTACATCTTTATACACATTCTCTCTCACCCACACCATGTCCCAAAGATCGAGGGGAAAGGACTAAGAGACCTCTAACTACTAACTATATATACCTTCTACTGACTAGGGTGGTAAGATCCTTCAGATTCCTAGAACTGTCGCTGACCTGAAAATGTTTTGAGTAGAGGAGTGAGCCTACTCGCTCAGTGAATAGTTTTTCACTTAGCCATCATCGGATAACTCCATATTTTACATTTAACAGGAATATGTGAATAAAATAACAAACTGAGCAGTTCTAATTAAACAGTGCAATTATCGCAGAAAAGTATAATGAACATTTAAAGAACAAGTATTATAAATTCTAAATCTGAACATACACAAGTTTCATATTAATCTAACTTAATTCTAAGTAATCATCTTTTAACTTATGCCCTGATCATATGCAGTGTACTCTGCATATAAAGTCTCGTAGCGAACTACGAACCCACCGTACAAGACTTAGCGACACACCCGGGAAATGCTAAGTCTGACTGTCGTCCTGGTCTGTGTCAGGACTCTCAGGCTCACACGGCCTCACTGCACTCTCAAAGAGTGTACTCTAGACTCCTCCTCTAACCTGAGCACATAGGCAGAGAGTGTGGGTTACCACCGTGACACACGCACGGATTATTGTTAAATAACCCCTATTTACTCCAGTGCCACCGTGACACACACACAGATTATTGTTGAACACTGCCTCTCTGTCCTCGTGCCACCGTGACACACGCACGGATTATTGTTGAACACGAGCCACCGACCATCTAGACACACGCTAGGTAGGTCGTTTCACCCCTAAGGCACAGACCTCCAAAAGGGGTTCTACGGTGTCAGGGCATCTAAGTCTAACACATTTTATTATAACAAGAAAACTCTTATAACATTGTGTCTCTCTCGCACATATTCGACTACTGGAATATATTGTAATTCTGCAATTCACTAGCTGAAACCAGAAATTCGACTTTCATAACATTTCTATATATATAGTACAACAACTATTCACTTATATCGCAATAACTCATAACTCAGCTATGGTTTCATGCAAACAGATTCGTTCACTGTAAATAAATTTCATATCTATTCCACGTCTCTATACTGATTTCATATTACTGAACATTCAAATATACTATATTGAAAGGAATACTCAACTTGAAATACTTTATCACATTTATTCGCATCTTACTGGAATTACTCGTAAAGCATACACATTTATTTTACTAGTCATTTCATTTCGTTTGAACTATGCAAATTAAAAGTCTAAGGATGCTAACTATGCTCGGCATCTGAGTAATCTCTATTACCCACATATACATAAACATCATTTGTCATCTATAAACATGACTCAGTATCAACTTATCCAGTTTCGATGCTAAACATCCATTTTATGCTCAACGTATACATTGCAGTTGTAATACAGGAAATTCTATCATTTTCATCAATCATATTACGTATTTCAAGTTCCAATGAACCATATAAATTCATTAATTCAATCCACACTGATCAGATGCTAAACTAAATCATATAACGGCATAAGGAAGCATTTTATGAAATAAAATTCGAGTAACGCCAAATACTGTCCAAAAGCCAAGTATCAGCGAAAAATGCACAGTTTACCGAAAAATTCCAACTAAGGAGTTAAATGATGATAACTAAATGAACTCCTACTCACCGCGTTTCGAACTGTCCGGGTTCATCCGGGAATGTGTCTAGGGCCTGTTTCCGGGCAGAATTCTATTGTCTTCTTCCTTTGATTTAGCTTCTTATTGTTCCTATTCACGAACTGGATGCAACATGAGCTTCACGCTCAACTGAAATCCTTGGCTGGGTGTTGCTCCAGGGCCAAATTGGCGGCTGGGTCTTGTTTAGACCTCCTAGCCGAGGTCCATAGCATATATTTGAAGTGTTAGCCGCCCCAAAGTAGCCTCCTCCTGGCCAAGCAAAGCAGCCGTAAAGCTGTTGTACTTGCCGCTGGCCACAGGTGCTAGGCGGCTGGCTTGGTAAGCTAGAGGAGGAAAGGAAAGAAGAGGTAGGGAGTAGAGGAGGAAGAAAGGAAGAAGAGAAAAAAGAATAGCTACTGGAATCGGAGAAAAAGAGAAATCGCCTCAAGCTGCTTCTCTGGTGCGGAGGTCGGCTCTGTGCGCCGCTCGCACTGTTTCCAGAACAACGGATAAGCGAGAGAAGAAGAAAAGAAAACTTATAAAGAAAAACTTTTGGAAAAATTGCAATTTTGACCCTGGAATCGGAAAAGGTCATAACTATTGACTCGAAGGTCCAAATTAGGTGATTTATTTTGCATACTTTCAAGAAAAATGTCCACTACAAACTCAAGACATAAAAACATGCTAATAACACTATTTTACTGATTCAAAATTCCACTTACATCTAATTATTACTTTACTCAAATTAATCATCTTAATTATGCACTAATCATCACATGAGCACTTAGGTTAGCTCAACTATTGATTCATGACGTGGATTAATTAACCTTGATGTTTAATTTGATATTCAACACTAATTGAGGTGTTTCACGTAATTCGAGGTATTTATTGACTAACCCTGATATGGGTCGTAACAATGACACTACTTTCAAAACTCATAAAGTGCTTTTAATGAATATGACATCATAACCCTTACCTGGTTATGAACACTTCTGTATAAAAACCTGCATGATTAGCACAATTGATAACATGCACATTTTGTCTATATAAGCACAGTACAATTATTTCCTAACTCAATCATAGAGTTTCATGCTTAAAAGCATAACCCAGAATTAGGGTTTACTGTTCATTTCATCACATTACCCTAGATTAGTGTCAGGACCCGTCAAGCTAAACGAGATTACTCAAAACTTAAAACACAATCAATCGCTAATTAATCACATACCCAAAAATATGGGTAAATTAAAATCGATTTCAACATCAACACCCGCTCAGAAACATTTGAAGGATCCCAACATCTTTCTTGTATCCATGTTATGCCACACAAACAAGCATTAATATGCTAACAAAAGTCTGATTCATTTGAAACATTATATACAAACTTTATTTCGCCAGGACCTGAGAGTACAGGGATGACTCTAGAACAAACTAAACATCTAATCAACTTTATCAAATATTCATTACCATAGCTCCTCTTGGCTGCCACATGTTTGTTTTTGTCACTTACGATTACCTAAAAAAATGTGGCGAACCACAAGGGTGAGACCCAGTCCCAGCAAGTGATATAACCATCAACAACATTTATTGATTACAATATTTTAAGTAATTAAGTAGTTAAATAGTTTAATCAGATATAACAAATAAGATCAACAGTATTGATGATTAACAAAATACATAAAGGAGCAAATAACAATTATCATCATCAAGCTGACTATCATCATTTTTCTTATTAACCGTATAAGAGATTCAATAGCATATGCATAACTAGCATAAGAAAGTCTAGTAGCATGTTATCTCTATTAACATGAATAAGTCTAACATCATAAGCATATCTAACAACATTAGCATGTCTAACAGTTTGAACAGATCAATATCATAAGAAAAGCTATCACATAAGCATGAGTATTTGCATAAGCATGATTAGCAGTATATGCATTTCTAATTATAGAGGCATGGCTAGCATGCTAACAACATGAGATAGCTAGCATCATGATTATAATCAACAATAGCAGTATAGATATCAACATAAGCATGACTACTGTATGTACACATTTACAGTCTTATGCATATCCACAACATAAGTATAATTACTATCTCTTAATTGCACTAAGCATCATCTTTATGTAAAGAGAACAAATAAGAGTTATCATCCAATGTGAAGCGTCATGTATAACCCTAAACAGATATGCTATACGACTGTATTACATCTTTTATTATGCCCTGGGGAATTTGAATCGTGCCATTCAAAGTCCAACTGACCCCTGAGAAAGGCTATTCGGTTCCGTACAAGATCTAGGAGTACCGGCATCCTAAGATCTCTTCCCCCCGGTCAGTACGAGTAAAAAGGCAGTGACATATCAGTCAAAGCTGCCACCACAACGACATATAGTCAAGTTGAAAACCACTAGTCCGACCTTGGTACAGGTCACGACACTAGAAAGCAGGGTATTCAAACCCAAACACTGAGGTACAACCGCAGTTGTCCTCTAATCACATCATATTATAACCACAGAGACACGACCGCAACCATTCTCAATCACATCAGATGTATGAGGCATGACCATAGCCAACCTCCACAATCTTTATTGTGGATGACAAGGATATATCCTCAACCTGCCACCCCCGCATATTCAACAATATGCGCTCCGAGTTTCCCTTAGGAATACTCATTTCACCATCCAGTAAGTTCTGACACTGAAGATGGTTCTACGGCATAGGGCACTACATGATTAGAGTTGCACTTGATTAGTTATACCAATTGGGCAAATTAAGGCTGCATCAAACAAGTGGACATTCAAACCCTAATTCACTTCTAGCAAGCATATAAATATTAAAACTTGAAAAGATATAAAATGTGTGAAACATAAATTCTCATTTCATCATCACACAGTACTATTCATTTGCCACTCATGAGACTACACCAATCATCATGCTATCGTAAGATAATAATCTTTTTAACAATATCACAGGGTACCGACCCTTATCAACATAAGAGGATTTCACCTCATTCAGGGCTCAACCACACCCAAAGGTCATTAAGACCATCATATTATTCCCTGCAAGATCATCATTATCTTTGCATGCCTTATAACAAGGCTCAACAACATCAATTATATATAATACACCAGATCAGTACAATATTGCATTTATGAACTAGGTGGTAATCATAGTAGAGTTATATTAACATTAAGAACATTCCTGTATTACATCAACATGCAAGGAATCTAGATATGATTAACTCTCATCATATTCATTATACACATGTTTAGCATAAGAAAGTATCAACCATGTGACTATAATAACCACCAATTAACATATCAAGGTTGTGATCATAGTAAGGAGGTTATTCTACCATCATTCCATCATATAAGAATGTTAAACATGAATACTCATCTTTATCTAATTGCATTAGAGTTAGGTTCAGCATGATAAATTATATCAATGTTACTAACCGGCACTCATACCCAAACCCTAACTCACGGCATCCCCATTGGATCATGGATGCATAAGGTGAAGCATCACCTTCACATTCCATACTATTCTCAAGTATGAACCCACACATAAATCAAGGTGTGACCATCAGGTTATAGCATACTAGGGTTTCAACAATAATAACAAAGTCTCCATGATTATATTAGTCATTCAAGGATGATTCATACCCAATTATCATCATTTAGTTATTTTAAAGCTAGGTGTAACAAGCTATACCTCATTAGGGTTACATATCAACACAACATGATTATCTTCCCTTCTATTCATATGAGTGAATAAGTAAGACTAATTTATTAAGGGTAACCCTCCATTTGTTCCATCATCATTCCACCCATATTGTCATACCACAATGTCACCCAGAACCATTGGATGTTTAAAAGGTAAGACTATTGGTTGTTGCAATGGTACCATCATCGGGTCATGGTTTATAGAAGAAATCAGCTTTAAACCCTAAAATTGACCATTGTTTGATAGGTGCTTAGCACCATAGGTTGTCAAACCAACCTGATCCAAGTCAAATTATACCTTATTAATAATGTACACATGATCACATGTTCATCTAGAACTGAAAATAGAATAGAGAACATTATAAAAATCAAAATCCAAGTCAAGCATAGCTTTTTAGTGCATGAATCATCATTTTCAAGCAAGAACATGATCTAGAAAGCTTATGGTAAGCAATAAATGTGGAGCAAGTTATAAAACTTTCCTCTAATGAGAAGATGAAACCCCACACAGAAGAAATCTTGAGTAGGTAGGGTAGAAAATCCAAGAATAAGCTATGAATTCATCCATCCATCACCTTTCTTCATCAAATGAGCAAACCCTAAACATAAGGAGCAAGAAAGGTAGGGTTTTAGATCTTTAGAGAAACTTCTACCATGGAACAACAATTTTACAACCTAGAGGAAGATCTAAGGAAGGAGAAGATCAAGAAAAATGGAGAAGGAAGGAAGAAAATAACTTGCCTTGGTCAAAAACCCTAGAAGATGACCTTAGAAACCCTAGGTAGGGCTAGATGGAGCTCTATGAGACTTTCTTTTCCAAAACAAGGTTGTCTTCTACCTTAGACCTCTTTGTTATGCAACCAAATAGAGAAAGGTCCATTCTCTAAGCTATAAGAAAGAGGGCGTGAGCAATGACTTCGAATTGGGGATAGGAAGGGCTATATATAGCTTCATGGATAGGAAAGGGGTTAAGCTTGAGGTGTACATGGAGTTTTCCATGTGTCAATAGCCTAGAGATTTTATGTCCATGCAACACCTCCATTATTTACTACCCACACTTTCTCTCTTTCATCCATATCCTTATCTTTAGCCTTATCTTTATCTTTATCCTTATCTTTATCTTTATCCTAATCTTCATCCTTATCCTTATCCTTATCTTCATCCTTATCCTTATCCTTATCTTCATCCTTATCCTTATCTTCATATTCATATTTATCCTTATCTTTATCTTTATCCTTATCTTTATATTTATCTTTATCCTTATCTTTATCTTTATCTTTATCTTTATCCATAAAGGGGAAAACCCTAAAATGTCCTTGAAGAGGAATACCTCCGTACCAAGAACAACTAGGAGCCCCATAGCCCAAAAAAATTCAAGGATGATAAGGAAAAATATAAGGATTGTAATTCTTGTGAAAACATACAAAGAAAATCTTCCAATTGGGTAAATTGCAAGAAAATCCAGAATGTACATAAAATTGCATAACTTTCTCATGTAATGTCCAAATTAGACCAAATTTGAAACTTAAGCTTGTAATATAATTTCAAAACATATCAAAAGGTTATATTAAGGTTCTAAATATTAAATTATGGTTATTAAGCTCATTCAACTCATTAAGCAAGTTTAGGGGCCTTACAACTATAAACCCCTAATAGGGATTTCACCCCCGAAATCCAAAGTAAACAAAGATGGTTACTTCCTCTGCACCTCATCCTATTACCTTCATATGGTTACTTGTATATCATGGTGATGTACATCATTCATACATATCTCATATTGGGTCAGCAGAAAACCCCCCACATAAGAAGACATATCATTATCCCATTAAGAAATTTAATCAACCCCATCTCACTCTTATTCAACTTGTTCTCATAGCAGTTACTGCTTCGGCAACCCTAAGTTTTTTGAATAAATATTGATCATATTTTTAACCATATTTGAAATACTTTGACATGTCATCATTTAAAGATTGCTACAACTTGTAAGACATTACTTGAACACTCTCTTCCTCCTATTAATAAATTCTATTGGTACATTGGTTAGTCTAAAGGATATAACTCTAAACTCATCATGGTCATGTAGATTATATCATCCAATCTAACTCTTATGCATTGATATTTTATCATAGGTTTATCTTAAAGTAACATGGTATCACATATTTAATAACCAAAAAACCATCTATCCTTGATAGTGGTCTTTCCCAGCTATCACTGAACCATACACAACATTATAAAATCACTTTTTTTCCTTACAAACAACATTTATAGGATCATTATCAACTCTCTCTCTCTTTAAAAGAGAGGAATACTTAAAATGTTCATTTAATAAGCATCTTCAACCTTCACATATTTCTTATATTATTGATACATCTTGGATACTAGGATTCATTACCTTGGTCACCTCATGCGCTATAAGGAACTTACATCCTTATCTCATCTACTTTTACCAACATAACAAATATCAAGACATGTAAGAGGAGTCTTCCTAATTATTGGAAGGCTAAAACAAATGTCATCACAAACTTTATGAACTTATAACCATAGTCCAAACAACCTTATGCTATAATAAGCTATCCACCCTCATGTTTAAAATGAATCCACACATACCAAGTGGCAATGATCCACTTGAAAGATGTGCCCTAGAAAGGAAATACACAAAGGTAAATAAACTTCCCACATCATAACAGCATTGTTCAGGGTTACTAAAAAAGGTAACCAATTCTATTTTCATTATGCAAGTTACAACTTTTTATGTATCATTTTACCTTTTTCATTTCATGTTCCTTGCCATTAGCATAGAAGTCATCATGATTAACATATCTCATTACTCCTTCCTTGACAACTATTTATCCCACTAGTGTATGTTCTCTTATTTTATTATATTTTTCAACCACTTATCGACAAGTAAATACTCATATTCCACATTTGCTTTATTAAATCGGGATCATCTCCCTTAATTTCTTTCACATGCCATGCTGATTTTTCATTAACACATTCTTACACACATAGGTTGGTCTGAGATTAACTCATGTTCTACCTTATTTCTTTGTCATTGTTCCCATTCATCTTCTCATTTTGTACTTGTTATAGGAGTTCTCTCTATCTTATGTGGATTTCATATATTGATTCACTTTATAAGCATAGACTTATCCGTATTTTACTTTATTATCTTCTTGAATCACATCTTCAATAACTCCTCTTTTCCTTATTTTATTTAGATTTAGATTTTATGGTGTTGTATCATTCTCTTATATTCAAGTTTTGATAGATAATGATGCAATTCTTATCTTCGTTAAGGTAGGATTGAGGTATTCACACCATGATTTCTTATTCGTTAAGCCCTTTAGATTGTCTCAAAATGACTACTTGATCAGAGTAATTAGAAAGATAACAATCTAAGAGTTCCATACTTACCTTTTCTTCAATAATTGAATACCTGGCCAGGGCACCCAAGTACTGAGATTAGGAAGTATGCACCATTTTTTTATGTCATATTCCTAACTTAGACATCATCCTAGTCTTAATTCCTAGTGTCCCTGTAGACTCGATGAACCTAAAGCTCTGATACCAACCTGTCAAGACCCGCCAAGCTAAACGAGATTACTCAAAACTTAAAACACAATCAATCGCTAATTAATCACATACCCAAAAATATGGGTAAATTAAAACTGATTTCAACATCAACACCCGCTCAGAAACATTTGAAGGATCCCAACATCTTTCTTGTATCCATGTTATGCCACACAAACAAGCATTAATATGCTAACAAAAGTCTGATTCATTTGAAACATTATATACAAACTTTATTTCGCCAGGACTTGAGAGTACAGGGACGACTCTAGAACAAACTAAACATCTAATCAACTTTATCAAATATTCATTACCATAGCTCCTCTTGGCTGCCACATGTTTGTTTTTGTCACTTCCGATTACCTAATAAATGTGGCGAACCACAAGGGTGAGACCCAGTCCCAGCAAGTGATATAACCATCAACAACGTTTATTGATTACAATATTTTAAGTAATTAAGTAGTTAAACAGTTTAATCAGATATAATAAATAAGATCAACAGTATCGATGATTAACAAAATACATAAAGGAGCAAATAACAATTATCATCATCAAGCTGACTATCATCATTTTTCTTATTAACCGTATAAGAGATTCAATAGCATATGCATAACTAGCATAAGAAAGTCTAGTAGCATGTTATCTCTATTAACATGAATAAGTCTAGCATCATAAGCATATCTAACAACATTAGCATGTCTAACAGTTTGAACAGATCAATATCATAAAAAAAGCTATCACATAAGCATGAGTATTTGCTTAAGCATGATTAGCAGTATATGCATTTCTAATTATAGAGGCATGGCTAGCATGCTAACAACATGAGATAGCTAGCATCATGATTATAATCAACAGTAGCAGTATAGATATCAACATAAGCATGAATACTGTATGTACACATTTGCAGTCTTATGCATATTCACAACATAAGTATAATTACTATCTCTTAATTGCACTAAGCATCATCTTTATGTAAAGAGAACAAATAAGAGTTATCATCCAATGTGAAGCGTCATGTATAACCCTAAACAGATATGCTATACGGCTGTATTACATCTTTTATTATGCCCTGGGGAATTTGAATCGTACCATTCAAAGTCCAACCAACCCCTGAGAAGGGCTATTCGGTTCCGTATAAGATCTAGGAGTACCGGCATCCTAAGATCTCTTCCCCGCGGTCAGTACGAGTATAAAGGCAGTGACATATCAGTCAAAGCTGCCACCACAGCGACATATAGTCAAGTTGAAAACCACTAGTCCGACCTTGGTACAGGTCACGACACTAGAAAGCAGGGTATTCAAACCCAAACACTGAGGTACAACCGCAGTTGTCCTCTAATCACATCATATTATAACCACAGAGACACAACCACAGCCATTCTCTATCACATCAGATTTATGAGGTATGACCATAGCCAACCTCCACAATCTGTATTGTGGATGACAAGGATATATCCTCAACCTGCCACCCCCGCATATTCAACAATATGCGCTCCGAGTTTCCCTTAGGAATACTCGTTTCACCATCCAGTAAGTTCAGACACTGAAGATGGTTCTACGGCATAGGGCACTACATGATTAGAGTTGCACTTGATTAGTTATACCAATTGGGTGAATTAAGGCTGCATCAAACAAGTGGACATTCAAACCCTAATTCACTTCTAGCAAGCATATAAATATTAAAACTTGAAAAGATATAAAATGTGTGAAACATAAATTCTCATTTCATCATCACATGGTACTATTCATTTGCCACTCATGAGACTACACCAATCATCATGCTATCGTAAGATAATAATCTTTTTCACAATATTACAGGGTACCAACCCTTATCAACATAAGAGGATATCACCTCATTCAGGGCTCAACCACGCCCAAAGGTCATTAAGACCATCATATTATTCCCTACAAGATCATCATTATCTTTGCATGCCTTATAACAAGGCTCAACAACATCAATTATATATAATACACCAGATCAGTACAATATTGCATTTATGAACTAGGTGGTAATCATAGCAGAGTTATATTAACATTAAGAACATTCCTTTATTACATCAACATGCAAGGAATCTAGATATGATTAACTCTCATCATATTCATTATACACATGTTTAGCATAAGAAAGTATCAACCATGTGACTATAATAACCACCAATTAACATATCAAGGTTATGATCATAGTAAGGAGGTTATTCTACCATCATTCCATCATATAAGAATGTTAAACATGAATACTCATCTTTATCTAATTGCATTAGAGTTAGGTTCAACATGATAAATTATATCAATGTTACTAACCGGCACTCATACCCAAACCCTAACTCACGACATCCCCATTGGATCATGGATGCATAAGGTGAAGCATCACCTTCACATTCCATACTATTCTCAAGTATGAACCCACACATAAATCAAGGTGTGACCATCATGTTATAGCATACTAGGGTTTCAACAATAATAACAAAGTCTCCATGATTATATTAGTCATTCAAGGATTATTAATACCCAATTATCATCATTTAGTTATTTTAAAGCTAGGTGTAACAAGCTATACCTCATTAGGGTTACATATCAACACAACATGATTATCTTCCCTTCTATTCATATGAGTGAATAGGTAAGACTAATTTATTAAGGGTAACCCTCCATTTGTTCCATCATCATTCCACCCATATTGTCATACCACAATGTCACCCAGAACCATTGGATGTTTAAAAGGTAAGACTATTGGTTATTGCAATGGTACCATCATCGGGTCATGGTTTATAGAAGAAATCAGCTTTAAACCCTAAAATTGACCATTGTTTGATAGGTGCTTAGCACCATAGGTTGTCAAACCAACTTGATCCAAGTCAAATTATACCTTATTCATAATATACACATGATCACATGTTCATCTAGAATTGAAAACAGAATAGGGAACATTATAACAATCGAAATCCAAGTCAAGCATAGCTTTTTAGTGCATGAATCATCATTTTTCAAGCAAGAACATGATCTAGAAAGCTTATGGTAAGCAATAAACGTGGAGAAAGTTATAAAACATGCCTCTAAGGAGAAGATAAAACCCCACACAGAAGAAATCTTGAGCAGGTAGGGTAGAAAATCCAAGAATAAGCTATGAATTCATCCATCCAGCACCTTTCTTCATCAAATGAGCAAACCCTAAACATAAGGAGCAAGAAAGGTAGGGTTTTAGATCTTTAGAGAAAATTCTACCATGGAACAGCAATGTTACAACCTAGAGGAAGATCTAAGGAAGGAGAAGATCAAGAAAAATGGAGAAGGAAGGAAGAAAATAACTTGCCTTGGTCAAAAACCCTAGAAGATGACCTTAGAAACCCTAGGTAGGGCTAGATGGAGCTCTATGAGACTTTCTTTTCCAAAACAAGGTTGTATTCTACCTTAGACCTCTTTTTTATGCAACCAAATAGAGAAAGGTCCGTTCTCTAAGCTATAAGAAAGAGGTCATGAGAAATGACTTCGAATTGGGGATAGGAAGGGCTATATATAGCTTCATGGATAGGAAAGGGGTTAAGCTTGAGGTGTACATGGAGTTTTCCATGTGTCAATAGACTAGAGATTTTATGTCCATGCAACGCCTCCCTTAGTTACTACCCACACTTTCTCTCTTTCATCCATATCCTTATCTTTAGCCTTATCTTTATCTTTATCCTTATCTTTATCTTTATCCTTATCTTCATCCTTATCCTTATCCTTATCCTTATCCTTATCCTTATCTTCATCCTTATCCTTATCCTCATCCTTATCCTTATCTTCATCTTCATATTTATCCGTAACTTTATCTTTATCCTTATCTTTATATTTATCTTTATCCTTATCTTTATCTTTATCTTTATCTTTATACATAAAGGGGAAAACCCTAAAATGTCCTTGAAGAGGAATACCTCTGTACCAAGAACAACTAGGAGCCCCATAGCCCAAAAAAATCCAAGGATGATAAGGAAAAATATAAGGATTGTAATTCTTGTGAAAACATACAAAGAAAACCTTCCAATTGGGTAAATTGCAAGAAAGTCCAGAATGAACATAAAATTGCATAACATTCTCATGTAATGTCCAAATTAGACCAAATTTGAAACTTAAGCTTGTCTTATAATTTCAAAACATATCAAAAGGTTATATTAAGGTTCTAAATATTAAATTATGGTTATTAAGCTCATTCAACGCATTAAGCAAGTTTATGGGCCTTACAATTAGGGTTTACTATTCACATTACATCACATTACCCTAGATTAGGGTTTACTATTCACATTACATCACATTACCCTAGATTAGGGTTTACTATTCATATAACATCACATTACCCTAGATTAGGGTTTACTATTCACATTACATCACATTATCCTAGATTAGGGTTTACTATTCACATTACTGTGAATTAAGATCATACCATCATCATGTATGAGGATTACTTCCATTAATGCCCTCAATTAGGTTAAGATTCATTAACCATCATAATTAGGGTTTCCATGATCTCACTATGAAGGATCATACCCTAATTAGATGTATTCATTCATGTTGGAAGCTTATTACTTGATTCTCTTTCATATTAGAAGTCTTCTCTCTCCTCTTACTATTAGATGATGTTTACATCACCCTTGATTAGATTAAGTCAAATCAACCATGAAAACATAAGTTATGTCATCACCATGGTGGTCATTAGGGTTTACTTGATTAAGGGGTACTAGTCACACTATCCCATCAAGGGTACTTTTGTAATGTTCACCATTGACCTTATCATGCATCAAACCACTAATTACTTGATCCCTTAATTACTTTAGGTATCATTAAGGTTTAGGTTAATCAACCACTAAACCATCTTAACCTCTAAAGCATCAAACGTTCTTAACCTTTTTAAACCTCAAACGGTTTTGCACTTTCAACCCCCAAACGGTTTTGAAACCATTTGGTGGTGTTGAACGTTTGTTGACTTTTGAAACCGTTTGGCCAAGTACACACTCAAGACCGTTTGCCCAAGGTGAGGTGAAGACCATTTGGTCATGAAGACCATTTGGTCATGAAGACCGTTCGGCCAACTTTGACTTTGAAACCGCATGGGCAAGATCGATCTTGAAACCGCATGAGATCAAATGGTTTGGGATCGTTTGGTCCCAAATAGTCTTGAGACCGTTTGGTCCAAACCACCTCAAAACTGCATGGACCAAAAAGTGTCTCAACCAGTCCAATTGAGTTAGGGTTTTCAATGTTGAACCCCTCAAACGTTCATGCACTTGTTAACCACTTATCAATTGAGTCAATTAGGTCAACCCTCAACTGATTTGACCCTAAATTGACCCTCAATTGATCACCAATTAGGGCTTGGGTCGATTTAATTTGGGTTTGGGATCAAGTACCCTTCAACATGTATCAACATGAGTCTAATTGATGTTAAACCCATTGAACCATCATTCAATTGGGTCATGACCTGACCCCAAACGGTATTGGGATCGTTTGGACATCCTCCAAATGGTCTTGAGACCGTTTTCCCAAGTCCACATCAAAAACTAACTCAACCTATTAAGGTTTGACTCATAGATTTGATCATTAGGTCACTAATCGATTATACTTCAACTGTTTGCCCTTCAATCTTCAACCACTTAACCATGGTCAACCCTAGACCTCCAAACGGTCTTGGGTGACCCCCAAATGGTCTTGGGATCGTTTGGACATCCTCCAAACGGTCTTGAGACCGTATTTCCATTATTTTATCAAAAACTAAGTCATTCACTCAAGGGTTGAACCCTAGGTCTTGTCACCAAATCATCACTTAATTGTTTAACAACTTGATATCTTTAGACCCTCAATTGGTCAACCCTACTTAACCATAGACCTCCAAACGGTCTTGGGTGATCACCAAACGGTCTTGAGACCATTTGGGTGATCCCCAAATGGTTTTGAAACCGTTTGGGCCACTCAACCCAAACATCAACATGATTAACTTATTGAAATCAGCAATTAACCCGATTAGGGTTTATAAGATTGATGTGCCTTCAATTGGTGATTTACTTGGAATTACTTGATGACTTTTGGTGGGTGATTAGTCCATAATGTTTATAATAGATTTCCCAAACGGTAAACCATGGTCAACGCACCCAAACGGTTTTGAAACCGTTTACTTTCATGCGGTTTGGTTGAAACCATTTGTATTCAAACGGTGAAACGGTTTGCTCCCAAACGGTTTGGGAAACCGTTTGTGCAATAGGTGGGAGACCGTTTGCTAAAGCAAGATTAGGATGAACTTTGGAAATAACGTCATCATCTTCTACCTCAAGAACAGGGGTTGTTCTTCACGGAAATGCTTGCAAGAACACTTAAAAGTGTCTAAAGAAAAAGAACAAGTAACGATTCTAGGAAAAGAAGATGCACTTAACAAAGTTAAAGGTTTAGAGTTATAAAACCCGCCTTAAGATCTGATCTAGAGCTCCAAGCTTCGTAGCTCTAATGGTGGATGAAGCTCCAAAGGTTGCCCAAGGTCCGTTCTTCAAGGTTTGGATGGAGAAGAAGGCAAGAAAGAAGAATTGTGTAAGGAAAGCTAACAAACCAACCTTATAGAAGGATTCCCACCATGAATTCGAGATGGATGATGATCAAGACTTACCCAAACTATCCTGGTAGTTCTCCTCTGCTCCTTAGCTTCTTTTTAGTCGGCCAAAGCAAGAAAATAAGTGAAGGAATGAAGGGAAATGATCCCTTGCTTGTTAAAAGGATATACTTATATATTTTTGGGATATTTTCAAGGCAAGGAGGATTATTTCCTTTATTTCTCAGTTATCCACCAAGTCCTCCTCTACTTTCTTGGCCACGTTTTACTCCTTTTATCCTTTTGCAAAACTCCTCCCTTATCCAAGGTTAAAGGGAAAGAAGCCCAACATTATACTATGTTGCATATGTATAAGGGCCATTTTGCTTAAAACTTGGTTACTTAATTATCAAAGTTATCTTTCTTACTTGATCATTCAAATGAGGTGCCCTCTTCATATTCTTTTCTCTATTTTATTCCAAGAGACATGCGATATACTCTAGAGGGTATATTTTACATGTTGCACCCTGTTTTTGGTAAATTGCATATTACACCAAAACTAGGTTTTAAGGCACAAGGATTACTTTACAAGCTATATCTTGGTGCCCAAGATTGTGGAATTCATTCCACCATATCATATTCATTCTTATGATGTCTCAACATCAGAGGAACATCTTAACATGTGCAATTTACAAGTTAACCTCTCTAATTGGGTAATTTGCACATTAGTCCAAAATTAACAAAACAAAATTACAACATTGTTCAAAAAGGACTAAAATGGAAATATATGTTCCTCAGAAGCTTTAATTACATTACATAAGATAACCACAAGTATATAATTACATATTTAAACAAAAAACCTAGGGTTAGTTCATAACCCAAGTCAGGGATGTTACAGCTATGATCCTTGATGGATATTTGTTTGGGTTATTTGTATTAATCTTAACCCTAATCACCTTAGTCGCTATGCCTTGAAAAAGTGTAGTGATCTCCACTATGGAATGTGCTATGGACGCTATGTATGAGCTTGCTCAATGGTTTCTACATATAGATTTGTTTCTTGTAGGTCGATACTCTTGAAGTGTTGTTACGATCGTTATGTATTGTGTGCCGTGGTTGCTACATCTTGACTTTGTGTGTTGGTCGTTACACAAGGTAATGTTTTGTGGTCTCTAGATATTTTCACCCCTTATGTGGTTGCTACATGTGTTGAGTCATGTGGTCGCTACATGTGTTGAGTCTTGTGGTCTCTACATGGTCATGGTCGCTACATGTTGCTGTTTTCATGTGAGGTTGTTTATGGTGGTGATGCTTAACCCTAAAGTGATCCAAGAATGTGGGAAGTGATGTACGTAGGGTTTGATGTTGAATGTTGTTATCAAAACCCTAACCGACTTTTTTAATAAAAAAAATTGGCCATTCTATTCACCCCGTGGCTTGGGAACGATCCTGGGACCTCTCTCTAACAAACTGAGTGTCTAACCATCTTGGGCATATGATGTAATTGCTTGGCTTGCTTGGATGAGTAGCATATAATAAAGTATTTTCTCTCTTCCTTGTGTAACCCATTGTTGCAGGTTGAATACACATCATCACTTGTGATTGCTATGGTATCTGTTATATGACACAGGATGGTGATTATGAGCCTTCATGAGGCATGATGACAAGATGATGTTATACATGAACTATGTGATTGGGTCCTATGACCTGGCAGAGGCTTAGTGCCAAATTTGAGGTGATATCTTTTGATGGTGTGATGAGGGATGGTTAACCCATGATGATATGTAATGGTGAGCGCCTGGCATAAGGCAGTGAGACAGTATCATGAGATGGTGTGATCAACTCTATACTTATATGTTTTATATATTCTGACATTGTAATCTACCCCTATCTTTGTATAATTTGTTCATGGCTTGTACGTTGTAACTTGGTTGATGCACTAAAAGATACCCGATTGGCAATAATTAATTAAGTGAAATCCTAATCATGTAGGTGGCCCTAAGAAATAGATCCATCTACAATGTTAGTACTTGTTGGATGGTGAAATGAGTAATTCCTATAGGAAACTTGCAGAGCAAATTGTTGAATATGTGGGGGTGTGGGTTGATGATATATCATTGCATCCACAATCACTGCTTTTGATGATGGTTGTGGTCATGACTCGGTAGGAGAAGAGGCCATATCTGAGGTGATACATTTTTAGAGATGGTTATGATCATATCCTGGAAGGAGAATGGCTGTGGTCGTATCTCACTGGTGTTGTGCCTATATACTAAGGCAGACTAGGATGATTTGCAGTTTGACTCTATATGTCACTACGGCAGACTCAGACTGACCGAGGGTGTGGGAGATCATATGAGTCTGGATCTCCTAGATCTTATATGACACTAATTTTGACTTAGCAGTGGTCATTTAGAGTATTAGTGGTATACCTCATCTCCATAGGTCATAATAAAAGATGTAATACAACCGTGTAGTATAGTTTCTTATGGTTAAACATGATTCACATTGGATGACCCTTTGCCTTGTTTCTTATATTGTTTGGTTGATAATGGTTATACATGTTCTTCATATTCCTTCTGAGAATATATGATAATCTTCTAATCAGTTTGTAGCTGCTTAAACTGCTTAATTTGTGTTATAAGTTTTTAAGTATTTATTTAGTTGAATCTTCTCGTAATACTAATTTTGTCTTAATCTATCAGTGTTAACAATAGTTGCTGGCTGAGAGTTATAGCTCCCATTGGGCCATGTAGTATATTTTGTTAGGGTTATACACATTTCACATTGGATGACCCTTTGCCTTATTTCTTATATTGTTTAGTTGATAATGGTTATACATGTTCTTCATATTCCTTCTGATAATATATGATTATCTTCTGCTCAGTTTGTAACTGCTTAAACTACTTAATTTGTGTTATAAGTTTTTAAGTATTCATTCAGCGAAGGGGCCATCTAGACCGCAATTTAACACAAGGACCTGTTATAGGTATGGACAATAGGGACATCTGAAATTGTTTCATCTGATGAAGGATGAGGAAGTGACACAATGGTCAAGAAAAAGTCAACAAGGGTCGCAACATTGATAGTTGAACAATGGCGGCGGCATAGGACACAGTCAGGCGTCACAGGCTGGTTCGTTTGGACACGTCAAAAAAGGACGGGGGAAACAATAGGAAATGGATCGATTCTATGCTATGAGTCAGCCGAAAGGAGTAGTCATTCCTTGGGTCGTGACATGTCAGATGGAGTTATTTCATATTGATTTATCTTCTTCCTGCTTTATATCTATTTTGGTTGACACGGGTGTGATGCACTCTTTTATCACTATAGAAGTGATAGCGAGCTGTTCTTTGCCTACTAGTTGTAGATCTAATAGTCTCCTTCTAGAAACTCCTTTGGTTGGTTCCACTGAGTTGCAGGTGGTGTGTCCATCCTGCATTATTTCTTTCTCAGGAGGCAACATTCAAGTGGACCTTATACCACTTGACATGTACATACTCAATGGGATCCTTAGAATGGATACTCTGGAGAAGTATTAGGTAGTCTTATACTATAGTTTCAAGGTGGCATCATTCTTCGATGGTGATGTTTCGTGGGTCTTCCAAGGAGATAGGAATATTCTTTCGACGTGTTTGGTATCAGCAATGAAAACAGAGAGGCTGATGAGGCAAGGCTGTGAGGCTTTTCTAGAAATACAAAGGTGAGGAGTCCTGGTATTCAGGAAGTGCCCCTTGTTCGTGAGTTTGAAGATGTGTTTCTTGGAGTTCCCCCTCCTAGAGAGATTGGTTTTGAGATCAATCGGGTTCCTGGTACACAGTTGATAGCATAGACACCGTATAGGATGGGGCCAACTGAGATGCAAGAGTTTAAGAAGAAATTATAGTTGTTGTTAGAGTCGGACTTTATTAGGTCGAGCACTTTCTCTTGGGGTGATCTCGTGTTGTTTGTTTAAAAGAAGGATGGTTCCATGAGGTTATGCATCAATTACCAACAGTTGAACAAGGCAACAATCAAGAACAAGTATACCTTGTTGTGGATAGATGGTATGTTTATCGGTTGTGAGGTGTTGTAGTGTTCTCAAAGATAGATCTGAGGTCAGTTTACCATGATTTGTGGATCAAGGCAAATGGCATACCCAAGTCAGATTGTAGGACTAGGTATGGTCACTACAAGTTCGTAGTTATACCCTTCAGACTAACCAATGCACCATCAACGTTCATGGACCTGATGAATAGGGTGGTTCAGACTTATTTTGATCAGTTCATAGTTGTGTTCATTGATGACATTCTGATATACTCCAAAGACAACCAACAACATGAGCAACATCTACAGCATGCATTGACCTTGTTGAGACAACACAAGTTATACGCTAAGTTCAAAAAGTGTGAGTTTTGGATGGAGGTGTCCTTCCTTGGGCACATGATATATGTTGAAGGTATTCATGTGGATCCCAAAAAGATTCAATCAGTTCTAGGATGGGAGAAACCAAAGACACCAATGGAGGTATGCAGTTTCCTAGGCCTGGAAGGCTATTACATGAGGTTTATCAAGAACTTTAGTGCAATGTCATTACCCCTAACGAAGCTGATGAGGAAAGGTGTGCCTTTTGTCTGGGATGACAAGTGTTAGTGTTCTTTCTAGCTTTTGAAGGAGAAGTTGACCAATGCACCTATGCTAGTGTTTCCTGAGCAAGGAAAAGATTACATCATCTTTTGTGATGCCTCAAAGAATGGTTTGGGTTGCATGTTGATGTAGGATAAAAATGTGATTTCTTTTGCTTCACTATAGATTAATAAACATGAGGAGAAATACTTGATGCTTGATCTCGAGCTTGCAGTTGTGGTCCATGGTTTGAATATTTGGAGACACTACCTCTACAGTGAGAAGTGTCATATCTTCACCGACTACAAGAATCTCCAATACATATTCTCAAAGTAGGAGCTGAATATGAGACAACGTTACTAGATGAAATTATCAAAGATTATGATTGCACCATAGACTACCATCCAGGCAAGGTGATCATGGTGGCAGAAGCTTTGAGCAGGAAGTCTTCTTCATCATTATATGTGTCACACACCATTCAAATAAAACATTATTAACTAAGCGGAAGCCATCACTAACAACAGATTACTGAAAATCACTAAAAATTAAAACCATTTGTAAAGAGATCCAAACACAGGAAAACTCTTTTATTAAGAACCAATGTATTTTATTTACATCCTGGTTCATAAGTACATATTCTATACCGTCTCTTCTCAAGGATTACAAGCATTGACTGCCTTGTTAAAACTATACATTGATAGCATAAGAACCTCGAGGCATCCAGCCAAAATCTCATATCAGTTCATTAAAAGTACTGACTACTAACTCCGAGGACCTGAGAGTACATAGACGACACATAGGACTCTCTATATAAAACATCACAACCAGTGCCTCCACCCGAGTATCACTGTTGTCCCTATTGCTGTTGCTGCTGTTCTTCCCCTACTGTAGGGTTTCTGTCTATTCTTCTGTGTCTACCTAAAAAGTTGGATTCCACGGGGGTGAGACAATTGAAAATTGTCCCAACGAGAGATATAACTCTCCCCCAGAAATATTATTATTGCAATTTAATGGAATAAAACTGAGCAGAAGAATCATATATTTTTAACAATAGATAAATCAACATCTAAACAGATTAGGGTAATATTCTTATTCCAAGCATTTCATCTATAACTTGATAAAATAACATGTTACTTATCCAATAAGGAATTGAAGAACATATATAACATTTATCTGTCTAAGATATGCTAAGAAAAGTAACATCAACCAGTGATTCTCGTATTTCAACCTTAAGCAAATGTGCTAAATGGCTAATTACATTTTACAAACATACTTAAGCCCTGAGGAGATGAGGTATACCGCTCATACTCCAACCGACCATTGTGAAATCGAAATCGGTACCATACATAGGTCAATGGAAGAGCCGGATTCCCATGAACTCAACCTCCTCAGTCAGTGTGAGGACAAAACACAGGACATCTTGTGTCTCTGCTAAATAGCTTTCCAGGGTATACTGGCAACTTCACTATAGAGTTACAGTGGAAGATGTACTCTCTTCGCAATCGAGAGATTTCATGTTTATCTCACATCGATCTGACATTAACATCATCAGGGGATTAGTGATACATCCATCCCGGCATTCGGGAGATTAATGATACATCCATCCCGACATATATAATGAAGGATTGAGAGATTTAATGTTTATCACATCAATTCCTCCATTAGGGTGTAAGGATATTCGCACCCATAACCCCCACATACTCAACAGTATGCTCTCTAGGAGATCCCGTAGGAAAACCTGTTTCACCATCACCAAACTAATGACGATGATGGATCTATGGCCAAGGCTCTACATGATAAGATTTTACTTGATTAGTTAAGTGTATTACCATATTCTTTTAGCATCAATCATGTTTTCAAACATAAATCATTATAACAAATGCTACAAAGAACGTGTAATACTTCCATCAAGTACTTTTCAAAGCTTTATAAAATATTAGGATCTCAATCCCTTGTCACATCATGGCATTCTCATCCCTTAACATCTCATCATCATGATTATGGAATATGGGTATTCACACCCTCAATTCATCAAGAACACTTGTTACCACTTATTAGGTAACTAATACCTTCAGGTCATCTGACCAAGGTAAACATGATACTTGCAATACAGGCATCTCACATGACTCTTAAAGCCCATTAATTTCTTGTTACCTTTCACTAGGCAACCCTGCATATTATGGTTCACAAGGCCCATAAAACAATTTTAATAATTAAACATCATAGCTCATACCTGGCTATGTCCAACATCTCATGATACCTGCATGATTAGTACACATGATAACGGTTATATCAATTACATATCAGCACTATGCAATGTAAGAGTAGCATCGTTATTCCCTCATTAGGGTTAGTATTTCCCAATTCATGTCAATTAGAAGTACTCATCCCATTACCCAAATTAGGGTTATGGTTTATCATCATATTACCCAACATTAGGGTTTCATGCACTATAACCCAAAATTAGGGCTTCACACACCTTCACCCTATATCAAGGTTAGGATTTTATATTAGGGTTTCATATAGCATTACATAGTATCACCCTGGATTAAGTTTCACATCACATCTCTATATTAGGGTTTCACTTGACATCACCCTCGATTAGGATTTCACATGACATCACCCTTAATTAGGGTTTCACATGACATCACCCTCGATTAGGATTTCACATGACCTCACCCTTAATTAGGGTTTCACATGACATCATCCTCGATTAGGATTTCACACGACATCACCCTTAATTAGGGTTTCACATGACATCATCCTCGATTAGGATTTTACATGACATTACCTTTAATTAGGGTTTCACATGACATTATCCTCGATTAGGATTTCACATGACATCACCCTTAATTAGGGTTTCACTTATAACTTTTCCCCAAATTAGGGTTTTATGCAACTTTACCCGGAATTAGGGTTTCATATAGCATTACATAGCATCACCCTGGAATGGGGTTACATCATTACCCTAGATTAGGGTTACATCATTACCCTAGATTAGGGTTAGGATTCCTCAACCTTCTCAATTAGGGTTTCATGATCTATTTATCAAGAATCATACCCTAATTGCATATTTTACTCATGTTGAGAGTGTTGAGGTTTAAACATTACATGTTTATCATACATGTATGGACTCCCTCTCTCTCACATCCTCTCAAGGATATTAATTACTCCAAACTTGATTAGATTAGGTTAACCCTTCATTCAAGTGCATAAATTTAGGGTTAGCATAGTGTATTGAGGCATTGCTTTCATAAGCATCAAAGATTAACCACTCAAAAGGTACTAATTACTTAAGTACCTTGAAGGTACAAACATTGTGAATTACCTTTGATAAACATCATCAACAATCATGGGGTTGATTGTACTTACAAGATTTGAATCAATTAAACCTTCAAACGATCTTGGGGTATTAGACCTTTAAACAATTTTGAAGTATTTTGTCCTTCAATTGGTCTTAAAGTTCTTTGACCTTCAAACGGTCCTGAACCACACCTTCAATCGGTCTTAAGACCGTTAGACCATCAAACGGTCTTGATCTCAAAGTCCCTAAACGGTTTGAGACCGTTTGCATAAAATATAATTAATCCAAAACGGTTTTGAAACCGAATTAGCAACTTGTCCTTGAAACCAATTGAACATCAAATGGTTTGAGACCGTTTGCCCTCCAAACGGTCTCAAGACCGTTTGGTCCAAAACATCTTGAAACTGATTGGATCAACTAGGGTTTTCTCCAACCAATCAATTGATTTTAGGGTTTGTTTTATTGAATCGATCATCAATTGAACAATTGAGAGTACATCCAATTACAACCCTTGAATCTCCATCCATCTATCACAACCCTTGAACTCCAAACGGACTTGAGACCATTTGGTCTCAAACGGTATTGAGACCGTTTGCCTCCAAATGGTCTTGAGACCGTTTGGATCGTCAACCAAGAAATTGATCTAATTCAATTAGGAATTCTTCAATCAATTGATTAGGGTTTGCAATCCATGGATCATCCATTCTGGAATCTATTATAATTAAATGAATTTGAGCCATTGGATCTCCATCTTTCACATCAGCAAATAACCTCAAATGGTTTTGAAGTTCAATTTATCCATTCGATCTTGAGATCCATTACCCATTCGGCTTTGAACTCAATTACCCATTCGATCTTATAGTTAATTACCCATTTAGTCTTGTACTAAATTACCCATATGGTTTTGAAGTAAATTACCCATTTGGTCTTGGGCTCTATTGCCCATTCGGTCTTGGGTTCAATTGCCCATTCGGTCTTGGGTTCTATTGCCCATTCGGTCTTGAAACCGAATCAACTCATTCGGTTTTGAAACCAAATTAGCTCAATCGGTTTTGAAAACCGTTTGCCCCTTCCTTTGTTGAGGTGTGTGCTTAAGATGAAATTATCATCTTCAAGCTTCAAACCTTCAAAATCAGTTGTGATTCTTATGGTAATTTCAACAATTAATCAAAAGGAAATCAAGAAAGAAGAAAGGTTCAACACATAATGAATAAATTGCAAGCAATAATTTTTTTTAACAAAGCCAGGGGGTTCTGTTATTCACCCCACCCCCTCGTGTGGGCAAAGTCAATCATAAAATCATATACATCTCCTACTTATACTCGTGCAGGTACTCACCACCATAGAAACAAAACAACTAACTCTACACAACAACAGGCCCAACCCATCAACAGATCAACATCACCATCCGTCTCACACATGAGACCACTCAACAGATCAGCATAAGAATAAACCTAGGCACCTATAGAGCATACCGCACCAAGAGGAGAACTAAGAATGATCACTCAGCTGACTGCTTCTGAAAAAAGGTATCAATATATGGGATACCTCTCTTCTCCAGATTTATGAAGCCTCTTACCCACAATAGGAGCAATCTATGTTCAGTACATATGAACAAACTAGTAAGGATGAACCCCAAATCCCCAGCTCTTTAACAGTAGAATTAATGACCTTCGGAACGCAATGTCCAATGATACCTAGCTCATTCATCTCTCTTCTCAAATCTCTGATGAGAGGGATGGTCTTCCATGGCATCGGTGTGTTATTCCATAATATGTTATAAGTGCATAGATCGTCAACCTCGATCACTGATATGTTCAAATTCTACTCATCCGCAAGTTTAAGAGAAACAACGCACACTGTAATGTATGCCTCCGTGAAATCATCATCTCTAAGCCATGTCCTAAAGGCTAATCGTGTTCAACATCGCGAATCTCGAACAAGACCAGCAGCCCACCTTCTCTTCTGACCAAAGGATTTCTCACTTCATCTAATGGTGACGTTCAATTTGAGATTGGAAATGTCTGGAGGGGACCATTTCACTAACTCGATCTGCCAGAAACTAATCTTTGGTTCAAGGATGCCGTGCTCAACTAGATTAGTGTAAAAGGCGATGCTCTCCAACCTCCTAAACTCGACATTCTTGAGAAAATTATTCAAAGTATATATGATGTTATGCCATCAGGATTGGAGGATGACTGCCCTTCCCTAAAACCTATGGAAACATCTGTAGCACCAGATAGTCCATACGGCTAAAGCGCATAGCATCACGTGGATCCACACCTTCGCAGATATGTGCGAGCGTGCATGTGTGTATGATTTGGGGTTCAAGTTATATAACCCGCCTTCAAGGTTGAAACAAAACTTCAAGCTTCACACCTTAAATGGTGAATGAATCTTTCTCAACCTCCCAAGGCTCGTCCTCAAGTCTTTGAGTGAAAAGATTGGCTAAAGTTGAAGATTGAATGGAGAAAGGAAGAAAATAAGCATTAAATTTCGGTTTCCACCATGAAATCAAGGTTGAAGATGACTATGGAGATTACCTACAGGTTGGGGCACGTCCTCCTGTTGCTCCTAAGCTCCTTTGTGCACGACCAAAGCAAGGAAAGAAAAAGGGATCGAAAAAGCCTTTCATGTGGGTTGAAAATGGGATGTATATAAGGGAATTTCAATGAGAGAGAAAGTGATAATTAATTCCTTAAACTTCCCAAAATTAGTGCCACATACTCCCGTCAATCCCTTGCATACAAATCCATATCCCCCACCTTGTAATTCTTTTTCATTATCCATGAATTAAAGAAAACAAACTAAGCACCTTAACCATTATAATAATAATATCCAAAATTGAGTGGATATTACTTTTTAGTTAACTAATATGAGTGGGCTCTCCACTCACTTTAGATATTTCGTGGCCTTTGCAAGGCATAAGGACGTTCACACTTATGCAAATTCAACCATATCATTTTTTTGTTGAAGAGCACTTCCATTATCATATTTATTTTTGCATTAAATTGAATTAGGGTTTCAATTATGCTTAAATCTTGATTATTTTAATATCAAGATTCTCTCTTCTCCAAAGTGATTCAAATGAGACACCCCTCTGATTTTATTATCTCTAATTGATACCAAGAAATATTAGGGACTCTCTAGAAGTGGTATTTTGCATATTGAACCCTAGGTTTTGGGTAAATTGCACATTACACCAAAACTAGGTTTTAATGCACAAACATTGCTTAATAAGCTCTTTCTTGGTGCTCAGGCTTGTGGCAGCCATACCTCTGCATCATTCTCATTCTTATGATGCTTAAACACTTGAGGAACATCTTATCATGTAAAATTTGCAAGTTAACCCATCAACTTGGGTAATTTGCACATTAGTCCAAAACAGGCAAAACATTGTTTTCAACATTATTCAAAAAGGACTAAAATGGAAACATAAGTTCCTATTGAACCTTAATTACTTTTCAAAATATAAAAGAAAACACATAATTAACTTTATTAAACAAAACATCTAGGGTTAAAGCATAACCCAGGTCAGGGATGTTACAATATGCATATAAGGCACAATTGTGTTCATTGGTGTGCTATAAGCGAGACATGTTAGTGTCTCTTCACTAGATGAATGTGAAGTTGGAGGTCTCCTTGTTGGCATGATTCTTTTCTTAGTTATAGGTAAAGCCTACGTTGAGGCATCATATTAGAGATGCAGAGCGCGATGATACTATGATACAACAAATTTGAGCAGAGTTTGTCAATGAGAAGCTTGATGGCTTCCATGAGTCTAGGGATGGGACAATGTGTTACCATGGTAGAGCAGTGGTTCTAGATGTTGATAATCTAAGGAAGTTGGTTTTGGAAGAGGCTCACTCTTCAATGTATGCCATGCATCCATGTAGCACTAAAATGTACCACAATATGCAAGATTTGTATTTGTGTCCTAATTTGAAGCGTGATGTAGCTGAGTTCATGAAAAAGTGTCATGTATGTCAATAGGCTAAGGTTGAGCATCAAAAACCTACAAGGACTTTGTAACCATTGCCTATACCATAGTGGAAATGGCATCATATTATGATGGACTTTGCGGTTGGACTTCCTAGGATAGCCAAAGGTGATGATCCCATATGGGTGATAGTGAAAAGGTTGACCAAGTCAGCACACTTCCTCCCTGTGAAGACAACATAAACATCTAAGAAGTTGGCAGAGGTATATGTCAACGAGATAGTATGTTTGCATGGTATTCCAGTGACAATAGTGTATGATAGAGGTCCTCAGTTTACC
Source organism: Alisma plantago-aquatica (assembly GCA_963693085.1). Lineage (NCBI taxonomy): Eukaryota > Viridiplantae > Streptophyta > Magnoliopsida > Alismatales > Alismataceae > Alisma > Alisma plantago-aquatica. The sequence continues at coordinate 1,265,884,403 of OY856412.1, read as the reverse complement.
AGTCACTTTTGGGAGCGTCTACACACAACCATGGGTGCACAATTGAGGTTCAGTAAAACTTTTCACCCATAGATAGATGGATATTCTGAGAGGACTATATAGACGTTGGAGGATATGTTAAGAGCTTATGTCTTGTAGTTTTTGGGTAATTGGGATGTGCATGTCAAAATGATAGAGTTTGCATTAAGCAAAACTATCAGAGGAGTATCAATATGACACCTTACGAGGACTTATATGGGAGGTGTTGCAGGTCTCCGTTGTGTTGGTATGAAACATGTGAATATCATCTTTTGGGTCCTAAGCTTGTACAATAGACGACAAAGAAGATTAAGCTGCTACAACAATAGCTGAAGGTAACCCAAGATAGGCAGAAATCTTATGCTGATAATCATCAGAGGATGTTGGAGTTCTAAGTTGGAGATAAGGTGTATCTCAAGTTCTCTCCTTAGAAAGGCGTACTGAGGTTTGAGAAAAAGGTTAAGTTGGCTTCCAGGTATATAGGACCTTACCCCATGGTGGCACGTGTTGCAAAGGTGGCTTATAAGTTGGAGTTTCCACCTGAGTTGCACACGTTGCATCTGACGTTCCACGTTTCTATGTCAAGGAAGTGTCATCCTGACACAAAGCTAGTGTTGCAGCCCATGGAGGTTTAGCTAGAGGAGGACATGTCGTATGTGAAGGGTTCTATGTTGATCTTGGACCAGAGGGTGAAGAAGTTAAAGAAAAGGATATCATGTTGGTTAAGGTTTTGTGACATCATCATGGTGTGGAGGAAGCCACATGGGATTTGGAGGATGAGATGCGTAGGATGTATCCTTCTCTTTTGTGTAGGATTTTAGGGGCGAAATATTTGTTAGGGGTTTATGGTTGTAAGACCCATGGCCTAGCTTAGTTCTTTATCTTTCTTGCTTTGCTTAATAAGATGCTTAAAACTTTATGTAATCATGTGATGTACCTTAATAACATGTGACATGTTTATGTTTTCAGTTTGGTCCAGTTTCAATAATGTTTGAGCTAGTTATTCTTTATGTATATTTGTCTCAGACCAAGTTGCAATTTATCCATGATGAGGGTCTATCTTGAAATTTGTCACATGTTGGTTGTACCTCTTGTGTTTTGGCATCATGAGATAGATAATGATGCTTAGGGGCGCCTTGTTGGACCTTGTTTGGTGAGGTGGCATCATGAGTGTTTATGCTAGGGTTTGCATGGATGTTTGAGTTGATGGTGGTGTCAACCATGTTGTTGATCCTTGAGTGTAGCGCCCAATGTGCTTTGTGTCTTTGAGAGTGTTTTGACCAAAACATCGTTCTTGGTTGTGTTTGTAGCGACCTATGTGCCCTGACCTTGGTTTTGGTCGCTAGGGTTTGGGTTATGCTTTGGTGTACCAATCCTTTATCTTGGGTGACATGGGTAGAAGTATCTACCATGGAGGCCCTTGTTTTTTCTTCGACAGAAGGAGGATTGGGTGGCCTAGTGGTCGCTACTCAACCTTGGTTTTAACATTCTTTCTTTCATGCATATCTAGAGTGCTTGCATGGTCGTGGTGTTTGAGGGACAAGTGCCACGAGTGGCTCTAGTATCTTGACACCTCATATATCTCACCTCCATCCCACCTTTGGGTATTTATACCCCTTCTTTCAAATTCAAGTATCCCTTTTAGCTCTCTTCTTTATCTCATCTTGCTTGAGGTTAGCCCTTGATCTTGGTGGTGAAAGTGGAGGTGCTGATCTTGAAGAAGGTGACCGTTTCTTCTTTGCATGTGGTGACTTAGGGTTTGATCATCTCCCTTGTGGTGGCTCTCGGTGATCCTTGACCTTGATAAGTGGTTTTACCTTCTTGATCTCGTTTTTCTTAAACTCTATCTCTTTCTTTTTTCTCTTGGGCAGACTATGGTTCTCCATGGTGGTTTCCTTTAGGAACTTCTCTCCAAGAGAGGTTAAATCCATGGTTCTCCATGGTAGTACCTGAGTGAGATGAAGATCTCCTCTTTCCCCCTTTCTTTTTTGGCCTAGGGTTTTTACTATCTCTCTCTCTCTCTCTCTTAATCTTCCTTTGACCTTGGTGTGATCTTCTTCTCTTGAGGTGATCTTGCTTGGAGTTGGAGTTGATCCAAGATTGGTATTTCTTCTCTTCTTGGTTTTTGGAGTTGATCTTCACCTCAAGGTGGGTTATATAAATTTTTCCTCTTCTACTTGTTGCACTTGAACTTGCATGCATGTTATCTTATCTCTAAATGTGATCATAAGTTTCTAGATGATGCTATCTTGATTTAGCCATTAAGATTATGAATTATTATTCTATATATTTCTCTTTCTCCTAAACCCTAAATTCTTGAACCCAAAATGTTATCAATGATGAGTGGAGTTGTTGATTCTTACATGCTTTTAGAACGTTGGTTTTACCTCCATGTTTATGGTTTGGATATCTTTATAAAGATAGTGGTTTTATTCTCACATGCATGTGGTTAGCACTTGGTTTTATCTCCCATAGCATGGTTTCCATGTTGATTTATGTGATGCTTGTTTAGGGTTTTGATGATCATTGTCTTCATGGAGTTATATCTTGGTGACACTTTGGTTTCTCTGATGTTATACTTCTGTTCTGGATGCCATGTTTCTCTTACTAGTTAGGGTCACTATGATCCTTGATGGGCATTGGTTTGGGTTTGATTGGTCACAACAACATTAACCTTAATCACCTTGGTATCTATACCGTGATCAAGTGTAGTGATCGCCACGATGGCATGTGCTACAAACACTACATATGAGTTTGCTCGGTGGTCTCTACATATGTATTTGTTTCGTATTGGTCGCTACTCTTGAAGTGATGTTGTGATCATTATGTATGGTGCTTCGGGGTAGCTACACCTTGACTTTGTGTTTTGGTCGCTACATAAGGTAATGTGTTGCTGTCTCTAGAGATGTTTACCCCTTATGTGGTCACTACATGTGTTGAATCATGTGGTCTCTACATATGTTGAGTCTTGTGGTCGCTACATGGTCATGGTCGCTACATGTTGCTATTTTCATGTGAGGTTGTTTATGGTGGTGATGCTTAATTCTAAAGTGTTCCAAGAATGTGGGAAGTGATGTACCTAGGGTTTGATGTTGAATGCTATTATGGAAACCCTAATCGGCTAACTATGTGAAACCCTAACCCTAATTTGGGCATATGATGTAATTTCTTAGCTTGATTGGATGATTAGCATACAATAAAGTATTTTCTCTCTCTTCCTTGTGTAACCCTAATGTCGCAAATTGAATACACATCATAGTTTTGCTATTGTATCTCTTATGAGCCTTTATGAGGCATGATGAGATGATGATGTTATGCATGAACTATGTGATTGGGTCTTATGACCTGGTAGAGGCTTTGTGCCTAATTTGAGGTGATATCCTCTGATGGTGTGATGAGGGGTGGTTATCCCATGATGATATGGTAATGGTGATGGCCTGGTATAAGGAAGTGAGATAGTATCATGAGAAGCATTTTATATATTCTGACGTTGTAATCTACCCCTATCTTTGTAGAATTTGTCTATGGATTGTACATTGTAACTTGATTGACGCATTAAAAGATACCCAATTGACAATAATTAATCAAGTGAAACCCTAATCATGTAGGTTGCTCTGAGTCATAGATCCGTTTTCAACATCATTACTTGCTGGATGGTGAAATGAGTAAACCCTACGGGAAACTCAGAACACATATTGTTGAATATGTGGGAGTGCAAGTTGAGGATATATCCTTGCTTCCACAATCACTGGTTTTTAAGGTGGCTACGGTCATGCCTCGATAGGAGAACGGTTGAGCCCGTATCTCAGATGATATATTTTCAAAGATGGTTGCGATCATACCCTGGCAAGAGAACCACTATGGTCATATCTTACTAATGATGTGCCTATATACCAAGGCAAACTAGGATGATAAGCAATTTGACTCTATATGTCATTGTAGAGGACTCACACTGGCTGAGCATGTGGGAGATCATAAGAGTCCGGCTCTCCTAGATCTTGTATGGTACTAATTTTGACTTAGCAGTGGTCAGTTGGAGTATGAGTGGTATAACTCATCTCCACAGGGCATAATAAAAGACGTAATACAGCCGTGTAGTATATTTTCTTAGGGTTAAACACAATTTACATTGGATGAACCTTTTCCTTACTTTTTATATTATTTAATTGATAATGGTTATACATGTTCTTCATATTCCTTCTGAGAATATATGATAGTCTTCTGATCAGTTTGTAGCTACTTAAACTGCTTAATTTTTGTTATAAGTTTTTAAGTTATTATTTAGTTGAATCTTCTCATAATACTAATTTTGTCTTAATCTATCAGTGTTAACAATAGTTGTTGGTAGAGAGTTATATCTCTCAATGGGACATTGGTCTCACCCTGTGGGTTTCCACATATTTTAGGTGGTCGTGCACGACGTAGTAGAGATGATACAGTCGAGGAAGAGTAGCAAAGAGATCAGTAGTTGTTGAAGGTTGGATATGTTGCTAGTGTTTTGTAGTAGAGCCCTATCTGTCGTACCTGTACTTTCAGGTCCTTGGGGGTGTTTTGTAGATGTTGTACATCGATACGAGGATTTTGGTAGTATGCCATAGTTGTACACATATGTCTCATATATAAATGAACATGTATCTTTTGTAATAGGTTTGTGGCAAGATGGCCACTGTACAATGATGTATATACCTTTGTGGTATGATATGTGATATAGGTGGGACAGTTTGTGGACTTCTATGTAATATGTTAATGCTTCTGAATATATATATATATATATATATATATATATATATATATATATATATATATATATATATATATATATATATATATATATATATATATATATATGATCAAGTATAATTTATCATGGTTTTTGGTAATCTAGATGATTAGTGTTAATTACACCTTTAGTTTTGAGTAATCTCGCTTTTGTGTGATCGGTGTGTCACAAGCATATTTTTATCTATTAGTGATAAGAGTATGAGAATCTTGTTAAATGGATACCAAGTTACTTGAGAGGTAGATATATTATTTTCTTATACTTTGCAGTGCACCACCAATTCCTATAGGTTCCACATATATAAGTTTAGAAGGTGATCATGATTACATGATGTCTACCTCAAGTTTCTATTCACTTTTGTTGGGGGGCAAGGTGATCATGATTAATGGAAGTCTACCTCAAGTTTCTATTCACTTTTGTCGCGGGAGTTGTTAGTTGGCAATCTAAATTATAAGAGTGTGTTGCTTTATCTACTACTAAGATAGAGTATGTCATATCATTTGAGGAAGTTCAATTTTGTGAGGGGAGATATTATTTGTCAATTAAATTGCAAAAGTGCCTTATCTACTACTAAGACAGAGTATGTTGCAAATTTTGAGGCAGGTAAGTCCACTTTTGTGGGGGCGGGTAATAGTTGACAATGTAAATTGCAAAAGAGTGTTGCTTTTCCTACTACTAAGATAAAGTATGTTGAAATTTTGAGGTATGAAAATTTACTTTTGCAGGGGAGCTATTAGTTGGCAATCTAAATTAAAAGGGTGTTGCTTTGTCTATTACTAAGGCAGAGTGTGTTGCAGATTCTGAGGTAGAGAAGTTCACTGTTGCAAGGGTGGCTATTAGTTGGCAATCAAAATTGCAAAAGTGTGTTGCTTTGTATACTACTAAGGCAGAGTATGTCACAACTCTAAGGCAAGGAAAGAGATGATTTGGCTCAAATATTTCTTACAAAAAATAGATTTGACACAAGATACTTATGCTATTTATTGTGACAGTCACAACTCCATGGACTTGTAAGCATTCTTCTTACCATTCTAGGAAAAATCATATTCATCTGAGATATTATTGGTTGTATGAAGTTATACGTGATGACCAGTTGAAGCTGAAGAAAGTCCACACCAATGGCAATTTTTCTGACATGTTGATGAAGACAGTTTCTACAAAGAAGCTTGCTACTTGTAAGGACCTTGTTGGTATCATTTAAGGATTCATGATATATTATCTCCTTTGGGCTGGAGAGGAGATTGTTGGGCATATTGTCATTTGTTTCGAGCCCACTCTGGGTGGCCCACTATCGGTCTACCATGAGTTCTCCACCACAATCTATATTCTTGTCCACTCAGATATTCTATGTAAGGGGATTTTTTGGAGAGACCATTTGGTATGATGACGTACTTGGTAAAGTATGTATCTCTTCCTTTACTCTATATTTCTCAAATTTTGGATCGAAACTTGAGACAAACTCTATAATATCTTGATTAGTAAATTTCTCCATCAGACTTTGACCCCACAGTTTTTTCTCACACATCGTGGGATTTTCCACTAAATTTTGGTGTTCTCTGTGGTTACTTGTTCATGGATTTTTGTTTTGTTTGTATCTTGCTCGTCAGGGGCGGAGCTAGGGGAGGTCGGGGTCGTGCCCCCCCCCCCCAAAAAAAATACATATATATATACATACATATAATCACAAATATATATACATGTTGAAAAATTATATGTAACATACCCAAATCCTAAATCATGACTCAACCCTTAATCTGCTTAGGCCCCTTTTCAAGTATGTTAGGCAATTCACTTATTACCTAAAATATGACTTATTATTAATAATTAGTGGTCAAGTAATATAATGTGAACAAATATCTTTTAATTATGAAATAGAATAAGGAATTAAGTTCATCACAGGGTTAACTATACAACTTTCCTAGTATGAATAATAGTTTAACTTTCTAGGATCTTCCTATGAGTGAAAGATGAGAGAAATCATATTAATATGTAATATAGTGTCATAGATTACTAGTTGAATGAGTAAATACAAATTTTAATGGGTGAAGGAAAGTAAAGGATACACTAAATAAACATCTAACATACAACTAATTAAATTGAAAACTAAATGACAACAAAAGGCAAGTTTTATTCAAGAATCATGTCTCTCGCACCTTAATTAGCTTCCATTAAAATCTCAAGTTAATTGAACCATGTTTGCACCCCCAATCAAATTAGGAATACATAGGTCCAATATCACTTAAGTTTGTTGAATCAAATTAGATTTACATTTTATTTCCATCCGTCACTTCTCCCCCAAAACCTGGTCACGCTGCTTAGTCCTCCGCGACTCCTTCCTCTTCACAACGGACGCCGCAAACAGCGGATCCGTCTTCTCTCTTCTCTTCCTCTACTCGCGGCCCCTCTTTGCAACCAACGATGATGTTCCCTCCTCTCATTCTTTTCCTTGTCTCCTCTCTACTACACCTCTTCCTCTCTTCCAGAAGCACACAGATTCCTAGTTCCCCGTCTTCACCTTCACCCAGACCTTGACGGAAACACAAAGCCAGGCAGAGCCCAGAATTGCCGGGCAACACCGCCACCTGCTCTTCGTTTCCTCGCCTCCGCCATCTCCTTTGCTAGCGCCACCTCTACCTTCTCCGTCCTTCACCACTTCCTCCTCCCCTCGGTTGCACTGCCGTCAAACACAAGACCTGCAACAGTTTGCCTCCTTCCCTCTCTTCTTCTCCTCCTTCATCTTTTCCCCTGTGCCCAGCCACCACGGGAATCTGGCTGCTTGCCTTCACGCGATCAGCCTCCACCTGCGACGACGCCGTCGAGCTAAGACTGCACAGCAGATACACCTCCGTCGGATTCTCCCTCGCCCTTCCTCCATTTGCTCGTCCTCCACCTGCGCCCAACAACGTGAAGCAGCGCCGCCGCCTCCTCTTCTCTTCCTTTTCACCTGACTCTTCACTTCCTCCTCTGCGGTGAACCCATGGTAGCCTTGGAGCTGTAGCCATGGCCTGCTCCCTCACCGCGGTCACCCTGCCCACGCGTCGGTCATGTATGCTTAGCAGATGTCGCAACCTGCTTTAGAAGGGAGCAATGGACCTGCAGGTCACCTGCTTCAGCGAGCTCGCTGACCCTTTGACCCTGGCAGTGCCACAAACCCACATCCCTACAGCCCCGCCGTCCTCCTCTTCTACTCCCTTGATCCCAACTAAACCAGTTGATCATCTTGCTAGCTCTAGCCATTGTTGGACTCATCAGTGGAGTTTGACACGTCAGATGCCACCATGTATGGCATAACTACTGGATATAACATGGAGTCATTGTCAGCTGGCACATGAAGCAAGAATGTAGCAACCTCATGCTTGTTGAATGACAAATCTAAATGGAGGTATGTACTACATCTTGTATTTCAATTTCAGAATTAGATCTTACACGACAGCTGGGATATAAACACAAAATATTAACTCAATTGACTAAGTTGACCCCTTACAATTATATATATATACATATCACGATGGCATGCATATATGTACTAGAGTATTAGTCTATAGGGAATCTAAATCCAGTAGCTCATGTATTTTTACTATTACAAAATCCATGAATAATATTATGTAAGACAATATACAATATGTTTCGAGTACTTGGCATAAAAATGATGATAATGTATAGTATTAGTTTCCCAAAATAGGAGGTAATTATGTATTTAAAACACAAGTATATGAGAGACTTTAACCCTAAGTTCCTTCAAGAGCATCCTAGTAAATGTACCTGAGGCGAAATATATACTCAATCCTAGTTGACTAAACTTGAGCCATACAATAAATATAGAGAGAGTAAAACACAACACCGAAATAAAGGAATGTAGATTAGTATGGAACATATATGTGTAACCTAGAAATATTTAGGCATATGTATGTTCAAAGATGGATATTAGAACTAATACTAAATACCTAATGGATCATATATCCACTTAATAAGACTCCAACACTAATGTGTCATTGGTGATTGGGACTAGGATAAGGACAATATGAAAACCTAAATTAGAAATGTATATACATGTTCGTTTTGGTTTGAATGACATACCTAATATACTCTTAGGGTGAAAACTTGACTTCGTGGACCAAGTAGATCAACTGAGTTAGCCTTTAGTCTTGAAGATCAGGTATGTACATCCTCTATTTTATTTTGGGCATTATTTGACTAAAATCTACATTCTTTTAATGAGGCATCTCTTGAACTGTTACTCTAATTGGAAATCACTTGCTTGGACATTTATTATTTTTCTTTCTCTCAATTCATGATATTCAATTGATTATTGTGCTACCTTGTTTATAATGGGTTTTTGGACCCCTTCTGCAATATTGTCTTTTTATTTGAAATTGACTAAAATGCCAGTCTTGTCACTCTATTTTATGCATGCTACATGTTTGACTAGAATATCTAGAATAGCGGTACTTATGTACAACCATACATATATAGGGCGTGTGTATTCCGCCCGAGGTGTGCGTTTCCACCCTTGTTTATTTTTATGCCATGATCCTATGGTGTTATGGCACTGTTTTAGGTATATTTAGTCTACATTGTTATGCATGCAAATATTTGTTGATTTAATGTGAATATGTGGTTGATTGATATGGCAAGACACTCTTTTATTATCATGCTTGTAATCTGAATTTAATATGCCTCATTTCTTTTGCTTCATTTCTTTTGTTACTTTTCTCTTGATCATACCTAATTGCAATTAGCCCCCTTTTCTTGTAGGAACATCTCTTTTTGTACTTGTAACCCTATATAATGCCCATAATGTTTTATATATGTACATACTCAGCCTTTGCTGACCTCTTTGTTGTTTCCTATGTTCTGGGTGATGTTCTCCCTCCACCCAGGTTTAGGTACATTGGAAGGCAAGAGTTCAAAAAGATCACTAACACGACATGAACTTAAGGATAGCTTGGAATGGCTGGGTTATCCTCTACTACTGGGCTTAATTGTAGTTAGTTCAAGTTTTTGTAATATCACCTTTTATGGTGATGCGCTATTGTATAATAATACCCATTGTAACTTTGTAATAGTTTTGTTTCCGCTGCTTTATTATCACATGGCTCTTGTATTATATCATTTTCAGTGGATCCCCTTTCGGGTCCCACTCTTTATAAAACGGTATCAGAGCCTAAGCAGTCGGTAACTTGACTATTTCAAGTTATCCTAGGATAACCCATAGTTAGGTAGGTGACCCTTAGAGGTTATTGGCAAACTGATTACCTAGTAGTAGAATACCAATTAGGGTTTTCAAACACTAATTTTTGGGGCACTTACACTCCTCAACCCACCTATGTGGATGGGAATTAGCCTCTAGTAACCCTTAACACCCATTCACTCTTTACCGGGGTGGGATAAAGCCACACATAATTGAATCTTGTAGTGTTGGTTCACATGTCATAATTTTCTAGGATTCTTCCTTAGAGATATGAAGTGTGAGTTGATTGAATAGTCATAGATTGAAATTAGCTTAATTCTCACTTTAACCCCTTCTATTTGTTGTTACCTAGCACACTTCACATACATCCATTTTGGGTTGAGCATGCGTGAAAAACAACATAAAACCCTGATGTAATTTCTAGAGTTGAGATTAATTCCTTGACACTTTATGATGATTAGAATTAACTCTATTATGGTTAGGCATGACTTTCCCTCAACATGGAGTACCTCATCATAGTTATGCCCCATTGCCATTTATCTGATGGTAGGGTACCGATCTCATTGAGCTTGTTATGTCTCATACATGAGAATTGTTTGGTGAAAGTTATAACTTTTGGTAGATATCCTTAAGTGTTCACCTCTCTAACCCACATAGTGCACTTAGTTTACCTAGTGATTGATATGAGTAGTTGACTATATAGGTTACATTATCATGGGAAGAATAATGGATATAAACCAGCTAGTAATGAGAATAGATTCATCCTATAACATTGGATAATCTTATGACTTCGTTAGGTCCTGAGATGAGGCATTTTGAATTATGACAAAGAGTGTCATGGGTAATGGTGTATGTCATGCATTATTAGGATTTTATAGATGTCGATTGTGTGTATTAAGAAGCTTCTACCCTCGTATGCCTTCAAATTAGAGATGTAGACATTTTCCCTTTTAGGTGATGGAAGGAGTAGACCCCTTTTGTAGAATGCAATGATGATAGAATAATACTATAGGTAGCATCTGGTGGATATGTGGTGGACTTGGTTCTCGAATTGATTTTTGGCGCCAATTTTGGAGTTTTCATCGACCAGTTTTCATCGTCAAACTTATTTTCATTATTATCTTATACGTAAAAAAGAAAAGTTTTCATATTTTATCGATGGTTTAGGAGCCAAGTCGCCACCACAAGAAAGCTTGAATTATTGAGGAACCCCTAAAATGAAGAAGTACTTGACTAGAATGATGGACCTGAAACCCTAGGACAAGTGTGGTGTAGAGAGTACGAAGAAGCCTTGGATACACAAGACCTAGGTTCACCCTTTTTGCCACTCTGGATGATGATGATGATGAGTAGATGATGTTGTTGTTGTTGATGATGATGAGATGTTGATGATAATGACGATGATAATGATGATAAGGAAAATGATGTGGAACATGATCAAAGAATGGGGAAACTATGATAATATTGTAGGTAACAATAATGGATAAAAGCTAGTTAAGTTAATCCTAGGCCTTGTTGTAACTTTTCTAGACCCACATCTAGGATTAGCAGATTTATGGATGCATGATACATGGAGGCATATGGCTTCATCTTGAGGGTAGATAATAAGTGTGACGTGAATAGTATGATTTGAATACCTACATTAAGTATACTAGAAATTTATAAATTGGTTAAGTTTATAACTCAGTTTACCATACCTCAAGTGGTTGGATTTCGGGGATGAAATCCCTTTTAAGGGGTGGAGTGTTGTAACATACCCAAATCCTAAATCATGACTCAACCCTTAATCTGCTTAGGCCCCTTTTCAAGTATGTTAGGAAATTCACTTATTACCTAAAATATGACTTATTATTAATAATTAGTGGTCAAGTAATATAATGTGAACAAATATCTTTTAATTATGAAATAGAATAAGGAATTAAGTTCATCACAGGGTTAACTATACAACTTTCCTAGTATGAATAATCGTTTAACTTTCTAGGATCTTCCTATGAGTGAAAGATGAGAGAAATCATATTAATATGTAATATAGTGTCATAGATTACTAGTTGAATGAGTAAATACAAATTTTAATGGGTGAAGGAAAGTAAAGGATACACTAAATAAACATCTAACATACAACTAATTAAATTGAAAACTAAATGACAACAAAAGGCAAGTTTTATTCAAGAATCATGTCTCTCGCACCTTAATTAGCTTCCATTAAAATCTCAAGTTAATTGAACCATGTTTGCACCCCCAATCAAATTAGGAATACATAGGTCCAATATCACTTAAGTTTGTTGAATCAAATTATATTTACATTTTATTGCCATCCGTCACTTCTCCCCCAAAACCTGGTCACGCGGCTTAGTCCTCCGCGACTCCTTCCTCTTCACAACGGACGCCGCAAACAGCGGATCCGTCTTCTCTCTTCTCTTCCTCTACTCGCGGCCCCTCTTTGCAACCAACGATGATGTTCCCTCCTCTCATTCTTTTCCTTGTCTCCTCTCTACTACACCTCTTCCTCTCTTCCAGAAGCACACAGATTCCTAGTTCCCCGTCTTCACCTTCACCCAGACCTTGACGGAAACACAAAGCCAGGCAGAGCCCAGAATTGCCGGGCAACACCGCCACCCGCTCTTCGTTTCCTCGCCTCCACCATCTCCTTTGCTAGCACCACCTCTACCTTCTCCGTCCTTCACCACTTCCTCCTCCCCTCGATTGCACTGCCGTCAGACACAAGACCTGCAACAGTTTGCCTCCTTCCCTCTCTTCTTCTCCTCCTTCATCTTTTCCCCTGTGCCCAGCCACCACGGGAATCTGGCTGCTTGCCTTCACGCGATCAGCCTCCACCTGCGACGACACCGTCGAGCTAAGACTGCACAGCAGATACACCTCCGTCGGATTCTCCCTCGCCCTTCCTCCATTTGCTCGTCCTCTACCTCCGCCCAACAACGTGAAGCAGCGCCGTCGCCTCCTCTTCTCTTCCTTTTCACCTGACTCTTCACTTCCTCCTCTGCGGTGAACCCATGGTAGCCTTGGAGCTGTAGCCATGGCCTGCTCCCTCACCGCGGTCACCCTGCCCACGCACCAGTCATGTATGCTTAGCAGATGTCGCAACCTACTTTAGAAGGGAGCAATGGACCTGCAGGTCACCTGCTTCAGCGAGCTCGCTGACCCTTCGACCCTGGCGGTGCCACAAACCCACATCCCTACAGCCCCACCGTCCTCCTCTTCTACTCCCTTGATCCCAACTGAACCAGTTGATCATCTTGCTAGCTCTAGCCATTGTTGGACTCATCAGTGGAGTTTGACACGTCAGATGCCACCATGTATGGCATAACTACTGGATATAACATGGAGTCATTGTCAGCTGGCACATGAAGCAAGAATGTAGCAACCTCATGCTTGTTGAATGACAAATCTAAATGGAGGTATGTACTACATCTTGTATTTCAATTTCAGAATTAGATCTTACACGACAGATGGGATATAAACACAAAATATTAACTCAATTGACTAAGTTGACCCCTTACAATTATATATATATATACTTATCACGATGGCATGCATATATGTACTAGAGTATTAGTCTATAGGGAATCTAAATCCAATAGCTCATGTATTTTTACTATTACAAAATCCATGAATAATATTATGTAAGACAATATACAATATGTTTCGAGTACTTGGCATAAAAATGATGATAATGTATAGTATTAGTTTCCCAAAATAGGAGGTAATTATGTATTTAAAACACAAGTATATGAGAGACTTTAACCCTAAGTTCCTTCAAGAGCATCCTAGTAAATGTACCTGAGGCAAAATATATACTCAATCCTAGTTGACTAAACTTGAGCCATACAATAAATATAGAGAGAGTAAAACACAACACCGAAATAAAGGAATGTAGATTAGTATGGAACATATATGTGTAACCTAGAAATATTTAGGCATATGTATGTTCAAAGATGGATATTAGAACTAATACTAAATACCTAATGGATCATATATCCACTTAATAAGACTCCAACACTAATGTGTCATTGGTGATTGGGACTAGGATAAGGACAATATGAAAACCTAAATTAGAAATGTATATACATGTTCGTTTTGGTTTGACTGACATACCTAATATACTCTTAGGGTGAAAACTTGACTTCGTGGACCAAGTAGATCAACTGAGTTAGCCTTTAGTCTTGAAGATCAGGTATGTACATCCTCTATTTTATTTTGGGCATTATTTGACTAAAATCTACATTCTTTTAATGAGGCATCTCTTGAACTGTTACTCTACTTGGAAATCACTTGCTTGGACATTTATTATTTTTCTTTCTCTCAATTCATGATATTCAATTGATTATTGTGCTACCTTGTTTATAATGGGTTTTTGGACCCCTTCTGCAATATTGTCTTTTTATTTGAAATTGACTAAAATGCCAGTCTTGTCACTCTATTTTATGCATGCTACATGTTTGACTAGAATATCTAGAATAGCGGTACTTATGTACAACCATACATATATAGGGCGTGTGTATTCCGCCCGAGGTGTGCGTTTCCACCCTTGTTTATTTTTATGCCATGATCCTATGGTGTTATGACACTGTTTTAGGTATATTTAGTCTACATTGTTATATATGCAAATATTTGTTGATTTAATGTGAATATGTGGTTGATTGATATGGCAAGACACTCTTTTATTATCATGCTTGTAATCTGAATTTAATATGCCTCATTTCTTTTGCTTCATTTCTTTTGTTACTTTTCTCTTGATCATACCTAATTGCAATTAGCCCCCTTTTCTTGTAGGAACATCTCTTTTTGTACTTGTAACCCTATATAATGCCCATAATGTTTTATATATGTACATACTCAGCCTTTGCTGACCTCTTTGTTGTTTCCTATGTTCTGGGTGATGTTCCCCCTCCACCCAGGTTTAGGTACATTGGAAGGCAAGAGTTCAAAAAGATCACTAACACGACATGAACTTAAGGATAGCTTGGAATGGCTGGGTTACCCTCTGCTACTGGGCTTAATTGTAGTTAGTTCAAGTTTTTGTAATATCACCTTTTATGGTGATGAGCTATTGTATAATAATACCCATTGTAACTTTGTAATAGTTTTGTTTCCGCTGCTTTATTATCACATGGCTCTTGTATTATATCATTTTCAGTGGATCCCCTTTCGGGTCCCACTCTTTATATTATATATACTGTCATTCATCTTTAAACAAGAAAGTTGTGGTAGCCCATTGTTTTATTGTGACCTCCTTGTGTGGAGGTTGCGTGTCTGAACCTCTATGAGAGCACTTTTTAATAAAATCTATAATGGTCACAAAAACAATTTCAACTAGAACCTTGAAAAAAAACATTTGAGAGAGAGAGTCTATGATCGCAAAATATATTATATAGTTAGGTGTATCTCATTGAGAAATCCACTATACTCAAACAATTACAACTACGACCCTATGAACAAAATATATGAGACAGACGTGCAATAGCAGAAAATATTGAGAAATTCACTACAAACAGTTACATGCAGGATCCTGCAAAAGTGAAACATTTGAGAGAGGTTCTACGATTGCAAAAAATATTAAACAATGAGATGTAGCTCATTCAGAATAAATTATGAATAATTGTAACAAAGACTATCATGTTCAAACTCTGCAACTCTATAATTGTAGGTGATTTATATAAAAGATAGGTGTAACTCATTAAGACCAAAGTCTATAATTATTAAAATATCAAACTATAATTAAGAATAATATGTTATTTAAAAGAAAGGATCACAAAAATGTGAAAACAAAATGAAGATTAGTTAATCATTTATATCTATCAATTCTTCTCGATATGTATCGATGTCATAATAATGAAAACCTTTCGTGTTTTGGTAATGTAGAATTAATGTTTTTTTATGTTATATAGTTTGATAAATATGAAGAGAAAAAGTTAGTTTATCAATAAAACTTTTAATAAACAAATTATAATTTCTTTATAGTAGTATGAAATCAATTTAAAATTAAACAAGATGCAAAGTAACATTGAATTTAGTCTGATTTTAGACAATTTAGTGGCTTCACAAAGCTGGAAAATTTACAAGACAATATATAGTGGTAAATTTATCCAAATTGAACTATACACGGCCCTAACTTCAACACCTATGTAGAAGACTAAAACATGGCATGATTTCTTTGCTATTTTTAAACTTTTTTTACAATATTATTGGCCCCCAACCGTAACTCCTGTTGTTCGTTATGTTGTTGCTTTACACATATTTGATACTTTGTATTCAGTCCACACGAGTATGTTCTTCCTCCTATATTTTTACGTGTGAGGATACATACATCTTGACCTGCAATCATTACACATACTAGAATCTAGAGTTGCCAGCGTTGAAGTTGTGATTCTATCTCACATTATAGTAATAGCATTGAAAAGACACAAAGAATCGATGACGTCTGCGTGGTTAAGTAAAACACTATTTTATTTGCGTAAACTTCCGCAAACCCTCTTCATTTTCAGCTTGGGAAAAAAGGTTCCGTTTTCAATTTATACAATTGGATATTGGACAGACTGTATATATCGCGGTGTGCGTAAGTGTTAGTCGAGTCGACTACTGCCCTGGATATTGAAATCTGATTTGTGGAGTCGACTACTGCCCTGGATATTGAAATCTGATCTGTGGAACCTTCGTTGTATTCTGAAATTTATCAGTTTGAATCTTGCGTTCAGCTTGCAGGATCTGAAAATTGAAGTTAATCACATAATTTTCAGTCATGATAAAAATTGCGCATTGTAATCTCCACTAAGGGCGGGACTGGTGGATGTAAATTCAAACCACACACTGACGTTAAAAATAGGAAAATAAAAGCTGTCAGTTGGAACCCCAACAACTTTATTGGTTACGGGTGAATTGAACTCATTCTTTTGATATCTAATCTTCTGTCTGGATCAGCATAGATTGCATGAGAAAGAGGCATGCTGCTTTGAACCTTGCATGGGCAGCCTGCATCAAATTCAACTGCACTCAAAAGGACGCAGTTGGCTCTTCAAATTTTTGTATAGGCTTGAAAGAAACTGATAGTTTGTTATCCGACCATGAAATTGATTTCCATAATGGATTAAGAGTACATCCGGCTTGCTTTCCGGTACTGGATTAACGACAGAGACTCTTTTGAAGCATGCATTCAAGGCTGCGTTATTTCCTTAAAGTTGGCTGCTGATCACAATTTAAATCTATCGGTTATAGAGATTGATAACAAAAATGTGGTAGATTTGGGGATGAGCACATGTCTGTGGCAGTTAATCTCATGGATCAGAAAAATGAGAACTATTGTTGAGGATCAGGCAATCATTTGTATGTCATAGAATTTTGAACTCAATACCTAGGGAGTTTCGTTACTGGGGGGCTGACAAGAGAAATAATATCATAATCAGTGAACCCAGTCTGATACCTATGAGAGTTAGAAGTTTCGTTATTCTGTAGTGTGTTCATAATCAAAAAAATTTCTCCTGGATTAATTTTTTTATTTTTTTCCATATAACCAAACATGATGAATTGCAAAATACAAGTGTGTTCGAACTAATTGTTTTTGTTTTCATCAGAACCAAATCGGCCTAAAATTGAATGGGCCGTCCAAATCCAATATTATCTGATAGCAGAAAAATTGATTTCCTAGTTTTCAAAACCAACAAACCAAATATACATTTTCTTTTGAGGATCTAACATCTTGACTAGCGTAGCACAAAATACCTCTATAGCGTGCGTGAGCTGATTTAAAGCTTTGATCTCAGAGTTTGAATAGTTGGTATTCAAGATTCTCTCGTCCACTGCAACCTCTTGGCCCTTTCACATTCCGTACGCCTCGCGCCGTTGTTGTCAAGCCGACATTTCTTTGTATGTAATGAGAATGTCAACTCTATATGTAACGACATTTCTTAAAAAGGAATCAATCTGGATGACAAAATGTAATGGAAGTCAACTGCAAGACGTCGGGTTGCCTGTTGACCAATCAGTCCCGCAATATCGTCCCGCTTTCCTTTTTCGTCGACTGACGGGTTAAAACATCACTCACCCGGCCGGAAGACTTGGAAAAAGCTGGCAAGCGTTCCAACATCGTTTTGCATTTCCAATTTCCATGGACACCAATCGGTGCAAAGCTAGAGTCTTGTCGTTAGTGTTGCTCTTGCTCCATCTTGTAGCCAGCACCGCGCAGAGCAACGACCGGTTGTCACCGGGCAAAACAATTACAGACGGCCAAACTCTAACATCTGCAGGCGGACAATTCTCCTTGGGCTTCTTCTCCCCCAGCAACAGAACCAACAACCGCTACGTCGGGATATGGTTCAGCAGTATTCCAGATGCCCAGAAGGCGGTGGTATGGGTGGCGAACAGGGAGAAGCCGGTGACAGACACCTCTGGTATGCTGAAGCTCACCGAAGGCGGCGACTTGCAAGTGGTGGACGGAGCTGGAAGGATCCTCTGGTTATCCAGCAGTTCCTTTGCCGCACGGGAGAAGAAGAACGCGTCCGTCGTGCTGCTCGTTACGGGCAACCTAATCGTGCAGGCGCCTGTAGCAGGAGGCGGAAACACCAACAGCAGCATCGGCAGCGACGGAGACAACCGAATTTTGTGGCAGAGCTTCGAGCATCCGACGGACACATGGCTGACTACCATGAAGCTAGAGCTGGACGCATCCACTGGCGCCAACACCCGCCTCGTCTCGTGGCGGACGCCGGACGACCCGTTCCCTGGCAACTTCTCCATGAGCATCGACCCCATAACGCGCCTGCAGATCGTGATCTGGCACGGACAGGAGCCAAAGCAGCGGTCCATGATGTCCCAGGGCCCCATCGCGGCCAACGAGAGGCAGCTGGAGTCGTCGACCGTGGTCGTATTGGAAGCGGGAGTCGTCAGGGGAAAGTACTCGATATCTTACTCCACCACAATCGGCGCCCCTCCGGTGAGGTTCGTACTGGACCATACAGGTGAGCGGAGGAAATTGGTGTGGATAGAAAGCGCCCGGAAGTGGGTGGAATTGAACCCGGACAGCCGGTTTCCGTGCTACGCGTACGACCGGTGCGGCCCGAACGGGATATGCGCGGACGTGGGTGACGATAAAAAGCTGGGGCCCGTGGGGTTCACGTGTAGCTGCCTTGACGGGTTTGTCCCGAGAGTTCGACGGGAGTGGGACGCCGGCAACTACTCGGCAGGATGCGCAAGGCCTGATAAACAGGCACGGTCAACGGGCACGTGTGCCGCAGCAGGGGCGATGGCGTTCAAGACCGTCGCCGGAGTGAAGGTGCCGGACAGGTTCCGACTCGTGGTGAACGCGAGCGCCGCGGAGTGCGAGGCGGCGTGTTTGGGCAACTGCAGCTGCACGGCATATTCCTTCTCCAACAGAAACGTCCCCGTCAACCTCAGCACCACCAGGTGCTTGCATTGGGACGGGGAGCTCAGAGACGTGTGGCGCTTGACCTCCGACGTCGTCCATATGTTCGCACAAGAGCTCAAGTTCCGCGTCTCAGCCTCCGGATCAGGTAACCGGTTTGACAAATCCAAGACGCCTTTGATAATTGTTTAATTACTCGTGTCCAATCCATTTGTTGATGTCATTATTTATACAAAGATAATGACCGTGCGAGGTCTTACTTTACTTTCCAGGTGAAGGGAACGACCTAGCATCCCGTTCGTCCAAGGAAACGAAGCGTCTAGTTGCTATAGTTCTCCCAGTAGCCACCGCTGGAGTTTTACTGTTTGGAGCTTTGATGTACTTCATGATGAGAAGATACCAATCAAGACAACCAAGTCAGTAATTTATATCCCATGGAGCTAATCTTACAGTAATCACAGCCTGCATCTGATTTGTGGTGTTTCAGCTTCTTCAACGAAGAACAGAATTGTGATGTTGGACGACTACAGAGTCCACGACTTATTCCACATGGAAGGTAGCGACAGTGATGACAAGTCGTCCAACCTTTCTGCTCTGGACTTCAACAGCTTAGCCTTGGCGACCGACAACTTCTCCATTCATAATCTACTTGGTGAAGGTGGCTTCGGCCCTGTTTACAAAGTAAGTAGCCCACTTGGATATAGGAAAATACCCGTTCACTGTAAACCATTATATGTGGTAGAAAATACTATCGTTTTAGATTTGACAGATCCGAGCTTAAAATCACTTTTTCGAAATTTAGTCGAATCATGATCACGAGTCGATACCTAAATCTGACAAGCCTAATATCTAGGATTGTTAGTGGGTTAGATTATTCTCAACTCCATATCGGCCTATATTTTAACCCACAACCTTCCAAGAATATCATCCTGAACTCGTGATTAGGGGATTACAATCTTTAATCTGAACTCAGAAACAAACTAGCTTTGCCGAAATTCCTAAATATGAATAGTAAGTTGAACATATTACATTTTCCGTCAAAAATATTCCTATTCCGTAGGCCCGTTTGTACTCTTTTTTACTCAAGTTCGAATACAAATTTGTTCGGCTTCACCTTTTGGACCGAGAATTTGGTTCAGCTCTGTTTTTACTTCGCATGTTCGACTTATGGATTGATAGCTCAAAATTTAGATCAGGTCAGTTCCCAAGATCATATGTCTAAGTTGCTAGATTCGGTTGAGTTCATAGATGGGTGATAGTGTCCTAAAATCATAGAAATATTGATACTTGTGGGTCAAATCATTTGTTCGAGTTCAATTAATGAAAAACCGACCCACTAACACACTCAGATATTATCAGTTTCAAAATTACATCAAAATATGATCCGATGCTACCGTACAAAATGCTATTCAAGTTTAGATCTTGTCAATATGAAAATTCGGTTCTCAACTCTAAAAATTGATATCTCAATTTGCAACCATGGCTTGATATATACATACAATTCGGTTTCACTGGAGGTACATATCATTATATTAGTTGTCCTAACTCTTTTAATAGTAATTTATGTTGATATACAAGTTTAAGGAAAGCATCACATATAGCCAAGGAAAATATCTTTATGTCCCTCTTTAATATGTATCACATATTGGCTTAAAGAAGTTAATTTTTTTTAAAACATGCGTTCAGTTTCAATTAAATTATTTATAAAATCAGATATAGGTTCAAATTTTACTAAATAAATGGGTACAAGTCAGTTCAACGTTGGATGGTGTTGTGTAAATACATGCTAATCTGACCCTAACTGACGCAAAGATGACATTTTATCTATGGTCAAAGAGAGGCAATGTATATAAAAATAAAAATGAAATAAACAACCAGATTAAATAAAAATAAATAGAATAGCATTGGACTGAAGAAAAAATAGGAAGGTCTATCACAGTTGATGGCTGTAATGGAATAAATGGGAACTAGACACAGTTACATTAGTTTTTGGAGAAAGATGGAGTATTTAAAAATTTCAAATATCTTTTACCAATAGCTCACTCTTAGACAAGAATGCCACCTTTGTCAAACTTCTTTTCGGGTTTTCAGATTGAAATCACCACTTCACTTGGCTATTTCAATAGAAAATTGCATTGATGTTCCAAATGTTCTGAAATTTTAAGCTCCCAGTTCATGTTGTGATTTTCGTTTTTCCTTTTTTTATTATCATAAAAACTAGATATCATCAATTATAGTTGGGTGAAAAATGAAAGCCACCATTTTAACCGGAGGTTTTTGCAACTAATTTTAATCAAAAAAGGTATTCTCTATAGAATCCCAATATAAGTGCTGCTATACTGAAAAACTTCATCATAAGTGGCTGTTTTGATGAAAAGTATGTTATTGAAAAGCTACAGCTAACATTTGTTTCGTCAAAGTGTTCTATAATATAATTCTTCTGCCAAGTGAGTAACTTGTATCTGGCAAATGACTTGCATCATTTTGGGTCGGCATGAGAAACAGAGTGGGGTTCGTCGTCTACTTTGTGATACTGCAGCTAAGTAATTGGTTTGTTTGCAGGGCATGTTGCCTCACGGGCAGGAGGTGGCCATGAAGAAGCTGAGCAGTTGCTCCGGCCAAGGCTACGAGGAGTTCAAGAACGAGGTGGAGCTCATCGCCAGGCTCCAGCACGCGAACCTCGTCCAGCTGCTTGGGTGGTGCGTCCACGACGGCCAGAAGATGCTCATCTACGAGTACTTGCCCAATAAGAGCCTCGACAAGTTCATATTCGGTAAGAAGAGATCGGCCTTCAGATCCAATGTTCCTGTATGTCATTTATTCATCCCTGAATTTCTAACAGCTTGCTAATATCAAAATACGTTGCATCAAAAGCAGACCCAGCTATGAAATCTAAACTAGACTGGAAGAAGCGGTTCAGCATCATCCAGGGCATCGTTCAGGGTCTCCTCTACCTCCACCGCTACTCCAGGGTGCGGATCATCCACCGTGACCTGAAGACGAGCAACGTGTTACTGGACGGTGAGATGAACCCGAAGATCTCTGACTTTGGGCTGGCTAGGATTTTCGACAAAGGTCAGGACGAAGCCAGCACAAACAAAGTTGTTGGGACCTAGTAAGTTGTGATCAGATAGCTAATAGGCAATAGAAATCACTGATATTAATCAGCTAATTAAGATGTACTTCCTCGTTGATCACTTAAAACCATGTCCGTGCAGTGGGTACATGCCGCCTGAGTACGCGTTCGACGGGCTCTTCTCGGAGAAGTCGGACGTCTTCGCCTTCGGCGTCATGGTGCTGGAGATTGTCTCCGGGAAGAGGAGCACGGGGTTCTACCAGTACGAAGGATCGTACAATCTCTTGGGCTATGTGAGCCATTCAAACTCAGACTGATATGTACTTTTTTCGCGCTCTGTCAGTGAGCCCCGTAGTCCGCTCATCTGTCGCTCATTGTTTCCGATCTGTTATTATCTGTTCCTATAAACAGGCATGGGAGCACTGGAAGGATAACAGGGCTATGGAGCTCGTTGACTCGGAGGCCTTCTCTGCTGACCGGCCGATGGAACGGGAGGAGGTGCTCGTTTGTATCCAGATCGGGCTGTTGTGTGTCCAAGAGAGAGCGTCGGATCGGCCCAACATGTCGACAGTAGTCTCGATGTTGGATGTGGACACTTCCGATCTGCCCAAGCCGCAAGAGCCCGCGTTCTCAAACAAGAGGAGTCCACATAACGACGTGTGATTCTTTTTTCCTGAGGGGGGTCCTCTTTTAGAATGTCCATTCATTTTATCTTTTTAGAAGACTTGACAAAAGATACGTACAGCATATTATACAATAGATGAATTTAATATATATATAATACCATTAAAATAAATTTACAAAAATATTGTAAACACTGTACAAATAGGCAGTTGAACAAAAAATAACGTAATAAAATTGCACGGATAAGAATTAATTGTTTTTGTAAAAAAATGATGGACCGAAAGTGTTTGAAAAGTTAATGAAAACAATGATATACCACTTGAGGCAAGTCGTTGAAATGAGCAAAATGCTTATATAACAATTAATAATGCTTGGAAAAATAAATTGATTGAATCAGTTCAAATAGTGCTAATAAAGAAATTAGAAATAAAATAGCTTAAGAACCACACAAATCGACATTTGGAACAAAATACCATACATACCTAAAATTGAACTATATGTATATCACATAAATAACCATTGGAATGGAAAATAAAAGCACATATCTTGTTTGAGTAGCAGGTAGACAGACAACTAAATTTTCATCAAAAAAATTATTTGTCGAATTCATGACTAGTACTACGTCACCATATGATAATTTGTACGAAGGAGCACAAACACTGACCGGACATGATAAGAACACATCAAATTGTTGGAACATACATGTATTCAATTAACAACTACCTGACTTCTTCCAACTTGTACTATGTCCATACCAAAATTTAAGCCAAAAGAAAATTTGTTATTGGTCTCATGATTAATGCTACATTGAATACAATAGTTCATATACAACCTAGGAAGAGAGAGAAGCTTGATTAACAACTTTGTGATTGTCTTCAACTAGAAAGCACACAGACAAATTGGATCACTTAACACACATACATAGTGCTAGAACACAAAGACACAATTCACCAATGATTACGAAAACATATTGCTAGATTTATTTTGTCAGACTAATTATTAGATTAACTTTTCTACACAATTACATATAAACTACCTACTAAGAGAGACATCTCGACCAATAGTGACCTAACTTCTTGTAACATTTAAGGATACTAATAGAGTGATCTGATTAGCACACAAAGAAACTAATAGAACACACAAACTGATTGGACCATTTAGCACACATTCAAAAACATGATTGGAACAATAAACAGACAGATAAGCCAATTGTTGAGATGCAAACTTATCTTTTTCTATAGAATTTATTAATTTTCTTTTAAAACTAATCTACCAAGTAATCTAACACATAGACAACACAAAAAGCAACTGTTGCACGCATCACTTTGAAACGTATCTGCCGAGTAACCTGTCACACATACAACCCATAGAGCAAACATGTTATTGCATGCATTTTCTCTTTAGCACACATCTTGTTAGAGTAACAGGTAGACAAACAACTTGTGACAAAGTGAGTTTATATATATATATATATATATATAATTAATTAATTTTCTCCCTCTTATAGTTTTGAAAAAGAACACCCTCAATCATTTTTCCCTCACTAGTTCGACCAAACGGAGTCATCAATTTCATAAAATGCAAAATCAATTTCACATTAAGGTAAATTATATGTTAGAGAGTCTTAGGACCCGCTCTCTCTCTAGGTCGGGAGCTCCCGCTTCTCTCTAGGGCTTTCCCCCTCTGGGGGGAGGGGCGCCGCCCTCAGGCGTGCCCTCCCCTTGGTCTTTCTTTCTGAAGTATGGAGCTGGTCGGAGCTTCTCCTGAGATTTGGGTTCTGGGTCCATCCGCCTGACTGGTCTCTTCTTGTTGGATCGCGGGGGCCTCTCGGCTGGCGGAGCGGATGGATGCAGGATGTGCCACTAGTCTAGATCTGGCTATGGGGGTCGGCTTTCGATTTGATCGACTTCAGTCCGTTCAAGAGAGACGACTGGAGAGAAACGTCCCCGCCTTGGATCGCGATCTGCGTGTTGCTCTGTTGTGCAGGTGAGGAACAGGTCGTGTTCTTGTCCCTCTCAGGTGCCATCTATCCCAACGGCTGAGGGGAGATTGGCTGCCTAGGCTATCGGCGACCCTCTCGACCTTTGACGAGATCCCAGACAGGTGGTGCGGTGACGAGTGGCGGTGCTCGCTCTCCTGTTGTGCCATCCACGATGGTTGGGGTCCTCGCTTCTGCCTCTGTTGTCCGGCTGCTGCGCTGTGTCGGCTTCAACCAGGTCCCAGGCCGCCGAGTGCATCTGGTCATGTTGAGGTATCCATGGCGGAGCTTGGGCTCCTCGACAGGTATCTGGACAGGACTCAACTCCGGCGTCTTCCTGTCGTTGGGCTTCTCCATCGACCTGCTCCCGACAGAGCAGATGTGCGACGTCCTGGTGGTGCCCACTGCTTCTGTTTGATGAACACTTCATGTGTTCAATGATTTGCCTCTATGCAAACAGGGAACAACACGTTGGAGCTTTGGTTTCTGGCCGGGGTTCACTGAACTTCTGAGGTTCCAGTTTGTTTGAGATGATTGCAGGATCTTTGCAGGATATCACTTGGTTGTTTGCCTAGGTTCTTGGCCGAAGTAAATCTCGATGTATTTGCATACTACCACATTTTGTGGGTGGCTATAGTGATAGTTGGTGATGTGCAAAGTATGAAAGGTGGATTTCGGCTGCCCCTTGGCTACTCTCCGGTGTGTGTATGCATTGTTTCTGCCTTCCCCAAATGGCTTGGTCCTTTTGTGGATAGTTTTCTCGGGGTTTCTTGGTGGATGTACAATCCATGAAGATACCCAAGATCCTGAAATTCAGAGAAGGTCAAAAAGGTTATAAAGCTAGCTCAAGATAGGAGGCCCTGGCGTTTGCTCTGCTTTAGTTTGTAATTACTGTTAGTGGGTGGGATGAATGAATGTAAGTGCAGGCTTTAATATCCATTCCCTTGATCGAATGTCTAGTGTTAGTTTTATAGCTTGTTAGGCTTTCTTCATTTTACTTGTTTATTGAGATCATCTGAGTACCTCCTACGTGAGGTTTCTGATCTGATGTTGAGTTCTTTTTAACTCTTATGTTGTAATGGGGTACTTAGTGCCCAAAGTTTTTGGTATCTTAGTAACACGCTTTTTGATCGACCAAAAAAATATATAGTGAACCTTTGTGTTTGACCTTCAAACTTATTCCACCACTAGGTGACCCCATAATGAAGCTTCCTTTAAAGTTTCACTACAAGTGGATGAACCATTTGAGATTTATACAATTTTGAAATTAAGCACATTATTTGGAACTAGAACTCAAGTTGTGGATTAAATGCATCGAATGCGTGAAATTTATGTGTCACGTGACTTTTTATCACTTAAGCGCAAGCCTTGGTTGATCTCGCATCAGATCTGGGATACCTGATATGGCTACCGTGGATTAGATGGGGATCCGACGTCCCTGACCTCATCCCTAACCTCCCACAGAACGCGGGGCGAGCTCTCAATAGCTCAACTACCCAACTGATCCTCTACGCCTTATCTCCTCCATCCTTCTTGTGATTCTATAGGGATATTCTCCCTCTCCTATCGAAATGGACCCAATGACCCTCGCTAGGTCACCCCTCGTCGATGGAATAGAAGAACCAACTCCCAGATGTCCACTCATCTCACCTGGTGATGAAACCCACTTTAGGACTTCCTCACCCACGACCTTCTAGAGCTATTTAAGGACTCCAAAAACTATGTCAGTACCCCTTTAGTCATCAACTGTCTCCAATTGCACCAGATCACACCCCATCAGCCCTAACCCGAACCACCATCACCTCACTTGGCCCAGAGAAACTACCTCACTCCAAGATCCTCCACCCTCTGATCAACTAAGCTCATATGCTCCAGAGACCTCGATGAGAAGAACTACACCACCAGTTGGAGCTACAAAGGACCATAGGCGTCGGTTGACAAGTGCCTCCAGACAAGCTACAAAGCTTCACCATCGGAGGATCTGGGCATCCTCACGCATCAGTAGGGATCGTGGAGCATCACTGGACCTTGCACGGAGCTCCCTGACCCCTCAATTCAACTAGAGGGGAGGTAAACCTCTCAACTCCGTTCTACCTCCTTTTTATTTTTTTGATTGAAACCATAGTCATAGCCCCCCTCTAACATACCATCTCAGCCTCTTTGACACCGACAAGGCCTCACAAAGTCAACCAAGACCACAACACAACCCTGTAGTCCCCTATCTTCCCCAAACCATCACCCCCTTCACCCTTTGCACCCTACTGCAATGGCGTGTGAAGCAACTGAACAATCAAACCAGGTAAATTCCCAGTTGGCCTATATGCTTGTCACGCCCAAATAATTTCCACACATGGGATTTTTAGTCCTTTTGAACCCTAGCTTGACCCTATTAGCCGAGGCTGGCTCGTGGGTTTACAGGAGGATCCGTGCAGTCAGATCCCTCCTCTGATCCGCAAGGCCCGACCATTTTCTCTATTTTTTATTTTTCTTTTAAATCCTCTAGCCTTTTTCTGATTGGTTGATCTTTTAAAATCGATGATAAATGATTCTAGTAATTGAAAAATCCCTATAAAATACCCATGTTCTTATAAAACTGAGTAGAATCTGTACAAATTATCGCTTGTGCCTGAATTCAATCCTAGAATTGATACACTCCTATATGTGTTGATTAATGTTCTTTCTATTAATTAATTAATAGAAAATAAATATGAGGATAAATATCAATAATCTTGTAACTCTGAAACATAAATATATATATATATCTGAGTCCTTAGACTCGAAACCCTAATTTGATGGTCAATATAGACTCAAACCCTCAATACCACATGAATAAACTATATATCTCTCTCTTTTTCAATAACGGTGATTAAAGGAAAACCAATCATCTAGTATACCTGATTCACTCTCAAAACCCTAAAATGAGGATCCTCCCTCCAAATACTCTGATTTGAGCCAAAGACCTTAAATGCTAACCCTATTGAATCCAAACCCCTAATATGAGGCGTTAAGAACACACAATGACATTAGGTCTTTGTTTTCTTTTAGGGTGATCTACTCTTTTATTCTAGACTTGTGAAATCCAGATATGAGATTCAAACTATGTGAATATAATTATATGACTAGTTTTGATGGATGATATAAGTATGTGTACTTGCTTTCATTTATTTGTATAAACTTTCTTGGATGTGTATATATTATGGTACTCGTCGGCCTTAACCATTGGAACATTAAAGAAAGAAAATGAAATGTAGTTACTTATGGTGTTCATTAATCTCCCTATTAGAGAGGTAAAATATTAATATTGACTAGCACCTCCCTAATGGTACATGGTATGCAAAGAAATCCCTAATGGTACAAGGTATGTGGGGATTTGACCCAATAATATATGTGATGTTGTGATAAGTCCACCATAGTAATGCATGTTCATTGAAATATGGTTAATAACTTGGGTTCTCCTAATTTCCTCTTTAAATAAAATTTTCATTTTCTTTTCTTCATTCTTCAAGCATTTTAAATATGCCAACATAGTGTTAATATCTTTCAACCACGTACCAACTTTATGTTGATCATTTGCTTCTCGTATTTTCTAGGTATAAGGAACAAGTAATGCACCTCAAAGTACTTGAAGATATTAAATAATGTTTATGGAGGACAATTAGTTAGATGGCTGCCTCTCATCTTTATTTTTGTTTAGTTAGTTGTTTCATTTCTGTAGATTATGTGTAGGATGTCTATGCCCTATGTATTTTATATATTTAAGAACTCTTTTCTTCTTCCAGTGAATAATGTAATATTACCTTTTATCCTTATGAATGATGGTCGTGTGGCTACTTAAATAATGTTTGTGAACAATGATCCAACTTTTAATTATATACTAGTTGACAATCACAATCCCTTATATTTTTACTCTTGACATCTTATAAAATACGAGTGCACACATATCTAAGGAATGTCATCATAGAAAGTATATAGGAATTGGGGTCATCACAGTTGGAATCAGAGCCAATGTTCACGCATCATAGTCACATGCAACCTCATTAACCCTATTGTGAGTCTAGGGTATCCCTTGAGTTAGGTATATGAATGGTGGAGGTGACTAGGATAGCATCTGCCATGGGTCTAGATGAAGTCTTCGAGCCACTTTGCTTACAATCACAAGGCTACCTATATGGTAGTATAAGTCTACCTGAACAATACCCTAAGTGTCCCCAACTTCTCGGGCATACCTTAATTATGGACCCTTCTGGTCTATATATATTCCCTCTCATCTCCACTATAGAAAGATTTCACTCTAATCATCATTTTATAAATATGTTTCCTCTCATGTCTATGATATAAGGTTAGGAATGAGTCACTCTATTTAGAATTACTAAGGATTGACTGATAAGGATGATTAGGGTATCCTCAACAAATTATAACACTAAGATCGTGAATAACTAATAAAAAAGAATAATGAAATATATAGAATATGACAAAAAATGATATATCTAATGTATTTTACCTAATTTTTAGGATGCCTCCAAAGACCTGTAATTCTGAGGCATCTGAAGAGTCTTCCTCTAAGAGAAGGAACCTAAAAATCCTGGAGAACCTGATTCTAAGAAAATGGCTAGGGAAAGGTGGGAAGAACAAAAAAAGTCCTCCAAGACTTCATGGAGATCATTGCCCTAAAAGGAACCCCTGAGCCCAGTTCATCTAAGAAGAAGGAAGTGACTGTGCTAGATTTCATCAAACTTAACCTTGACACCTTTTTTTTTGGGGGGGGGATCAGCCCGAGGTAATGGATAAGGTTGAAGATTGGACCCTTTCTATGGAGAATGCCTTCCGTACCCTAGAAGTACCCAATGAAAAGTAGGTCAAATTTGCCACACATCTGCTTAAGGGAGGGGCTAAGATCTGGCAGGAAAACTATGGCAGGAATAGGGGAGAGGAAGTGGATAGCATGGAATGTGAAGCCTTCAAAACCCTCTTTAATGGTTGTTTTATGCCCATGGATGAGAGGAAGAGGAAGGAGAGAATATACATAGAGCTTAAGCAAGACAATAACTTAGTGGATGAATACACCTGGAAGTTTAGGCTTCTGGAGCGTTATGCCCCCATTAAGACCGACGATCACCTCTTCGAGCATTATGTTAACTACCTAGCTGCCCACCTAAAAACCCTAATCATCGTCTCCCATCCCAAGAACATAGATGAAGCCCTAGATATGGCCCTTAAGCAAGAAAGGGAATCAGGTTTGCAGAAGCCTTCAAGTATGGGATACCTAGGGTTTGTTGGGTTTTAGGGGAGACAGAGAAGGCAGCGGAAACAAAAAATTCTCCCCCAACCCATACCGAGGAAACGCGTCAATGTCTATATAATAGGAAAGGATGGTTTGTGGAATCATACCTTGTCCCAAGGCTTGCTCGGCGACAATACCTCGCGCAATGCGCGGTCTTCAACTCCGGTCTTGGACGGTGTCTGTGCAGCTCCTGGTCACACCGGGACTGACGACTCCTCCTCCTACCGGACTGTCGGATGATAGTTGTCCTCCTGAGCGGCAGTGTCCTCCCGCCTCTGTAGTAGTCCACACAGACCACCTGGAACTCCACTCTCCTTGTCCCACAAGGAAGTGGAAGGAGTCGCACCCTCCTGTTGACGTACTAGTCGCCAACACACTCTCCTGCTACCAGTTGCAACTGCAGTTGTCCTTCCCTTGCTGCACCTCCCTTTTGCGGGAAGCACTTGCTCGGTATCTCTCACGGTTACCAAAACCAGAGAGAACGACAACTTCGCAAAGCAACCAGCTTGCATTGAGTTGTACTTTGAGAAGCCCCCAATACCCCTATATATATAGGCGGGTCATGGGACAGGGTTCTCTGTGTCTGGCAATATGGGACTAAAGCAGGAGTAGAAGGGTTCGAGAATTTTCCACAAAAAGCAACCGGTTCGCAACTTGAAATGATCGGTTCACAACTGAACCGATCGGTTCGGCCATTGAGCCGATCGGTTGGACCTGAACCGATCGTTTGGGGCACTCCAACCGATTGGTTGGTGCCCTGAACCGATCGGTTCATGGTCCTAATCCGGCTCTAAAAGAATTTCCTTGTTTCGATCTCAATTGGTATCGTATACCAATGTTATTCCCAATCGAATTGGGCAATTTGAAACCAAAGGAAAATTCTTGCCGACATGACTTTCCCAACTGGTCGGTTGCACCAGTTGAGCCGATCAGTTCAACTCTTGAACCGGTCGTTTCAACCTGGGCATGAGCCGATCGGCCTGGACACTCCAGCCAACCGGTTCAGCACCTCAGCCGACCGGTTCATCACATGAGCCGATCAGTTGGGGGCACAGGTTGGGCAAAATCAGTCAATTGTGATTTCAATCAATCTGATACTCCAATCAATGCGTCCAACACCTTGAACCATATGATATTGAGCTATCGACTGATTGAGTGTTTAATTGAACTACTAAACTCCTTTAGTAATCAATCTAAACATTGCTTTGTGGACAAAACTCCTCTTCCAGGTTAAATCCTATGTGTGTGACCCTGCAGGTCCATTTCACGTTGGCAGTGAAAGTCCATAACACTTATGACTTCACAAGCAAAGAGCGGTGCCTAGTCACACATCAGTGCTACCCAAGTGAAAGTAGAAAGTTGGAGATCAACTTTCATCCTACAATCCGTGAATGGTGTTAGAGTGAATGTATAATTCCTTTGTCACTGATATCCCGAATGAACTCAAGGCATGGAACAGTCATCCTGTCAACGTTCATTCACTTTCTTGATCTCAGAGCAGATTGAACGAGATATGTATGACATCAATATCACATACTAATTCACACATGCGTGCGCACACCTATCTCAATCCTACTCATCAAGTGGCCTTGGATATCAAACTCCCTCAGGAGGGACAAATCCCATATCTATTACTCACCCCTCAAAAGCCCCATGTGTCAAAGCCACCCAATCATCACCTTTATAACAACCCATGTTTCAGGACTGCGTTTGATGATGTCAAAGTGTGCCCAACGACATGTGTTGAGTGCAGTGATTTTAGGTCTAAGAATCACACTCACCACCATCACTGTGAGTACTGACTGTGACTACCATATTATGGTTCCATGTGTCAAACTCACGGTGGGTCTGTCCGGTACCTTGTTCTCTAACAAGTACCTATGTGTTTGGTTTGATATCTCTATATCATGACTAATGAGATTCTGTCATCAACCAACACCACAATCTAGTCTTGTGTGTCATTGCTGTCTATCTACCTTCCACAATGACATCCGACTAGGGACATAACAAGAATGTACAAACTCTTAGCATCCGTATGATCTCATCGTTCAGGTCATGAACCTGAAGGCATACGTCATTGAATACTGTCATTCTCTAGACATTCAATCTGTTATATCACTATCTCATATGACTGAACCAGAAAGAATTGGAAGCTTGCCTTTGATGTTTTTCAAATCAATCTTAATGTATCCCACCAATCATCCCATGATTGGCTCTCAGGGCATACATACCAACAGACTCCCACTTGCACTGCGAGCCAATCACTCTTGAATCATATTCATAGTGATATTGAAACATGTCCCACATGTTACTATGCTCTAGTGCCAACATAGTGAGTAATGGCAACACCTTGCCAAAGTCTATACAAATTGCATGTCTCACATCTCTTCACTGTACGTCACACGTATGAGATGGAGTTGCCGTAATATGCGATCTAGTATTCCTTTGCTAACCTTTAGTCACATTGCATGATCAAGGATTCCAGACTTGTCATCAATGAGTGGAATATAAGTTCATCTCATGAACTTTTAGATCCATATAGTATCCACTGTTGTTCTCTAACACACAGATACTCGACATTTCCCTTTTAAATGGTTTTATTGGAACACTTCCAATTATCAACAAACTTTCACTTTTATACATCCTATGTATATTTTGCGATTAATTTTTCTGTCCTTTCGGAAGTTCGCATCAATGTAACCCTTTACATCGAACTCTTCCCTATCTCCATAGAACTAGTACTTCCCAAGTACTTATCAAGTTCTTATGGTATTCCAGTAACCCTTACTGGAAGTAGACAGACATCCACTCGTCATGTCCTACATATGAGTTATCAGGATGAGCACATCATATTGCTATGTCCCACATACAAGATGATGAATGCATTTTATTCTTGCCATGTCATACATGCAAGACAATGGGATGATTACATACATGATAGATCCATATCTATTCTTAGTGTTCCCATTCTTCATAAGAATTGGACACTTGGCCTTGGGATACTAATATCCATATAACATGGACAATTTTTCTCCCACTGAATCTGTGCATACTGAACCCTTCAGTACAGATTGCCAATGTATGCTCTCTCTTTTCCAGGTCAAGAGATTTGTCGAGAACTATCTCTATAGATCTCTATTCCTATCACATAGGAAACATCTCTATCTTCCTTAAAGATAATTTCCACTTTTGGATTTCCATTCTAGAACAATTCCATTTCACATCAATATGTGGAATGTGAATACGCTCCCACTAAATCACATATCCCTTCTTTATCTTTAACATGTCAGTCAAACCCTTTGACTATATCATCAAAGTAAAGATCCAATTCTGAGTTGCTTGTACTCAATCAATCACATTGATTAGTCCATTGTAACTTATCGACTTCATTTGCATTAGTGGATTCATAAACCTTATAGGTTGTGTCACGTACACATCCTTATTTTATTCCTCATAGGAATGAGGTTTTAGTATCCATATGCCAAATTTCTTAGTCATTAAGTTGCAATCAACAAGCATCATCCTTCTCAAAATGTTATCCATGTGTCTTAACACTTAAGACTCATTTGCACTTATGGATTTCCTCCAATGAGTGCTACCATCAAGGTCATACCTTATGGTTCACATGGAAATCATTTAGGATGTAATGATCATAAATCATAACTCAAAATTCGGTTCCTCATATTCATCTAGATAGTTGAATCATCACATGAACAACTCATCACATAGATAATTGAGGTGTATCTGTTAAGGATATAAGAACTCACAACCCTTGTGATTCTTAATTTCCTTTATTAGTGTGGGGTATTCTTTTATTAAGAAGAATTCAGTTATTCGATAATCATTCTCTAACTCCTTAGAGTATGATTCCTTCTTGATTTAGACATCACCATGCCTTAATCATGAGTTCACTATGATACACTATCATAATCACTCATAAGGATCTCAAACATTTGGTCCAAGTATTTCATTCATTGATCTCATCAAGAATTAATACTTTACCAAATTTGTACTTCATCTATGACAATCTTGAACACTTCAATATGTTCATATTGGTATTTCTCTAAACACCATTTGAAGTATTAGCATTTGTTCCAATTGGTATGTAAATACATCACATGTATTATACCTAATAGGATAATCACTCTCCCACTACCTTTAGTGAAGATTGATTAATCATGTCCAAGATATTCATGTCTCTTAATGGTTCTCTAACCAAAAGAGTCTAGGTTTATCCATCATATGGAAACTAGAAATGAATTTCTCATGATTGATGCTAATTTGATTGTTTGAGTTATCAATAATTTTAGGTATCATTTTATCTTATGCATACCATATATCACAAGATAAACAAGGCATTGCCACAAATATCATATCTTTAAGATTGAAGCATCAACTTTATTAATTGCCATCATTGTCATACAATATGCAATAATAAAGTGTTTCTATCTATTGGCAATATATGAAATAGCAGTTCTCAACTCTATTTCGTGCCCTTTAGGCTGAAATAAACTGAAAGGTACTCCTATCTATGGCAGCAACACTTGCTCCAATGATGGGTACTTCTTTCTTGGTCCTTTCACAAAGGCCATCACTTCTTTGCGGATATTGCATATCATATATGACATATCCATATCTTGGTATCATATACCTTAGATAAAGAAGCGGTTCATTTCATGATACCTTAGGTGGAGATCTCCATCCCCTCCTTCAACTTCTTTTGTTCTTCCAGATATAGAGGGCAATTCCCTCATACACCCTTTCCCCATGTGCCTTGAGGCTGAAGACGGCTTGGATTGCTGGTTAGCATCAGAACACTTCTTTGCTTTGCCCTTATCCTTGCCCTTAAGAATTACCTTTCTCTTTGATCACATCAAAGATTATGGTTTGTCTTTCTTCATCTTTGCCTTTACTATCCTCAACATGTCCAACAACTCTGTCAACGCTTGTCAAAGTTGTTCATGTTGTAGCTTATCATGAATTGTATGATCCTCACAACATTTGCAGTATCATACCAATAGCCAACTCTTGGCTCATAGGGAATCCTTCTTAGTCAGGTTTTTCATATACCCAATCACATTGAGTGTGTGAATACCTTACTGGATCTCCTTCTGTCATGACATACTAGGACAGTATCTTGGAGACATCATATGTCTCATGTTGTCTCTGCAACTCATAGTTCAGAGAACACAACATCAAGCACTCCTCATCAATGTCATCCTCAGTATGCTTCCATAAGCATACTTTCAGCCATTGATGTGGTGGGATCGAGTTCATCTGGTTCTGGTATAACTAGGACTTAGAGCTTTCGCTCTTTGATTGAGAACACTTCTCATCATCATCCTAACCAGTCGTGGAATTATTCCCATTTAATGTGTTGGTCTCAAAGACCAATCGCAAATAAAGTGATTTGTTGATTAACCATTTATTTTAAGAAAAGGAAATATATGCAATTTTAGTCCAAAACTCTTTTGACTTGTTTGATTGATTTGAAAAGTTGACGATAAAATTAGGCCTTTAATTAATTATCGCTCCCACTATTTTAGTTCAAATTGAAGCCCTCACCATCAATTCGGAAGATTGCAGCGTACAACCTTCTAGTGGGCAAGATCCTGAAATCCTCTAAGCCATGGACCAGCTAGGGCTGTCACCCACAACATAGATCTCTCAGGTAGGCACCTTTTGCCAATTGCATCATATGCAACTCTTGATAAGATGTCATATACAACTCTTTGCAATGATCATCTCCATGCCTCAAGGTACTAGATCCCATCTAGATCACCTTGTTAAGTCCGACCCAAAGCAAACACGATGAACATGCACCCTGCTAGGGCAGAACCACACATTCATCCTTCACGCTTCCACGAGGTAGACGGTGCACCACGCCAGGGCGTGCCCACACTTGGTCGAACAAGCTTTTCACGTGTGTCGCATTTGGAAGGCATCTAAAACTTAATATTTTAATGAGGGATTTAGTTTTATATACATATACATATCCAATCACCACAATACATAGTATGTATCATATACATGCTATATCCCACAGAAAACATGCACAAAACGATAAAAAGCGATGATTATGGCCATCCTAATGTGATTCCTCGAGCCAAGAGGAATCACGGTCATCTAGGTCTACATCACATGCAACCTGTACAAGATGAACATCTGTGCCTTGCCATCCGAGATGATCAACTCATCACATGAATGATCTGTACTCTCCAGCCGGTCGTCTGGGTGCCACCAGCCGATCGGTTGGCTCCTCCAATCAATCG
Source organism: Alisma plantago-aquatica (assembly GCA_963693085.1). Classification (NCBI taxonomy): domain Eukaryota; kingdom Viridiplantae; phylum Streptophyta; class Magnoliopsida; order Alismatales; family Alismataceae; genus Alisma; species Alisma plantago-aquatica. The sequence continues at coordinate 1,265,847,810 of OY856412.1, read as the reverse complement.
GTTCGCCTGGTCGTCGTGCATCTCGTCATGTCCGTCACCCGCTCGTCTCGCTCCTCGAACCAGTCATCAATCGATCGGTTCACTCCTTGAACCGACCGTCTGGAACGTCAACCGATCGGTTCACTCCTTGAACCGATCGTTTCAGCTGTCGTCTTGATGTCCTCCGGTCTTTGACATAACAGGAAATAAAAATCTATCCTATTTATTACATTGCTTTAAAAAAGGGAAACCCCGAGTTACATTCGGGGGGAGCAAAGGTAGGAAAGAATCTCGAATTATTTCGAGTTACATTAGGAATAAGAGAGGGAAGATCGGTGCGCAGACCGAGATGCAAGCAACCACAAACAACCACACACAGATAGGGGTTTATAGGCCATAATCATGCTACACACATCCACCACAAAACTCGTTTAAGGGCGACGCGTATCGAGTGCATTAATAATACATATCATATATGTAATTAGGGATTTGTGGATTTAGGATTGGACATGCATAAAGCCGATATTATTCGCATCGTATGCAATAAATAAAGTTGACAAACCAAAATCGATCATATCGATATTCCTAAAATATAGAACAGCTGTCGTGGTTCTGATACCACTGTTGGGTTTTAGGGGAGACAGAGAAGGCAGCGGAAACAAAAAATTCTCCCCCAACCCATACCGAGGAAACGCGTCAACGTCTATATAATATGAAAGGATGGTTTGTGGAATCATACCTTGTCCCGAGGCTTGCTCGGCGACAATACCTCGCGCAATGCGCGGTCTTCAACTCCGGTCTTGGACGGTGTCTGTGCAGCTCTTGGTCACACCGGGAATGACGACTCCTACTCCTACCGGACTGTCGGATGACAGTTGTCCTCCTGAGCGGCAGTGTCCTCCCGCCTCTGTAGTAGTCCACACGGACCACCTGGAACTCCACTCTCCTTGTCCCACAAGGAAGTGGAAGGAGTCGCATCCTCCTGTTGACGTACTAGTCGCCAACACACTCTCCTGCTACCAGTTGCAACTGTAGTTGTCCTTCCCTTGCTGCACCTCCCTTTTGCGGGAAGCACTTTCTCGGGATCTCTCACGGTTACCAAAACCAGAGAGAACGACAACTTCGCAAAGCAACCAGCTTGCATTGAGTTGTACTTTGAGAAGCCCCCAATACCCCTATATATATAGGCGGGTCATGGGACAGGGTTCTCTGTGTCCGGAAATATGGGACGAAAGCAGGAGTAGAAGGGTTCGAGAATTTTCCACAAAAAGCAACCGATTCGCAACTTGAAATGATCGGTTCACAACTGAACCGATCGTTTCGGCCATTGAGCCGATCGGTTGGACCTGAGCCGGTCATTTGGGGCACTCCAACCGATCGGTTGGTGCCCTGAACCGATCGGTTCATGGTCCTAATCCGGCTCTAAAAGACTTTCCTTGTTTCGTTCTCAATTGGTATCGTATACCAATGTTATTCCCAATCAAATTGGGCAATTTGAAACCAAAGGAAAATTCTTGCCGACATGACTTTCCCAACTGGTCAGTTGCACCAGTTGAGCCGATCGGTTCAACTCTTGAACCGGTCATTTCAACCTGGGCATGAGCCGTTCGGCCTGGACACTCCAGCCGACCGGTTTAGCACCTCAGCCGACCGGTTCATCACATGAGCCGATCGGTTGGGAGCACAGGTTGGGCAAAATTAGTCAATTGCGATTTCAATCAATCCGATACTCCAATCAATGCGTCCAACACCTTGAACCATATGATATTGAGCTATCGACTGATTGAGTGTTTAATTGAACTACTAAACTCCTTTAGTAATCAATCTAAACATTGCTTTGTGGACAAAACTCCTCTTCCAGGTTAAATCCTATGTGTGTGACCCTGCAGGTCCATTTCACGTTGGCAGTGAAAGTCCATAACACTTATGACTTCACAAGCAAAGAGCGGTGCCTAGTCACACATCAGTGCTACCCAAGTGAAAGTAGAAAGTTGGAGAACAACTTTCATCCTACAATCCGTGAATGGTGTTACAGTGAATGTATAATTCCTTTGTCACTGATATCCCGAATGAACTCAAGGCATGGAACAGTCATCCTGTCAACGTTCATTCACTTTCTTGATCTCAGAGCAGATTGAACGAGATATGTATGACATCAATATCACATACCGATTCACACATGTGTGCGCACACCTATCTCAATCCTACTCATCAAGTGGCCTTGGATATCAAACTCCCTCAGGAGGGACAAATCCCATATCTATCACTCACCCCTCAAAAGCCCCATGTGTCAAAGCCACCCAATCATCACCTTTATAACAACCCATGTTTCAGGACTGCGTTTGATGATGTCAAAGTGTGCCCAATGACATGTGTTGAGTGCAGTGATTTCAGGTCTAAGAATCACACTCACCACCATCACTGTGAGTACTGACTGTGACTACCATCTTATGGTTCCATGTGTCAAACTCACAGTGGGTCTGTCCGGTACCTTATTCTCTAACAAGTACCTATGTGTTTGGTTTGATATCTCTATATCATGACTAATGAGATTCTGTCATCAACCAACACCACAATCTAGTCTTGTGTGTCATTGCTGTCTATCTACCTTCCACAATGACATCCGACTAGGGACATAACAACAATGTACAAACTCTTAGCATCCGTATGATCTCATCGTTCAGGTCATGAACCTGAAGGCATACATCATTGAGTACTGTCATTCTCTAGACATTCAATCTGTTCTATCACTATCTCATATGACTGAACCAGAAAGAATTGGAAGCTTGCCTTTGATGTTTATCAAATCAATCTTAATGTATCCCACCAATCATCCCATGATTGTCTCTCAGGGCATACATACCAATAGGGTTAACCACCACTGAGGAGGATAAGTCTAGGAAGTTCCACCCTGGACATAATAATAAGGGATCAGGAAAAGGAGGAGGTTCAGGTAGAGGATGATAGAAAAATCACTAGAACCAACAAAGGATAACTCACCCAAAGTACAGTATTTGTGGGCGATTCCATGGAGGAGTATGCCACCATTCCAAGCCAGTTTGCTACAACTACAAGAAGGAGGGCCATTTCATTGCCAAGTGCCCGACTTTGTCTATCTTTGGCAACCCTCCAGTAGGTTCTCCACCCCCTTAGGGACACTGCAATGCCAAAGTATTTGTAGTGACGGTAGAGGAGGCTAAGGCAAGTCCCAATCAGCTTGTTGAAGGTAACCATAATTCCTTTTGTTTATCTAATATCTTGTGCAATGTCTTCAAATTATTCATAACATAATTATCCTGTGTAGGCATGGTATTCCTACATGATCATCCTATCAAAGCTTTATTTGATTCTTGATCTACAAATACATTCATATCTTGAAATATGGCATCTATGTTACATCTACATATAAGAGACTTGGGGTATATTCTTGATGTGTCAACTTGTAGAGGCAAAATACCCACTACATCACAGAAAATTGATGTCCTGACTGTAAAATTCGAAAATCATGACATGCCCTTTGAATTCATCCTATTAACTATGGAAGACTTTGATATTATACTTAGTATGGATTGACTATACAAGTATTATGACCAGATTGACTATAGAAACAAGATGGTAGTCCTCTTTAAACCTCATTCTTGTCTTGTGGTGATCCCTAGGGGAAGCAAATTTGTAATAGTATTATAATTTCCTCTCTTAAAGCTAAAAAACTCATTTCTAAAGGATGTAAAGTTTTCCTCGCATTCATCTCAAAGACCAATCCTGATAGCTGGCCTATAGAAAGACTGGAGGTGGTATGTGGCTTTCTTGACGTATTTCCAAAGGAGCTTCCTGGTCTGCCTCCAAATAGAGAAATTGAGTTCTCCATAGATCTTCTTCCTAGAACCACTCTGATTTCTAGGGCACCATATAGGATGGATCTTGTTGAGCTTATGGAATTGAAGAAACAGTTACAAGAACTTCTCGACAAATGTTTTATCCATCCTAGTGTTTCCCCTTGGGGTGCACATGTGCTTTTTGTAAAGAAGAAAGACAGTTCTATGTGTATGTGTATCGACTACCGCATGTTGAACCAAGCCACTATTAAAAATATTTATCCCCTTCCTTGCATTGATGACCTCTTTGATCAACTTCATACTGCCAAAGTTTTCTCAAAAAATGATCTTCATTCTGGATACCATCAACTTAAAGTCAAATATTATGATATTTCTAAAACTACATTTCAAACTCGTTATGGGAATTACAAATTTCTAGTGATGCCATTCGGGTTGACCAACACACCTGGCATATTTATGAATATGATGAACAAATCTTCCAAACTTATCTTGATGAGTTTGTTCTCTTCTTTATTGATGATATTCTGATCAATTCTAACTCCATGAAGAAACATCATGAGCACTTGAAGGTAATCTTTGAAATCCTTCAAGCTCAAATGTTCAATGTCAAGCTCTCTAAATGTGAATTTTAGATTGATAAAGTCATGTTTCTTAGCCATGCCATTTCTGGGGGTAACATATCTATTGATCTTGCCAAAGTATCTGCTATTCTTGATTGACAACCTCCTCAAAACCCTTCTGAAATTCGAAGCTTCTTGGGTTTAGCCAGATATTATCGTCGTTTCATTCCCAATTTCTCCAAAGTTGCACTTCCTCTTACTAAGCTCACTCAGAAAGATCAACATTTCATCTAGTCAGCTGCTTGTGAGTCCACTCTCTAGGTGTTAAAGCAAAAGTTGACATCATCCTCTGTTCTAGTTCTACCTTCTAGTAATGAAGGGTTTGTGATCTTCACTGATTCTTTGAGAAATGGGTTAGGATGTGTCCTGCAACAAAATGAAAAGGTAGTGGCCTTTTCATCCAGACAAATAAAACCCAATGAACTTAATTATCCCACACATGATTTGGAATTATATACAATTATTAATGCTCTCAAAATCTGGAGGCACTACCTGTATGGAGCAACGTTTGACATTTTCATCGACCATAAAAGCCTAAAGTACATCCTAACTTAGAAGGATCTAAACCTGCATCAACACTGATGGATTGAGTATCTGTAAGACTATGATTTCACTATTGGCTATCATCCAGTCAAGACCAATGTAGTCATTGATGCCCGTAGTAGAAGGCCGCATGTGCATCTCTATCTATTCCCTAGTGGAGGAACATGGGGTTTTTGTGTATTGGAAGCCACCATTTTTTTCTGATCGTGTCCATGTCAACAACATTTCTATCATGCCTGGTCTTCAGTCTAAACTTCTTGAGGCACAAAAGCTAGTACTGACATTGAAGAGCTCTCATCTCTCCTGTCAATGACTCAAACACACCTGTCTATGGTTCTTGATGGTGGTCTTCGATACAAGAATCGTATGTGGGTTACTGAGCAATCAATGGTGAAGATGAAGATTCTTATTCAGGCACATGGGTCAAAGTACACAGTTCATCCCGACACAACTAAGATGTACAAAGACCTACAACACCAATTGTGGTGGAGGGACATGAATCATGATATTGTTGAGTTTGTGTTTAGATGTCTGACATGTCAAAAAATCAAGGAAGAGCACTAGAGGACAAGTGGTCTACTACAACCCCTTAAAATCCCAAAATGGAAATGGGAACAAATCACCATGGATTTCGTTGTGGGGCTACTCAGAACCAGAAAATGATATGATGATGAATGGGTTATAGTTGATCGTCTCACAAAGTTAGCTCACTTTCTCCCTGTTAAGACTACTGCCAAAGTATCCGAGCTGGCTGATCTCTATATATGGGAGATAGTACATATACATGGAGTTCTAACATCCATTGTCTCGGACAAAGACCCAAAGTTCACTTCAAAGCTGTGGAAGCAGGTTCAAGAGGAACTGGGCACCAAGTTGAACTTTAGTACAACATACCATCCGCAGACAGACAGATAATCAGAATGCATAGTACAAATTCTAGAAGATCTTATGGGAGCATGTGTTCTTGATTGAGAAGGCTCGTAGGACCACTATCTGCCTTTAGTTGAGTTTGCATATAATAATAGCTATCAGGCAAGTATTGAGATGCCTCCCTATGAAGCCCTCTATGATCGACCCTGTAGATTTCTGCTATACTGGGATCGCCATGGGAAGCTCACCTTGATGAAATCCGAGGAGATGCAGCTGTATACAGAAAAAGTTGCACTAATTAGGCAAAGGATGAAGCGAGCACATGATAGGCAGAAATCTTATGTAGATGCTCACCGACAGGAATGTCAGTTCAAGGAAGGTGACCATGTCTTTCTGAAGATCATACCTATCCTGGCTTTGGAAAAGAACAAGGGAAAGCTCAGTCCTCGCTATGTGGGGCCCTTTGAGATCTTAGAAAGGGTTGGTGAATGTGCTTATCATCTTGCTTGGCCACCTTAGTATAGTTTCATGCACATTGTCTTTCATGTATCCAATCTAAAGCCTTATGTCAAAGACCCAAGTCACATTTTGAATCATGAGCCTCTAGAGATGAAAGATGATCTATCCTATGCTAAATCCCCAGTCAAAATTCTTGATTCTAAGACAAACGAGCATCGTAGTAATCCACGTATAGATATTGTGAAGATTCTCTGGAGCCATCATCATCAGACCGATGCCACATGGGAGCTCAAGTCTAAGATCGAGCAAAAATATCCACATCTCTTTCAAGCTGATTGAATTTTGAGGACAAAATTCTTAGGAGGGGAAAATTCGAAAAAGTGACTTTTTATAAATGTTATTTTCTCTCTCTTATAGTTTTGACAAACAATACCTTCAATCATTTTCCCTCACTAATTCGACCAAATGGAGTCATCAATTGCATAAAAATGAAAACCCAATTTCACATTAAGGTGAATTATATGTATCATGATACATAGTCAAATCTATATAGTCATCCTTTGAGTGTGACCCTCAAACTTATTCCATAACTAGATGAGGCCATAATTAAGCTTCCTTTAAAATTTCACTACAATTGGATGAACCATTTGAGAGTTATAAACTTTTGAAATTAAGCACATTATTTGGACACTAGAAACTAAGTTGTGGATTAAATGCATCAATTGTGTGCAACCACTTATCACTTAAGCGTAAACCTTGGTGGTCTCACATCAGATCTGGGTCACCCGATATGGCTGTTATGGATTATACGGGGATCTAAAGTCCCTGACCTCATCCCTAACCTCACGTAGGATGCGAGGTGAGCTCTCAATAGCTCAACTACCCGATCGATCCTTTACGGTTTATCTTCTCCCTCCTTCTCATGATTCTATAGGGATATTCTCTCTCTCCTCATTGAAACTAACCCAACAACCCTCTCTAGGTCAACCCTTGTCCATGGAACATGGAGAACCGACTCCCAAATACCTGCTCATCTCACCTAGTGATGACACCCACTTTAGGGCGTCCTCTCCCATGCCCTCCTAGGGCTATTTGAGGACTCTAAAAGCTCCACCACTACCCCTTTAGTCATTCACTACCTCCAATTGTGTCATAGCATACCCCATCATCCCTAACCCAAACCACCTTCACCTCGCCTGACCTAGAGCACCTCCCTCACTCCAGGAGCCTCATGTTGGTATGTATGCCATGAGAGCCAACCATATGATGATTGGATTGGCATACATCATGATTGATTTGATAAATATCAAAGACAAGCTTCTAATTTATTTTGGCTCAATCAATTATGAGATAAATGATGGAGCAGAATGAATGTCTAAAGAATGACAATACTCAATGACGTATGTCTTCAGGTTAAGGACCTGACCAATGAGATCATACAGATGCTAAGAGTATGTACATTCTTGTTATGTCCCTAGTCAGATGTCATTGTGGAAGGTTGATAGACAACAATGACACATCAAGACTAGAGTGTGTGTTAGTTGATGAAAATGTCTCATTAGTCATGATATATGATATCAAATCAAGCACATAGATACATGTTAGAGAACACTGTATCAGACAGACCCACCTTGAGAGTGACACATGGAACCATGACATGGTAGTCAGAGTCATCTCTCATAGTGATGGTGGTGATTGTTATTCTTAGACCTAAAATCATTGCAATCATTGAATGTGATTGGGTACACTTTGACATGGGTTGTTATAAAGGTGATGATTGGGTGGCTTTAACGCATGACGCAGACTGTGGGTGATAGATATGGGATTTGTCCTTCCTAAGGGAGTATGATGTCCAGGCCACTTGATAAGAGAGACTGAGAAAGACATGTGCATGCACATGTGAATCAATATGTGATATTGATGTCACACATATCTCAGACACTCTGCTCTAGTTCAAGAAACATGAATAAAGTTTGAAAGGATGAAAACTCCATGCATTGAGTTCATTCAAGATGTTTGAGACAAAGGAATTATACATTCACTAGAACACCAATCATAGACTATAGGATTGAAAGTTGTTCTCCAACTTTCCTTTTCACTTGGATAGAAATGATGTATGACTAGGTACCACTCTTTCCTTATGATGTCATAAGATAGTTATGGACATTCGCTGCCAACGTGAAATGGGACCTATAGGGTCACACACAAAGGATTTACCTGGAAGAGGAGTTTATCCATGAATGATGTTTGGATTGATTACTAAAGTGTTTAGGTACTCAGTCAAACATTCAGTTAATATACTTGACTCAAAATCATTTCAAGTGTTGAACCAACTAATTTGAGTGTCAGATTGATTGAGAACTGAATTGACTGTGTTCTGCACAATTTGGACCACCAACTGATCAGTTCACTAGGTGAACCAATTGGCTCATGGCCAGTGAGACGATCGGTTCACTCTGGTGAACCAATCAGTTCATGTGTCCAAACGAGCAGTGTTGGGTTGTCCCAATTTGTGAGAAAAAGTTTTTTCATTTCACTTGTTCGATTTGATTGGGACAAGAATTAATATTTGTCTTAATTAGAAAAAATAAGGAAATTCAATTGTGGGAAAGTATGGAAAGTGAAATGACCAGTTCACTAAGTGAACTGACCAGTTCACACTCCCAACTGACTGGTTCACTAGTGAACTAATCGGCTCACATTGCCAAATGACCATTTTATTTATGAAATGATCGATTTGCCTACTGAAGTACAAATTGTTCATGGAAATTCCAGACCCTTCTACTCCCGCACAGACTGGGAACCTTGACCTTGCCCTCTACTATAAATAGAGGGGTACATGGGGCTTTTCTAGAGACACAACTCAGAACATCAGTTGCCCTATAAAGTTGTTGTCCTCTCTAGTTGTGGTAATTGAGAGAGCCCAAGCAAGTTCTACCCATTCAAGGAGGAACATCGAGGGAAAGACAACTGTAGAAAAGCAACTGATTGTGGGAGAGTGTGTTGGTGACTAGTACACCTACAGAAGGGGACAACTCATTCTAGTCCGTTCTTTAGGACTACTAGAGTTCTTGGTAGTCTGTGTGGACTATCTATAGAGGTGGGAGAGTTCTGGCACTCAGGAGGATGATAGTCAACTGTAGTCTGGGTCAAGACCAGGAGCTACACAGATGCCGTCGAAGACAGGTGGTTGAAGACCACACTTATTGCGAGATATTTTCACTGAGCAAGCCTCAGGACCAGGTATATCTCACTAAAACCATCCTTCCAATTACATAGATATTAATGCGATCTGTTGGTTACAGGTTTATGGTCAAGTAAAATTTTTTTGTTTCCGCTGCCTACTCAGATCATGTAAAACCCCAATAGTGGTATTAGAGCCACATCAATACTCTATGTTTTAGGATAATCAATATGATCGGATTTTGGTTTCATCGTCTTTATTTATTGCATACGATGCAAATATTTAAATGACTAATGTGAATATTCGATTAATACTACACGATCCCAAACTAATATATACATATATGATATGATATATATGCAATCGATACACATCGCCCTAAAATAGTTTTGATGGTGGATTTGTAGCATGATTATGGTCTATAAACCCTATGTGTATTTGTGTGGTTGGTTATGGTTGTTTGCATCTCGATCTGTGCACCGATCCCTCTTCTTCTATTCTGAATGTAAATCGAGATAACTCAAGATTCTCTTCTACCTTTATTCCCCTCGAATGTAACTTGAGGTTTCACAAAAAATAAATGTAAAAGTAGGGCTGTTTTAATTCTTGTTATGATGATGATTGAAGATGACCACTTGATGTACTGAGATGACCTGATAAGAAGAAATTGGTGGCCTGACGAGAAGCCCGACGACCCAGCGAACCGACCATCTGGAGGAGCCAGATGATCGGTTGGTGACAACTAACCAACCAGCCAGGAGGCGAGCCGATCAGTCATAGGATGAGCTGATCAACCCAGAACGGCCTAAGCACAGATCTTCATCAACAACAGGTTGCATGTGATGTAGACCTTAGATTACCATTGTTCCTTGTGGCTCTAAGGAACTACAATAGGATGGCCATAATCATTGATTTATTATTATTTCATGTTTTCATTAGTGGGATATAACATTATATGATACATACTATATATGTGGTGATTGGATACTTATATGCATATATAAGCATATTAAAACCCCTCAACAAAATATTAAGTTTAAGATGCCTTCTAAAAGAAACACACATAAAAAACTTGATTGACTAAGTCTGGGCACGCCCTAGCATGGTGCATCGTCTATCTTGTGGAAGTGTGATGGTGAATATGTGGGTCCGCCCTAGTAGGGTGCATATTCATTGTGTTGGCATTTGGGTCGGACTTAACAAGGTGACCTTGATCGGATCAAGCACCTTGAGGCATAAAGATGAACATGGCAAGGAGTTGCACATTCCATCTATTAAGAGTTGCATATGATGCAATTGGAAAAGGTTTCCTACTTGAAAGATTCTAGTTGTGGGTGACAACCCTAGCTGGTCCATAATTTAGAGGAAGTCAGGATCTTGCTCACTAGAAGGTTGTACACTGCAATCTTCTGAATAGATGGTGAGGGCTATCAATTTGATCAAAATAGTGGGAGCAATAATTAATTAAAGATCTAATTAATATCATCAATTTTCAAATAAAATCAAATCAAAAAGAGTTTTGGACTAAAATTGCAAATTTCCTTTTTATAGAATAAATGGCTACAAACAACAAACACTTTTTGTTGCGACCAGTCCTTGAGAAGGACAAGATAAATGGAAATAGCTTCCATGACTGGTTTAGGATGTTGAGAATTGTTCTCACTCAAGAGTGAAAGCTCTATGTCCTAGATACACCAGAGCTAGAGGAACCCGCTCCCACCACACCAAAGGCTGAAAGGGATGCTTAAAAGAAGCATATTGAGGATGTCATTGATGTGTAGTACTTGATGTTGTGCTAATTAAACTATGAGTTGCAGAGACAACATGAGAACATGGACGTCATTGAGATGGTTCAACATCTCAAGAACATGTATTAAGACCAAGCACGAAAAGAGAGATATGATGTCTGCAAAACATTGTTCAAGTGCATCATGACAGAAGGAGATTGAATAGGCCCTCACACACTCAAAATGATTGGGTATGTGGAGAACCTAACTCGATTGGGATTCCCTCTGAGCCAAGAGTTGGCTACTGATGTGATACTGCAATTGTTGCCAAAATCATACAGTCAGTTTGTGATGAACTACAACATGAACAACTTTGACAGGCCACTAATAGAGTTGTTGGGCATGTTGAGGATAGCTAAGGCACAAATAAAGAAAGACAAACCCAAATTTGTGATGATGATCAGTAGAAAGAATGGAAAGTCGAAAGTCAAGGGAAAATCAAAGAAAGGTTCTGATGCTAGCCAGTAGCCCAAGTCATCTTCAACTCTCAAAGCCAAGGGAGGCAAATGCCACCATTTTCATGAGCCAATACATTGGAAGAGAAATTGCCCTCTCTACATAGATGAACTAAAGAAGAAGAAGGAGGGGATGGAAGTCCCCACCTCAGGTATTATGAAATAAACTTAAAATGCTTCTTTATCTTTGGTATATGATACCAAGATATAGATCTGACATATATGATGTGCATGATCTGAAAAGAAGTGATGGCCTTTATGAAAGGACCAAGAAGGAACAATCATCAACATTGGAGCAAGTGTTGTTGCCATAGATAGCAATACCTTTTAGTTTATTTCAGCCCAAAGGGCATGTAATAGAGTTATGAACTGCTATTTCATTTTGCCAATAAATAGAAACATTTTATTTCTGCATCTTGTAATGACAAGGATGTCTATCAATAAAGTTCATGTTTCAATTTCAAAGATATGATCTTTTATGACAATGTCTTACTTATCTTGTGGTATTTGGTATGCATAAGATAAAATAATAATTCCTAAAAGTTATTGACGACTCAAACAATAAATTAGCATATCATGAGAAATTCATCTCTAGGTTCCATGTGATGGATAAACTAGACTCTCTTGGTTAATGAACCATTAAGAGATATGAATGTCTTGTTTATTGGGCATGATGACAAGTCAAGCTTCACTAGATGTAGTGGGAGAATGACTATCCTATTAGGTATAATACATATTGATGTATATACATACCTATTGGAATAAATGCTAATACTTTAGATATGGTGTTTAATGAAATACCCATATGAATATCTTGAAATGTTCAAGAATATCATAAATGAAGAACAAACTTGGTAAAGTATTAACTCTTTGATATGATCAATGAACAAGATACTTAAACCAAATGTTTGAGGACCTTGTGAGTAACTATGATAGTGTATCATAGAGAACTCATGATTAAGGCATAGTGATGTCTAAATCAAAGAAGGAATCATACTCTAAATAGTACGAGCATGATCATCAAACAAATAACTAATCTTCTAGAATTCTTCTAAAGAACATGCTTTACACTAAATAAACATACAAAAGGAGATTAGGAATCACAAGTGTTGCGGAATCTCAAATTTCTTATGTAACAGATACACCTCATATATCTAGTAGAAAACACCTTGATCTTGATGAATAATGACATCCTACAAACTCAAAGGTGATGATTTGGTCATATGATGATGAGCCAATAATCTAACTAGATGATGTTGAGGAACCATATTTTGAGTTATGGCTTGAAGCCATAAGATCCAAAATGACTTCCATGTGAACCAAATAAGGTATGAACTTAATGGTAGCACATAGGGATAAAACCCATAAACGAAATTGGGTCTTAAGTGTTGAGACTGACATGGATGACATTTAAAGAAAGGATCATGCTTTCTATTGGAACTTGAAGAATATGAAATTTGGCATATGGATATTAAAACCACATTCCTAGTAGGAATAATGTGAGGTTGTGTATTTGACACAACTTGAAGGGTTTTATAATTCCCCAAATATAGTCCATAAGTTACAAGAGATTAATCAATATGATTGATTGAATACAAGCACCTAAAAATTAGAGTCTTTACTTTGATTATATAGTCAAAAGGTTTGATAGATATATCGAAATAAACTAGGGATCTGTGATTACAAAGATTTAGTGGGAGCGTATTCATATTCTACATGATGATGAGGAATAAATAGAAACTGGTGTGGAAATACCTTCTTTGAGGGAATCAAGAGAAATGTCCTATGTGATAGGAATAGAGATCTATAGAGATAGTTCTTGAAAGTCTCTTGACCTGATAATGAGAGAACATACATTGACAGTCTGTATTGAAGGGTTCAGTATGCAAAGATTCAGTGGGATAAAACTTGTCCACATTACTTGGACTTAGTTTCTCAGATGCTTAGTGTCCCAAATTCTTATGAAGAATAGGAACACATAGATAGATGCCTTATGCATTCATAATTGGATTTATCATGTATGTAGTCATCCCATTATCTTGTATGTATCAGACATGATAAGAAAATATATATGCATTCATCATCTTGTATTGGACATGACAATATGTTATGCTCATCCAGTTATCTCGTATGTAATGGACATGGCGAGTGGATGTCTGTCTACTTCCAGTGAGAGTCACTGGAATACCATAAGAACTTATTTAAGTACTTGTGAAGTATTAAAGGATTAGTTCTATGGTAATTGATAACCCCCAATTTTGGAATGATATCTTAGTCTTTTCTTTAGTTTTCCACACTCTTTCTTAATTAGAATTAGACATAATACCTAAATATTCCCTCTTATTGTAAATATACTATTAGACTAACTTTTCCCATTTATATTTGCAGAAAAAGACACAAAAAAATCATAAAAGACTCACACGGTCCCAAGACCGCATGAAGCCAATCGGTCCCGAGACCGCATGGAGTCACACGGTCCCGAGACCGCATGGAGTCACACGGTCCCAAGACCGCATGAAGCCAATCGGTCCCGATATCGCATGGAGTCACACGGTCCCAAGACCGCTTGAAGCCAATCGGTCCCGAGACCGCATGGAGTCACACGGCCCCGAGATCGCATGGAATCACACGGTCCCAAGACCGCATGAAGCCAATCGGTCCCGAGACCGCATGGAGTCACACGGTCCCAAGACCGCATGGAGTCACACGGTCCCAAGACCGCATGAAGCCAATCGGTCCTGAGACCGCATGGAGTCACACGGCCTCGAGACCGCATGGAGTCACACGGTCCCGAGACCGCATGAAGCCAATCGGCCTCGAGACCGCATGAAGCCAATCAGTCCCGAGACCGCATGGAGTCACACGGTCCCAAGACTGCATGAAGCCAATCGGTCCTGAGACCGCATGGAGTCACATGGTCCCAAGACCGCATGAATCCAAACGGTCTTGAGGTCCAAACGGTCTTGAGGTCCAAACGGTCTTAAGGTCCAAACGGTCTTGAGATCCAAACGGTCTCCAAACCGTTTGGACTTCACTTAAGGCCTATAAATAAGACCCCAAGAGTCCTCCAAAGGACATCAAGTTTTCAGACGTCCAAAGGCTGCCTCAATCACTCCAGAGCACATCCGACTTTCATCCTCCACTCAGGGGCTGCCGGTTTGAGACCCACACTCCATCTCAAAGCTGCTTTCTCTCTCTCCACCAAAGAAGGTGGGAAGAGGGAGATCTCGTCATCGCGCAACCTGTGAAGCTGGTGGATCATTTCTCTCTCTCCAAGGGGTTGACTTTCCTCTCTCCTTTGTGGGGATGATGCTCTCTCTCTCTTCTTGCCTCCTTCTTTGTCCTAGTTATGAGCGAGTAGTCTTTTTCACTAGGGTGCGGGGAGTAGCCTCACTACCCATGTTTTCATGTCATGTAAATGTAATCCATAGTTTGTAATATAGAGTTTATATCTTTTCAGTTCAACATCAAACGTTTAATGAATGCTTGTTGCTTGATCACCAACTTGTGTTATCTTTTATCTTTTAGTATGAATTGTCTATGTTTGTACTATTAGATTCAAAACTCATTTGTATGTTGGTTCTTGGTGCATGTATCCATCATGTACTTGGTTTGGTATCTAGGAGTGCTTTCAAGAAGTGGAGTAAACTCACTTCCAAATGTTGTACTTTCATACTATGAAATGGAATCAGTTGACGTATAAAAGTACAACCTTGGTAAGTCGAGGAACACACTTCAAGAAGGGAATGATGCAAAGCAGTTGACCATTCATTCGGGGATGACCGGCGTTGCATCATTCCCACACTTCTTGTAGTTAGTTCTCCAAAAGGAAACTAAGTCTACAAAGATACTAGCTGACTAAACTCTTATTGCAGGTTATGTTTTATTTTGCATGTCTTGATCCATGTGTAGTGGCGGTGAAAACCCGATCACGCCCTAGTGACTTCTTATCATTGTTTAACCTCTTTAAGTTTACTTGCTTCCTTTACTTTTCTTAGTTTAAAACAATCAAACCAACCTTTCATTTTAAGTGCCCACTTTTGAGTGACGAAGTGAAATTCTAACGTTTTCCATCTTGTTGCTTGCAACATGACCATTGTCCTGAGGATTCGACCCCTAACTATACTAAGATAAGACTTCCACGTATCTTAGCATACCTGGGTGGAGTTCTCTATCTAGTATAAGCACGGCTAAACCTAAAGACTTACCATCTTTAGGATTTTTAGTTGGTGCACGCAATTCCACGTAAGTGGAAGCTCCATCAAAAATTGACACCGTTGCCGGGGACAATGGAACGTTTTAATTTCATTTAGTATCTTGCTAGTTGGTTAGGGTTTTACACTTTCTTTTAATCATAAATCCATATCTTCTTGAAATCACTATATCTTTACCATCATCTAAAAGGTATTTTCTTTTCTCTACTCACGTAGAAAATGTGTATGCAATCATCGCATAACCGCGGATTCTCCCCTGATCCAGAGTACGACTATGAGGTAGAGAGAAGCTTCCATTGCCGAATCAGACTCAATCACCAACCAGCCTGGAAAATGGCTGAAGATCAACACCAGGCTGCATTGGTGATGGAGAGGGTCAATGCTGCCATCGCCGCTCAAAGAGCACAACTCATCACTGATACTCGTGCTCAGATTCAAGCAGAGATTCGTGCGGAAGAACAGGCCCGCATCAGAGCTGAGAATGAGGCAGCAACCCAAGCTGCTCAGTTGGAACTAAGGAACAAGCAGTTGAGGGACTATGCTGTCCCTAAGAACTACGAAGATAACCATCTGGTCTGACCTCCGATCATCAACATACCCAATTTTGAGATTCGGACCCAATGGATCCAGATCATGCATGGCATCTCATTCTCTGGAGGTTCTGGAGATGACTGCATGGATCATCTGAAGAGGTTTAAGGCACTATGTCGGCTGGTCCCGCAAGTCGGAGTCGACTTTGATGCAATAATGCTTCATCTGTTTCACTTCACTCTATCTGGGAGAGCTCTGAGTTGGTATAACTCACTTGATAGAGAGCCAATAATCACCACATGGGCTCCCCTGGAAGAAAAGTTCTTGGAGAAGTTCTTTCCCCCCTCACTAACTTACGAGATCAGGGGGAAGATTAATCACATCGCTCAACTTCCCGGAGAATCCCTTGCTGAAGCATGGGAAAGGTTTAAAGAGCTTTTGCGAAAGTGCCCTCATCATGGAATCTCCCAGAACCAATTAATAGAAACCTTCTATCGGGGAGTGAGTGATGACATAAAGCAATTTCTAGATTCCTCATCTGGAGGAAACTTTATGAGAAAGAATTATGAGGATGCCTGGAAAATAGTCACACTCGGAGCTGAGAATCAGTCCAACTGGGGACAATCAGCTGGCAAAGGAGTCCTCAAGGTCTATAAATATGAAGAATCAATAGAGATGAAGGCAATTGCTGAAGCCTTGAAAACCATAGCTCATAAGCAACAAGCTCTCGAGACTTCTCTTGGAGAGTTTGACAAGAAGAAAAATCCTCTGGTTCAACAAGTCAAGGATTCCATAGGAACCTGTGAAGCCTATCATGCTTCTGATCATCCTACCCTTTCATGCGGTATGCTTTATAACGTGATGATGGATCTGCATCCACCACCACAACAATATGGCCCTATCACTGACCATTCTGAAGAACAACTACCGGAACAAGTCAACTCTATCCATTCTATCCCTGGACAAGTCTATTATAACCCTAATCATCCAAGGAACCACCTGGGATTCCAATACGGGAACCCTGCTGGGACCGCAAATCCACAACACCAGACGTAGGGAGGATCCTCTAGTAGGTTACCACCTGGATTCCCAAGCAACTTCAATCAAAATCAAGGGAACCCCAAGAATAACTTTCCGAGATCCAATTACCCCAGGAATCTGTCTGCCTACTATCAGTATAATCATCCTCCTCTCCACCCACAGCTGCACCCTCAGTTGCAGCAACCTCAGTTAGCACTGCCTTCACAACAACCTCAACAAGGACAACAACAACTCCCTCAGAAGAATACTCTTTCTCAGCCGGAAGACGAAATGACTTTGATAAGGCAGATGCTACAATCCCAACAGACTATGCTAGCTAATCAACAAGCTCAACAAAAGGCAGTAGAGGCTCAACTTGCCCAAATTGTTGCACAACTAAAGCCTCCAGTAGGCACATTTGTAGGGCAGCCTGAATCGAATCCCAGACATGGACAGAATAGGCCTGAACAATTGAATGTTGTTACCACGAGATCTGGACGCACTCTTCATGAAACTACAAGGATCACTCTTGATGATGATGATACACCTGCCTTCATGACGAATGAGAGCCCGAAGCCAGGAACGGAGAAGTCCACAGAGAATGCAAAGGGCAAAGGAAAAGAACAAGTGTCCACAGAGCTGGAAATCTTACAGTATAAACTAAGGATCCCATATCCAGGAAGACTGTGAGAAACAAAACTGGATACCAGGTTCCAAAAATTCAAGGAGGCAATGAAGAAACTTTACATCGATATCCCACTCCTTGATGCCCTCTCTGAGGTACCAGCTTGGGCAAAATACCTCAAAACTCTGTTATCAAGGAAGTACATCACTGAGGAACAAGAAACTGTCAAGCTTGCCCAAACCACCTCTGATATCATCCTGAATAAAATGCCAAAGAAGAAGAAGGATCCAGGTTCCTTCGGAATTCAATGCTTCATTGGAAATGCATTGAACAAAAAGGGATTAGCGGACCTAGGGGCCATCATATCCATTATGCCCTATTCTATGTGCAAACGATTAGGTTTCATTGAATTGCTACCTACAACAATGACAATTCAATTAGCTGACTCTACAATCACCGCACCTCTTGGAATTATTGAAGACATTCCAGTTAGGATAGGCAATGATGCCTATGTCCCGTACGACTTTGTCATCATGGATATTAAGGAAGATATGAGATACCCGATAATTTTTGGTAGACCCTTCCTCGCTACTGCCAGGGCGCTTATCGATGTTGAAGCTGGTACCATCATTCTAAGGCTCAAAAAAGAAGAAATTCAATTCTGAGTCCTCAACAGCATGAAAGGCCCCATCATCCAAGAGGAGGTTTTTCTTCTAGACGCAATGCAGCAAATGTCTCAATTAGAAATATCTGAGCCAGCGGACGAGTTAGAGAATGTCCTAACCAACCCAGAAGTCGAATTTTCTGCAAATGAGTTGGTTCAACAGTGTCTGCAACACCTAGGGAAGGTCGAAGAAGCACCGACGGCCACCTTTGAAGAACTTAAAGCTGTCACCATTATAGAAGCAATTGAGCCACCTAAGGCCCCTGAAATGAAGACTTTACCCAAGGGGCTTAAACATGCTTTCTTGGACGAGGAAAAATTATGCCCGGTCATCATCAACTCTACCCTTACAGAAGATCAAGAAGAAATGCTTCTGGAAGAGCTGAAGAAGCACAAAAAGGTCATTGGATATAAGATAACTGACCTGACAGGCATAAATCCAGCCCTGTGTATGCACAGACTTCCAATGGTTGAAGAATTTAAGCCATCTCGCGAACATCAAAGGAAACTGAATCCTAATCTCAAAGAGGTGGTTCACCTGGAGGTCCTTAAATTACTAAAAGCCGGCATAATCCATCTGATTTCTGACTCTCAGTGGGTCAACCCCGTCCAAGTAGTTCCTAAAAAGGGAGGTACTACTGTCATGCTTAATGACAAAAATGAGTTAGTACCTACTAGGACGGTGACATGGTGGAGGATGTGTATCGACTATAGAAAAATGAACAAAGCCCCGCGGAAAGATCACTTCCCCCTGCCCTTTCTCGATGAAGTCCTAGAGCGTTTAGCTCATCAGAAATACTTATGCTATCTCGATGGTTATTCTGGGTTCTACCAAATACCCATACACTCGGACGACCAGGAGAAAACTACTTTCACCTGCCCTTTTGGAACATACGCTTTTAGAAGAATGCCCTTTGGGTTGTGTAACGCACCTGCCACTTTCCAAAGGTGTATGTCCGCCATTTTCGCAGGATTAACAGAATCCATAATGGAAGTTTTCATGGATGATTTCTCAGTTTACGGAGATTCTTTCGATAACTGTTTAATCAATCTTGGACAAGTTTTACAACATTGTGAGGAAATGAACCTTATTCTGAATTGGGAAAAATGCCACTACATGGTAACTGAAGGTGTCGTCCTCGGGCACAGAGTGAGTGACAGAGGGATCGAGGCCGATAAGGCAAAAATTGATGTTATTTCAAAGTTGTCGCCACCGAAAGATATAAAAGGCGTAAGGGCTTTCTTGGGTCATGCAGGGTTCTACAGAAGATTCATTAAGGATTTCTCCAAAACAGCAAAACCCATGACCCAACTCCTGACCAAAGATGCTGAGTTCATTTTCAACCAAGAAAGTTTGTAGAGCTTTTCAACCCTCAAGAATGCTTTAATTTCCGCACCTATTCTGAGAGCCCCAGATTGGTCACAACCATTTGAAATCATGTGCGACGCTAGCGATTACGCCATAGGTGTTGTTTTAGGATAGTGGATTGACAAGAAACCTTATGTAATCTACTACGCATCCAAAACACTAGATGAAGCACAGAAAAACTACACTACCACAGAGAAAGAGTTTCTGGCTGTCATCTACGCGTTTGAAAAATTCCGCTCCTATTCGATAGGATCCAAAGTCATCGTTTACACCGGCCACTCTACCATTCGATACCTGATTCAGAAGCAAGATGCCAAACCCAGGCTTATCCGCTGGGTGTTGATGCTTCAGGAATTCGACTTGGAAATTAAAGATAAAAGTGGAGTGGAGAACGTTGTAGCCGATCACCTCATACGTATCGAAGTTGAAGATGAAGATAAAATCCCTATCTGGGATTCTCTTCCAGACGACCAACTTATGAAGATTACTCATGGATTCCCTTGGTATGCGGATATTGTCAATTATCTAGCCACAGGGATTATTCACCCCTCTTCTTCCTACCATGACAAAAGGAAATTCCTTCATGATATAAAGCAATATTATTGGGATGAACCCTACCTGTTTCACCTATGTGCTGACGGACTTTTCCGTCGTTGCTTGCCGACAGAAGAAATCACCCCCGTCCTAGAGCATTGCCATTTAGGACCCACGGGGGGGCACATGAGTGCAAAGAAAACCGCTATAAAAGTTTTGCAATCAGATTTCTTCTGGCCCACCATAGCAAAGGACTCCTACGATTTTGTGAAAGCTTGCAACAAGTGCCAATTTTCTGGCAACATATCCAAAAGGAACGAAATGCCCCTCACAATGTGGCAAGAAATTGAGCTTTTCGACGTGTGGGGGGTAGACTATATGGGCCATTTCCCTTCCTCCTATGTTTTTTCTTACATCCTGGTTGCGGTGGACTATGTCTCAAAGTGGGTCGAAGCTATACCTACCGTGTCCAACAATTCCAAACCAGTTATTAAATTGTTCAAAGATATCATTTTCCCAAGATTTGGAGTCCCCAGAATTGTCATATCAGATGGCGGGACCCATTTCCTGGAATGAAGTTTTGAAGCCCTGTTGAAAAAGTACGGAGTCAACCACAAAGTAGCAACGCCTTATCATCCTCAGACCAGTGGTCAGGTTGAGGTATCAAATAGACAATTAAAGGCGATTCTAAAAAAAATAGTTAATCGAAACTGCACTGATTGGTTCACCAAACTTCCCGATGCCAAACTATAGCAGATCGTTGATGACTACAACAGGACTAGAAAGGCACCGCCAAATGTCAAAATGATGCAAGTCTTGTGCGACCTTGATCGCCTCAACAAGTGCCTTGCTGAGGCACCTGAAGAAGAAATTCAAATTTCTTCCGATGATGATGAAGGCTCGGAATACAAGCCAAACTCCGAGGAGGAATCCCCAGCCGAAGAACAAATAGGGAAATGCAAGGTCCTAGAAACTGCAATCGGACAACCCTCCAAGAAACAAGCCAGAAAGCAAGTCCGGCCTACCTCTGCTAGGGACCAACCCCTTGCAACACCTACCACCACCATCTCGGTTACCACCCCCACCTTCTCAATTCTCACCACCACCGTGCCCCCACCAGAAAACCTTTACATCCACACCATCCCATCCATCGACAAAATCCTGAAACCTACAAAGTACGTCTGCTCAAGCGTACTACTGAAGATGGGGATCTATGACAGAGTCCTCACAACGCTCGACACCGCCAACTTATCCAGACTCTGTTTCATCCCCGAAATCTCTTATGTCGAGCCCACCACAGAATTCTTTACCCATCTTACTAAAGAAACGGTGGAAATTGCACATAGAGCGAGGGATGGTGGTGATCTCTGGCTGGTCACCAAGCTCTTTGGGAACGACATTGTTATAACAGAAAATCTTCTAAACGAAATCTTCATCGACAATCCAGAGCAGCTCAACAAAGCCAGAGCTGTAGGAACAGAGGTCTACCCATTTAATAAACACACCTTTTGGAAGTCACTATCAGGGATCCCAAGCTACGGGCCAAAGACATGTAAAGCCTCTAATATTCACTCAGGGTTCGTGCGCAGGTTCACAAAATCATTACCAGTGCACTATTCCCCAGATCAGAGGGAGGAAACGTTATTTCTGCCGACCTCTTAATCCTATGGTCAATCCTGCATGGAAAGCTGGTCAACATCGGACGACATTTGATACAAAAGTTCTCCAACTACGCCATAGGAAAGGAAATTTGCATGGGGGCCATGTCACATCCATCATAAAATACCTCAAGATGGACAGACCCCTACCGCGCTGCACGCAAATAAAGGGTGACATCCTTACTAATGAACAAACCTTAAAGAACTCCTTTATTATTAAGGAAAAGGATGAGAAACTATATTACGTCTTCTGCCCTACAGTCAAGTCATCCAGAACTCTCCTCCCGCTTCCGGAGCTCACAAATTATGACGCAGAAAAGCTCCTCTTCTCTGACGAGGAGCTTACACACCTCTTAGCTTCGGTTAAAGCAACCGAAAAGAAAGAAAAAGCGGGACAGACGGAGCTAAGTATCACAACCCCAGTAGCTCGACCATCAAAAATACCTACAAAACAACCTTCCAGAAGGCAGTTGCAGGCACAACAGTTGTCGGGGACACCGACATCAAGACCACATCCAGAGGCCGACCCCCTCTAAGAAGAACACATTACCACCTCATCAATCAACTCTTTCATTAAGAGTCTAAATGATCAGCTAACCGCCACCACCACTCCACCCTCCACCTTTCCAACATCCACCACTCTTCCTTTCTTCACCACATCCACACAACCACTCACACCCTCTTCTTCACCCCTTTTTCCTTCGGGCTCTCCCTTCTCCACCCCTATGCCCGACTTTACCACTTTCCCACCCACCTCTACAATCGCTACCCCATCACTATCACTCCCCCCATTTTCACCTGAGATACCACCACCTTTCACATCCACCACCACCCCGACACCGCTGGTGACCCCATCCATAGTCACCACGTAGTTCGGGGCACCATCAGTGTCTCTTCCGCAAGACACTACCACCATCCCACACAAACCCCGGTCATCCCACCCTTTCACTTTTGGGGTCCCCTTTTCCAACATCGGTGAGGAATTTAGACGTCAATTCGACGCCATCCGAAACCTCCTCACCGATCCTTCTAACATTTTACATTCTATTTTTTATTGTGTGCAGGGTTTATCCAGACAGGTGGCCACAATCGACAAACAAAACTGAGCCTTGCCCAACATCCTCCAAGGTTTTCAACAACGACAAGATGAGGTGGCTAAGCAAGTTGAGCACATCAACAACCACTACAACAACTTGCCGGAACTGGTCCTTGGAGCGAAGCGCCAGCAAGAAGCGACGGCAAAGCAAGTCGATGAGATCTCTATGCATACTCAACCTCTACCCAAGACTCTCCACGAGCTCTAGCAACAACAAGCAGTTCTGAGAATGTGCTTGGACACCATCAACAACACCCTCACACAACTACATAATCGCCAAGAGGAGTCAACTAATAATGAAATCCAACAACTACGTGCTCAAGTAACATATCTTACAACATGTCTCCTCTCTGCCGAGGGCCGATATACCGACCTCAAAGAAACCTACGACGCACTGCTCAAAACACATGAGCATGTGCAAGTAGCTTTCGATGAGTTACAAGTCACCCACCGGCGGTGCAAAAAGACCGCAAGCAAAAAGCCAGCAGACAAGGCAGCGGCTGACAAAGATGGCGATAGTGACGAAGAAGAAGACTCCGACTCATCTGCTAATTCAAACAATGATACCACCTCCTCAGGTGATAAATCTGATGATGGGGAGGACCCAGGTCAAGCAGCAGAACCTTCTCAAAAAGGTTCCGAAAAGGGTCAACAAGACGGTGGACATCACCCCAAGTCCCCCCACAATGATAATGTAAACATGTCATATGGGGACGAATTCCTTGATTATTCTGCTCTGGGGTCCATCAGGGAGTCAGCTAAAGACGCGGATTTCACTGAGTTCCACCAATGTATATTAGGAACCAACACAAGCCCACCCACAACAACCGCTCCACCCTTCTCCACACCTGACACATCAATGCCCTTCCCACAAGACCAGGACGAGGCATAACGAGTGAGTTTAGATACAGATGAAGAACTCGATTCTACCTCCGATTCGGATGACGATCTATAGGGCTATACAGAAGTCCTGGAACAACCTCTTCCCCCCCTCCGTAGGAGCTTCCCCCGCCACCACCTCTACTGCACAAAATGCATGACCTGGATATGGCGGCCATCTCCACATTAGATGCTCAGGACATTTTTATACTGAACACTATTGTGGACGATGCAAAGTCAGGGGAAGACATCATCTACCATAACATAAAAACTAAGCGCAAGCTGACACGAGAAGACTTCCACAACATCCTGCGACCACAGTCCACGATACCAATGGCAATCTTCTGTGTCCTGCTCGCCAATTGTATAGAAGTATACAGAAGCTCTAAGAGGCAGCATCCAATTTTTAACGCCTCACCTGCTCTATCTATCGGCCTTTTATACAAAGATATATGAGTAAAATCCATAGAGCGGCTGCGTTCCGGTTTAGCACGGCGGGCACGTTAGCTCACAGTGCCCTTCCAAGTTTCGGACCATTGGATTTTTATGATTGTAGACACCGAGGCACGAGACGCCAAGGTTTATAATTGTTGCGGAACTGAGCTACCTATCGATACAATAAACTTTGTTGGTGAAGAAGCAGGTGAAGCCCGATGCATACCTTTCTGCCTTCTCAAGCTAATCTGGGCTGCACGCCCATCTCTCCGCCAAGACTGGAGCCAACCCTGGTTCCAAATTATAAACCCAAATGTTCAAGCTGCTGAGGGATCTGGGGACTGTGCTTTTTGCACCATCCATCACATCCAAGCGCTGAACCAAGAAATCCCTTTTTCTGATCTAGTCGATGAAGATTTTCACTCATTGTGAGGGCGTTATGCCATGGAGCTCATTTGTGATAGAAGGTTCTTCAAGGACCCGACAATGGCACCTGATGACGTCCCTCGTTACCTTTTTTCAGCAGTAAAACGCCTGCAGAGGCGACCTTTCTGACAAACTTTGAAAGAGTTGGAGAAATCTAAGGAGCCAGCCACAACTCCCGAGCAAAGAAAAAGTGGCATAGATCCTTTGTCTACCATTGGACCAACTTTCCCGGACTTTGACCTCAGTGCTTGCAAAGGTCTCTCCGTCATTGAACTACGCCTCATCATGTCGAGGCTTTTTGACGAGAAGGATGGACTTGTGTTCATGTCTGGTGACATTCTAATAATGGCAGACATGCTTCAAGAAACTATTCAGTTTAAAGGATCTCTCTCTGTAAGCCTAATGGCCGCTTATCAATTTCTCCTCGGCCAAAATAACCCCACAACATATATGGCATCCCCATACATGAAGGATGATCTTTTAAAGCTAAAGCACTTCGACACAATTGATGCACTGATCTCCTTTCTACAATACACAACACCGAAGTTCATCATACTACCCTTCCTTTATTATGAGCACTGGTTGCTCCTGGCAACAAATCTACCAGAAGGAACAACTACAATCTACAATAGTTCCGACAGCCAATACAATCCACGACAGAAGAACTATGTCGTGACACCAAAGACGCCCACAGAGGTAGTGGAGAAGGAATGCGTTGAAAAATTAATTGCTTTTTTAAGTCAGCACACAAGGGCTTACGACAAAGAACATTTTCATCGCCCTTCCTTCATCCACAAATGTCCCCAACAAATTCGGCAATCAAATGACTGCGACTTCCACGTCCTCTACTGGATGTACACCGTCATGGTCCTTCAAAGACCAGTAGAGGATATGACTGATGTGGATTATCACGCTCTACGTGGATAGTTTGCAGCTAATCTACTTCAATCACCAGGGGCAAACTCAGGATTAACTTAGCCTGCAACCCTTGTCATCGTACTTCTCAACCTATCACTTTGACACTCTAAGGACAGAGTGTGTGATAAGTTAGTGGGGGGTACATTAGACAAGGGCGAGGTATCATTTCCATATCCCTCTTTCTCCATCTTCTCCTTCATTTTTGTAGAAATTTTCTTAGTTTCCTTTACACATTTAGCTCCCATTTCAAATAACTCATCTTTGGAATAAAGTCACCCTCAGCTAACTTTAGAATCACGTTAGTCCTCAAAAGTAAATAGCACTTAGACATATAATGGCGACTTAATAATATCTCTCCACTATTGATTTTCATGCTTTTGTTTCACTTCTACATCTGACTCTCCACAGGTCAATATCAAGGCAAAAATAAGTTGAGCTCTCAAGGATGAGAGGGGCATCAGGTGACTTCTAAATCAAGAAGTCTTGTAAGCGAACCACAAAATAAGTGCATGTTGAAAAACTCTAAGAACAACCTTCCTCTCTTCAAATAAAAGAGGCTTGGCCACCCAAAATAATTTCCCAAAAAAAAAACCCCAAATCCTAAGCCTGCGAGTCTACGAATAAAAGCCAGAGAGTTCAATAAAATTATGAGAGTTGTGCCATAAATAAGGATCTATATAAAGAACTGATGAAGGTCTCACCCGGCCGGAACATTCAGCTGCCCTCACGAAGGCAGATGTGTCGTGCCCGGTAGTGAAACCCTAAGGTATCTAAATATATGAAAGGCTTATAAAGGATTCACCCGACCGGTACATTCAACTGCCCTCACAAAGGCAGATGTGTCGTGCCTGGTAGTGAGATTCTAAAAGCATAGAAAAACCCTCCCCCACTTAAAAGGGGAGTTACACTTCAAGCCTTTAGCCAACCCTCATACCCACTCTAGTTTCCAGTAGGTTATTTAGAGAGGTATAAAGCGGATTAGAGTCAACAACATGCACAGAATAAAAAGTGGTCCCGATGTAAGTTGCGAGATACGGAAGGAACCTGAGACCCAAGCAACTCTCAAAAACCTGAAAGAGTCAAGGCAAGCAATAAGACCCGATATGACCTTAGGAGAACTCAGGTTGAGAATTGAAGCAAGAGTATGGAAATCTTAACTAAATAAAATCGCCTCACCATTACATGCCTCAGCTCTATCTAACTTGAGGACAAGCTAGACTCTAAGTTGGGGGGGGTGATAACCCCCAATTTTGGGATGATATCTTAGTCTTTTCTTTAGTTTTCCACACTCTTTCTTAATTAGAATTAGACATAATACCTAAATATTCCCTCTTATTGTAAATATACTATTAGACTAACTTTTCCCCTTTATATTTGCAGAAAAAGACACAAAAAAATCATAAAAGACTCACACGGTCCCAAGACCGCATGAAGCCAATCGGTCCCGAGACCACATGGAGTCACACGGTCCCGAGACCGCATGGAGTTACACGGTCCCAAGACCACATGAAGCCAATCGGTCCCGAGATCGCATGGAGTCACACGGTCCCAAGACCGCATGAAGCCAATCGGTCCTGAGACCGCATGGAGTCACACGACCCCGAGATCGCATGGAGTCACACGGTCCCAAGACCGCATGAAGCCAATCGGTCCCGAGACCGCATGGTGTCACACGGTCCCAAGACCGCATGGAGTCACACGGTCCCAAGACCGCATGAAGCCAATCGGTCCCGAGACCGCATGGAGTCACACGGCCTCGATACCGCATGGAGTCACACGGTCCCGAGACCGCATGAAGCCAATCGGCCCCGAGACCGCATGAAGCCAATCGGTCCCGAGACCACATGGAGTCACACGGTCCCAAGACCACATGAAGCCAATCGGTCCTGAGACCGCATGGAGTCACATGGTCCCAAGACCGCATGAATCCAAACGGTCTTGAGGTCCAAACGTGTTGGGTTTTAGGGGAGACGGAGAAGGTAGTGGAAACAAAAATAATTTCTCCCCAAACCCATACCGAGGAAACGCGTCAACGTCTATATAATAGGAAAGGATGGTTTGCGGAATCATAACTTGTCCCGAGGCTTGCTCGGCGACAATACCTCGCGCAATGGGTGGTCTTCAACTCCGTACTTCGACGGTGTCTGTGCAGCTCCTGGTCGCACCGGGACTCACAACTCCTACTCGAACCGGACTGTCAGATGACAGTTTTCCTCCTAAGCGGCAGTGTCCTCCCGCCTCTGTAGTAGTCCACACGGACTGAAAACTACTAGAGGGGGGGGTGAATAGAGTTTTATAAAGATTTTAATAATAATTTAACTCAAACAACCACAATGAAGATATTGGACAAGGAGACACAGGGTTTAGAGTGGTTCCAACTATAGCAAATACTATAGCCGTCAGTCCACTACCCGGTTGCTTACCCAATCGGGATTTGAAAAGAAATTTATTTTATTACCTCGCAAGGACTTTACATAAAATACAATTTCTTTTCCCAAACCCTTCAAGCAGCCTTCACCTAGAAGTAATTGCCCAACCTTGAAGCAGCCTTCCCTTGAAGTAGATGCACCAACTCCCGTTGCACCAGCCTTCTGAAGTAGCTTCCCTTGCGATAGCCTTCTTGAAGTAGCTTGAAGTCCCCTTCTCCACCTGAGAAGTCAATCCTCTCCAATCCGCAGCCTCCAACCCTAGGAGTAGCAAGGAGAGTACAAATAATAAAAAGGAACAAGAAAGAAAAAGGAAATTACAACTTATCCTTTAAGCCCAAGGCTTGATATGCCTAGATCAAGCGTATAGATCTCCTAACCAAGTGTGTGAACTTGTGATTGCTGTGGGTAGGAGATTCTAGCCTATAGGACACGAAATTGAGCTAAGGAGAAAGTAGGCCAATGATCACAGTGCTCAAATTGCTTGCAATAGATTGCTCAAGTATGCTCAAGTATATTCTCAAGTGTAACAAGTGAATTCTAGTGTCCTATGGCTTGTCCTATTTATAGGAATGGCCTAAGTATGCTTAAGGACGTTCTAGACAACTTATAGGGGTTTCTAAGTGCTTAACTAGCCGTTAGGTACAAAGTTGTTGCTTTAACAACGGCTAATTAATTTATTCTGCAGTTGCTGTCAGAGACCATCTCGGTCGACAAATGGTCGACCGAGACACCTACTCGGTCGAACTTTTGTCGACCGACAGGCTCTCTGGAACAAGTGATTTGCAACGTCTTTCTTCAACTGCCAACTAACTTGTCTGTTGTGTCTAACGACTACTTTGGATCTTTCTCGGTCGAGAAGATTGTCGACCGAGAGTGTCTCGGTTGAGGAGTTTTTCGACCGAGAATGATCCTGTTTCAAGATTTCAATTTAGGCACTAATTATATGTGTGAATGTTCATAAATGATCCTATTTAAATGGGATGACATGTCTAACTATGGTGTTTGGCTAGGGAAAATCTAACGCTTGATTTACATTCAATTCTAAGTACTTGTACATTATATATTTGTACAAGTTTTTACAACAATGATTACATTGCATGAAAATATAAACATTTTAGCTTGTGGATTTTCCCTAGTTGCTTTGCCATCCATCTTAGTCCTGCACACTCAAGTAGCTCATTAGATTGATAAGAATGAAATGTTTGTCATAATCAAAACAAAGATATTTATAGATGTCCAATTTATCCAACAATCTCCCCCTTTTTGAAGATGACAAACATTTCCAAAATATAAATAAAGGAAATATAAAACATATGAGTTTCATACCTTTAGATTACCTTTTGTAGCTTTTTCTCTTGTGTATAAAAAGTGTGCTTATTATTCTCCATGAATTATGAAATCCAGATCATTTGGGAATATAGCAACTTTCAATTGTAAAGCCAAGAGTTTATTTATGAAACTCATTAATTGAGTTTGACTAAATGTTAATTTTATATTTATCTCTCCCCCTTTGTCATTTCAAAAAGATAACCGTTAAGAATAAAAACTCCCCCTTAATTAGATATCCCATCAAATCTAATGAAAAGAAAAGATGTCCATGTAAAAGCCAAAAATGTAAACAAGAGTTTTTTTTTTGTTTAAGTAGCCAACAAATGTCAAAGTTGTTTTTATGAGCTCCCCCTTAGATATCCCAAATAAAGACTTAAATGCTTTGCAATATGTTTGAAGAGTGTCCATATAAAAGAATACTCTGTGTCACAAATGATGTTCAACATGCATCCTTGGTTTAAAATTATTGATGAGCAAACATTTGCAGCAGAATTATTTCAGACTTGACAACAGAGACCTGCTCGGTCGACGATTTCTCGACCGACAGTGTTCTCGGTCGAACAGGTCTCGACCGAGACTGTTTCTGTGTCATAAATTGTTGTTAGTTCTAACCACAAGTTTTATTTATTTGTTACTCCCCTTAACTTGTATGCTTTACAATAATAATCTTTATAATCCATTTATTTACAAGATGTCTCATATGCAAAAAGATATCCATCCAAATCAAAAGGATAACCAATATCATTAAGAAATATGGAAAGATAGACACATCATACAGAAGTGATCCATTACAATCATTCAAAGCAAGTCATTACAACTAATATTACTCCAACACTCACTGGAAAGATTTAAGAATTACATCAACGTCAGGATCTTTCCCAATAAATGGCTCAGCTCCATAGTATTTGACCAAGGTTTGCCAATCTAGAGCTCTTGTCTTGGTTAAAGCATATGCTTCCAAGAATGTAGGAACTCGGTCAAATCGGAAATGAGCAACAATATCTTGCAATTGCATAGATGAAAATTGAGTATGCGTTAGATCCATGGATGGTGGAGGTGGAGTTTGATAGTAATTGTACGAAGGATTGTATGGATTGAGCATGCCTGGATTTAAAGAATATGGATATTCATCAGTTTGGTTTGGGGAAAGGGTTTGCATTCTTTGGTTTAAATATGTCATGGCATTATGATTGTAGTCTAATTGTCTACTAAGGTGATATTGGGAGCCAGCAATATAAGTAAGAGTATTTTGAATGGGATCATGTGGTAGGGTAGTAGGAGGAGGTGGTGGTATGTCCTGATGAGGTGTTTCTCCTTCTACTCTATCCCTTTTGTGACCAAAATCTATTCCCATTTTCTCTACGGTATTCTTACTTATCTTTTGTGGTCGACGCTCCCATGTATATCCCATATCCTCAATGTTTGTTTTAAGAAAATGTTGAGTAATTTGGCAAACGAAATCCGCATATGGTGGGTTGCCAGAAAACTCAATCATGTTTTTAAGAATTATACGGATGAAGTTTGTGGGAATGCGGCTTATGATGGCATAAATGAGGCACATACGGAATATTGGAACTTCTGATTTGTTGGCTCTAGGGTGAATATTTGTAGAAACAATGAGATTTACAATCCTACAGGCTGGTTTGAGATTTATAGCGTAGTAGGTTCCCCTATCTTCATGACAAGTAGTGTTGGATTGAAAAATAGCTCTTTTTATGTCACTAAGGCTAATGGTATGATCATCTTGGGAAAGTTGATTTAGTGGATTTCCGGTGGTGAGATCAAGGGAATCTTGGTATTCATCTATGTCAATTTCTAGCATGTCAAGAATATCCCCTTCGGTAAATTTAAGGCTATGCCC
This sequence comes from Alisma plantago-aquatica, assembly GCA_963693085.1. NCBI lineage: Eukaryota > Viridiplantae > Streptophyta > Magnoliopsida > Alismatales > Alismataceae > Alisma > Alisma plantago-aquatica. Next base: position 1,265,816,089 of record OY856412.1, on the reverse strand, counting down.
ATTGACCATGGTGTAGAAGAATGTGGTTTCATTTTCAGTATGGGATATGAGATTGGCATAAAATTCGTTGACTACCTTAGTGGAATAGAAGGGGAAAGAGGGATTGATGAAGTCCTTCAACTTTTGCACTTCAAAGAGATCCTCCAGATCGACTATGTTGATGAAGTCCATGACTTCGACTGGTCGTCGTGGAAGAGGGGCTTTGGAGGAAAGCCGTAGATATCGATCACCAGCATCTCCATCGATGAAGGCGATGTCGTTGATGATCGTCAGTGGCGGAGTGGCTTCCCGAGCTTCCCTTCCTTTCCTGCCGGCGACCTTCTTCTTCCCACGGGCAGCTGAGGATGAGGCCATTTGTGTTACTTGGATGTGGAGAAGAAGCAAGGAAGGTTTGGGGATGAGAATGCTGAAGAGTTGCACAAAAATGCACTAGAGAGGGACTATGGAAGCAAGAGTATGCAAGTGTGAGTAATTGACCCATTTTTCCTCCCTTTTATAACAATCCAGCGACCTGGTCGGTCGACGATTCGTCGACCGAGCGTCCGCAACGGTCGTGTTGCAGACGCGCCACTCGGCTCCCCAACGGTCAAATAACGGTCATAAAGGTCGGTTTACAACGGTTATATCCAACGGCTATTTCTCGGTCGAACAATTGTCGACCGACATTGTCTCGGTCGAACATTTGTCGACCGAAAGTGTGTCTGATACTAAGTCTGTATAGATTCTGTCGGTCGAGAGAGAGGGACTGACCGAGAGTTTTTCGGTCGAAGTGTTCGTCGACCGAGAGACTTACTGAGTACGAATTTGAAGCTGATTTTTAAGACTATTTTTGTAGAGCCCACATATATTAATATTGTGTTTATTATTGACAGTATTGGGACAAGTTGTGATCATAAATTAATTTCTTTTAACCATAAAAGGATATCCAAAATAGTTATTATGTCAAACTTATTTTAGGTCGAATTTGATTACGACCATAGCGCCCCTTGGTCAAATTTGATTGTGACCAAGAGGCAAATTTTGCAGATTTTTCAAATTTAGTGTATGAGTATAATATCTGCAATGAATATCAAATTGAAGCATAATACTACCAATAACTCATTTTGCTTGCCTAAGCATAATTTCAGTGTAAGCTTAAATCTTCCAGAGAATAAACTATTATTAATTTTGTAAAGATGATTTCCAAAAGTATATCCAGTCATCAATCATAAAAAGATAGCAATTTTACTAGAAAAATAAATGCAGCAATTTTCGTAGTAAACTGAAAATAGTGATATGCTCGGTCGACATTTTTTCGACCGATGAGGTCTCGGTCGACAGTTGCTCGACCGACAAGATTCCTGGAACTGTTTATTTGTTTCGAAGTTATTATGTGGGTTAACTATTTAGATGCTTACATTTATTTGTAATCTCATTATGTTAAGTTGAGATAGACATAGAATTATGCAACTAATGTCTTTTCGTCATATCTCAACTTAATCTTATTTGTTTAGTTTGGAGGTTTAGGAACCCAAACTAATTCGACATCTCTTCTCTTGTAAGGACATGAAAATGAATAGTGACCAAGGCGCAAACAGTAATGACAACATATTGAGTCAACTTCATATCTTTTTCTATGGTTGTGTCCTATGTTGTCATTGGGTGAGGATGTCCTCTTAGGTACATATATAGATTGGGTTTGTGACTTTCTCTGACTAGGTTGTTGATGAGATTTTCCTTTAGGCTTGTAACCTAGTCCCCTTCTCCCAATTTGTTGATAGGGATTATCTAGAATTTGATCAAGAATGCCATGGTTATTCAAACTACGAACTTGTTGTTGTAGCTTGGCAATCTCATCCATTCTTTTCTTAATGTCTATTTTTACTTGGTCTAGATTGGATGACAATAAATTTCTTTCTTTAACAATAGTGTCATAATCTATATGAGTGCACAATAATGGTTGTTTTTGAAGATCGTTTACTTGAGTCTGTAAGTTTGAATTTTCAACAGAAAGGAGCTTGCAATCGGCTTCCATAGATTTTAACTTAAGATCAGAAAATTTATTTCCCTCTTTGAGATCCTCATTTTCAGATGCAAGAGCAAGAAGTTTAACATTTAGATCATCATTTTCCTTATTTGATTTCTTTAATTTCTTTTTGCACTCAACATATTTATTATGTGTTTCTTCAATAATAGCAACTAGTTCTTCTTTAGATAAATCAAAAAGACTTACCTCTTCTTCTTCTTCTTCACTAGTTGTAGCAATAAGGCATTCTTTGTGCTGATCTTCTTCCTTTGATCTCCATGGGCATCCGGTTGTTTTGTGGCTTGTTCCTAAACACCAATTGCAGCATGTAGTGGTTTTGTCCAAGCACTTTTCACCATTTCCCTCCATTCTTCAAGACCTGGTTAGGGTTCCTTGAAGCCTGCTCTGATACCAATTGAAAACTACTAGAGGGGGGGTGAATAGAGTTTTATATAGATTTTAATAATAATTTAACTCAAACAACCACAATGAAGATATTGGACAAGGAGACACAGGGTTTAGAGTGGTTCCAACTATAGCAAATACTATAGCCGTCAGTCCACTACCCGGTTGCTTACCCAACCGGGATTTGAAAAGAAATTTATTTTATTACCTCGCAAGGACTTTACATAAAATACAATTTCTTTTCCCAAACCCTTCAAGCAGCCTTCACCTAGAAGTAATCGCCCAACCTTGAAGCAGCCTTCCCTTGAAGTAGATGCACCAACTCCCGTTGCACCAGCCTTCTGAAGTAGCTTCCCTTGCGATAGCCTTCTTGAAGTAGCTTGAAGTCCCCTTCTCCACCTGAGAAGTCAATCCTCTCCAATCCGCAGCCTCCAACCCTAGGAGTAGCAAGGAGAGTACAAATAATAAAAAGGAACAAGAAAGAAAAAGGAAATTACAACTTATCCTTTAAGCCCAAGGCTTGATATGCCTAGATCAAGCGTATAGATCTCCTAACCAAGTGTGTGAACTTGTGATTGTTGTGGGTAGGAGATTCTAGCCTATAGGACACGAAATTGAGCTAAGGAGAAAGTAGGCCAATGATCACAGTGCTCAAATTGCTTGCAATAGATTGCTCAAGTATGCTCAAGTATATTCTCAAGTGTAACAAGTGAATTCTAGTGTCCTATGGCTTGTCCTATTTATAGGAATGGCCTAAGTATGCTTAAGGACGTTCTAGACAACTTTTAGGGGTTTCTAAGTGCTTAACTAGCCGTTAGGTACAAAGTTGTTGCTTTAACAACGGCTAATTAATTTATTCTGCAGTTGCTGTCAGAGACCATCTCGGTCGACAAATGGTCGACCGAGACACCTACTCGGTCGAACTTTTGTCGACCGACAGGCTCTCTGGAACAAGTGATTTGCAACGTCTTTCTTCAACTGCCAACTAACTTGTCTGTTGTGTCTAACGACTACTTTGGATCTTTCTCGGTCGAGAAGATTGTCGACCGAGAGTGTCTCGGTCGAGGAGTTTGTCGACCGAGAATGATCCTGTTTCAAGATTTCAATTTAGGCACTAATTATATGTGTGAATGTGCATAAATGATCCTATTTAAATGGGATGACATGTCTAACTATGGTGTTTGGCTAGGGAAAATCTAACGCTTGATTTACATGCAATTCTAAGTACTTGTACATTATATATTAGTACAAGTTTTTACAACAATGATTACATTGCATGAAAATATAAACATTTTAGCTTGTGGATTTTCCCTAGTTGCTTTGCCATCCATCTTAGTCCTTCACACTCAAGTAGCTCGTTAGATTAATAAGAATGAAATGTTTGTCATAATTAAAACAAAGAGATTTATAGATGTCCAATTTATCCAACACGGACCACCTGGAACTCCACTCTCCTTGTCCCACAAGGAAGTGGAAGGAGTCTCACCCTCCTGTTGACGTACTAGTTGCCAACACGCTCTCCTGCCTCCTGTTGCAACTGCAGTTGTCCTTCCCTTGCTGCACCTCCCTTTTGCGGGAAGCACTTGCTCGGGCTCTCTCACGGTTACCAAAACAAGAGAGAACGACAACTTGCAGAGCAACTGGTTGCACTGAGCTGTACTTTGAGAATCCCCCAATAACCCTATATATATAGGAGAGTCATGGGACAGGGTTCTCCATCCCGGGCAATGCGGGACTAAAGCAGGAGTAGAAGGGTTCGAGAATTTTTCACAAAAAGCAATCGGTTTGCAACTTGAAATGATCGGTTCACAACTGAACTGATCGGTTCGGCCATTGAGCCGATCGGTTGGACCTGAGCCGACCGTTTGGGGCACTCCAACCGATCGCCGATCGGTTCATGGTCCTAATCCGGCTCAAATAGACTTTCCTTGTTTCTTTCCCAATTGGTATCGAATACCAATATTATTCCCAATCGAATTGGGCAATTTGAAACGAAAGGAAAATTCTTGCCGACATGACTTTTCCAAACTGGTCGGTTGTACCAGTTGAGCCGATTGGTTCAACTCTTGAACCGGTCGTCTCAACCTGGGCATGAGCCGATCGGCCTGGACACTCCAGCCGACCGGTTCAGCAACCTCAGCCGACCGGTTCATCACATGAGCCGATCGGTTGGGAGCACAGGTTGGGCAAAATCAGTCAAATGCGATTTCAATCAATCCGATACTCCAATCAATGCGTCCAACACCTTGAACCATACAATATTGAGCCATCGACTGATTGAGTGTATAATTGAACTACTAAACTCCTTTAGTAATCAATCTAAACATTGCTTTGTGGACAAAACTCCTCTTCCAGGTTAAATCCTATGTGTGTGACCCTGCAGGTCCATTTCATGTTGGCAGTGAAAGTTCATAACACTTATGACTTCACAAGCAAAGAGCGGTGCCTAGTCACACATCAGTGCTACCCAAGTGAAAGTAGAAAGTTGGAGAACAACTTTCATCCTACAATCCGTGAATGGTGTTACAGCGAATGTATAATTCCTTTGTCACTGATATCCCGAATGAACTCGAGGCATGGAACAGTCATCCTGTCAACGTTCATTCACTTCCTTGATCTCAGAGTAGAATGGAAGAGATATGCATGACATCAATATCACATACTGATTCAAACATGCGTGCATGCCTTTCTCAATCCTACTCATCAAGTGGCCATGGATATCAAACTCCCTCAGGAGGGACAAATCCCATATCTATCACTCACCCCTCAAAAGCCCCATGTGTCAAAGCCACCCAATCATCACCTTTATAACAACCCATGTTTCAGGACTGCGTTTGATGATGTCAAAGTGTGCCCAACGACATGTGTTGAGTGCAGTGATTTCAGGTCTAAGAATCACACTCACCACCATCACTGTGTGTACTGACTGTGACTACCATCTCATGGTTCCATGTGTCAAACTCACGGTGGGTCTGTCTGGTACACTTGTTCTCTAACAAGTACCTCTGTGTTTGGTTTGATATCTCTATATCATGACTAATGAGATTCTGTCATCAACCAACACCACAATCTAGTCTTGTGTATCATTGCTGTCTATCTACCTTCCACAATGACATCTGACTAGGGACACAACAAGAATGTACAAACTCTTAGCATCCGTATGATCTCATCGTTCAGGTCATGAACCTGAAGGCATACGTCATTGAGTACTGTCATTCTCTAGACATTCAATCTGTTCTATCACTATCTCATATGACTGAATCAGAAAGAATTGGAAGCTCGCCTTTGATGTTTATCAAATCAATCTTAATGTATCCCATCAATCATCCCATGATTGGCTCTCAGGGCATACATACCAACAGACTCCCACTTGCACTGCGAGCCAATCACCCATGAATCATATTCATAGTGATTTTCAAACATGTCCCACATGTTACTGTGCTCTTAGTGCAAACATAGTGAGTAATGGCAACACCTTGCCAAAGTCTGTACAAATTGCATGCCTCACATCTCTTCACTGTACGTCGCACGTATGAGATGGAGTTGCCGTAATATGCGATCTAGCATTCCTTTGCTAACCTTTAGCCACATTGCATGATCAAGGATTCCAGACTTGTCATCAATGAGTGGAATATAAGTTTATCTCATGAACTTTCAGATCCATATAGTATCCACTGATGTTCACTAACACCTAGATACTCGGCATTTCCCTTTTAAATGGCTTTATTGGAACACTTACAATTATCAACAAACATTCTCTTTTATACATCTTATATATATTTTGCGATTAATTTTCTGTCCTTTCGGAAGTTTGCATCAATGTAACTCTTTACATTGAACTCTTCCTTATCTCCATAGAACTAGTACTTCACAAGCACTTATCAAGTTCTCATGGTATTCCAGTAACCCTTACTGGAAGTAGACAAACATCCACTCGTCATGTCACACATACGAGTTATCCGGATGAGCACATCATATTTCCATGTCCCACATATAAGATGATGAATGCATTTTATTCTTGCCATGTCATACATGCAAGATAATAGGATGATTACATACATGATAGATCCATATCTATTCTTAGTGTTCCCATTCTTCATAAGAATTGGACACTTGGCCTTGGGATACTAACTCCATGTAACATGGACAAGTTTTCTCCCAGTGAATCTGTGCATACTGAACACTTCAGTACAGATTGCCAATGTATGCTCTCTCTTTCCAGGTCAAGAGATTTTCGAGAACTATCTCTATAGATCTCTATTCCTATCATATAGGAAACATCTCTATCTTCCTTAAAGATAATTTCCACTTTTGGATTTCCAATCTAGAACATTTCCATTTCACATCAATATGTGGATTGTGAATATGCTCCCACTAAATCACAGATCCCTTCTTTATCTTTGACATATCAGTCAAACCCTTTGACTATATCATCAAAATAAAGATCCAATTTTGAGTTGCTTGTACTCAATCAATCACATTGATTAGTCCTTTGTAACTTATAGACTTCATTTGCATTAGTGGATTCATAAACCTTATAGGTTGTGTCACGTACACATCCTGGTTTTATTCCTCATAGGAATGCGGTTTCAGTATCCATATGCCAAATGTCTTAGTCATTAAGTTGCAATCAACAAGCATCATCCTTCTCAAAATGTTATCCATGTGTCTTAACACTTAAGACTCATTTGCAGTTATGGATATGATCCAATGAGTGCTACCATCAAGGTCATACCTTATGGTTCACATGGATGTCATTTAGGATGTAACGGTCATAAACCATAACTCAAGATTCGGTTCCTCATATTCATCTTGATAGTTGACTCATCACATGAACAACTGATCACATGATAATTGAGGTGTATCTATTTAAGATATAAGAACTCACAACCCTTGTGATTCTTAATTTCTTTTATTAGTGTGGGCCATTCTTTTATTAAGAAGAATTCAATTATTTGATAATCATTCTCTAACTCCTTAGAGTATGATTCCTTCTTGATTCAGACATCACCATGCCTTAATCATGAGTTCACTATGATACACTATCATAATCACTCATAAGGATCTCAAACATTTGGTCCAAGTATTTCATTCATTGATCTCATCAAGAATTAATAATTTACCAAATTTGTACTTCATTTATGATAATCTTGAACACTTCAAGATATTCATATTGGTATTTCTCTAAACACCATTTGAAGTATTAGCATTTATTCCAATAGGTATGTAAATACATCACATGTATTATACCTAATAGGATAATCACTCTCCCACTACATTAGTGAAGATTGATTAATCATGTCCAAGATATTCATGTCTCTTTACTGGTTCTATAACCAAAAGAGTCTAGATTTATCCATCACATGGAAACTAGAAATGAATTTCTCATGATTAATGCTAATTAAATTGTTTGAGTTATCTATAACTTTTAGGTATCGTCTTATCTTATGCATATCAAATATCATAAGATAAATAAGGCATTGCCACAAAAATCACATCTTTATAAATTGAAACATCTCTTTATTAATTGCCATCATTGTCACACAATATGCAAAAATAAAGTGTTTCTATCTATTGGCAAGTATGAAATAGCAGTTCATAACTGTATTACATGCAGTTGTCCTTCCCTTGCTGCACCTCCCTTTTGTGGGAAGCACTTGCTCGGGCTCTCTCACAGTTACCAAAACCAGAGAGAACGACAACTTGCAGAGCAACTGGTTGCACTGAGCTGTACTTTGAGAAGCCCCCAATACCCCTATATATATTGGAGAGTCATGGGACAAGGTTCTCCATCCCGGGCAATGCGGTACTAAAGCAGGAGTAGAAGGGTTCGAGAATTTTTCACAAAAAGCATCCGGTTCGCAATTTGAAATGATTGGTTCACAACTGAACCGATCGGTTCGGCCATTGAGCCGATCGGTTGGACCTGAGCCGACCGTTTGGGGCACTCCAACCGATCGGTTGGTGCCCTGAACCGATCGGTTCATGGTCCTAATCTGGCTCAAATAGACTTTCCTTGTTTCTTTCCCAATTGGTATCGAATACCAATATTATTCCCAATCGAATTGGGCAATTTGAAACGAAAGGAAAATTCTTGCCGACATGACTTTTCCAAACTGGTCGGTTGCACCAGTTGAGCCGATCGGTTCAACTCTTGAACCGGTCATCTCAACCTGGGCATGAGCCGATCGGCCTGGACACTCCAACCGACCGGTTCAGCAACCTCAGCCGACCGGTTCATCACATGAGCCGATCGGTTGGGAGCACAGGTTGGGCAAAATCAGTCAAATGTGATTTCAATCAATCCGATACTCCAATCAATGCGTCCAACACCTTGAACCATACAATATTGAGCCATCGACTGATTGAGTGTTTAATTGAACTACTAAACTCCTTTAGTAATCAATCTAAACATTGCTTTGTGGACAAAACTCCACTTCCAGGTTAAATCCTATGTGTGTGACCCTGCAGGTCCATTTCACGTTGGCAGTGAAAGTTCATAACACTTATGACTTCACAAGCAAAGAGCGGTGCCTAGTCACACATCAGTGCTACCCAAGTGAAAGTAGAAAGTTGGAGAACAACTTTCATCCTACAATCCATGAATGGTGTTACAGCGAATGTATAATTCCTTTGTCACTGATATCCCGAATGAACTCGAGGCATGGAACAGTCATCCTGTCAACGTTCATTCACTTCCTTGATCTCAGAGTAGAATGGAAGAGATATGCATGACATCAGTATCACATACTGATTCACACATGCGTGCACGCCTTTCTCAATCCTACTCATCAAGTGGCCATGGATATCAAACTCCCTCAGGAGGGACAAATCCCATATCTATCACTCACCCCTCAAAAGCCCCATGTGTCAAAGCCACCCAATCATCACCTTTATAACAACCCATGTTTCAGGACTGCGTTTGATGATGTCAAAGTGTGCCCAACGACATGTGTTGAGTGCAGTGATTTCAGGTCTAAGAATCACACTCACCACCATCACTGTGTGTACTGACTGTGACTACCATCTCATGGTTCCATGTGTCAAACACACGGTGGGTCTGTCCGGTACACTTGTTCTCTAACAAGTACCTATGTGTTTGGTTTGATATCTCTATATCATGACTAATGAGATTCTGTCATCAACCAACACCACAATCTAGTCTTGTGTGTCATTGCTGTCTATCTACCTTCCACAATGACATCCGACTAGGGACACAACAAGAATGTACAAACTCTTAGCATCCGTATGATCTCATCGTTCAGGTCATGAACCTGAAGGCATACGTCATTGAGTACTGTCATTCTCTAGACATTCAATCTGTTCTATCACTATCTCATATGACTGAATCAGAAAGAATTGGAAGCTCGCCTTTGATGTTTATCAAATCAATCTTAATGTATCCCATCAATCATCCCATGATTGGCTCTCAGGGCATACATACCAACAGACTCCCACTTGCACTGCGAGCCAATCACCCATGAATCATATTCATAGTGATTTTCAAACATGTCCCACATGTTACTGTGCTCTTAGTGCAAGCATAGTGAGTAATGGCAACACCTTGCCAAAGTCTGTACAAATTGCATGCCTCACATCTCTTCGCTGTATGTTGCACGTATGAGATGGAGTTGCCGTAATATGCGATCTAGCATTCCTTTGCTAACCTTTAGCCACATTGCATCATCAAGGATTCTAGACTTGTCATCAATGAGTGGAATATAAGTTTATCTCATGAACTTTCAGATCCATATAGTATCCACTGCTATTCAGTAACACCTAGATACTCGACATTTCCCTTTTAAATGGCTTTATTGGGACACTTCCAATTATCAACAAACATTCTCTTTTTTATACATCTTATATATATTTTGCGATTAATTTTCTGTCCTTTCGGAAGTTCACATCAATGTAACTCTTTACATTGAACTCTTCCTTATCTCCATAGAACTAGTACTTCACAAGCACTTATCAAGTTCTCATGGTATTCCAGTAACCCTTACTGGAAGTAGACAGACATCCACTCGTCATGTCACACATACGAGTTATCAGGATGAGAACATCATATTGCCATGTCCCACATACAAGATGATGAATGCATTTTATTCTTGCCATGTCATACATGCAAGATAATAGGATGATTACATACATGATAGATCCATATCTATTCTTAGTGTTCCCATTCTTCATAAGAATTGGACACTTGGCCTTGGGATACTAACTCCATGTAACATGGACAAGTTTTCTCCCACTAAATCTGTGCATACTGAACACTTCAGTACAGATTTCCAATGTATGCTCTCTCTTTCCAGGTCAAGAGATTTTCGAGAACTATCTCTATAGATCTCTATTCCTATCATATAGGAAACATCTCTATCTTCCTTAAAGATAATTTCCACTTTTGGATTTCCAATCTAGAACATTTCCATTTCACATCAATATGTGGAATGTGAATACGCTCCCACTAAATCACAGATCCCTTCTTTATCTTTGACATATCAGTCAAACCCTTTGACTATATCATCAAAATAAAGATCCAATTTTGAGTTGCTTGTACTCAATCAATCACATTGATTAGTCCTTTGTAACTTATAGACTTCATTTGCATTAGTGGATTCATAAACCTTATAGGTTGTGTCACGTACACATCCTGGTTTTATTCCTCATAGGAATGCGGTTTCAGTATCCATATGCCAAATGTCTTAGTCATTAAGTTGCAATCAATAAGCATCATCCTTCTCAAAATGTTATCCATGTGTCTTAACACTTAAGACTCATTTGCACTTATGGATATGATCCAATGAGTGCTACCATCAAGGTCATACCTTATGGTTCACATGGATGTCATTTAGGATGTAACGGTCATAAACCATAACTCAAGATTCAGTTCCTCATATTCATCTTGATAGTTGACTCATCACATGAACAACTGATCACATGATAATTGAGGTGTATCTATTTAAGATATAAGAACTCACAACCCTTGTGATTCTTAATTTCTTTTATTAGTGTGGGCCATTCTTTTATTAAGAAGAATTCAATTATTTGATAATCATTCTCTAACTCCTTAGAGTATGATTCCTTCTTGATTCAGACATCACCATGCCTTAATCATGAGTTCACTATGATACACTATCATAATCACTCATAAGGATCTCAAACATTTGGTCCAAGTATTTCATTCATTGATCTCATCAAGAATTAATACTTTACCAAATTTGTACTTCATTTATGATAATCTTGAACACTTCAAGATATTCATATTGGTATTTCTCTAAACACCATTTGAAGTATTAGCATTTATTCTAATAGGTATGTAAATACATCACATGTATTATACCTAATAGGATAATCACTCTCCCACTACATTAGTGAAGATTGATTAATCATGTCCAAGATATTCATGTCTCTTTACTAGTTCTATAACCAAAAGAGTCTAGATTTATCCATCACATGGAAACTAGAAATGAATTTCTCATGATTAATGCTAATTAAATTGTTTGAGTTATCTATAACTTTTAGGTATCATATTATCTTATGCATATCAAATATCATAAGACAAATAAGGCATTGCCACAAAGATCACATCTTTATAAATTGAAACATCTCTTTATTAATTGCCATCATTGTCACACAATATGCAAAAATAAAGTGTTTCTATCTATTGGCAAGTATGAAATAGCAGTTCATAACTGTATTACATGCCTTATTGGCTGAAAATAAACTAAAGCATTCCTATCTATAAAGGCAACACTTGCCCCAAGTAAGAATGCTTTACGTTTTACATCTTGATATCATATATCTCAAAAAGTGTTACAAGTTTATTTACATGACACCTTCAAGTAGAGGCTTCAGTCGCCTCCTTCTTCTTTTGTTCTTCCAGGTAGAGAGGACAATTCCTTTTCCAATGTCCTGGCTTTTGATAATGGTGGCAATTTCCTTTCTTTGTCACGCCTCCCTTGGCCTTGAGAGCTGAAGATGGCTTGGACTCCTGGCTAGCTTCAGAACCTTTCTTAGCTTTGCCCTTGCCCTTGCGCTTGGACTTGCCTTTCTTGCTCGTGATCACCATCACGGACTTAGGCTTGTCCTTCTTCATTTGTAACTCGGCTGTGCTCAACATGCCCAACAACTCTGACAGTGGCCTATCAAAGTTGTTCATGTTGTAGTTCATCACAAACTGACTATAAGATTCTGGCAACGATTGCAGTATCACGTCAGTAGCCAACTCTTGGCTCAGTGGAAATCCCAGTCTCTGCAGGTTCTCCACATACCCAATCATCTTGAGTGTGTGAGGACCAACTGGATCTCCTTCTGTCATGACGCACTTGAATAGCGCCCTAGAAACATTGTACCTCTCTTTCCGTGCCTGATCTTCATACATGTTCCTGAGATGCAGAATCATCTCTATGACACCCATGTTCTCATGTTGCCTCTGCAACTCATGGTTCATTGAACATAGCATCAAGCACTTTGCATCAATGGCATCATCAGAATGCTTCTTGTAAGCATCCCTTTCTGCCTTTGGTGCATTAGGAGCGGGTTCCTCTGGAATTGGAGTATCCAAGACATAGAGCTTGCGCTCTTGAGTGAGAAAAATTCTCAATGTCCGATACCAGTCGTGGAAGTTTGTCCCATTTAGCTTGTCCTTGTCAAGGACCGATCGCAAAGAAAAGTTGTTGTTGTTTGTTTCCATTTGAACTACAAAAAGGAAAATATGCAATTTTAGTCCAAAAACTCATTTTTGACTTATTTGATTGATTTGAAAATTTGACGATATAATTAGGCCTTTAATTAATTATCGCTCCCACTATTTTACTTCAAATTGATAGCCCTCACCATCAATTCGGAAGATTGTAGCGTACAACCTTCTAGTGGGCAAGATCCTGAAATCCTCTAAGTCATGGACCAGCTAGGGCTGTCACCTACAACATAGATCTCTCAGGTAGGCAACTTTTGCCAATTGCATCATATGCAACTCTTGATAAGATGTCATATACAACTCCTTGCAATGATCATCTCCATGCCTCAACGTACTAGATCCCATCTAGATCACCTTGTTAAGTCCGACCCAAAGCAAACACGATGAATATGCACCCTGCTAGGGCAGACCCACACATTCATCCTTCACGCTTCCACGAGATAGACGGTGCACCACGCTAGGGCGTGCCCACACTTGGTCGATCAAGCTTTTCACGTGTGTCGCATTTGGAAGGCATCTAAAACTTAATATTTTAATGAGGGATTTGGTTTTATATACATATACATATCCAATCACCACAATACATAGTACATATCATATACATGCTATATCCCACAGAAAATATGCACAAAATGATAAAAGCGATGATTATGGCCATTATAATGTGATTCCTCGAGCCAAGAGGAATCACGATCATCTAGGTCAACATCACATGCAACCTGTACAAGATGAACTCTGTGCCTTGCCATCCGAGTAGATCAACTCATCACATGAATGATCTGTACTCTCCAGCCGGTCGTCTGGGTGCCACCAGCTGATCGGTTGGCTCCTCCAACCGATCGGTTCGCCTGGTCGTCGTGCATCTCGTCATGTCCGCCACCCGCTCGTCTCGCTCCTCGAACCGGTCATCAACCGATCGGTTCACTCCTTGAACCGACCGTCTGGAAGGTCAACCGATCGGTTCACTCCTTGAACCGACCATCTGAGCAGTCGTCTTGATGTCCGCCGGTCTTTGACATAACAGGAAATAAAATCCAATTCTATTTATTACATTGCTTTAAAAGAGAAACCCCAAGTTACATTCGGGGGGGAGCAAAGGTAGGAAAGAATCTCGAATTATTTCGAGTTACATCATGAATAAGAGAGGGAAGATCGATGCGCAGACCGAGATGCAAGCAACCACACACAACCAATCACATATAGGGGTTTATAGGCCATAATCATGCTACACACATCCACCACAAAACTCATTCAAGGGTGACGCGTATCGAGTGCATTAATAATACATATCATATATGTAATTAGGGATTTGTGGATTTAGGATTGGACATGCATAAAGCCGATATTATTCGCATCGTATGCAATAAATAAAGGCGACAAACCAAAATCGATCATATCGATATTCCTAAAATATAGAACTGCTGACGTGGCTCTGATACCACTGTTGGGTTTTAGGGGAGACGGAGAAGGCAGCAGAAACAAAAAAAATTTCTCCCCAAACCCATACCGAGGAAACGCGTCAACGTCTATATAATAGGAAAAGATGGTTTGCGGAATCATACCTTGTCCCGAGGCTTGCTCGGCGACAATACCTCGCGCAATGCGTGGTCTTCAACTCCGGACTTCGACGGTGTCTGTGCAGCTCCTGGTCGCACCGGGACTCACAACTCCTACTCGAACCGGACTGTCAGATGATAGTTGTCCTCCTAAGCGGCAGTGTCCTCCCACCTCTGTAGTAGTCCACACAGACCACCTGGAACTCCACTCTCCTTGTCCCACAAGGAAGTGGAAGGAGTCGCACCCTCCTGTTGACGTACTAGTCGCCAACACGCTCTCCTGCCTCCTGTTGCAACTGCAGTTGTCCTTCCCTTGCTGCACCTCCCTTTTGCGGGAAGCACTTGCTCGGGCTCTCTCACGGTTACCAAAACCAGAGACAACGACAACTTGCAGAGCAACTGGTTGCACTGAGCTGTACTTTGAGAAGCCCCCAATACCCCTATATATATAGGAGAGTCATGGGACAGGGTTCTCCATCCCGGGAAATGCGGGACTAAAGCAGGAGTAGAAGGGTTCGAGAATTTTTCACAAAAAGCAACTAGTTCGCAACTTGAAATGATCGGTTCACAACTGAACCGATCGGTTCGGCCATTGAGCCGATCGGTTGGACCTGAGCCGACCATTTGGGGCACTCCAACCGATCGGTTGGTGCCCTGAACCGATCGGTTCATGGTCCTAATCCAGCTCAAATAGACTTTCCTTGTTTCTTTCCCAATTGGTATCGAATACCAATATTATTCCCAATCGAATTGGGCAATTTGAAACGAAAGGAAAATTCTTGCCGACATGACTTTTCCAAACTGGTCGGTTGCACCAGTTGAGCCGATCGGTTCAACTCTTGAACCGGTCGTCTCAACCTGGGCATGAGCCGATCGGCCTGGACACTCCAGCCGACCGGTTCAGCAACCTCAGCCGACCGGTTCATCACATGAGCGGATCGGTTGGGAGAATAGGTTGGGCAAAATCAGTCAAATGCGATTTCAATCAATCCGATACTCCAATCAATGCGTCCAACACCTTGAACCATACAATATTGAGCCATCGACTGATTGAGTGTTTAATTGAACTACTAAACTCCTTTAGTAATCAATCTAAACATTGTTTTGTGGACAAAACTCCTCTTCCAGGTTAAATCCTATGTGTGTGACCCTGCAGGTCCATTTCACGTTGGCAGTGAAAGTTCATAACACTTATGACTTCACAAGCAAAGAGCGGTGCCTAGTCACACATCAGTGCTACCCAAGTGAAAGTAGAAAGTTGGAGAACAAATTTCATCCTACAATCCGTGAATGGTGTTACAGCGAATGTATAATTCCTTTGTCACTGATATCCCGAATGAACTCGAGGCATGGAACAGTCATCCTGTCAACGTTCATTCACTTCCTTGATCTCAGAGTAGACTGGAAGATATATGCATGACATCAGTATCACATACTGATTCACACATGCGTGCACGCCTTTCTCAATCCTACTCATCAAGTGGCCATGGATATCAAACTCCCTCAGGAGGGACAAATCCCATATCTATCACTCACCCCTCAAAAGCCCCATGTGTCAAAGCCACCCAATCATCACCTTTATAACAACCCATGTTTTAGGACTGCGTTTGATGATGTCAAAGTGTGCCCAACGACATGTGTTGAGTGCAGTGATTTCAGGTCTAAGAATCACACTCACCACCATCACTGTGAGTACTGACTGTGACTACCATCTCATGGTTCCATGTGTCAAACTCACGGTGGGTCTGTTCGGTACACTTGTTCTCTAACAAGTACCTATGTGTTTGGTTTGATATCTCTATATCATGATTAATGAGATTCTGTCATCAACCAACACCACAATCTAGTCTTGTGTGTCATTGCTGTCTATCTACCTTCCACAATGACATCCGACTAGGGACACAACAAGAATGTACAAACTCTTAGCATCCGTATGATCTCATCGTTCAGGTCATGAACCTGAAGGCATACGTCATTGAGTACTGTCATTCTCTAGACATTCAATCTGTTCTATCACTATCTCATATGAATGAATCAGAAAGAATTGGAAGCTCGCCTTTGATGTTTATCAAATCAATCTTAATGTATCCCATCAATCATCCCATGATTGGCTCTCAGGGCATACATACCAACAAAACGGTCTTGAGGTCCTAACGGTCTTGAGGTCCAAACGGTCTTAAGGTCCAAACGGTCTTGAGATCCAAACGGTCTCCAAACCGTTTGGACTTCACTTAAGGCCTATAAATAAGACCCCAAGGGTCCTCCAAAGTACATCAAGTTTTTAGACATCCAAAGGCTGCTTCAATCACTCCAGAGCACATCCGACTACCATCCTCCACTCAGGGGCTGCCGGTCTGAGACCCATACTCCATCTCGAAGCTGCTTTCTCTCTCTCTGCCAAAGAAAGTGGGAAGAGGGAGATCTTGTCATCACGCAACCTGTGAAGCTGGTGGATCGTTTCTCTTTCTCCAAGGGGTTGACTTTCCTCTCTCCTTTATGGGGATGATGCTCTCTCTCTCTTCTTGCCTCCTTCTTTGTCCTAGTTATGAGCGAGTAGTCTTTTTCACTAGGGTGCGGGGAGTAGCCCCGCTACCCATGTTTTCATATCATGTAAATTTAATCCATAGTTTGTAATATAGAGTTTATATCTTTTCAGTTCAACATCAAATGTTTAATGAATGCTTGTTGCTTGATCACCAACTTGTGTTATCTTTTATCTTTAGTATGAATTGTCTACGTTTGTACTATTAGATTCGAAACTCATTTGTATGTTGGTTCTTGGTGCATGTATCCTGTTACAGCCCCACCTTTCGGTAACCCCCAATTAAGGGAGACCGAGAAGTAGAAGTCGCACCCATAATTTCCGGATCAAAGGTTCGACACTTAATCAAGAACAATTATTAAATTTTAACAGACTAAACTGAAAAGCTGTAAGAAAATAAACTTTTGCATACCTTTTTGAAAACTTGGATCTCTAAACTTCTATCCATTTATGGATTCTACTCTACTAATCCTCCTTGTATTTTACTTCATGTATTTCACAATATGACGATTTACTATTTGTCCTTTTGGCTTGTACCTAAAATGCCGACAAACAAAACGTCGGTCATCCGAAGCTGGTATGTGGGGGAAACAATAATCATGTAAATATGTTAACAATGTAATCATTCAATTAATCATTTAACAACCAAGATTACATTTTAGATATAACTCCACGATCCAAGAGTACCCTATCCTCTATGTCGTCTCCATTAAACCCCTCATGATCCACCTATAGGTGAACCAATTTCTAGGGTTGAGTCACATGGCACTACTCATAAGTAGCCCACTTCTTAACTCATGGCAGGATAATGAGTCTCATGGCACTACACGTTGGTAGCCCAGTTTCTAACTCTCGGTAACCTAGACCTTGCTCTAGGATTACCCCTTTTTTCTTAGCCTTTTCAAAGCAATAGAGGTGGACCCAGATCTAGTCAGTTATATACACACATTTACAGTGATAATCATAGTCACTTTATAGTTGCATGAAATAAATAAACATCCAACAGTTATTTTCAAGCAACCGATTAAAACTTTGGGAATCGCCGTGAAACCAGAGCGAGTATTCATAAGCATAACCACATACCTGTTCTGCTTTTATCAAGATCCTGCTTTTTGAGATAGAGTCAACCATGTAGGGAAATCCAATCAAGCAAACAAGTACACACAAAGATCCTGAAATAAACATACAATTTCCTTTTATCAAGATCTATCCAATCCAACTTACTTCTTAGGATTTCTATTTCTCTTTTTAGGATTTCATTTGCAATTAGGGTTTTGACTTTACTTTTAATACCATAAACCCTAATTAGGAAAAACTACATATAACCATTAGTTTCTCATCCTATTTCTCCTAATAGAATTAGGATCATCATTTAACAACATACTCCCATATTTTCAAATTAAATATGATCATCTCTTCTTTTATCCCAAATTAGGGTTCCCATATATATTATTTTTCATTTATGGATTAAAACCCTAAAATTACCAACATTGCATACAAAACGGATGAAAACTCTATATTACTAATCAACAGGTTAATATCTTTCAAATTGACCTATTAACCTTCAAAGATGTATCCTTTATATTAAATTAGGGTTTCTAAGGTTTCTTACAAAACCCTCACCATCTCAATTATCTTCATTACGAATTCTCTAATCCAAACTATGTTCAAGAATCATTATATTACTGTTGTATTCTTACAATATCGGATTATGACCAATAAATCTCATATTTACTCAAATCAGGGTTTTTAGTCCATCAAACCATGTTCATGATCATAAAACCCTAAAAGCAACATATGAATTATCCTTTCATGATCTTACCATTCGTAACAGGTTAAGATTGATCAGAAACATATAAAAGATTCATCATGATTGTTTTTTTATCGTTCTAGAGTTTTTCTGTCAATTAATGCATTAAAATATGTAAAACCCTATACTTTTTTAGTTCCAAGCAGAATTAGGCTTCAAATATAATTTCTTTGTATTCCTCTCGTTATGAGGATCAATTTTCATATATTACTTTCTATCATCGGAGTTACAGATAATTAATTAAAATTATTCTTAAATTGGTACCTTTGGACGAATAGGAGCACGCCACGTCAGCCAGCCCGTGCCTTGCGTAACCCGGTGACTTGAAATATAGCGATTTGACTGCAATGCCCCCATGCGGCAATCTGGCTCTCCATACGACGGAGGGGTATATCTGTCCAACAAAGCTTATCTTCTTCTACCTCGCGCACAGGCGCTCCGCGACGCGCAGGGCAGTCGGCGCCGCAACCTGAGCCCGTTGCTGCACCCTTCCTATCCTCTCGATGTGCCACCATCTCCATCCTCCTCGCCCGTTCTCCTTTCTTTCTTGGCCCAGACCTGCCTCATTGAGAGAGAGACGTCAGGGTGCGGCCTCTTGCTGTGTGTGAACTCCTATTGGTACTACGGTACCTGGTTCACACATCCGCCACCCAACGATGCCCTAATCTCCTTCCACAAACTCACATCAACCAAGCCACCCCATCATTACACCGCAGGCGCTGCTGTAGATGCAGCCACACATGCAGTACAACAGGTTGCAGATGGCTCCCTTCTTCTTTGATGCACTCGTTGCCCTTCCCTGTCGATCAATCTTCCCTCATGAAACTTGGCCTCCCTCTTGCTTCCGTCCCACAGATAACTAGACGAGGCACTGCAATGCCACCCACAGTTCCTTATTTGTGAGGAACAGATCACTGCTCGGAGAGTTAAGGATCTAAAGGTGTGGCCGAGAAGAACATCATCTTCAGAGTTCTCATGGCTATCCTAGTTAGGTTCAATCAACCCACGAAGGTGAAGGGAGGGAAACATGCAGTTTTAGACAAAGCCCTCGAGGGTCGGAGGAAGATGAATATGGAGAATGAAGGGAAGAGATATCCTGCTAGAGGAACGAAGACCTACACCTTTATATAGAAAGTTTTGCAAGATCCTTTCTTCTGGTCTTTCCTTTTTTTTATTTTGCTTCCCTTTTCTAAACCATAAACACTTGCCGCTTTCTTCTTTATTTTCTCAAATACTTTCCCATTCTACTATATCCTATTCTATGTAAGTTTGCCACGGGTGGTAGGTTAAGTTTCCATACGTGATTGATAAATATTTCAAGGCAAGGCACTTTTGATATCTATATGAACACACCATTACCACTTCTCCATACTCATAAAAGGTGTCTCTTTTTATTATCACAATTATCAACAACTAATAACATGAAAAGGCAAAGTATAGTTCTAGGAAAGGATATATTCCTCTTACAATCGCTTATGAGAAGGAAACCTATACTTTCCTCTTTTGGCAACTTGCATGTTATCTTATATATCTATTATTCAATAAATCATAAAACCATTGTTACTTATTTATGCAAGAAATCACTTATTTATTTGTTTTGTGCCCCAAGGATCTATTTGCAAGAAAAAAAGGTCTCATGGGCCCTATTTGGGCCATGGGCTCAGCCCATGCCTCAAACACTATATTTAACAATAACACTATTGGGACCTCAATTCTTGGCTTTATATAATTTTATTTTCCAAAATTGAGGATATTACAGTAAACGAAATCCATTCATTCAAAACAAATTATACCATTATTTTTCCAAATATCTTTAATATGAGAAATTACCTTTCTCACCAAATGGACTCAAAAGTTGGGGTTGTAGCATCCTTCCCCTCTTATAGGAATTTTGTCCTCAAAATTCCATAAAGCAAACAAACAATTCAGGATAAGACTTTTCCATGTCCATCATTGGCCCCTATGTGGCTTTACCATACTCATGGAATCTCCCAAGAACCTTTATCATCACATATTCTTTTCTCTGAGTTCTTTCATCCTGGCGTCTATAAACTGCACATGTGACTCAGGCCATTTCAGCCTCCCTTGGTGCTCACTAGGTTCATTGCTCAGCACATGGTCGGGGTACCTCACATAGTGCTCTAAATTGGACACATGGAACTCATCACATATTACTTTATCCTGAGGGGTAAGATCAAACTTAACCTCCTCCACCAAACCATGTCAAAAGAACCCATGCATCAGGGACTCAGCTCTCTTAGCTATAACTTAGAGGGGTCGGATTTTCATGTCACATATTCTCCCATAGTGAACTGCATGCATGTCAGTCTACTTTGCATCTGCTCACGACTCCCGTCATCTCTAGGCTCCTTTCAGCCATTGCACGATCAAAGAGACTTCATCTACACACACTGTGGCCCTTTTCTAACCATCACGTGGTCCTTTCACCAACATCACCTTACTGAAGTGGTGACTGACACAACCTCCCTTATAGAGCTTCCTTAAATCCCGACACTGGCTATGGTTGTTATCATCACGTCTTTCATAGGACAAAAACTATCTCTATATATCACCCTGAATGAGCACACATGCTCTCATCAGACCCCTTTAGTCTGGATTATACTAACCATTAGATAGGGGTGATAAACTGTACTAACATCGAGTTCTTCATGCACCTACTTCCACCTTTTGGAAGGAAACCTTTAGGTCAAACTCAAGAACCTTTGAACTCACTTCATGGTGTAGTTGAACCATCTCTCTCATGGGTAGTTCAACCAGATCTGTCCCTTGAGAGAAATCTTTCTTTCTCATGTCATCTAGGTAAGGCGATCTACCATAACCCATTTGCATCTCGACCTTCCTTGGTCTAGGGGAGACTTACAACATCCATAGTGATGAACTCCCTTTCTCTTTTGGGGACTCTTTATCCTTTATATCAATGCACTGGGTTACTGTGTTCGTCCTTCTCCCTCGGCTTGCATGGCCATATACCACATGAAACCTCATCTCCAACATCCATAGTACTGCTACCACTCATTATCTCAATAGTACCATGGTGTATGGTGATCTTAAAATCATGATTTCCTATATGTCATGATTCCTCAAGATCGATTCCTCAGAAACTCTAAACCATTCTCATTAGGGTTTTATTACCTTCCTATCCAAAGAGGTGTATCCGAGGTTCTATCACCATCCTTTCATTATATTAAGGACTAGGCTGACTAACCAAACAACCACTCACTTGATCAACATATTTCTTTATATCTGAGTGTTAGCCAAACATATCTTCTTTCTCAAACTTAGGGTTAGCTTAACAACCTCTTCTGGCCTCTAGCCAAACTAGGCAGTTGCATCTCAACCACTTCACATCCTTATGTGTAAGGTTATGTTGAAGACATACACCTCCATGTATTCCACTTATTATCTCATCTCATCTCTAAGTCTATCTTCATCAAGAAAACTCTGAGCTTATTCTCTTGGTTTTCAAACTCAACCTTGTATGACTCATAGCTCATGATAAAAGCATCCTCGTAAGATGACTACCTTATTTCTCTTAGTGTTGGTAAACCACCCATGTATCATTCACTCCACAAGGGTATGTTATCATCTCTGTCCTCATATCTCATAGCAACGTTCCAACTCACTTCATCTTTTAACGTTGGTGTATGGCATGCGTACTGTCCTATCTCTCACCCCCATAACAAGAGGAAATAAGCATTTGGCTGCAGTCCAAATATAGAGTTCTTCTTGTTCCAAGAGTAGATATGGTACATCCCACCTTGCATGTACACCTTTAAATCTAAGTTGAAACGCGTCGTTTATACCTCTATATTACAAATATATTACTATCAAAGATACCTCCATGGTAAACTGGTTTCGAACCTACTTGGGTCACTACACAATCCTTGGTCATTTCCTCTAGGTCTATAGGGTGCCGACACTTTTGGGGTCATCCCTCTTCCCTTATGCATTCAGAGAGTGCCCTACTCATCTGCCCTTTGGGCCCCATGAGTTCATGAAGGTGATCAATCTCCTAACCCATGGCCCTCAGACAATGATAGCTGTTACCTCCCGACCCTATGGTCATGTGCAACTAGGGAATTAGGAAACTCCTACTTTCATCGGTCTTATCCCTACCTGACTCTAGGATAGACTTAGGATTATATCATAGTACATTTCCAACTTAGAACCTTACCCAAGCATTCATCATCTCTCTTCCTGCATTCATGGGCTGACTTTCATCCTTTCATAGGGATCATGGCAACCTGCCTACCTTGGTCAAGCCCCATACCTGTTACCTCCATGGTAACACATCCCCATGCACATAGAGATGGTTATATATGGGTCTATAGGTTCATTCTCATGCCATGTACTCTTCACTTAGCTTCTCAAGATCCTATGGAACCTCCTCAGGTTACCTCAAAACCAACCAAACTGGTAAACTCCCTACCAAAGGGTCCCTCTCCCAGGATGGGAGGAAACTACACCTTGATAACAAAGGTCACAAGCGTCCTTAGGGTTTACATTCACATGAGCATGCTTAACCCTAGCAAGCTATTAAGGCACAAGCATATCACCTACTGAACCATGCTAGGTCATACTTGTCCTCTTTCCTCAATGTTGGATCAAGATCATACCTTCCTTTATCATCAACCTAGCTGTGAGGGGTTCATTAAACATACCTTAAACTTAAGGGGCTTCCCTTTTCCTCTATACATGAGGAGTACCATGCTCGCTTCTATAGGAACTCAACTATCATCATGAGCATTAGGTACACCACTTCCCCTCTTAGGCCTAGGAACCCTAGGTTCACTTGTAGGTGTCCAACTGCATGCTCTATCTCTTACCCACGAACCAAGCATGCAAAAGGCATGACATGCACTTCTTGTCATCCTTCAACTCGAGCAACACTTAGATTTGGGTCCTCCTTAAGGACAACCAACAAGGTATAAGGCCTCATAACCTGCTACTAAACCTTTCTAGGTCTAAGGAACTCATCTTCCTACCTCAAAAGGTAAACACCTATACCGTAGGCACATAGGTACTAGAAGCTTAATCTTCTCTCTCTAGGGTTTGGTCCCTCTAGAGGCAACCAATACATCATCAACTTCCAGGGATCGATCATGAGGCAACCACTATCATCCATTTCTGTCGCATCATCCTCAACTCCCCACTATTCCTCAAATCTCAGAGTCTAGGCTTCCAACCTTCTTGGAGGGGTTTCCTGCTCTCTCTCTAGAGATAACCCTAAAACCAACCTCACCATTAGAGGTCCTCTCTTCATGAAGGATCAACCTCAATAGCATCCTCTACATGGGTGAAGCCTAGGTTTGAACTTATGTTTGCTCAAGATCATCCATAACCCTTTATGATCCATCATGATTCCTTATCCAGGGTTTCATCCTACTGTCAGCTCTATGACGTACTCTGGGTGCAAGCTATACCCTACCTGCATAAGCCCATAGGGTTTTATAGGTTTTTCTCTAACCCCATCAATGAAGGAGATATCCTTCACTCTAACATGCATGACCCTTCCTAGTGTTGGATCGCCAGAGGTGCTAGGTCATTAACATCTCGTGGCTCATATGGCATCCAAGGCACATCTATCCAAACACCTGGTCTACCATGACATATAACTCATCATGTCATCTCTCTCTCTAACCTTCACTTAGGGTTAGGGTTAACATCATTCTCAAAGAATGTGCTGGGTCTCTACCATTAATGGAGGTTTCTACCTCCAAGACTAACTCTCTCTACTCATCCTCCTGACAAGGAGGTCTATCCTCAGGTCTCTCCTAAGGGCAATGACAACTCGTGTCCTACGACCTAAGCATGTATCTATTCTTTAGTTTGTGCTTAATCTATTAAGCTTATGTCCATGACATCTTATTTACATGCTTTTCATTAATTTGGTGGAGGATTCCTTAGACCTTATTAACCTTACTCATACCCCAAGAGGGTGAGGAGAAGAGAGAAAACCCTAATCCTTAAGGTCCTTAACAGAATTTGAGTTGAGAAGGGATGAACAAGATGAGAGAGTCCTAAAGGTATCTTATTTCGAGTCATATCCTAAGACATCGGCCAGGCAGTCACACAATCCAGGAGTCCTCATATTCCGACTAGCGGTGCGGAGGAAAATATTGTCAGCCCCCAGACGTGATCCTTTTCTAGACACCTCTGTCTTTCGGATACTCCTCTAATAACTCCCTTGGGTTCTATGGAGTTTGTAAAATTTAATAATAACTAATGGTTAAGTGAGGAACCTAGGCTCTGATACCAAATGTTACGGCCCCACCTTTCGATAACCCCCAATTAAGGGAGACCGAGAAGTAGAAGTCGCACCCATAATTTCCGGATCAAAGGTTCGACACTTAATCAAGAACAATTATTAAATTTTAACAGACTAAACTGAAAAGCTGTAAGAAAATAAACTTTCGCATACCTTTTTGAAAACTTGGATCTCTAAACTTCTATACATTTATGGATTATACTCTACTAATCCTCCTTGTATTTTACTTCATGTATTTCACAAATTGATGATTTACTGTTTGTCCTTTTGGCTTGTACCAAAAACGTCGACAAACAAAACGTCGGTCATCCGAAGCTGGTATGTGGGGGAAACAATAATAATGTAAATATGTTAACAATGTAATCATTTAATTAATCATTTAACAACCAAGATTACATTTTAGATATAACTCTACGATCTAAGAGTACCCTATCCTCTATGTCGTCTCCATTAAACCCCTCATGATCCACCTATAAGTGAACCAATTTCTAGGGTTGAGTCACATGGCACTACTCATAAGTAGCCCACTTCTTAACTCATGGCAGGCTAATGAGTCTCATGGCACTACACATAGGTAGCCCAGTTTCTAACTCTCGGTAACCTAGAACTTGTTCTAGGATTACCCCTTTTTTCTTAGCCTTTTCAAAGCAATAGAGGTGGACCCAGATCTAGTCAGTTATATACACACATTTACGGTCATAATCATAGTCACTTTATAGTTGCATGAAATAGATAAACATCCAACAGTTATTTTCAAGCAACCAATTAAAACTTTGGGAATCACCGTGAAACCAGAGTGAGTATTCATAAGCGTAACCACATACCTGTTCTGCTTTTATCAAGATCCTACTTTTTGAGATAGAGTCAACCATGTAGGGAAATCCAATCAAGCAAACAAGTATACACAAAGATCCTGAAATAAACATACAATTTCCTTTTATCAAGATCTATCCAATCCAACTTACTTCTTAGGATTTCTATTTCTCTTTTTAGGATTTCATTTGCAATTAGGGTTTTGACGTTACTTTTAATACCATAAACCCTAATTAGGAAAAACTACATATAACCATTAGTTTCTCATCCTATTTCTCCTAATAGAATTAGGATCATCATTTAACAACATACTTCCATATTTTCAAATTAAATATGATCATCTCTTCTTTTATCCAAAATTAGGGTTCCCATATATATTATTTTTCATTTATGGATTAAAACCCTAAAATTACCAACATTGCATACAAAATGGATGAAAACTCTATATTACTAATCAACAAGTTAATATCTTTCAAATTGACCTATTAACCTTCAAAGATGTATCCTTTATATTCAATTAGGGTTTCTAAGGTTTCTTACAAAACCCTAACCATATAAATTATCTTCATTAAGAATTCTCTAATCCAAACTATGTTCAAGAATCATTATATTACTGTTGTATTCTTACAATATCAGATTATGACCACTAAATCTCATATTTACTGAAATCAGGGTTTTAGTCCATCAAACCATGTTCATGATCATAAAACCCTAAAAGCAACATATGAATTATCCTTTCATGATCTTACCATTCGTAACAGGTTAAGATTGATCAGAAACATATAAAAGATTCATCATGATTGTTTTTTTTATCGTTCTAGGGTTTTTCTGTCAATTAATGCATTAAAATATGTAAAACCCTATACTTTTTAGTTCCAAGCAGAATTAGGCTTCAAATATAATTTCTTTGTATTCCTCTCGTTATGAGGATCAATTTTCATATATTACTTTCTATCATCGGAGTTACAGATAATTAATTAAAATTATTTTTAAATTGGTACCTTTGGACGAATAGGAGCACGCCACGTCAGCCAGCCTGTGCCTTGCTTGCCTGCGCAACCCCGTGAATTGAAATATAGCGATTTGACTAAAATGCCCCCACACGGAAATCTGGCTCTCCATACGACGGAGGGGTATATCTGTCCAACGAAACTTTTCTTCTTTTACCTCGCGCACAGGCGCTCCGCGACGCGCAGGGCAGCCGGCGCCGCAACCTGAGCCCGCTGCTGCGCCCTTCCTATCCTCTCGATGCGCCCCCATCTCCGTCCTCCTCGACCGTTCTCCTTTCTTTCTTGCCCTAGACCGGCCTCATAGAGAGAGATACGTCGGGGTGCGGCCTCTTGCTGTGTGTGAACTCCTGTCGGTACTGCGGTACCTGGTTCACACATCCGCCACCCACCGATGCCCTAATCTCCTTCCACGAACTCACAGCAACCAAGCCACCCCATCCTTACACTGCAGGTGCTACTACTGATGCAGTCACACGTGCAATACAACGGGTTGCAGAGGGATCCCTTCTTCTTTGAGGCACTCGTCGCCCTTCCCTGTCGATCAGTCTTCCCTCATGAAACTTAGCCTCCCTCTTGCTTCCGTCCCACAGATAACTAGACGAGGCACTGCAATTCCACCCACAGTTCCTTGTTTGTGAGGAACAGATCGCTGCTCGGAGAGTTAAGGATCTAAAGGTGTGGCCAAGAAGAACATCATCTTTAGAGTTCTCATGGCTATCCTAGTTAGGTTCAATCAACCCACGAAGGTGAAGGGAGGGAAACATGCAGTTTTAGACAAAGCCCTCGAGGGTCGGAGGAAGATGAATATGGAGAATGAAGGGAAGAGATATCCTACTAGAGGAACGAAGACCTACACCTTTATATAGAAAGTTTTGCAAGATCCTTTCTTCTGGTCTTTCCTTTTTTTTATTTTGCTTCCCTTTTCTAAACCATAAACACTTGCCGCTTTCTTCTTTATTTTCTCAAATACTTTCCCATTCTACTATATCCTATTCTATGTAAGTTTGCCATGGGTGGTAGGTTAAGTTTCCATATGTGATTGATAAATATTTCAAGGCAAGGCACTTTTGATATCTATATGAACACACCATTACCACTTCTCCATACTCATAAAAGGTGTCTCTTTTTATTATCACAATTATCAACAACTAATAACATGAAAAGGCAAAGTATAGTTCTAGGAAAGGATATATTCCTCTTACAATCGCTTATGAGAAGGAAACCTATACTTTCCTCTTTTGGCAACTTGCATGTTATCTTATATATCTATTATTCAATAAATCATAAAACCATTGTTACTTATTTATGCAAGAAATCACTTATTTATTTGTTTTGTGCCCCAAGGATCTATTTGCAAGAAAAAAATAGTCTCATGGGCCCTATTTGGGCCATGGGCTCAGGCCATGCCTCAAACACTATATTTAACAATAACACTATTGGGACCTCAATTCTTGGCTTTATATAATTTTATTTTCCAAAATTTAGGATATTACAGTAAATGAAATCCATTCATTCAAAACAAATTATACCATTATTTTTCCAAATATCTTTAATATGAGAAATTACCTTTCTCACCAAATGGACTCAAAAGTTGGGGTTGTAACATATCCACCATGTACTTGGTTTGATATCTAGGAGTGCTTTCAAGAAATGGAGTAAACTCACTTCCAAATGTTGTACTTTCATACTATGAAATGGAATTAGTTGACGTATAAAAGTACAACCTTGGTAAGTCGAGGAACACACTTTAAGAAGGGAATGATGCAAAGCAGTTGACCATTCGTTCGGGGATGGCTGGCGTTGCATCATTCCCACACTTCTTGTAGTTAGTTTTCCGAAAGGAAACTAAGTCTACAAAGATACTAGCTGACTAAACTCTTGTTGCAGGTTATGTTTTATTTTGCATGTCTTGATCCATGTGTAGTGGCGGTGAAAACCCGATCACGCCCTAGTGACTTCTTATCATTGTTTAACCTCTTTAAGTTTACTTGCTTACTTTACTTTTCTTAGTTTAAAACAATCAAACCAACCTTTCATTTTAAGTGCCCACTTTTGAGCGACTAAGTGAAATTCTAACGTTTTCCATCTTGTTGCTTGCAACAAGACCGTTGTCCTAAGGATTCGACCCTTAACTATACTATGATAAGACTTCCACGTATCTTAGCATATGTGGGTGAGGTTCTCTATCTAGTATAAGCAAGGCTAAACCTAAAGACTTAACATCTTTAGGATTTTTAGTTGGTGCACGCAATTCCACGTAAGTGGAAGCTCCATCAGTAATAAAAGGAAGAGTTGAGTGTAAATGAGTTACACTGATGCAAGCTTCCAAAATGACAGAAAATGATCACAAAATACAAAATGTAAAAGTGAATATGAGTTGTTAAATGGAAATGTTCCAAGTAAAATTAAAAGCCATTTAATTCTAAAAGGAATGCCGAGTATCCTTGTGTTATGAACAACATAGGATACTATATGGATCTAGAAGTTCATACGGATGAAATTATAGATATTCCAACCATTGATGACAAAGTAGAAATACCAAGTCAAACAATGGAGCTAATTGTTAGGCAAGGAATATCAGATAGCATATTACAACAACTCCATCTCATACAAAATGTCGTACAGTGAGGTGTGAAACATGCAATATAACAACTACAGAAAAATGTTGCTAACTCACTAGATTAGCACTAGTGTAGAAGAAACATGTGGGACATGCTTAGAGATCACTAAGAATACAATTCAAATATGATTGGATCTAAGTTCAAGTGGGAGTTTGTTGGTATGTATGCCTTGAGAGAAACCATATGATGATTGGATTGGCATACATCATGATTGATTTGATAAATATTAAAGGCAAGCTTCCAATTTATTCTAGCTCAATTGATTATGAGATAAATGATGGAGCAGAATGAATGTCTAAAGAATGACAATACTCAATGATGTATGTCTTCAGGTTAAGGACCTGAACAATGAGATCATACAGATGCTAAGAGTATGTACATATTTATTATGTCCCTAGTTGGATGTCATTGTGGAAGGTTGATAGACAATAATGACACATTAAGACTGGAGTGTGTGTTGGTTGATGATAGTGCCTCATTAGTCATGATATATGATATCAAACCAAGCACATAGATACATGTTAGAGAATACTGTATCAGACATACCCACCTTGAGAGTGACACATGGAACCATGACATGGTATTCAGATTCATCTCTCATAGTGATGGTGGTGATTGTGATTCTTAGACCTGAAATCACTGCACTCGTCGAATCTGATTGGGTACACTTTGACATCATCAAACGTAGTCCTGAAACATGGGTTGTTATAAAGGTGATGATTGGTTGACGCATGGCGCAGATTGTGGGTGATAGATATGGGATTTGTCCCTCCTAAGAGAGTATGATGTCTAGGCCACTTGATAAGCGAGACTGAGAAAGACATGCACATGTGAATCAATATGTGATATTGATGTCACACATATCTCAGACAACCTGCTCTAGTTCAAGAAACATGAATGAATGTCAATCAAACATTCAATCAGTAGACTTGATTCAAAATCATCAAGTTCAAGTGTTGAACCAACTAATTTGAGTGTCAGATTGGTTGAGAACCGAATTGACTATGTTCTGCACAATTTGGACCACCAACTGACCGGTTCACTGGGTGAACCGATCATCTCATGACCAGTGAGATGACTGGTTCACTCTGGTGAACTGATCGGTTCATGTATCCAAATGAACAGTGTTGGATTTTCCCAATTTGTGAGAATTTTTTTTTTCATTTCACTCGTTCAATTTGATTGGGACAAGTATTAATATTTGTGTTAATTAGAAATGAATAACGAAAGTCAATTTTGGGCAAGTCTGGGAAGTCAAATGATTGGTTCACTAAGTGAACCGACTGGTTCACACTCCCAACCGTCCAGTTCACTAGTGAACTGATCGGCTCACCTTGCCAAATGACCATTTCATTTATGAAACGACCAGTTCTCCTGTCGAAGTGCAAATTGTTCACGGAAATTCTAGACCCTTCTACTCCCGCACAGACTGGGAACCCTGGCCCTGCCCTCTACTATAAATAGAGGGGTACATGGGCTTTTCCAGAGACACAAATTAGAACATCAGTTTCTCTGCAAAGTTGTTGTCCTCTCTGGTTGTGGTAATTGAGAGAGTCCAAGCAAGTTCTACCCATTCTGGGAGGAACATCGAGGAAAGACAACTGCAAAAAAGTAACTGATTGTGGGAGAGTGTGTTGGTGACTAGTACATTGACAGAATGGAACAACTCCTTCTAGTATGTTCTTAAGGACGACTAGAGTTCTTGGTAGTCTGTGTGGACTATCTATAGAGACAGAAAACTTCTGCCACTTAGGAGGACGATAGTCAACCGCAGTCTGGGTCAAGACCAGGAGCTGCACAGACGCCGTCGAAGCTAGGTGGTTGAAGACCGCACTTGTTGTGAGACATTGTTGCTGAGCAAGCCGCAAGACCAGGTAGATCTCGCTAAAACCATCCTTCCCATTAAATAGATATTGATGCAATCTGCTAGTTATGGGTTTATAGTCAAGTAATTTTTTTATTTCCGTTACCTACTCATACCATGTAAAACCCCAACACCTACACCCTCCAATCAATCGAGCACAGACTCTCCAGAGACCTGGGTGAGAAGAACCGTACCACCAGTTGGATCCGCAAAGGACCAAAGGCGTGGGTCAACAAGCGTCTGTGGACAAGATGCAAATCTTCACCGCTGGAGGAGTTGGGACATCCTCATATATTAGTAAGGCTTGTAGAGCATCAATGGACCTCACATGGAGCTCCTTAACCCCTCAATTCTACTACAAGGAATGTAAACGTCTCAACTCAGTTCTACCTCCTTTACATCTATTTTGATCGAAACCAATGTCATAGCCCCCCTCCAATAACCATCTCAGGCTCATTAACATCGGCGATGCCTCACGAAGTCAACCAAGACCACAACACAACCATGCAGTCCCCTATCTTCCTCAAACCATCACCCTCTTCACCCTTCGGACGCTGTTAGCATGATGCGTGAAGCAAAAAAAAAATCAAACCATGTAAATTCCCAGTTTGCCTATATGCCTTTCACTCCCAAATAATTTCCACACATGGGATTTTTAGTCCTTTTGGACCCTGACTCAACCCTATAAGATGAGGCTAGCTTGTAGGTTAATAGGAGGATCCGCGAAGTTAGATCCCTCCTCTGATCCACAAGGTCCAACCACTTTCCCTTTTTTATATTTCTTTTGAATCCTCTAGCCTTTTTCTGATTGGTTGATCTTGTAAAATTGATAATAAATGATTCCGATATCCGAAAAATCCCTATCAAATACCCATGTTATCAGAAAAATGAGTAGAATCTCTAAATTATCACTTGTGCTTGAATCCAATCCTAGAATATTTGTACTCCTATATGTCTTGATTAATGTTCCTTCTATTAATTAATTAATGGAAAATAAATATGAGGATGAATATTAGTACTTGTAACTCCGACACACACACACACACACACACACACACACACACACACACACACACACACATATATATATATATATATATATATATATATATATATATATATATATATATCCAAGTACTTGGACTCGAAACCCTAATTTGATGGTCAATAATAGACTTAAACCCCAATACCACATTAATAACCTATATATATATCTTTTTCAATAATGGCAATTAACGGAAAACCAATTATCCAATATACCTAATTCACTCTCAAAACCCTAAAATGAGGATCCTCCCTCCAAATACTCTGATCTGAGTTAAAGACCTTAAATGAAAACCCTAGTGAATCCAAAACCCTAATATGAGGTGTTAAGAAAACACAATGACATTATGTCTTTATTTTCAATCAGGGTGATCTACTCTTTTATTCTAGACTTCTGAAATCTAGATCTGAGATTCAAGGTACATGGATATAATTATATGACTAGTTTTTCTGGATGATATAAATATGCATACTTGTTTGCATTTATTTGCATAAACTTGCTTGGATGTGTATATATTATGGTACTCCTCCGCCTTAAACATTATAACATTAAAGAAAGAAAATGAAATGTAGTGGTGTTCGTTAATTTCCCTAATAGAGAGGGAAAGTATTAATATTGACTACTACCTCCTTGATGGTACTTGGTATGTCGGGAGATCCCTAATGGTACAAGGTATACGAGGAATGGGCCCAATAATATATGTGATGTTGTGCTAATTCCACCATAGTAATGCATGTTCATTGAAATATAGTTAATAACTTGGGTTTGCCTGATTTTCTACTTGAAATAATGTTTTCATTTTCTTTTCTTATTTATTCAAGTATTTTAAATATGCCAGCATAGTATTAATATCTTTCAACCACGTGCCAACTTTATGTTGATCATTTGTTTCTCATATTTTCTAGGCACAAGGAATAAGTAATTCACCTCAAAGTACTTGAAGATATTAAATAATGTTCATGGAGGATAATTAGCTAGATGTCTACCTCTCATATTTATTTATGCTTAGTTATTTGTTTCATTTCTTTAGATGATGTGTAGGATGTCTATGCCCTATGTATTTTATTTCTTTAAGAACTCATTTCTTCTTCTGGAAAATAATTTAATAAGACCTTTTATCCCTATGAATGATGGTCATGTGGCTACTTAAATGATGTTTGTGAACAACTATCCAACTTCCTATTATATACTAGTTGATAATCACAATCCCTTATATTTCCCTCTTGACATCTTATAGATATGAGTGCACACATATCTAAGGAATGCCATCATGGAAAGTATATAGGAATTGGGGTTGTCACACTACTAAACTTTCATTGAACTAGTTATTTGTCAAACTTATGATTAATACTATGTCATATATAAAAAATATATACACCCCACTAAGAGAGAGAACCTCGATTACATGCTGTAGGAACACAAAAATCAACTGGACCTAATAAGTACGCATCAAAGTTGTTGGAATGGACATGTGTTCAATCAACAACTACGTGACTCCTTCTAACTTGCATTGTGTCCTTACCAAAATTACCAAAATATAAAATGAAAGAGAATTTTTATTGGTCTCATGGTTAATGCTACATTGAATACAATAGTTCATACACAACTCAAGAAGAGATAGTATCTTGATTTAAACCTTGTAACTTCCTTCTACTAGATTGCTCACAAACAAATTGGATCATTTAAGATACATACATAATGATCCAACACAAATACACAATTGACCAATGAGTATGCAAACATGTTTCTAGATTTATTTTGTTAGGCTTATTATTAGATTATGTTTCCCTACACAATAAAATATATACAACCCAATAAGAGAGAACATATTGATTAATACCGATCGAACTCCCTCTAAATTGTAAGGATATCAACAAGGTGAAATGACTAGCACACAAACAAAATACTAGAGCACATCAACTAATTGAACCAATTCACACATGGTTAAAACACATGATTGGAACAACAAAAAATAGAGAAGCCAATTGTTGACATGCAAACTTACTTTTCTATAGAATTTATTATTTTTATTTTGAAACAAATCTACCAAGTAGTATAGAACACAGACAACTCAAAAATAATTTGTTGAACACCTTACTTTGAAATTAATCTTTTGAGTAACCTACGACACATACAACCCAAAGAGAAAACAAGATAGCTATGTGCATTTGATCTTTAGAACACGTCTTGTTACAGTAGCAGGTAGACAAACAACTAAACTTTCATTAAATATTTTGTTTGTCAAACTCATGATTAGTACTACGTCATCATATACAACAATATATATATATATATATATATATATATATATATATATATATATATATATATATATATATTCTACTAAGAAGGAGAAACTCGACTACACATTGAAGGACCACAAACACCGAATAAACCTGATAAGCAGACATCAATGTTTTTGGAACACACATGCGTTCAATCAACAACTATGTGAATCCTTCAAACTTGCACTATGTACTTACCAAACTTACCAAAATATAAAATGAAAGTGATTTTTGTTGGTCTCATGATTAATGCCACATTGAATACAATAGTTCATATACAACCTAGAAAGGGAGAGAAGCTTGATTAACAACCTTGGAAGTGCCTTCCACCAAAAAGCACATAAACAAACTAGATTAATTAACACACATACATGGTTCTTGAAAATAAAGACACAATTAACCAATGGATATGTAGACATGTTGCTTAATTTATTTTGTCAGGTTGGTTATTAGACTATATTTTCCTATACAATAATTTATTTGCAACCCACTAAGTGAGAAAATCTTAATCAATACTGACATACCTCCCTCTAACATGTTAGGATACCAACAAGATGAACTGATTAGAACATAAACAAACTACTAAAACATACTGACTGATAGATCGATTAGCATACAGCCAAAACACACCATTGGAACAACAAAAAGATAGAGAAGTCAACCACAAATATGCAAACTTACTTGTTATATAGAACTTATTATATATATTTTGAAACTAATGTACCAAGTAATCTAGCACACATACAACTCAAAAAGAAATTGTTACGCACATGACTTCGAAACTTATCTGCCAAGTAACCTTCCACAACTCCAAGAGAAAACAAGCTAGTTGCATGCATTTTCTATTTTTTTATAGGTTTTAAATTCACCTTATTCCATTCCAACCCCATCTTGGAGGTGCCATTCCAGGAGAAAGCCCTCAGTCCAAATGCACAATAAGCCTGTCACTTGACCTCAAATGTCAGTTTTCTTAAGGTCGGTTCCAAGGAAAAAAATGAAACTATAGACCAAACAATGTCAGTTCATTAGCATAAACGTCACCATTGATCAAGTCATGCCGCTTTAGAAAACACATGGATACCACTTTTTCTATAACGTCCATTATATTATTACAAGACTAACGTCTAAAATAACCTATGAAATACAATTTTTCAGGGAAAAAGTTTTTCCTCTAAAAAATTTAAGATGAGCGTCAATTTGTTGAGAATCAATGACAAACACCTTAGCTTGAAATAAATTTTGCCTCCAAATACTTATGGCATCAGTTGTTTATCTACAAAATCAGCATTAATTCTCAAGAAAAACCATGAAAAATTATACAACCAGTGTTGGTTTTTGTCAAGAAACTGACATTGGAGGATTCACGCAATGTCCCTATAGGTATGGTATGCCCAGAGAGCCAATCATATGATGATTGTGATGGCATATCACATAAATGATTTGATTAATAATCATAAAGGCAAGCTCCCAACTCATTTTTTTTTCACTCAGTTATGAGATAATGAGGAAACATAATGAATGTCTGAAGAATGACAATACTCAATAATGCATTTCGTCAAGTATGTGACTTAAACAATGAGATCATATAGATGTAATGAGTATGTACATTCTTATTATGTCCCTATTCAGATGTTAATATGGAAGGTAGATAGACATCAATAACACTTAAGACTAGAGTGTGTATTGGTTGATGAAAGAATCTCATCAGTCATGATATGTCATATCAAACCAAACACACAGATACTCGTTAGGGAATAATATATCAGTCAGACCCACCTTTAGAGTGGCACAAGGAAACCATAGTTGGTGGTCATAGTCATCTCTCATAGTGAAGGTGGTGATTGTGGTTCTTAGACTGAAAGTCACTACACTCATCACATGTCGTTCGGTATACTTTGACATCATCCAACGTAATCCTGAATAAGGGTTGCCATAATGGTGATGATTGGGTAGCTGTGACACATGGGGATTTACTGTGAGTGATGTTGATGGGATTTGTCCCTTCTAATGGAGTTTGATATCCAAGCCACTTGATAAGTGTGATTAAGAAATGTATGCTCATGCACATGTGAGTCAATATATGATATTGAGGTCACATATATCTCAGACAGTCTGCTTTGGTTTAATCAACATGGATTGAACATTGAGAGGATGATGTTTCAATGCTCGAGTTCATTATGGATATAAAACTTAAAGAAATTATACAAACACTATAACACCTACTCAAATTGTAGGTTGAAGTTGTTCTCCAACTTTCCATTCACTTGGGCAGTACTGATGTGTGACTAGGCACCACTCTTTGCTTCTGATGTCTTAAGCTAGTTACAGACATTTACTACCAATGTGATATGGGACCTATTGGGTCAAACACATAGGAATTCACCTAGAAGAGGAGTTTAGTCATGAATAATGATTGAATTTATTATGAAAGTATTTAGGTATTCAATTTAAGAAACAAATTAGCTAAATGAACTCCCAACCGACCAAGTCATGTGATGAAACAACCAGTTGGAGTATTAGGTTGATTAGAAATTGAATTGGTTAAGTTTTGCTTGAACATGGGAGTTAACCGACCGATTCACATTGTGAAACGATCGACTTGGGTTACGAACCGACTGTTTGGTTGGGTGAGATGAACGATTTGTGGAGAAATTTGATTGCATCAAGGATTAGTGCTGACGTCATGTTGTGCATTAATTGGGTTCGAATTGCCAATTCATATGCGATTGGGAAACCTGGTGAAACAACATGTTCACCGCTCGTAGGTTGTGATTTTTAAGATATTCTGGTCCCTTCCACTGCCACACAGACTAGAAACCCAGACACTAAACCCATTTATAAATAGAGGGGTATTGGGTGATTCTCACACAACTCAATTACCTCTGACAATTGTTGTCCTATCTGGTTGTTGTAACCAATAGAGAGTCTGAGCAAGTCCTACCCGCTAAAGAGAGGGATAGCAAGGGAGAACAATTGTGGGAGAGAAAGTTGGTAACTATACACTAACAGGAGAGACAACTCCTTCCTTCCAATTCTACTAGAACAGAAGGAGTTCTAAGAGGTCCATTTAGACTACTATAGAGGCAAAGAGGCTGTTATCTACCACAATAAGTACAACTTCAGGCTGCACTTCTATGGTGAAGTCTAGGAGCTTCTTAGACGCTGTCCCAATGCAACTAGGAGTGTTGTACTACTACAATAAGTTATAGTCACTGGACTTGCTCTAGGACGAGGTATGAACTCGTTAGACCATCCTTCTCATTACATAGTTGTTGACGTGATCTTACTGTCATGGGGAATACAAACAAATTTATTTTTTCACTTCCTACTTTGTGCCTGTATTTCCCTATAGTGGTATTAGAGCCACACCAATTTACTACATTTTGGGATATATCGATTTGATTGGATTTTTAGTTTCACACGTTTACTTATTGCATACAATGCAAATATTCAAAATTATTCATGTGCATGTCTAGTTAAACACTACATACAGTTCCAAACTAATATATATATATATATATATATATATATATATATTTTTATGGTGGATGTGTAGCATGGTTATGGACAATAACACAATTTTTTGTGTGGTTGGATGGTTTATTTTATTCCTACTTTATCTTGGTTTGCATACTGAGCCTTTGCCTTGTTCTTCCCAATGTGAAAGTATTATTCTTTCCTACCTTTGATCCCCTCAGATGAAACTCGAGGTTTCTCTTTACCATGTAATAAGTTTAATAGCAATACAATAGTTTCTTTTCCTATAATGAAAAAGATGACAATCAACGTCAGACGAGACCACCATTTCACATGATGAGCCAACCGATCATTTGGAGGTGTCCAGACATCGGTTGGACAGGAGACCAACGACTATTTTATCGTGTCCAAGAAATTACTGTAGATATGGCCATAACCAACGCTAATGTTTTATATTGCATGTTTATGTTGTGGGACATAACATGTTATGATAAGTATTAGTATGTGGTGATTCGATATGTATATATATATATATATATCATATATATATGATATATATAAAATCCCTCAATCAAACATATTAAGGTTAAGATGATTTCCATTAGTGACTTATGAAAAGATTGATCGACTAAGAGTGGGTATCCCAAGGGTGGTGCATTGTCTATCTCGTAGAAGTGTGATGGTAATAATGTTGGCCTACCAAGCGGAGTGTATTATTATAGTGTCGGCTTTTGGGTTGGGCTTAACTGAGTGACCTTAATGAGATGAAGCACCAGAATGACTATGGAAAAGAGTTGTGCATATCATCTATCTAAGAATTGCATAATATGCAACTGGAAAACATTACCTACCTAAATGATTGATTGTGGACACTGGCGTTGGCCGGGTAATAATTGATTTATTTTGGATCTTAGCTTATTAGAAGATTGTTTTATGCAATCTTCTGAATTGTTAATTGGGGGTTGTCATCTTGATCAAAATAATGAGAGCGATAGCTAATGAAAGACCTAATTAATATCACCAATTTTAACCAAATCAAATCAAAATGATTTTTTGACAAAATTGCAAATTCTTTTGTAGAATCAAATGGCAACACACAACAAACCACTTTTCTCTACAATCAGTCCTTGAGAAGGACAAGTTAAATGGGAACATCTTCCATGACTGGTTCAGGATGCTAAGAATCATTCTCACACATGAGCATAAGCTCTATGTCCTAGAGATAACATGGCCAGATGAAACCCTTCCCAATGCACCTAAGGCTGTTAGGAATGCTTACAAGAAGCATAGCTAGATGAATCCCTCTTCTGCTTGCATAATCAGAAGTAAGGAGCTTGTTATGAACATCCTTTCATGAGTTCATCACCACCTTCTTGGGGCCTTTAAAACCCAAAATCCACTTAAAAATTGGGAAACATCATCCATCCCTAATCTCATTCGAAACAATCTTCAAACTAATATTACATTTCCCTTTGAATAAGATAGAATCTGAATCATAAAGCTTCAATTTCAGGGTATAAAGAAAATCATGAAGAGCCTTGAGGTTCCACTAGTACAATAATAATCTATAGCGTCAGTTTTTTAAAGCCTGTAGCATCACTTTCTAACTGACGCCTAAGTGACCGTCGCTATAGAATTTTCTCTATATGATTAGTTTTTTAAACCAAAGAAAACCGACCTTAGAAGGTAGCATCGGGTTGGCATAAACCAAAACCTAAGGCAATAGCTGCACTGCTGTGTTACTTATATCAAAATAAAACTGACCCAAGAGAGGTACAAAAACTGACATGCAGACCCCGATGTATCTAAGGTCGGTTATATACACCAAATCCGACCCTAGCAACCTATAAGGTCAGTCATATATAAAAAACCAACCCTACAGGTCTATAAGAAACTCACCCCTGAGGCTGTAAGGTCGGTTATGTTAAACATATCCGACTCTACAGGTCTCTAACGTCGGTTATAAGAAAAACACCAACCCAACAAATGAACAAAAATGAGATGTTGATCTTGACATCTCTAAGGTCGGTTATTTCATAAAAGCTGACCCTAGAGGTATCTAAGGTCAGGTTTATTTAAAAATCGACCCAATCGTGGTACAAGTACCTGTAGAAATTTGCATTGAGGCTATTAGGTCGATTATTTCTAAAAAACCGACCCAGTAGGTCTTCTAGGGCTGTTATATGAAGAAAACCGACCCAATATGGTACAATGACTTGGAGTTTTAATTTTGGGAAGCTGTTAGGTCAGTTATGTTTAAAAATCTGACTCTATAGGTCTCTAAGGTTGGTTATAAACAAAAAACCAACCCAACTGATGTCTAAAAATGATTTGTTGATCCCAACATCTCTAAGGTCAGTTATTTATAAAAAACCGACCCTAGAGGTCTCTAAGGTTGGGTTTATTTAAAAATTGACTCTATAGGACTCTAAGGTCTCTAAGGAATTTCTTGAGTGATCTAAGTTCCAAGAACCACTAGAAATGACACATCATAAACTACAATCCAGAGGAAGACCATATTTGGTATACAAGGAAGAGTTAAGAAAATCTAACTACCATTTACCATCTATCCAGGGATCGAGCCAGAGCTTGAAATTTTTTACATTACCAACAAGGAACCTAGTAAGGGGAATCAAATCATCCCTAGATATAAGGATATTGTTAAATAGCCATGAGTAATTATTCAAGGTCTTAATATATCAAAAAGAAGCTTTACTCAAGTACCTTTCACAAATCAATCTGACCCACATGGTATCTTTCTGTTTTGCAATATACAAGCATTAATGATAAGGCAAGCCTCTACAACATCCCTACTTTTCCTTATACAAGGCCGTCCTCATTCTTTAGCAAAACCACAATGTCCCATTTAACTAGATGGAGGTTATTATTTGACTCAGAAGAACCACATAGGAAATCAATGCAATCCTTTTCAATATCATCTAACACATAACATGGAAGAGGAAATGAGAATAACCTATAGAGATGCATACTAGAATGACTAGACTTAATAAGCTCAATTCTAGCTGTCATTTAGAGAAGCATCAACTTCCAGGATTCCAATCTTTTTTAACTTTATCTAATAAACCATCCCATTAATCCCTTGATAACTTGCCTATAAACAAAGGAATTCCCAAGTATTTGGAAAGAAACAACTCTTCATAAATATGTAGGACATTAGTCATTCTTCATTTATCTGTCAACTTGCTGATGAAAATAGAACTATTGGCATTATTAATGTGAAGACCAAAATTATCAACATAGAAGTTCAAGAGTTTTTTTAATGTGTTTTTACCATGAAGATCAACCTTGGAAAATATAATGAGGTCAACAACACATATTAAATGATAAATTTGGATTTCATTCGAAGTAGCTAGAGGAGAAATCTCATCAGAAGAACATCTTTTTTCATAAGATCCAACAGATGCTGGATGGTAGTGACAAATAGATAGGGTGGTATCGAATGACCCTAGAAAATTCCATTTGGAGGTGAAAAAGAATATCAAGGTTCATCGTTAATTACAATCAAATATCATGAGGGGAAAAACATTTTTTCAACCAGACCTATCCATTTAATTGGAAATCCCATTTTAAGGAGCATAGAGGAGAGGTATTTCCACCTTAATGATTCATAAGATTATGAAAAATTGACTTGAATGCACATCTTGTTACTAGATATATAAAAATCACTTAAATTTTCATTTTTCAAGAGAATGGCGTCCTTAATACTTCTAACCTTAACAAAGGAGCATTTATTCACATCAATGAGAGAAATTAAGAGAGGTTAAAGATGATTTTCCATAAGCTTAGAAATAATTTTATATAAATCATTACATAATGAAATCCATTGCTAGTTTTTGATGTTTTATGTGTATCACTCTTAGGAATCAGAGAAATTAAGGTGTCTTAATATCTCTAAGAAGTTTACCATTGAAAAAACTACTTTATTGCCTAACTAACATCTTCATCAATACCTAGCCAAACGTTTTATACAAATGGTCAATTAATCCATCTAGACGTGGAACTTTATCTTCTTTTAGACGAAAGATAATATTATCAATTTCCTTTTGTGACACTTCAACCAATAGTATGTCTATCTGACTATCATTAAGATCATGTCCTTCCCACTCGATAGGCAAAGAACTTTTGGGATTAGAAATATTGAAATAAACCCATTTATATGGTCTTTGATCTCATCAATATCATAAATCAAAGAATCATCAGTAGTTAAACACTTTATATGAATTTGATGTCTCTTCGTTTTCATAGAGGTATAGAAAAATTTAGTATCAAGTCAACTTTCTTGATCCATAACACTCTAGATTTCTGTCTCAGTAGAGATTCCTCATATAGAATAGTTGATCTAGAAGTTTTACTCTTCTTAATATCAAATTCTCACAAAGGGATATTAACAAGATCAAGATCAAAAGCAATTTGATCCTTAAGAGAAACAAAACTAGTAATATTGACATTATCATGAAAGCTACCAACAGGTTTGTGATTCCATTCCCTCATATTAGTCTCCAGGTTAAAAAGTTTTCTGGAAAATTAGTACATAGAAAAGCTATAAATATTGAGGTTCCATGTTTCCTTGAAAATGCAAAGCAAATCGTCACATAAGGTCCAAGCATTATTAAAACTGAAGGGGGACCTTACAACCCTACGATCACCTTGCATTAAAGAGATAAACTTAAGATCATTGACAATATTAGAATGATGCTTCCTCCAACTCCAAAATTGAAAGAAAGATTTTTAGAATTATAAAGCACATTATCAATCTTAGTCACACAAAAATAAAAACCTCCTTGGTGATTATACTAAGTAAAGAATGGACATTAAAGGTCCATGTGATAACCTAGACCTTCCTCTCTCCTCATATATGTAACTTGCACTTTATATTTGATCTTTTCTTCAAACTTGACTTCAATTCTAATATTAAATGTATTTTGATGCTTGTTTGGATTATTGTATGTACTTGTGTCTTGTGGAGATGCTCAAACTAGCTTAAAATCTTGTATTCAACTGATGTATGTATCATCCTATCTCATCCCCCTTGATACCTTCTTTGTGTATTTTCTTTCCCTCAACTTATTTTAGTTGGATAGAGGACAGTCTATGGTTTCAAACACACCACATTTTGTGCAATTC
This sequence comes from Alisma plantago-aquatica, assembly GCA_963693085.1. NCBI lineage: Eukaryota > Viridiplantae > Streptophyta > Magnoliopsida > Alismatales > Alismataceae > Alisma > Alisma plantago-aquatica. Next base: position 1,265,772,523 of record OY856412.1, on the reverse strand, counting down.
TGATCTCAGGAGAGAAAGATATGTATGTTTGAAAATCCTTGATTCAAAGACCAAATTTACAATCCTTAATCTAATTTTACCTTTGGACTGGCCATCTTGGGCCAAATTGTTAATGTGTGCCACATGGACCATAAGCCCCTCCCATTTATTTACTTGGAAATCTGACACATCCCCTTCTCGACCAATCACGAGGATTAGTCTTTTGACGAGGGATTAGGACCCTCAGATCCATCAGCCTTGGATTCCCCCTCAGATCCAATGGGCAACATGCCTTCCCTCTCCTCCATACACCCTATTAGTGCATCAAGTTCTACCTCCACCTACCCCCTTGTCTTTACCAATATACCTCCTTCCCTCATTCTTTTAGCCTATTTTTCCCACCAACCTTCCTCTTTTTCCCCCTCGTTCTTACCTCTCTCTTATCTTATGATTTAATGCACATTAGCCATATTTCCAACTTCATTGTCTTTCTCCATCACCGGTAACCACCTCACCATCACCGCAAACCCTAGTTGGGACTCTCCTTTTACACCACACCGCAAGATAAATCCAAACCGCAACCAACTAGGTGCCATCATAACGAGGGCGGATATCGTTACTCCAAGCTGTGCGAGCCTCCAAAGTTGGGTTTGGGCCTCACACCGAGAGAGATTTTTGTAGTCGAGCATCGTTGCACTCACACATAGGGGCAAACCCAAGGTGCAGTAGACAACATTCTTGGGTGAGCACAAGTTCCTAGGAACCGCAGGATGGTGATCAACAATGATCCAACATTGCCCGCATAACAGATTATGGACCAACCACAACCCAACACCCAAAAAAGGTGGGACCCACCATAGCTTGTGAGTGAGGGAGGGAAGAGTGGCCATTCAAGCTTTAGACAATGGCCTAGATCAATTATATTGTTTTAGTAATGCCCCCTCATTCTCTAAAGTATGGATACAAGTCTTCTAAATATGATAATTCAAGCATCCTTTGGCCATTCTTGACATATAATAATGAATTTGGATCCTCTCGATGAGATCTATCTAATAAAACTAGTGTCAGAACCTAAATCCTCTTGGTTTTCTCCTAATATCCCAAAATGCATACTTTTCATGTCTTTTTGAAATGTGTTATTCTACTTAATGTGCAACTTTTCTTTTTCATGCCCCAAAATCTTATTTTGGCCTAAGATCAGTCACTTGAACTTCTTGATGCTTCAATATTGGAACTTTTCCATGTTTTTTACCCTAGTCTTGGTTAAATGACCTAAAATGAACCTATATGCAAATGGTCACTTCTTTTAAGTTATAACTTGTAAAAGTGGGCTTGAAATGTCTATGAATGCTTTAAATAGGTAGATTCCACCCTCATATGTAATCATTCTTGATCATGATCTTTCTTGGACTCTAATGATGATCTTGTGACACTTAGTGTGTCTTAACATGACCTTTTGTGTACTTTGTGATCGATGTTAAACCTTGTGCTTTTATTCATCCAAAATTAATCAATACATGCATATGGTTTTGAAATCAGTAACTTATCATGCCTTGTACCCCTAAATGACTTATGGACCATTCTTGTGCACTTTTATGACTAAGTAGCTTAATCTTGACATGAATGTAAACTAAAGTGCATGTTATTGCTTAGAGATCTAATGTTGCCCAATCTTTCTCTAATGATGAACCATGATACATTATACTTCCAAATTAGTACCTTTTGATGTTTATGACACCTAATCCAAGTAGAAGTGATCTACACTCTAAAGGTGACAATCTTGCATGAATATGCCTTATGTCTAGTATTGACAATGTTAATGCTCATATTGACTAAGATCTCTTAAATCTTACAATTAATTTATCTAATATCTTATATTCCTAATATTGTGATCCCTAATCTTAGTTGCAGTGTGTCACTCTAATCTCTAGATGAATCCATGATTTATGATGTAAATTGATAATGAAGTTGCATGACTAGTTGAGATGTTGAAAATGATGATGAATGGTATGATGCCTAGATCTAGGTGACACATCCAACCACCATAATAATGACTAAATGATACCTAATATTTCTATTTTTAATCCAGTTGCACACATTTGTAATGTCAGGATCTCTTGGTTGACTGTATTGCCATGATCTAGTCAACTTGTTATTTAAGGGTTTTCTAAATCAAGTTGTTAATCTTGTGCTCTACTCAAGGTACACTTTATCCTCCTATTGGCCAAAGTAGTGGTTTTGAACTTGTTTGTATGTATGCTTAACTTTCTTGGTTGTATATACTTGTTTGAGCTATTTGTTCCCTATGATTAGTATGTTCATTTTTCTTGAATTATGTTGAACAAAACTTGAACATAATTGAACTTGTCCATTATACAAACCTTGTGTACCTTCCTGAATTCGTGGGGTAAGGACACAAGGCATACTCATGGACCCTTCCACTGGGAAGTAGGTCAAATGGAACCAAATGTTGTTTAGCATAATGGAAATTCATGTAAAACACATTTCTTATTAATAAGAAAGTCTTTAATGCTTCTTATTTCTTTCTTACTGTTATATCAAGTTTTACCAAGCATATATATTCCCCTAAACCTACGAGTTTATGTATTTTATAGCGTACTCAACACAATGGTGCTGATGTGTACCCACTTTATGATTTTAGGTTAAAGGTACACTATGACTCTTTCTAGAATTGATGCTTCCACTCTATTATGATAATTTTATGCTCTTACTATGGTGATATATAATGTTATTCAAATGGACTTCTCATGGGCTGACATATGGGACTAACATCTTATGTCATGTATTAGTTTAGTTCCTTTTATTCCATGTTATCTCTTACCATGTTCTTGTTTGTGGTTTTATTCATGGATATGTTATGTGATCCATTCTTGGGACGGATGCCCAGGTTCACTCGCCTTTGACTGTGTATCCATTGGGAGTGTGGACTTTGGGTATTAAACAGATCCGTGACAGTCCATTTCAAACAAACCATAGTTCAAGACATAAGAATCGAAATCTCCCATTGACTTTCTAGTAGGAGGATGTCTTCCAAATATCTCATTTTCTTTTCTAACTGCATTACGATCACAACGAAAAACCCAACATCCAGTATTAATGCTATTAAGATCATAAATGAAATCCCAAATAGTTATCCTGTCAGAATAAGCATTATGGCCATACATAGCCATCAACAACAAAGAAGTATCATTACATGTAATTCAGGAATTATTATGGTGATCAGATTCACCAAGCATATTAACAGAGCAACTATCCGAATTCCAAAGAATAAAAATCCTACCAATGATGTGAGAATTATGGTTAGCAAATCAATTGTATCTAGGGAAATGTTTACACATAAAACCAGTTGATTTTCTTTCATGAGCTTGTTTCATTGAATGTAATTATTTTTGTATATTGATATGTCAAATAAAAAATGGGTATTAACCAAGTTATTAAGGATGTAAAACTTAGTGATGGTAATAAGTTACAACATTTAATTAAATACCCTAGATTTTCATAAATTTTTACATATGTATATATCTGATGATAATTGGTGGAGTACATATTATTACGAACACATATATGTAATTTAGACTCATTTAGACATATGTGACTAAAGATGAATATTAGAACTAAAATAGATATCCAATGGATCATGTATTCACTTAATAATATTAAAAACTGTCATATGCCTATAGGTAATCGGGACTTGGGTAAGAACCATACAAAAATCTATAATAGGAATGTAAAAACATGTTATATTTGTTGGACTAACATACATCATGTGCTCCAAGGATGAATACTCAACTTTAAGGATCAATTGAGTTAATCACTAATCATGAAGATCATGTATGTGAAAATCCCTATTTATGTTTGGACATTCAATTGACTATAATTCCTAATTTCCTAAAATGAGGCAATTATCCTTTATATGATTCTTCTTAGTACTCCATCTGGAAGTTCCTAAATTCATAGATTTTTTATCTGACTTCATTGAATATACTATCTATGACCCCACTTGCCCTGCTATGTGGAAATTGAAATATGACTGAAGCATCTATCTTGATTCTCAATTTATGTATATTGTATGTTGGACTATTTATTTAGGGTAGTGGTTCATGGTCACTGCCAATTATATATAAGAGAGCGTGTATTCTATATAAGGTATGCATTTCCACCCTTGTTTTTGTCCATGCCATAATCCAATGGTGTTATGGACATGATTTAGATATCTGGACTATCTCATATATGCATGCAATAGTTTTATTTGTGATTTAATGCATTTATTAGTAGAAAGATACTTTATGATGCTCTATTAATCTTGGGTGGAAAAGCACATAGCTCTACCCAAATCAATCTAAGTGTTGGATTCCATCCTCAATGAGTTTGTTATGGCTCATACATGAGCATTGGTTGATGAAAGCTATATGTATCATTAGCTATCCTTAAGTGTTTACCTCTCCCATATCCAATAGTTTACTTGGTTTATATAGTGATTGGGATGAGCATCTTGACTATATAGGTTTCCTTATCTTGTGAAGAAACTATGGTTGTAAACATGGTTCAGGAAAGCGGTTTGCGGTGTACGGGCGGAGAGGGTACTGCATAGAGTATATGCGGTATGCGGGAGTATATATGGGAGTATATGCGGTTTTGGATTTTTTTTATTTTAATAAACTAATTATATATAAAATAATATAGAGAGATCATAAATTAAAATATATAGAGTAGACACGTACATCTATTTACTTATAAACATATTAATATGCATGTATGATGTATGATATGCTTATATATGTATATATGTCTATATATAGAATGTGTTTGTAATATATGTACAAATACTAAAATGTAGGTAAATCGATATACAAATATATGTAAAGTGTGTATAAATGTGAATAAATCAAAGTGTATATATACATGCATAAATATGTGATTGTATATTTAGGTATATTGTATATGTATCTATAGATGTTAATATATCAAATGGTATTCAAATAAATGTACAAATGCGTGTGGATTTTTTTTTAATGTATTACAATGTATACATATAATTCAATGACTATATCTCAATTCATATATATAATGAAATGTCTGTATATATATGCATGTATGTACAAAATGCGTGAACATTAGTTGTGGGATTTTTGAAAAGTGGAGTTTAATCGGCCGCTTAATCGGCTAAGCGGGAGTATATGCGGCCCATGACCGCTTAGTGGTCCAATTAGTAATATGTAGTGCGGTAGGGTGACTGAATAGGTATATGTGGGAGTATATGCGGCCGTGCAGACCGATTTCCCGAACAGTGGTTGTAAACCAACTAGTGATGGGAAACATAGATCTCTTCCTAGACTGGGTGGACAATCTTATGACTTCCCTTAGGTCTTGAGATGAGGTAGTGTATATAATGATTAAAAGTGACTTGAGGAATGGTATATGTAGTGTCTTATTAGGATTTGATAGATGTTGAATGTGCCTACTAATAAACCCTTCTACCTATCATTCTTACATATTAAAGATGTAGTCATACACCCTTTGAGGTGTTAGAAGAACTAAACCCTTTTAGTGGTTGTGATGATAGAATAATAGTCATTTGTGGAAGGTGGTTGAATTAGTTATTAGATAGATATTGGCACCAATTTTGAATCTGCATTGATAATCATTTATCACTAATCTTGTTTTCATTGTTAAGTTATATGTGTGAAATAGAAAACTTTTAGATTGTATTTATGATTTTTTGAACCAAGTCACCACCATAAGAAAATTTGAGTGTAGTGAAACCCTTTAGTGGGGAATCCCCTTACCAACATGATCAACCATGATACCCTAGGCCTAGTGTGAAGTGGTGAAGGCTAAGAAGAAATTTTGGGTATATAAGACCTAAATCCACCTTCGTGGCCTCTCTGGATGATTCACTAAGCTATATATGAATCCTTTTGAGTGTAGCTTAACTTAAGGGAATAATTAGAATTAATAAATGTTGTAACAAGTAAAACTTGGATGACTTCTAGTTCTAATGTCAAAAAAAATGTAGCTACAGCCTAACCAAGATTACTGAGTGAGTCATGCTTGCTATATCACCATAATGTTACTTTGATAATTAAAAATGCTAAAATTTGTCTTCACTTATCTTTAAAAATATGAATTTTTTTAGATAAGGTGCTAATCTAGGTAAAAAAATGAACTTCACCCAAAAGATTGAATCAATGCCATTTACTCTAATTTGCTGGTAACTAAATGTATGGGTAACTCTATAATGGAATCTAGGTCAAACACACTAAGAATTATGGACATTATGAACATACATTGATCTCATATGATTGTAATAAACTAAAGTGAAAATGAAGTAAATTCTACTTTAATAAAAGCATGCATAATGTAATTTGTATGCTTAAATCATGAATGACTAAAAGAATAAGTGACATAAAATATATTGCAGTGCTCAAATGTGAACAATAAACATGTATGTACAACAAAACCTTATTCTTGTACCCTTACACTAGTTTTCCTAACAAACTATATGAAATGGTTTGAACATTAGGTGGTAGATAGTTTATTTCCTAAGGTAATATCCCAAATTAAATTATAGTTATTGATAACTCTAATCTTGAAAAGAAAGGAAGAGTAATAAGCATGTCATACCCTAGTAGTGCTTGACAACTAATCTTTAGTAAAAATGATATACTAAGAGGAAATAATTCTAATAATATTGGCAACAGAAAACATGATGATGCTTTTGGAGGATTGTTGTTTCTAAACATGCTTGGTACATCAACCTCACGGTTGTCATTTAAAAGGAAATTCAGGGAAACCTTTCTAAAGATTGGTTATTTGGGCTTATGCAATGGAAAATGAGAATTTGTAGTATAACCCACTGACCACATACATGTAAAAAAGGGATACTGGCCATAATCTAGGGGGTACACCATAACATTGTAAGTTACTATAATGGAAACAATATTGATGAGGTAATCATAGTTGTCAGTGTAACATCCCTAGTGCAGAATTTATATGAGAACACTAATGAGGTAGTATAGTTTTCTACCTTGGGAATGGACATAAGTGTCATATAGAATAGCATGCCATGGTCCTATATATTAAGTGACCTATACACTTATGGTTTGGTAAGGAAGTATAAGTTAGTATGCCATGATATAGATGAATGGACGGATTTTGGGGACAAAATCTCTTTAAGGGGATGAGTGTTGCAAAATACTCAATTTTGGGTTCATAGTTTAACCCTACTTTTCAGAAGTCCTTTCATCTCATGATACCATCATCCCTGACCTTAAACATGTTAGGATATATTAGAGTGAAATTGTATCATTAATTCATAAATATCAACTATATGTGAACTCTTAGGAAAATAAATCAAAATAAATTAAATAGAAGTAATTGATGAAACAAATGCAATGAGATTGACTCTAGTTTAATAGTATGAAATTTCCTTATAGTCATAGAGTGGAAGATATTGAAATAGTATAAAAGACTACATCTTAATTGGCTAATTAAATGGGAGTGAGTACCCTAATTGATTGTTTGATGCAAACATGGATAATTGCAATAAAAATGATTTCAAAATGTACAACTAATAAAATCTAAATTCATTATAGTCAAATTAGGCTACCAACTAATTTTGAGGTCAATTGAACAATAAATACACCCCTTAAAGTGATTAAGAAGGAGAACAAAATATTGTGACATGGATAAATTAATTGAATGCATGGTCACTCTTCAATTCCTTAACCATTTATTTATCTCATTTTGATGCAGTTGAAGTCTGCCCCACCTTCTTCCTTCCAACAATGCATGTTTCACTCTCTATTATGTAGGTGACTAATTCTCATTGTAATAGAAAGTGATTTTTTACTTTCTTGACCTCCACTTCTACTCTGCATCCCACTCCTATTTATTATCCTCTATCCTTGTCTCTTTCTCTCTGTAACCTTAGAACAATGGCCTCCATCTTCTTCTCCTATTCCTACAACCGATTGTCTAACTGAGGAAGACCTATCCTCTACCCTACTCCAATTCATCTCTTCTCTTCCTCTTCTTCTTATTCTTCATTTACTCTATCCTATCTATGACCTACAAGTAATCTGAACTAGTTCCCTTTCCCCTTGTGTGGATTGTAAATAGGATGCTACCATGGCTATGCAAACTACAACAAACATAGAGAGCACCACCAACACAAAGACATCCATCCACTCCAACCATGGAAGCTTCATAGTGCAAGCCACCATGACTCTGCAATTCACCACCCTCATGTTGATGGTTTCTCTTAGAATGGGTATCCATCTTATGAGAACAACCCATTCAACATCACATTCCTTCCTTCCAATATCCTATTGTTGGCCTAGTTGTTACCCATCTATTCTCTTCCATTTCCAATCATCGACACTTGTCTAACACCTCATAAACCTACAACAATGATGCAGCCTCTTATTATTCTTATAATCCTTTCTTCCTCCTATGAACCATCTGGCCATATCCCTCCTTTCACACTATAGTACTATCATGACTAGCACACCCCTATGAACAGTTGGTCAAATACCTTGACGCGACCTACTGGATATGCACAAACTAGAGTGCCACCACTAGTAGAATGGCTTCTTTGGTTCTGCAACATTCTCCTCATGCTTGGACAACTACAAACCTATAATATAACTTCCTTCATTACATCCAACTCTAGTTGCAAGTATGCCATGAAATCCCTACCTCCTCCTCAAGTGTTGATGCCAACAAGATGCATGTTGACAACCTCAGAAAACTTGGTGAGTTTATCATTACCTATCAACATAAGTGGTCCCAAAAATATCAAAATTCACCAAATTAAACAACAACAACAACAACAACAACAACTAAAAGATGGAGAAATGGTGTTTTTGCCATGAACATGATATTTCAAGGATGGGATTAGATCTGGGTTGATCATAGGATCATGTAGGAGCATAGGAACCTCAAGCCTTGCCTTTAAGATCATATACAATTTAATGGATCATCGTAGATTAGTGTTCATGTGACCACCATAGGTATCTTTCAATTTCTAGTAATATTGATTGTATAAATTCAGATTATAGATTATAAAAAGTGGATACTAGATAACTACTCAGAGATTGTATATATAAATTTGGACTATAGAAAAATAATGGACTTTTCTTGTTACCCTGACCCTATTTATGTAAGAACATCAGTAAGTATTCAGTATAATTTTGGAAAAGATTTAACTTAGAACAATGGTTTATAATATTATTTTATTATATGGAATCTTGAGATGCAATGATTCTTCTTATCACTTAAACTATATCAATAGATCTATTATTAATAGCTTTATCTACTCATATTATTTTGTGGACTACTCAATGTATGTACTAACATAATAATAATCTTTAAAGGGAATATTTATCTAGATTAGTGGTGCATGGGCACAACTATTTATATATTAGGGCATGCATATTCCATAAAGAGTTTTCATTTCCGCCCTCAATTTTGTTTATGCCATAATCAAATAGTGTTATACCCCTAGTTTAGATATTTGGTCTATATCATATATGCACACATTTGTTTTATTTGTGATACTATGGATTGGTTAGTGGCAAGAAACTTTATGATGCTCTATTACTCTTTAATGCTTCATTGTTTTGATTATTTCTTTGGATCTTACATCTATGTTGCTATCCCCCTCTTTTCTTGGTAATGCCATTTTTTATACTTTTAATCCATCACATTTCCCAAATATTGTTTATATCCACTTACTATGAAGTGTTCTGACACATATCTTTGTTGTGTTAAAATGGATGTTCCCTAAATCACCCATATGTAGGAGCTTTAAATGGCATGGACTCAAGATGATCACATACATGATTTGAAGTTAAGGGTAACTTGGAATATTTGGTTTGCCCTCAATACTTGGCCTTATATGTTATTATGTGTATACCTTCTATTTTTTCATGCCACCTTTTATGGCGAGGAACAATTGTATATCATGTAACTTTGTATTTTTTTTGTTTCTGATGCTTTATCTTTATATGAATATCTATGTCATATTGTTTGAGTGATCTGCTCATTGATCCACCTCTTTAAAGTATGGCCTAATATAGAAAGACCATTTATAATGGTGTGGAGTCCTAAAAATGTTTCATCCACACTCTACATTTCCCCAATTTGAAACCTTCAAAGAGTTGTGTGAGCATATAGACCTGCTTGATTTGACTTGCTTCAGCCCCTCAAGAATGATATAAAGCTTTATGTATATCTATCTCATAGGATGTTCCACAATAAGATATATGGTTGAACTAGTTGGGGGATATAGAGGCACAAAGGATTTTTATGGCTTTGGAATTCAAGGTTACTTCCTTCAAAGTAGCCCCATCAATTCTTATAGATTATTCTCTAATTTTTTATACAGAAGATACACCATTCTCTATAGCTCAAGACTTGATACTTGAATGTGCAATTGCAAACTTCTCTTCCAATATAAAAGTTGCTTCCATAAAAAATCTAAATGTTGAAGTAGTATTTCCTTTATTCATCATTGTCCATATTGTCCTACTTGTGGAAGTATTTTATTGGAGAAGAATTGCTCTCATACCAATTGTTAGATCTAAAATGGGCTATAAAGGGGGTGTATAGAGCTAAAAATAGTTAAACAAAATCCATTAAACCTTTAATATATATATCCCAAAATAATATTGCAAGTATGAAAAGCAAGGGAGAGAGTGGTAACCCACAAGTGAAGCTCTATGTATAGTGGTTCAATCTTAAAGGATGAAGATCCACTACCTAGAGGGGTCAATCTATAAGATTTTAAACCTTATGTCACTCTGTGTATTCTATTATAAGAGTTACAACAAATGACCATCCTTTTCTACATATTACTACCCTCCCTTTTAGGACAAGGGAGCCAAAAATCTTTAAAGGACTAACATATCCATGACCAAGAGTCTTTAGCATTACCAAGGACTTACCTAATCTTGAAATGAGTCTTCAGCCTTCACCAAGGATTTACCACTCTTGCAACGATCCTTTGGTTTTCAAGAACTAACCCACTCTTGACTTGAATATTTTTCCTTTGACTTTTCTTTCACCAAGGAGAAGATTTTCACCAAGGGCTTCCCACCCTCTTCATCTTCTCCTATCTTAGAAAAAAGAGAGAATCCTCATCTTAATGGTATGAAGAGATATTGGAAGGTAGAGGAATGAGAGAGTTACAATATATACATGTAGGACTAGATGTAATACATATTTCATACTCACTTAATAAATGTGTCATGTGATTACACCCATAAGAGTGGAGATGGGTTCTTTGAGGAAAATATCTCTCAATTTTAGTATAGGGGAAATGGTAATGATTGTCTAACCATGGGTGATTTAGGGGCCCTATTTATAGTTGAGTATGCCTCCTATCTGTTAGAACCATTTAGGGTAAATTCTAGTTGTTTGGGAGAGAGTGTCCAACAATTTTCAATTTTTTTTCTCTCTCTAATGACTAATTTATACTTTATATGTACAATTATGGTCAATGACACTAAAATACAAGTCTTTTAATGTCATCAGCTGAAATACTATGATAGTTTGTATCTCAACCAATGATCGTGCATGATCAAGGCATTCAACTCGTTGGTCAAGATAGTTCTAGAATAATTTGACCGGTGAAAAATGTTGTTATGCAGTTAATCATTTTGTATAGAAGTGAATCAATCATAGAACAAAATAACTTTATTACACTTTCAAGATTAGTTACAAGTCATACAATCATTACAAGTGATTACAAGAATGAATCAAGGAGATAACTATGTAATTTTCAATCTTGGTCTTTTTCCATGGTAGACTTGATTTCTCCATATTAGAGTTTACAAATTTAGTCATTTGGAGTGTATTTATGTTAAATCACTCAATTAGATACATTAGACCCAAATAAGTGGAATGATTTAGTGTAATCAAAACAAGGGATTAGTAAATTTATACCTTAAGTAAGCATTCTATCCCTTTTTGAAGATGACATACCATTCCGTATATGTATTGAAATAATTCAAGCAAAATAACTCCTTTAAAAAAAAACCTCTTGGTTTTGATATGATTGAGTTTGAACCCTACAATTTTTGCTAATTGAGTTCATATACCCCCATCAAGTTTCCTATTTATCCCATAAGGTTAGCTTTCACAAAATTTATAGAAACTATGTCCTCTCCCCATATACTAACACTTATCTCCTATACATAAGACATGTCTTCTCCCCCTTTGTCATATCAAAAAGTGTGGGTTTGAAAAATACAACTTCTTAGAAAAGTGACAGTAGAAAAAAGAAAACAAAAGCCATGTCCAAGGAAAATTATGTAGAGAAAATCAAGACATGCATTTGAACAACCATAGATGTAGTTCTAACAATACTCAAGGATAGGATATGCAAGTTAGTAACTCAAACCAATATATATACAAATCAAGGGGTAAGTTTTAGCATGTATGAAACAAGATACATGCATAGCATATAGTTGGTAACTATTAGAACCACATGTAGCAAGACTACTAGTAGATATCACACATTAGGATTACTAATAGGATACAAGACATGGCAAAAGGTGCACGAGTAGAAGCATGTTATGAGAAGATGTAGAGAGATATCCATACAAAGGGACATGCAACTCAAGAAGCATGAATGGCAATTAATCGCTAGAAAATATGCATAATTACTAAAAGGTGATTACCACTAAGAATCTTAAGGTTGCATCAAGACTAGATATTCAACTAAAATAATGTATCAAGTTAGATCACAATGGAGCAGGTTAATCATAACCAAAATTTCTAATGAGATTATCATGAAAACATGCATAACAACTCAATACAAGTAATTGCACGATATAGATATATCAATTGTTAGAGCAACTAGAAAGATAGAGTTGAATTTAAGATAAGCATGTTAAAGCACATCAATATGCATAACAAGAAGCCAAGGTACCAAACAAAGTTCCATAAGAGTAAAGAACTGAATGAGAAAATCTATTTGAGAGGGAAAAATCTCATAAAAAAACACATTTAAGTGTTCACTTCATATTACCGTCATCCAAGTTCTTGGGTGGACCATCTCAGATAGAGAGAACATCAAGAGAAATTACAAGGGACTTCGTCAGTCGATATATGTTCTAGACAATATTGGTTTTATATAAAAAAGTTTGGTAGTTTTCTTTAACTAAGTCACAATGAAGAGATGTGTGAAGCCTTGTAAGAGAAACCTTAGAATTAGTTGAAATATATATCATGAACCCTAGTTTTAGCTATGAATGAGTGACTTGGAATATGTGGCATTATTTAAAGGTTTAGTTGAACTACCCTTTTGTACTATATGAAACTTGGTTGTTGAAGTGGATCTTAGGGTTGTTAGGTTAGAAACACAAGGACCTACAACTCAACCCTAGATGATTATGACATGTTAGTTAAATAAGTGGTCTATGAACAACATAAACCCCTAAAATATTAACAATTGAAAAATACATAAGTAACCCTAGTACTTGATATAGTTTAGTTTGGCTTACTAGGTTAAACTTTTAAGGAGTGGAGAATAGTGGTTGATAATGTGTTTATGGTTACACTTCAAGGACAAAATCCTTTTAAGGGGTGGAGTGTTGTTACCAACCCAAACCTAGAAACATATCAAATTCCCTACTTAGAAAGATAGTATGCTTGTTCTCTTGTATTTGACCAAATCAGGATGAATATATATCTTAGTGAATATTGTTTGGACATTAAGTGGCATAAGTTTATATAATAAACATCCCCTACTTAATAACTTAATTAGGTGTCTACATGTAGGTAAATTCATAAAATATATTACATGTATTTTCTTAGATAACTAATATTCACATAATGGTTAAATAAGGGAAAATGTACTTAAACATGTATTAGAATAACAATGGGAATTTTCATGTGCAACCCATCTAAGTAAAAGATGAATCAATGAATGAAATATATTTAATAAGTAAAATATGTAAACTTGTGCATAATAATATAACTTAATTATTTGGCAAAAATGTGAAGATAACAACATTTAATTTAATGAATGATGAAAATAAATATATAACATTTTGATAAGTATAATATCAATGAGACAAATATCCTAATGGTGTCATAACTCATGAAAAGAAATCTCAAAAGTAAAATTTAATGAAACATTCGTGTTCTTTGAGTCCCAATTAGCTTGGGTTCCAAGTTTTGCATTATTTGAACAATTGTAGATGTCAAAATTATGTTAAGGAAGGAAAATGGAAGTTAAACTCTAAATTATTAAATGATATAATAAATGACTCCAAAAGAGAAAACTAAATATAAAATCAGATTCTACATGTCTGAATTAGTCTACTTGCAAAATTTGGTTTTGTTTGGGACTTGTTTAGACCCTCAATTGGTATGGGAAAAGAAAGTAATAAATATTAACATTTCATTCTTTTAATATCTTGATTTGATAAGGTTTTCCCGACTTAATCTGTCACCCACCCTGGGTCAACGATTTCCCCTTTCTACTTCGATTCTTTCTCCTCTCCCTATTATTCCCTTCCTCCTTTGCTTTAGATTTCTTCTCCCCCACCTTCCTCTCTCTCCCTTGATCTCACATGCCCTATATAATCTAGGATTATCAAAACCCCTTGCAAAGACCTTGGTCGCCTCCTTTCTTCCTCTATTTCCTCTCTGTTTCCCTCTTCCCTTCCTTCTCTTGACCAACTGGGGCCTTCAGACCCCCAAGAAATCCTTCACACGCCTTCACCGCATCATGCCTGCTCATTTTACCTACGTTGTTGTTGCTTCTCCTAACCCCAGACATGCTTCGCTACCCCATATCATCTTCTAATACTTCACGGCTTAATACTGCTATCCATGAGCAACTGCATTGCTTTGTCAGTGCCCTTAACTTCTCTCCACGATCCTCCAAAGGTTCAGTAACAATCAGTCGGTCCGTTCTAGGTATGCTTCAAGTTTCTCCTTTTTACATTACCTTGTTGTCATTCTAGAATTGATGTTTAATCCACCCTCCTCCCTTTCTTCTTACCTGGTTTAACTGTTGTTGGTAAGGAAATATGGTTCGACATTTGAGTTTCATCTACTGATTGCCGCTATATTTCTACTATTTTTCTAGTTCTGAGTTTTTCCCTTCTGGAGATTTTATTCCGGTGAGTGTATCTGGAATCCAATACATCTCAGGTTCTGATGTTTAGGGGTGTCGAGTTCATCTATGCCTTGCGAGTAAGTTTGTGGTTTCCCTCAGTGATTTGAATGATTAATTCAAACGTTTGGGTTCTCAATCTTCGTTTACTTCAACATTGTTTGTGGATGCTTCATCGCGTGAAGAACAGACTGAAGGGGAAGATTACTCTGTGCAGGTTCACTTCCGTACCCTCTCTTTTCCTTTGATTCATTACTTTTGCATAAAGAGTATAACTCTCTTTTCTTCTCAACCGATTATTTTCCTAAAGTTGAGTTGGGTACCTCATTGGAAGTTGGTTGATTCATTTATCCACCATTGATTGGGCCATGTATTTGGTTTCAAAGAAACTAATAATGTTTTATGTGGATTTTTCTGATTGGTTGTGTTTTCCAAAATGCATAACTAATTCATTATATCTCAAAAATATAAAATAAAATATGATATAGAATAAAAAAAACATTCTCTATCCACTGGTATTAATTTCATCACTTGAATCCAAACATATAAATATGTGATTTTAAAGCATTTATCTAATCGGTATAAATTTCTAAAATTCATGACTAATAACTTATAAGTAAGAAAAATAAAATAAAATATGACATGAGTTCATAACCATATAATCTACGAGATGGTATTGTTTTGATGACCCTATTCATTAATAATAAAAGGCAACTTTTAGGATTTATGCATTTAATGAAAACCTAACCCTAATCTCATACATGCCTTTAATAGGTTGCTTGTGGACTAAGATGGAATTAGGGTCATGACCTTGGACACATATAGACTTCATGTGAGGTATGATTGCATTATCTATTTTACTATATTCAGTAGCTAACCCAAATTATCTCTCTCTTGATAGACTACCCAAACTCTCTCTTCTGTGAATTTATTCCATGTGAAATATTCTATTTGATTCTGGTCGTATGATCATCATACTTTGTTGGATATTCTTTTGACTCTTAATTGCACATTTCTTCTTGATGGAACCCTAATTTAGCCACTTTTTGGTGGATAATTTTATTGTCCATTTTTGTCATGGCAATCTTATAAAAGACTGAACTTTATACTTGCCTCTACATTTAGCATGTTATGTGATTCAATATCCCTAGTGTAATCTAATACTTGATTACATAGGTTTTATTCCCCTATGTTTTATTAGTAAGAACTAGATTTTATTCCCCTGATATGCACTAATGTTTAGTCCTCCTACACTATTATATATTTGGGATGGAGGATCATATGCCCATACTCAGATTGTATGCCAAGGGAGTTTGGTTGTGTGCCATTCTCTGTCAGGTTTTAAGGTTGTGAGCCTTAGCCGCCACTACTTTATATAATTCTAGTGCTATGCTTATCTCACATGCATGTAGGTTGTTATTATTTTGATGGGTTTAGTGCCCAAGATTTATATGTGCTTGTGTGGCAAATTTTTTTTTTTTGGGTTTAATAACAAGTATTCCTCTTGTGTATATGTCTTTTGAAATTATATTCTTTTATGCCCAGTTGGATAGTCCATCCATTTTCCTTTGGGAAGTCTTGCCTATCTGGCATTCTTTATCCCTTATATTGCTCAATCCATATATAATAAGCACATATCAATGTTTTCCTGACTCATCTACTTTTTTCCTTTTGTTGGGGTATGCTTTCAACCCTAGGTGTAGGACTTGAAAGATTGGACTTGGTGACATAGACCTTCTATGTGGAGCTCTTGGGGAGATATAGTTGAAATAGCTAGATATCCCTCTACTTAGGTCCTAGAACCGTAGCTTCCCTATAAAATCTTTATGGGAAATAATGATGTAATTTTATAAAATTGAATATAGTCATGGAATTGTATTCTACTACTATACTTTGGTCTTTTGTTTACCATCATTTGAGAGAGAGAAAATATGTACACCTATTTGAACATACTTGATTAGTGTGTTTGAAATAGATGAGTTTTTTCTAAAAATTTGGTAGGGAGTGGATCCCCTATTGGGTCCCACTCCTTACAAGATAGTATTAGAGCCCATAGTGGTCGGGTTTTTGACTATTTCAATTTTGTCTCCCTAATTGGAATTTTCAATTTTGTCTCCCTAATTAGAACCGTTGCCTTACATAGTCACCCTCAAAGTGAGATATTTACCCTAGAATTGACTTATGATGATCATGAAGTGATTAAAGGTCAACTTAGGATCATGTAAGGTACACATAAATCAAGTTGAGTAAACTGTGTTGAGATGAGACCCTAGTTGATCACACCCTATATCTTGGTTAGTTGTGACATATATCTCCTTAGAATTTATGATTTTTGTCATATAATGGAGTTGGGTAATGAGTATGTTAGCGTAACCTAATAAGGAGATCCTAACATGAAAAGATTGTGACTTTCTTACTTGTATGATTTTGGGCCCTACCTTCAATTTCTATCTCAAGGTTTTGACATCAAATATTTTTCTTTATAATACTTTATGTATACAAAAAAAGTTTTCTAGTTTTTATCGAGATTTTCTTGAACTAAATCATAATGAAGAGATGTGTGAAGCCTTGTTAGAGAAACCTTAGAATTAGTTGAAATATATATCCTAAACCCTTGTTTTGGCAATGAATTATGACTACGAATATGTGGCATTATTTAAAGGTTTAGTTGACCTACCATTTTGTATTGTATGATCCTTGGTTGTTGAAGTGAATCTTAGGTTGTTAGGTTAGAAACACAAGGACCTAAAACTCAACCCTATATTAGTATGACATGTTAGTTAAATAAGTGGTCTATGAACAACATAAACCCCTGAAAAATAACAACTGAAAAATACATAAGTAACCCTAGTACCTTGATATCATTTAGTTTGGCTTACTAGGTTAAACTTTTAAAGGGTGGAGAATAAGTGATCAATAATGTGTGGATGGTTAGATTTTGAG
Source organism: Alisma plantago-aquatica (assembly GCA_963693085.1). Taxonomy (NCBI): domain Eukaryota; kingdom Viridiplantae; phylum Streptophyta; class Magnoliopsida; order Alismatales; family Alismataceae; genus Alisma; species Alisma plantago-aquatica. The sequence continues at coordinate 1,265,754,447 of OY856412.1, read as the reverse complement.
ACGAAATCCTTTTAAGGGGTGGAGTGTTGTAACAAACCCAAACCTAGAAACATATCATATTCCATGCTTAGGAAGATAGTATGCTTGTTCTCTTAGATTTGACTAAACCAGGATAAAGATATATCTTAATGAATATTGTTTGAACATTAAGTGGCATAAGGTTATATAATCAATATCCCTTATTAACACAACAACTTAATTAGGTTCCAACATGTAGGTAAATTCATGAAATATATTATATGTATTTCCTTAGATAACTAATGTTCACATAATGGTTGAACAAGGGGAATTGTACTTAAAACATATATTAGAATAACAATTGGAATATTCATGTGCAAGCATCTAATTAAAATAGGAATCAATGAACAAAATATATTAAATAAGTAAAATATGTAAACTTGTGAATAATAATATAAGTTAATTCTTTGGTAAAAATGTGAAGACAACAACTTTTAATTTAATGAACGATGATAACAAAGATATGATATTTTGTAAGTATAATGGTAATGAGCCATGATATCCTAATGGTCTCATAACTCATAAAAAGAAATCTCAAAAGTAAGATTTAATGGAAAATTTGTGCTCTCTGGGTCCCAATTAGCTTAATTTCCAAGTTTTGCATTATTTGAACAATTCTAGATGTCTTAATTATATTAAGGAAAGAATATGAAAGTTAAACTCTAAAATATTAAATGATATAATAAATAACTCCAAAAGTGTAAACTAAATATAAAATCAGATTCTACATGTCCAAATTAGTCTACTTGTAGAATTTGGTTTTGTTTTGGACTTGTTTAGGCCCTCAATTTGTCTGGAAAAAGAAAGTAATAAATATTAATGTTTAATTGTTCTAATATCTTGATTTGATAAGGTTTTCCCAACTTAATCTATCACAAGACCTTGTTTGCTGGTTTGCTTTTACACACTAGAACCTACAAACTCTATTTAATCGCTCACAAATCCAACACTTTGGAATTTGTCCTCTTCCTCCTTTCTCTTTCCTGTCCTGGGTCGTCAGTTTCCCCTTTCTGCTTCAATTCTTTCTCCTCTCCCTACTAGTCCCTTCCTCCATTGTTTTCAATTTCTTCTCCCCCACCTCCCTCTCTCTCCCCCAATCTCACAAACCCTATATAATCTAGGGTTCTTGAAACTCCTTACAAAGACCTAGGCTGCCTTCTTTCTTCCCCTATTTCCTCTCTATTTCCTCCTTCCCTTCCTTTTCCTAACCAATCGAGGCCTTTGGACCCCAAGAAATCCTTCGCAGGCCTTTTCCGCATCATGACTATACATTTTCCCTTGTGTCATTGTTACTTCTCCTAACCTGGAGCATGCTTCACTACCCTATCTCATCTTCCACTACTTCACGTCCTGTTACAACTATCCAGGAGAAGCTGCATCACTTTGTCAGTGCCCTAAACTTTTGTTCGCAATCCTCCAATAGTTTAGGAACCATCAATTGGTTTGTTCTAGGTATGCTTCAAGTTTCTCCCTTTTACATTACCTTGTTTCCTTTCTAGAATCTAGGTTTAATCCGCTCTTCTCCCTTTCTTCTTACCTAGTTTAACTACTGCTGGTAAGGAAATATGGTTGGACATTTGAGTTTCATCTACTGATTGTCTCTATGTTTCTATTATTTTCTAATTTTGTGTTTTTCCCTTCTGGCGATTTTATTCTGGTGAGTGTATCTGGAGTCCTATACATCTTGGGTTCTGATGTTTGGGGTTGTCGAGTTCATCTATGCCTTGTGAGTAAGTTCATGGTTTTCCCTAGTGATTTGAATGATTAATTCATGAGTTTGGGTTCTCAGTCTTAGTCTGCATAATGTTGTTTGTGGATGTTTCATTACGTGAAGAACAAACTGAAGGGGAATATGACTTCATGTAGATTCCCTTCCCTACCTCTCTTTTCCTTTGATTCTTCACTTTTGCATCAAGGGTAAAATTGTCTTTTCTTCCCTACCGATTGTTTTCCTCAAGCTGAGTTGGGTGCCTCGTTGGAAGTTGGTTGGGTCATTTAGGCTCCATTGATTGGGCCAGATTTTTGTTTCAAAGAAACTGATAATGTTTTATGTGAATTTTTCTAATTGGTTGTGTTTACCAAAATTCATAGCTATGAAAAATAAATTAAAATATGATTTAGAATGGAAAAATCATTCTCTATCCAATGGTATTAATTTCATCACCTGAATCCAAACAAATAAATATATGATTTTAAAGGATTTATCTAATTGGTTTAAATTTCTAAAAATCATAACTAGTAATTTATAAGTAAGAAAAATAAAATAAAATATGATATGAACTCAGAAAAATATAAACTATGAGATGGCATAGTTTTGATGATCCAATTGGTTAATAATAAAAATGTGATTTTTAGGATTTATACAATTAATGAAAACCTAACCCTAATCTCATGCATGCCTTTAATAGCTTGTTTGTGGACTAAGATGGAATTAGGGTTCTGACCTTGAACACATATAGACTTCATGTGAGATATGATTACATTATCTATTTTACTATGTTGGGCAGTTAACCCAAATTGTCTCTCTCTTGATAGACTACACAATCTCTCATTCATAAAATTTATTCCATGTGAAATATTCTATTTGATTCTGATCTTATGATCGTCACACTTTGTTGGATATTCTTTTTGACTTTGAATTATACTTTTCTTCTTGATGGAATCCTAATTTACCCACTTTTGTGGTAGACGATTTTATTGTCCATTTTTGTGATGGCAATCTTATAAAAGATTGAACTTTATACTTGTCTCTACATTTAGCATGTTATGTGATTCAGTAGTCCTAGAATAATGTAATACTTTAGTTATTTATGTTTTATTCTCCTAGAATTTTATTCCCCTACGTATTAGTAGTCATTGACTTTTATTCCCCTTCCATGCACTAATGTTTTAATCCTCATGTACTTTTATATATTTAGAATGGAGGATCGTATATCTATATCCGATTTGTATGCCAAGGGAGTTTGGTTGTGTATATTCTCTATAGGTTTTAAGGCTGTGAGTATTAGCCACCACTGATTTTATGCTTATCTCATATCCGTTAAATATTTTGCGTGGTGGACTTTTCAACGTGTGAATTCATTATACAGTAATATATGTCTGCGCGTGCTTGACGGAGTGATTTAAACATTGAGACTTATTGTAGCAAAACCGATCTCCAGTAATCTAATACAAATGTCTCTGTTGTTGTTACAAGGAAAGAACATTTTTTATATAGCCGTACGAGAAAAATATCATTGATGACCTAAGATTCCGTCAACTCACATATCTAACAAGCATGTATCTTATTAGCATTGGCGACGGGTGCATCTGGCTGCAGCAGTGTTATGTAGCTAGTCTGTCCACAACACGAAACAAGGAGTACCCAGAGAGAGAGAGAGAGAGAGAGAGAGAGAGAGAGAGAGAGAGAGAGAGCTAAATGGCAGAATGGATGTTATCATCCATCTCAAGAATGGTGGATCGTCTACGAAGCCTTCTATCGCAAGTTTCTTCGACTTCAACCTCTCAGCTGGAGCAATATTCAAGGGTGATGGATGATATTGAGTACCTAAAAAGGATGTGGACTCGTATTCTAGCCACATTAGAAGATGTTGACGAAAGGGAGATAGAAGAAGCCGCTATCAATCTTTGGGTTCGGGAACTCAGAGATCTTGCTTTCAATATTGAAGAGCTGATTGACTACTATGACTACGAGAAGCATCGAATTTTAGTCCTATCAGAGATGCTCTGTAATACAGATAATGAAGATCAAGACACGCCTTCCTCAAATAAGAGAAGTAGAACGAGTGAGGTGAGTACTTCTACTCCACATTCATATAATTCGGATTCTACTTATCTCTTGCTAGAATTGGGATCAAGAATCAGGACTATTAGAGACAGATTTGATGAGATTGCATTGCACAGGAAAGTATTGCGTATAAGCGATAGTGATGGAAACAGAAGTGTGCGGTTTAATCAACATCAATTACCAAGTAGCTCTATTATCAATGAACCGTATGTGATAGGAAGAGATGTAGAGCGTAAGAGAATCATGGATTTCTTACTTTTTCCATCACCCAGAAATGATGAGAACAGTGGTGTGGATGTCATTGCAGTTGTTGGAATGGGAGGTGTTGGCAAGACCACCCTTGCACAACTGGTGTATAACGACCCCGTGGTAGTTGAGCACTTCGATATTACAGGTTGGGTTTTCGCATCTGAGAAATTTGACTTGGTGAAGCTGACAAAAGAAAGTTTTGAGTCATTAAACTTGAAAACAACTTATTTTACTGCACTTAGCCCACTACAGGATCTTCTGAGAAGTGAATTAGGAAAGAAGAAATTTTTGCTTGTTCTTGATGATATTTGGAATGACAGCCAATACGTATGGGACATATTTAAAGCCCCGTTTAAGTATAGTTCTCATGGCAGCACAATCATAATAACAACAAGAGTTGAAAAGGCTGCAATGGCTATGAAACCACTTAAAATTTATAGACTACAACCACTATCCGATGATGATTGCTGGAAATTGTTACATAGGCATGCATTTTGCGAGGTTAACTCTAGCGCATCACCTAATTTAGAAGGAATTGCAAAAGACATTGCAAAGAAGTGTCGAGGATTGCCCCTTGCAGTAAAGGCAATTGGTGGAACAATGCGTCATAAAACTAGCGAAGACAATTGGAAAGAGATACTGGAGAGCCACTTGTGGGATATTGAGATTGCTGGGAACCAAATCTTAGCAATATTGAAGCTAAGCTACAACCATCTACCTGTGCATCTAAAGCTTTGTTTCTTGTATCTTTCTGTATATCCAAAATCGTATCAATTTGGAAGACGTGAAATAGTATGGTTGTGGATGGCCCAATCCATGATCCGGGGTAGAGCCGAACAAAGAAAGGAGGATGTCGGAAATGAATACGTGGATGAGTTGCTTTGGTCTTCACTGATTCTTACAGTACAATCGTCTTTTCCAAAACTGACTAAATTTGTTGTCCATGATCTCTTGCATGATCTGGCTCAGTATATCCTACGTACAGAATCTGGTCAGGAGCAAGAATCACTGAAAGTATCTCATTCGGCTTTGCTTCGAGATAAGCTTCAGCTTTATCACTGCCACTGGGCTCCTAAGTATGAACCAAGAGTAGGGAGAACGTTTCTGATTTCATGGTATCATGGGTACAATAAGTTCGTTCATATGGATTTGGGGAATCTAGAACAACACTTGAAATTTATTAGGGTATTGGATCTGGGTGATACCCACATTATTGAGTTACCTAAAACCATTGGAAACTTAAAATACCTGTGCTATTTTTCACTTTGCAAGACGTTTATTAAAAAATTACCAGATTCTGTTGCTTGTCTGTATAATATGCAAACATTAGATTTATCACATTGTGGAAACTCCTATAAGTTGCCAAAAGGCATGGGACAATTAAAGTCACTGCGTCATCTTCTTATAGAGAATGGTGTATTATTACCTACTGGTTTTGGAAGACTAACTAACCTCCAAACATTGAACCACTTTTCTATATCAGCAAGAAATGATTATTGTGGAATAGAAGGGCTAAGTAATTTAAACGAACTAAGGGGAAATCTTTGTATTTCAGGTCTTCACAATGTAACTACACCCGATGAAGCAACTAATGCCAATTTAGACAAGAAAATTTTCCTTCAAAAGGTAGAACTTGATTGGTCCACGTCTGAGATTGGAGTTGAAATAGAAAGCCAAAATCAAGATCTTCTTATTGAAAAACTTAGACCTAATTTTGAGTTGAAAGAGCTGATCTTACGAGGATACGAAGGTGCTGTTTTCCCTTCATGGCTGAGTGATCCATCATTTATCAAGATTGCACGATTGGAGCTAATCAACTGTACAAAGTCAGAGGTCATGCCAGCACTTGGCCTTTTACCGTCCCTTAAGCACATCCACGTAAGTGGTCTGTCATCTCTAAGATGTGTAGGTCTTGAGTTTTTTGGATACAGACCAAAGAATGCATTCATCTCATTAGAAGAACTCAGCATTGAGGATATGATTAGCTGGGTTCAGTGGCATTTGACTGAAAATTGCTTATTTCCTCGCCTGACACATCTAATACTCCACAATTGTTGTGCACTGAGTTGTAACTTTCTTACTGCTCCCCTGCCACTCTTCAAGGAACAATCTCCGTTACTGCAAAACGTAAAAATTTCATCATGCCCTGATTTGACTGATTGGTGTATAAGACATGCCTATGCTGGTCTTGCTCACATCAGGAACTTTGTGGTGGATGGAATCACGTTTCATTATCCAAGGCAAGGTGAAATGGAACTTGTCAGGTATTAAATGAACTCTGATTTATATTATATTTCAATTTTTTTTATTAATGACCAAGAGGTGGACAAGATTAGTGCCTTAATATAAAAGATCTGTTCATTTGTTCTAAAAAATAAATCCTGTTTACTAGTTTTTCTTCTAACAAACTTCTAATTGATCCAGTGATTCATCTAGTGGAAATGAATGTTCAGACAGTGAAATGGCATGAAGATGGCAGTCTGTGCACCAGCCAATTAATAAGTGGGTACGAGTGTCTGGCAGAACAACGCTTGTAGCTTTTAAATGGATCTTATCATATCGTAATTACTGCATGATATAGTTTCTTCACTTTCCAAGGTACATGATTGTGTTGCAATATGAGTGTCTAATGTAGCATGTATACTCGGGAGTATGTGGCTGCATAATTCTTCTCGCCGACAGTGTAAGTTAAGTAATAACAAGCAGGAGAAAACTGGTAGATGATCGTTGTATTCAGGGTTATTGTCATCCTAAGATCCTGCTTGAACTCTAAATTCGTAATAACTCTAGTGTCAGTTGTACTATTATTGATAAAATTTGTTATCCACACATACGCGCGCGCGCGCACACACACACACACACACACACACACACACACACACACATATATATATATATATATATATATATATATATATATATATATATATATATATATATATATATATATATATATATATATATATATATATATATATATAGTCAGGCTAGAATACACTCGAGTGTACACTCAAGTGTGTTTGCATATCAAGACTATTTTTCGTAAAATGTAAACCATTGATCTTCACCGTCATACTATAACTAGGCTATATATAAATTTTGAGTCCATTTGGATGAGTGTAAGTCACTCATCCAAGGGCAACAAAATTGACGCCCGAGACTAATTTGAAATGCATAATTTTCAGCGGTTTTTATAACATGACCTATAAATGTCCAAATGTGTTGAAATGTTGCGTATGAGCTATTCACAACAGGTTTAAGAAGATCAACAGATTAGATTTTTGAAAAAAATATTGCGTCATGAAAAACTAGAGTGTATTCTGCCCGAATACACTAGAGTGTATTCTATCCTGACTCATATATATATATATATATATATATATATATATATATATATATATATATATATATATATATATATATATATATATATATATATATATATATATATAGTCATGCTAGAATACACTCGAGTGTACAGATCACACGAATACACTCAAGTGTGTTTGCATATCAAGAATATTTTTTTGCAAAATGTAAACCATTGATCTTCACTGTCATACTACAACACATCTACATACAAATTTTGAGCCAATTTGGATGAGTGTAAGTCACTCATCCAAGGGAAACGAAATCGACGTGTGAAACTAATTTGAAATGCATAATTTTTACGGTCTTTATAACATGACCTATAAATGTCCAAATGTGCTCAAATTTTGTATATGAATTATTCACAAGATGTTTAAGAAGATCAACGGATTAGATTTTTGAAAAAACATAGCATCATGAAAAACTACTTGAGTGTATTCTGATATATATATATATATATATATATATATATATATATATATATATATATATATATATATATATATATATATATATTGTTGGGAATAGGAAAAGGATCCGTCCCATGCTAGTTGGATTTGGACTTGAGTAGGAGTTGGTTTGTGCTACCAATCCCAATAGGAGTCAAATCTAAAAGGGAAAGAAGATTGTTTCTACGTACAACATGGAGTTGGACAAGGATTCCTGGTTGTAACCACATACCATAGAGGCCTATAAATAGAGGCCCTGGGGGAGACCATTGAGATCATCCCACTGGTTGAGGTATGATCCCTCCAATTGCTTGTTGGTGCCTTCTGTGGTAGAGGGTGCCAGAGAACAAGAACAATTGGAGGAGATCTCTTGGTTGAATAAGAGAGGGTCAACGACTTTGCCTTAAAGTAAAATAGCAGCTGACAGTCGATGACACATTGGGTGCACTAACAGGGCAGCTCTCTTGGTTGACAAGAGAGGGCCAAGACTTTGCCTTGAAGTAAAGTAGCGGTTGACGGTTACAGACGGAGTGTTGTCATAGTGACAACGGTTTGACCCAGTCAGGGGTTACAGCGGCATCAAGCAGTCCCCAGCAATGACAACAACCTCGTGAGGAGATCCAGTAAAGAGAGAGGTTTTGTACACACTGGGTGTGATTCTCTTCTTCCTCATCTTTGTTCTCATGTGGGGAGGGCTATTTGGATTTAGGGGGTAATTGAATCCAGGCAATGTGAGTTGTAATCTTAATTGCATAGTGCTCTTTGCCCGGTATTGTCTCGTGATTTTTCTCTCCTTGTCTTGGGGAGAGTTTTCCACGTTCAATCTGGTGTTTCGTCTTTGGGTTTATACGCTTGTCGGTAGCGCTTCCACAATAAGTTTTTCGTCACATCCTGGACCATATCGGTACAACATCCCCAACAAGTGGTATCAGAGCACATGCTACAGATACTGGTCCATATGGGGAAGGATGAAGATGGGACGATGATAAAGTTGACAAGCAAAAATTGGTAGATTTGGAAACCCAAGATGGATGATATTCTTTATTGTAAAGATCTATACAATCCAATAAAGAGATAAAAGCCTGAGAGTACGTCTGATGCAGACTAGAAGAAATTAAACATAAAGACTGTTGGAACAGTTTGAAAGTAGCTCGACATTTTCGTGTTCCATCACGTCTCAGAAGAGACCAATGTCAAAGATTTGTGGGAGAAGCTCAAGAAGTTATATGAGAGGAAGACTGCCATAAATAAAGCTTTCTTGATTAGAAAGTTGGTGAACCTCAAATACCGGGATGGTACAAGCATCGCCGAGCATATGAATAAATTCCAAAGACTTTTAAATCAACTGGGGTCCATGAAGATGGTTCTTGATGATAAACTCCATGCTCTACTTCTTCTAGGATCATTACCTGACAATTGGGAGATGCTCGTAGTGACAATCAACAATTTTGCACAGGAAGGCAAGTTGACACTTGAATAGGTGAAGAGTAGTCTACTAAATGAAGAGACTTGACGACAAGCCTCAGGAAACACCGGATCAGAGGTGCACTTCACATAGAGCATAGGTGTTGATAGAGCGAGAGACTGTGGCAGATCCAAGAGTCGCGGTGACTCCCAGAATCACGAGAGGTCTCATGGTAAATCCAATTCGAAGAGTAGTAGAGGGTGCTTCCATTGCAGAAAGCTAGGTCATTTCAAAAGGGATTGTAAGGTTTGGAAAAAGAAACATGGGTCTGAAGCCAAAGACAAGCAAGATGACGATAGGAATACTACAACGACAATCTCAAATGATAGGGACGATGACGACGATGTGGTCTTAACAGTCCAAGAACAATGTTCGCATGCTAAGGATGATGATTCTGAGTGGGTGGTGGATACTGCAGCTTCTTATCATGCTTCACCGAGTAAGGAATTCTTTACTTCATATAGGAGGGGAGATTTTGGGAGGGTGAACATGGGAAATTCCAACTTCTCTAGAATTATCGAGATTGGAGACATTTGTGTTCAAACAAGTGTCAGTTGCACGCTCACACTGAAGGATGTTTGTCACATTCTAGATTTGCGGCTGAGTTTGATATCTAGTTTATTCTTTGATAGAGAAGGTTGTCATCTAGATTTTGGTGGTGGAAAATGCAAGATCACCAAGGGATCTTTGGTTATTGTACGAGAAAAATTATGTCGTACATTATACAAGACCCAACTTAAAGTGCTCAAAGGCGGTCATATACATACAATTGAGGATTACCAGACAGATCTATGACAAAGGCGACTAGGACACATGAGCGAGAAAGGCTTGAAGCTTTTATCAAAGAAGAGATTGATTTCGTGTGGCAAGGATACTGGTCTCAGTTCATGTGATGAATGTCAAACAGGAGCATCAATGTGTTTTTTTCAAGACAAGATCAAAGGTGAAGTCACATCTTCTTCAACTGGTTCATTCGGATGTCTGCTGTCTGTTTGAGGTGGCTTCACTGGGTGGCAATAAGTATTTGTCACATTCATTGATGATGCATCTAGGAAGGTGTGGGCCTACTTGTTGAAGACCAATGATCAGGTCTTTCAGTGTTTTTAGAAATTTCATGCCATGGTAGAGCAAGAGATAGAGAAAAAGCTAAAGTATCTCCGCACGGACAATGGAGGAGAGTACACCTCCAAGGAGTTCTAGAATTACTGCGCACAACACAGAATATGGCATGAAAGGACAGAGCCTAGCACATCACAACACAATGGTACAACTGAGATAATGAACCGTAATATAGTGGAGAAGGTTAGATGCATGTTGAAGACTGCAAAGTTGCCAAAGACATTCTGAGGCGAGGCAGTGTGTATTGCCTGCAATCTGATTAATCGATCTCCATTAGTGTCTTTGGGGTTTGATATACCTGAGAAGGTATTGACATGCAAGGATTCATCCTATTCTCATCTACGGGTATTTGGGTACAAGGATTATGTACATGTTCCAAAGAAAAAGAGGCAAAAGTTGGATGATAAAGCGGTGCCATGTATATTTCTTGGCTATGGAGATCATATGTTTGACTACAGGTTATGGGATCCTGTAGAAAGGACCATGAACAGACACAGAGATGTGACTTTCTGTGAGAGTCATACAGTTACAGAGCTTGAGAGTGATGATGTAGAGGTTGTAAGATCATGTGATAGTTCGTCTGATGATGAGTATAAAGATGCTTTAGTTTCTTCACAGGTGCAACCTTTAGATGATGAAGAAGAGAAGCAAGATCACCCTGAGTAGCCGAGTGATAGCACATCAAGTACTACTATTCCAGATGTAGAGATGAGTGATTCAGAGTCACAGTCAGAGACTTCTGGGTTGGGGGAGTAAGATCATCACCAGGCCGAGTCCTCAGAGAAATAGTTGAAGAGGTCTGACAGAGTTCATCATCCTTCATCTAGATATCCAACATCTCAGTATATTCTACTTACTGATCAAGGGGAGCCTGAGACTTATCATGAGGCACAAACTCATAGAGACAAAGCACAATGGCATCAGGCGGTGCAAGAGGAGATGTCTTCTTTGCAGAAGAATAACACCTATGAGTTTGTGGCGCTTCCCAAGGGACGGAGAGTACTAAAGTCCAAGTGGGACTACATGATGAAGAGATATGACAACAACAAGGATCAAGCTTCTAATGAGGATCTACATGGACATGGGGAGCATCATCAGAAGGTTTATGAATCTTGGTACATAAGGCCAGAAATAAGGTTTTCATCCAGGATGGCTCGACATACTAGTCAGGGGGAGCCAACAAAGTTCTAGGTGTGGGCATGGAGAGAGAAGTGGCAGAGCCATGATACTTCTTCTCAATTTCTTGGGAACAAATCAAAGTCAGGAAGAGACTTCAAGAAGATGGATGAAAATGATAAGATGATGACATGCTTGAAGATAATAGATCCATTACATTTGGTCATGAGGTCCACAAGCTACTCCGGATGATTGCTGAAGACAACATATCCCTCATGGGTTGTAGGAGAAGATTGTTGGGAATAGGAAAAGGATCCGACTCATGCTAGTTGGATTTGGACTTGAGTAGGAGTTGGTTTCTACTACCAATCCCAATAGGAGTGAAATCTAAAAGCGAAAGAAAATTGTTTCTACATGCAACATAGAGTTGGACTCAGAGTTGGACAAGGATTCCTAGTTGCAACCACATACCATGGAGACCTATAAATAGAGACCCTGGGGGAGGCCATTGAGATCATCCTACCAGTTGAGGTGTGATCCCTCCAGTTGCTTGTTGGTGCCTTCTATGGTAGAGGGTGCCATAGAACAAGAATAACTGGAGGAGCTCTCTTGGTTGAATAAGAGAGGGTCAGCGACTTTGCCTGGAATCAAAGTAGCTGCTGATAGTTGATGACACATTGGGTGCACTAACAGAGTATCTCTCTTAGTTGATAAGAGATGGCTAGTGACTTTGCCTTACAGCAAAGTAGCGGTTGACAGTTATAGACATAGTGTTGCCATAGTGGCAATGGTCTGACCCAGTCAGCGGTGACAATAGGATCAAGCAGTCCCCAACAACGACAATGACCTTGTGAGGAGATCAAGTAAAGAGAAAGGTTTTGTACACACTTGGTGTGATTCTCTTCTTCCTCATCTATGTTCTCGTGTGGGGAGGGCTACCTAAATTTAGGGGGTAATTGAATCCAGGATGTGTGAGTTGTAATGTTAATTACATAGTACTTGTTGGCCAGTATTGCCCCGTGGTTTTTCTCTCCTTGTCTTGGGGAGAGTTTTCGACGTTAAATATGGTGTTTCTTCTTTGGGTTTATATGCTTGTCGGTAGCATTTCTATAATAATTTTTTCATCCCATCAGGGACCGTATCAGTACAACGTCCCCAACATATATATGGTATATATTCACTACTCACACAGGTAACTAACTTTAGTTACCTGTGGATCTATTTTGTAATAGAAAGGTACCTATTTGTAATGAGACAGACAACACTTATATTGAGATGGTCAAATTAGTAATACAAACACTTGTTTTGTATTACACATCTGATTATATGATAGTAGTTTACATTGTAATATAAAACGAGTGTTTGTATTAAAAATTTAATCATCTCTTTACAAACGTTGTCTGTCTCATTACAAATAGGTACCTTTCTATTACAAAATAGATCCATGGATAACTAAAGTTAGTTATCCGTGCAGGTAGTGAATGAATGGTCATATATATATATATATATATATATATATATATATATATATATATATATATATATATATATATATATTGTTAATCTCTCAAAGCAGCTACTGATAGTCATTTATTTTGTTAGTACTAGTTGAACTCCCTACGGAGGATTTTCCCACATGTACCTTTAGGAATGTGTTATAGGGAGAAATAGTCTATGGAACCTTGTTAGTATTACTCTGGTGGCTATGTTACTTGAGGTCTCACCATAAAGACACCTAGCTCAATATACTATTGTTATATCATGACTTCACTGAATTTGTCATTATTTTTGGACCATGAGAAACTAACATGATCTTCTTTTCTAGGAGACTACACAAAAACTAAAAGTTCTATGCCTTGATGTCTTCTAATCCTAATCATACATGGTATGGCATGCCTAAATTGGGTCTTGCATTTATTTGAGCCCAATACATATTCGTATTTCTATTTGGATTGATACTCATAATCAAGAGTTGAGTGGGATCACTTTGGACTCCTATTATATGATCGATTTTTCCCAGCAAAAGTCTTATGGATTGGAGCATATAAATAGTGCCATTGAAAATTGAGTTATCGTATATCGACAAATTTCCTCTCTTCTTTGGGTGTTTCATTCGCAAAGTCTTTAAATTCTTTATTAAATAATGAGGAGACTAGTGATTTTAGTTATCCATATACTTATATTGAAGTTGTGGCATCTCCAAATTATGCTATGTGAGATGTTGTTATGAATGAAGACATGAGATTTCTTCATATCAATCAGATTTGGTTGATTGTCAAGCCTTCCATCAACAAAAGATCGTTTGTCACAAATTGATCTTCAAAGGAAAGGAAGATAATCCTTGAGATAAAAAAACAAAGTTTAAAACATGGTTAATTGTAAAAGTCTATTGTCAAATGGAAGGTATGAACTATAATGACGTATTCTCACATGTTGTCAAACATACCTCCATATGTATTTGTTTAGTGTTAGTTTCTTTCAAGACTTGGAGCTTGATCAACTAGATGTGAAGACAATAATTTGGAAGAGAAAATTGACATGAAATTGTCAGAAGGATTTGTTTATGAGAAACATAAGGTTCATGTGTGCTTATTGAAAAAGTCATCTATAGATTGAAGCATACATAAGAATGGTATAGAGGGTTTGATTCCTTTATGATCAAACATGGATATTACAACAGTAGATATAATGCTTGTGTCTATTTGAAGATGCAACCTCATAGTTGTTTTATTTATTTGATAGTTTATCTTGATGACATGTTGTTTTTGCAACAGAAGATAATTATGAAATCATTAAAATAAAATATCTTCTCAAGGGTGAATTTGAGATGAAGGACTTAAAAGTTGTAAAGGAAATTTTGAGCTTGAAATTTATCCGAAAAATCAAAGTAGGAAAATTATACCTTAGCCAAGACAAATACATAAAGAAGGCTCTACAAATTTCCACATATCTTATGTTAATTCTATATAAATTCAATTTTATGACTATTTTAAAATCTCTCATATGGTATATCACCATAGTCTAAAGAGGAGGGCATCATGTTTCATGAATTTATTAATATTGTGCTATTGTAGCATTATGTATGCTATATTTGCACCCATCCAGAAATTACACAAGCTATTACCTTGGTTCGAAGAAATATGTCCAATTTTAAAAAAGATCACGGGCATGCATTGAAACACATTCTTAGGTACCTTGTGGGTACATCTACTATATTTATGGAGTTTAGTAGGAGAAAGGTCTTCTTAGTTGGTTATGTTAATTCAAATTTTGTAGATGATGTTGAGAAGAGGAAGTCTCTTACTAATTCATTGTTTACTATTATCAAATGTTATTTGAATTAATAAGCTACATGACATCCTACGATTACATTGTCTATCACAAAAGCTAAATATGTGACATTCACTGAAGTTGTCAAAGAGACTACATGGCTTAGAGGTTTGTGTGCAAAATTTATTCTTAACCAAATATAATGATGATATAGTATGACAATCAAAGTGATATTCATCTTACTAAAAATCAAATCTTTTATAAAATAACCAAAAACATTTAATTCAAGTATCACTTCATCAAAGAATTGATTCTGTAGGAGAACATTCCCTTGAAAATAGATCGCCAAAAAAGATAATTTTTATGATATGATGAAAAAGCCATTGTCAAATTCGAAATTCATGATGTCCCAAGGCAAAGAAGACACACCACAAGAGAAACTTTAACAAGAATGAGGACCACAACAAGGAGAGAAAGTTCAAGAAGAAGGAGATGAAGGAAAGTAGAGGCAAAGAGGCTACCAATTTTGCTTGGATCTTCCTAGAATTGATTAGCCTTCACAGTTGACAACCATGTGCTTAGGGGCTGTGGAGTAAGAAGTTTGATATGTGTTTTTGCAAGAGATGACTTCAAGTAAAGGTGGAAAATTATTATTCCTCAAAGACTCCTAGTATTAATCATACATGGTATGATAATCCTACTTTGGGTTTTTTTCTAGATTCACATGCTATCCATGTTTTTATTTAGGTTTGAATTGAGATTCCTAATTAGGAGTTAAGTTTAATTGCTTTGTACTTCTAATAGGTCTGATTATTCCTAGTGAAAGTCTTATCGGTGAAGCATATAGATAACGTCCTTTAGGCATTGAGCTTTCTTATACTGTAGAGTTCCTTCTCTTCCTTGGATACATCCTTCTTAAGATTTCTGTCTTCTCTATTTGAGAGCATAACTCCTTTGTAATCTTCTTACAATTGTAGAGTTTTCTTCTCATTCTGTAGAGTAGGTCATCTAGACACTATGTAAATCTCGAGTTTGTTGTTTTTGTAGATTTTTGTTCTTCTACTTGCGTACGTTATTTGTTGTTCTTTCTGAACTTTGTTTCAATAGATAGAAGAATCACTTTCTGATAATTCATTTATACGCTTCAATATCTTGGTTACATATTATTTACAAATTATATTCTTGAGGGAAGATAGGAATATCGATTAAAAGTTTTCCTGATATTATATATAGATCCCTGATTGGATGCAAAATATATCATATCGGTCAGATGTCAGCAACATCTTTATTTTTCTTTTAGCATTCTACATCAAATTTCTAGCTACTGTAAGACATAGGTTTATGGATAGCCCCGTCAAAATGGTCAAAATTTACACGCATCCATGGGTTGACCCATTTAAGTGGGGTTGGGGTGATGAAATTTTCTACCTATTACAAATCACCCAAATTCATACCCACCCGTTTAGTTGGAGGGGTTCACATGTGGCCTACAGGCACCCACATGTAAATCACTAAACTAAATTAATTATATAAAAATAAATATAATGATCTACTACTACTTAAAATTGATATATATGATGGTCTACTACTATCCGTTAATTGTTAATGACTTCTAGTTTGAACTTGAATTTGCAGAACAAGATCTAATATGAGAGAGAGAGAGATATTGGGATAAATGTCTTCTGCATAATCTAATTGCTCTATCAAACTTAATATGGAGCAATAATATAAATTACTAATTCTAGTTTTTTATCATGATCATACATTGGAGAATATCAATTATACATTATACAATTTTCGTTTAAAGATATGTAGTTGAATGGTTGAAAAACAACAGGCAACATGTTTTTTTTGTTTGATAGCGACAACGTATATTAGTTGGTTGGTTGTTCTTATGCTATTTTACATGTGAAACATTAGAAAATGGTCTTGTTTTACTGTTAGAGTAGCAACGTGCAATATATACTTTATTTGAATAAATATTATATTGGAACTCGCTCATGATCCACAACTTGTTGAGTCAGATTTGGATTTAACTTTATTTGATCTGTTTAGAGTCACATCTTTTTAACCAGCACATGTGAGACCTAAATCAGCGATGATCCAACTCAAACCCAACCCGCTCACACATGTGACAGGTTTATTCATGGATGGTCAGGTGCAAACATATATCTGAACATAGACATTAGTATGATTACGATTTATATTAGTTAGTATTATTACAATTGAAGTTACCACGTTCTGCATATTACATAAAGGGTCTGCTAGAAGAATTGTAACTTGTTATGAACAATAAAACTGCAAGCTTACTCCTCTCATCCCACTATCTGTATCAAATGTAAGGCAAGGCCCAACACTCCTTTTGGGCTTCACAACTACGAGAACAGGTCAGATCAAGCTTCCGAAAAATAGTGTATATACTGTACTGAACGCAGCGATGGAAAAATACAACTGCTGCCCAGCAAATGATTACAGATCAACTCAACAACCGCAATTAAAGCACCACTAGTCATCTACCCGGTGACGCCGCTCTGCCAAACAAATTCAACTCACAGGTTCATCATTCAGAATAAGAAACCCAAAGGAAGCGCCCTCCTTACTCCTAGAATCAACCGGAAACCCAATACCATGAAGTTTCATCCTTCTCTATTATTATCGGTGCCTCCCATTCTAAACATCGGTTGCATCAAACGACAATATGTATATACAATTAGTATGTCTATGACAGCCATATACGTAGATGCAACTTTAACCAATTGGAAGAGCAAACCAAGCAAGAAGAATCAAAATAAAAAGGTTAGATAACTTGACTATGAGATTAACTTTTCTTACTCGTCTTAGATATATCAACACCCCGCTATATTGGGTGTGAGTTGTTGCATTCTCTTGTTCCGAAAGCCATCTTTTAGTTTTTGCCCATGATCTTTAGTCTTGTATTTTTTACTGTTATGTCAAAGTGAGGAGTGTCCTTATGAGAAACTCTCCCAAGTCCTTGTGAATTTATAAATGATTGTGTTTGTTTGAGCTTTGGGTCTTATTAAATTAAGCAAAAAAAACACATGCACACACGCCAAGACTGTGTACATGTGATTTATCTTTTTGTTGGACATTTTTTAATTTTGTTTTCCGTTTCCGAATGATCATTTGGTATTCTGATTTGCGTTCGTTTAGAGATGTTATAAGCGCCATGCCAACATCGATTAACATGGTGCTTACCCGTATGAGAAAGGTGCCCGTTAGCACGACGTTAAGGACGTCATTTGGAGAAGACTCAAGTTTATACGTCGCAAAATGCTGGCTATTACCGCGGGATGCTCCGACGAGACTTCTTCTCTTTATTAAGAGACATGTATCCTTCTATGGTAATATACATAAAAAAAAGCGATCGCTTCCACTTTCTTTCTCCTACTGTTACTCATTTCTTCTCCTTGTTTGTTGTTGCTGACCTTGTGTGGGGGATACTTTGTAATGTCTCTTTTTGTGACTCAGTGGGCCAACGTGCAAGTTCAATACCGGCCTCTTTCTTATATCGAGCGGCTGTACTAAAGTTGTGGTTGCTGAATCTTAAAAATAGACTTCCAAAAAGCTCGTATTACTAGCAGCATAATTTGTCTCATATATTGTTTGACACACTTTCACTTCTAGACTTTGAAGTTCACATCTCTAATTTAATTGTTTGTATTCTCAAATCATATGATACTACTTTGTTAACTATGTGCTTAAAATATAATTAATCCTTCTCCTAGATCTAACAATTTTGAGACACATTCATACAATTGTTAATTGGATTTGTCTATGCTTTTCCCGTTTGCTTGATATGGATTTGTAAATCATCTCATCGCTTGATGATATTGCTTTTCATTGATCCGATCTCTTTTCACCATTGGCAACATAAAATACAATTTTAGCTAACCTTTCTTGATCTTGTTTCCTCCATCTTTCCACCAAAAATTCTTATTGCTATTTAGAAATTCTAGAGGGGGGATAAGTAGGACAAATCAATTTCTCAATCATAATGATCATCAACTGCAAGTGCAATATGACTTTAAGTGTACTTGTGTAAGATTTAAGGAGGTTCCAATATAAAAGGTTGTATGTCCACCTCTAGTAGTTGGCTACTAGAATTTGCAATAATTTATTCGACAAGGATAGATACAAAATATAATTGTGTACATCTATTTCATGATTGTCGAATAACATCAATAGTTAACCTATTCTCTAACGACTATAGAAGAGTCTCGGCGGGAAGACTCCTTCTCCTTTCAATCCTCCAGATGGACCTTCTTGCAAGAAGCAATGTTGAATACACAAGAACAATGGTAACAAGATTGGAGAAAGAAAACACCAATTCAGCTCACAACAATTGCAATGATCCTATAATCAATCTTATGAGATACATCCCCACATATTAGGACAAAGGATATTGTAGTGGAGTAAGACACTTGAGTGAAGCTCATATTTTTCACTAGTAGGACATGGAAATTTAGTAAAATGTAGCAATTCTATTGATGCTTAAGTGTACTTATATCTTTCCTAAACAATCCTATTTATCGAAAACCATAAGGTAGGTATCTAGATATGTTGTAAGGTATGGAGCCAAGCTTAGTGTGCTATTACTCATTATGACGTGATTAGTGGAATAAAAATAGATAATTATGTGCTAACTGATTTCTCCACAACCGTCAATCAAATAGTTTTCCATCCGACCTTGACCACAATTGAAGAAGAGTTCTACAGAGAAGCCCCCTATGACCAAATTTTAGCAACGGATGACTGTTGGTTGACTTGCGGCTTGACCGACCCAATCTCGGGCAAAAACAAGTTTGATCGAAAAAGTTCTTGCAACATGTTATTCTTATTTTTGGAAAATATATCAAATGATTCTTGTAATAAAATCTAACTATCCTAAAGACCTAATATAAGTGTCAAAATGGGTTAGGATAGTTGGGTTTGACTCACAACTTGGTGTAGATGAAATTTACTGAGATGTACATTTGCCTTGTACAAATGACATACATTGCGTACAATTTGATCAATTATACATGTAAGATGTTCATTTAAGCTCATATTATCTTCTCTGATCAAGCCTTGATACCTGAGACACTAAATTGTAGAACAATATCATAGCTAAAAAATGCTATCATTATCAAAATACAAATTTGTGTAATCTTAAATTTAGCCAATCACATTCCTATTTTTGAAAATGACAAATATTTCCAAAAAATTATTGCACAAATAATACATTTATACCTGAATGGTATCATGATGATCCAAGAAAAAAATGTGTACTTTACATGTGAGGTGTGGAACATGACATCCATCTCTCAACTAAATCTACACCAAATAATAAAAAAGTGTGTATCTCATCATACTAAGAGAAGGAACAAGATTATCCATGTAACATATTGAATCTCAGATTCAATTGCAATTTAACCCATTTTCAATCCTTTCATTTCCTTATTATCCTTTTGAAATTTTCCCTAAATTTTCCTAACTTTCTCTATCCTCTTTGGCCTCAATGTTGAATTTGAGCTATAGTTGATGGTTTGAACTATATTTACCCACATTCATTCCAATGAATGGGTTTTTGCATAAATATCTCAAATTATGTATTAATTAGAATCTAATAATGCAAATTGGACAATTATGAGAGATAATGAGTAGAGTATGCTAAATGTGGCTTTTTGGAATAAGAAATAAGAATTAATGTGAAATTGAGTTTAATTAATGAGATAATCATCCTATAATCTTCTCTCTCCTCCTAATAGTTATTAAAGCATTAAAAAGGAGAATAAAAGGTGGGACATGGAACTTGAATGAAATTATAATATACATCTCGAATTTTATTAAAGAATTTGCTAAGAAAATACTTTTGTATTAATTCACCCTTTTAAAATGCATTAATATACACATTAATGGACAATATAGTGTTTGATGGCCATATATCATAAAAAACGAAAATCTAATTACATAGCATTAATATAGGCATTAATATTAGCCTGTGGTTCAAATTTGAGGTCATTTGACCCATGTTTGACCCTTCAAATGAATTAAATAAGATTAGCCAATGGTTTAAATATAGTTTTAAATCGATTTCATTTATGTGATCAATTAAGTCTAAAGTTCCATTATTTCTCGCCTGTCACGCATTACCCATAACACCCACACTCATTAGACGACCGATATTTGATCATCTGAATCTCAAGTCGATCCGACGGCCGCTAAGTCATCCTCTTCCTCCATTTCGTCCTACGAGTCAGCAACAGTTTCATCGGATTGATTTCGCGATCCCACTCTCTCTTGTTAATGATCTGTTTCACAAAATTCCTTCTCCTTCAGTTTTGCCTTGTCATCACAAATCCAATGAGCATTTACTTACCTCCTCTCACGACCAGATGAGGAAACACCCATTTAGGGATTCCCACCTCCTCTCCACTCTGAATTGTAGAGGGACCTAGGGCTTGTCTCTTGCCTATATAAGGATCCCGGAGGCACCACCAGACCTTCAGAGCTCCTCCTCCAATTTCTCCTCAACTGCCCAGAACCACCCCACCCTACTCGAGGTACACCTCCAGCAACAAGGACCTTGTCTAGTGTCCTCCACCTCACTCAGTTCAATTTCCACTATGGTAAGCACCTTCGACCACCCCTCTTCATTCCACTAGCTTCTGTTTGCCTCATGAGAGCCCCAGTCATCGTACCCTACAACCCCTCCGTCATTATCTTGTCGACACCTTGTGTTTTCCCATTTTGGTGAACCTCTGCCCGTGGCAACATTATCATTGGCTTTGCCTTGCATCCATGAACGAGTTGAAGACTTTAGCAAGAGCTTCTCCCCTTGTTTTCAATGGTTTGAATCCCGGTTTTACTCCCCTGTTCTGGCCATGTTCTCGATGTTCCCAGGCACGAGAAGATTGGTCTGAGAGATCCCTGTGATCGTGAGAGATTAGGGAACTCATTCCCAGTATTCAATTGCATCAACACACATTAGCTACGAGTTGGATCCATGGAGTCCTAGTCTCCAAATTGTGCCTGAGACCCCATGGCTCGAAGCAGCAAGATCCCAGGTCTTGGAAAGACCTAGTTGTCCCCGCACATTCAATCAACCAATTTATCTCACAAGGGTATTTTTTAGCTTTCACAATTCATTTTGATCAATTACTGAAATGTCAGGGTGATCCTGCTTTACCAGGTGACAGGTGCCGATTGACCCAAGTCGGTGCGGGCCCAGGTCCATTGACCACTGACTGGCATGGCTTTTCTTGAATTGTCATTGGTCATATTTTTGGAAATTTACAATAAATTGTAGGATGGTCAGAAAAATACAAATAAATAGTCCTTGGAAAGAATTTTTCATGTAGAATCCGAATTTATGATTTTTAAGCATTGAATTGCATTCAAATTTTGATGAATATTATAAATATTATATTAATTATATAAAAAGCCTTAAAATATATAGCTAATTCATATTAACTCCAAACTTAAGAAATAAATATGTTTTTTTAATTAGGAGAATCCAAGTAATTGATTGGTCCTAGTTTTGAGTCCTAAATCAATGGTTTTCATATAAAGTCCAAAAATTAGGGTTTCTCACATAATATGCTTTATAAACCCTAATCCATGTGTATAAACTTATATCTAGGACAAAAGTGAGATTGGACACATTTAATTGATGAAAAGTCTTATTTAAGAATCTTAAGAAAGGTATGTATGTGCAACCCTATTTATTTATGAGTTTGAATACTATCCTTCAGTTGGGCATTTGATATCCAATCCTAATTTCCAATGAGGCATTGCTTAGCCTTTATTCTCTTTATTGCCTTCTTGTGGCACTTTTAATTCAATTATTCTAGGGTCTTGGACAACATTTTCAAAGTTATTTAAATTACTTATATATTCCATTGAAATGCTTTAGCTTGATGGTGAATGACTAATTGACTAATGTAGTGTACATGAGTACAAACCACCCATAGTTTTGGGCATGAGCCTAGGGGAATGTGACCACTCTCCCCAGGGGAATGTGATAATTCTCCCCACTTTATATATATTCAGGTGTTTGGGAATGTGTTACTCTCCCTCACCCAGAGGTTGAGGTCCAATAGGCGCCTCAACCCTAAATTAGTTTAATGTAGTCACATTTAATCATACATGCAACTTATTATTGTTTAACTTGGCATAAATTTTTATTTGTTTTAGTTGCCTCATATTCTTGACCCTCTTAGCACAATAATTCTTGATTATTTCCTACTTTAGTTTATAATTGTCCTTATTCTTTATTTTACACATACATTTTCCCTCCTCTTGCTGGGTGATCCCAACCATCTAGGTTAGGATCAGACTGCATAACAGGAGCATGGTGAACCAGTCTAAGACTAGGAAAAGGAGTCCATCCTTCCCTCATGAATATATTTGTTAAGTTATTTATTTTTGGAGACATATTGATGTAGTTGAGTTTCCCTCTACTTAGATCCTCTTTTTGTATAAAGCATGTACACCCTTGTTGGGAAAATTATGCACTCTTTATTTAAATTGAATATAGTCAAAATGTTATCTTCTGTTGCTATCCAAATTGGATTTTGTTTACCATTGTTATTAGTAAAGAGAGAGGTGATCTCACTTCTTTACAACATGGTATCATATCCACTAGTAGTCGGATCCTTGACTATTTCAATTTGTCTCCATAGTTAGAAACCCTTACCTCATATAGTTTCCCTTTTAGTTCACCTTAGAATTAACCTATGATGAAAGGTTGATCTAGAACCATAATAGTTTCATATTAGATATATCTTTTGTCAACTTTTAGGTGATTTGCCTATTAGGTAGCTACTAGGGCACGAAGTTGAAAGTGACAGTGTCTAGAAAGGAACATAACTTGGGGGTTGGCAATATTTTCCTCCGCGCCACTAGCTTGGTTTATGGGGACTCTTGAGTTCATATGACACCAGCCTGGCCTGATCTAATACAGAATGCTCAAAATAGCTTACCTTTAGGAAAATAGCCTCAATGTTGAGTATCCTTAGGAACCTAATATGATGATTTGGGTAACCAAATAAAATCACCTTATATCCCCTAAGTTCCTTACATGAGTCTTAGATTTCCATGTTTAGGGTAGTCTACCCTATACTAGACCTTGAGGTTTGGTAATTGTGAATAGTAAAATAATTAAGTGTTGGTTTAATTAGAATTTATCTTTCACCTCTAGTTTAGTTTGACTTGGCAGGTCAACCCTTTTAATCGGATGGAGTATTAGTAGTAGTAACGCCTTAATTGATTTTTTATTTGCTAATTTCGAGGACAAAATCCCTTTTTAAGGGGATGGAATACTATACATAGCAAAATCTAGTCACTTTGGAATTAGAAACCCTAAATCCATAGACTAGAGATTAGTGTGCTTATATGATTAATATTGACCAAACAAATTATAATTATAATTTAATTTGTTTGTTTATATGCTAATGAATACATAATAAGTCATCTAATTAATAGTTCATATGCTTGAACCCCAACAAATATTTAAGGCACATAATATGAGTAACTCACTAATTGTATATATATATATATATATATATATATATATATATATATATATATATATATATATATATATATATATATAGTCAAGCTAGAATACACTCGAGTGTACAGATCGCATGAATACACTCAAGTGTGTTTGCATATCAAGACTATTTTTTACAAAATGTAAACCATTGATTTTCACTGTCATACTATTACTATGCTACATACAAATTTTGAGCCCATTTGGATGAGTGTAAGTCACTCATCCAAGGGCAACAAAATTGACACACAAAACTAATTTGAAATGTATAATTATTGTGGTCTTTATAACATGACCTTTAAATGTCCAAATGTGCTCAAATTTTGCATATGAGCTATTCACAACATGTTTAAGAAGATCAATGGATTAGATTTTTGAAAAAAATATTGCATCATGAAAAACAACTTGAGTGTATTCTGCTTCAAATACACTCGAGTGTATTCTAGCCTGTTTTATATATATATATATATATATATATATATATATATATATATACTTAATGCCTTCATGATACATTAGTGAAATTTGGTGTCATCATCATATAATATAGCTTGATACACAAATGTGACATATAATCAACTTATCATAATTGGTATATAGATCAATTCATTAATATGCAATGTGTTCGACCTTATTCACTAAAATACATATAATGACTCAAATGTGATAAGGAGTAATTGAATTCACATAAGCATGCATAAATGCCTAATGTGATGGTAAATGCATAATTTATAATATGAAGTGTAAATAGGAGAAAATGATTAAGGATGATATTAATGTGAGTATGAAAAGTGATGTGACCATGTCTAATATAGGTGTACGAAATTAATGTGACATTATTTAGACTGAATAACTTATTGGAAAATAGTATCTATTTCTTACAAAATAATTTGTGATATAAGGATAATGGAAAATAAATTCAAGTTATTAATGATTGTGACCTAATATATTAATACATATTGAGATTACTTGGTAAACCATAATTGTGCTTAAAATTCTTATTTAGTAAATGAGAAATACATATGATTTTTACATAATATTGAGATATAACTCTATTGACAACAATGTGAAGGTAACCTGACACAATTAATAGAATATTAATGATGATGTAATTTCACAATGAAGATAATGCTAATAAGACAAAATGTGATTGTGTTGTATTTGATAAAAAGTAATGTCATTAGTAGGAACTTTAGTAAACACGACTTATGAATAGAGCATGTGAAGTACCATAGATCAGAAGTAACCACATAGTTGCTAAGTGTTGGTATGTTAGGTACTCAACCTTCCCTCTTGTTGTGATTTTGGAGACGAAATCCTCTTTAAGGGGTGGAGTGTTGTAACATACTGAATCTCAGATACAATTGCAATTTAACCCATTTACAATCCTTTTATTTCCTTCTTATACTTTTGGAATTTCCCTAAATTTTCCTATCTTTCTCTATCCTCTTTGTCCTCAATGTTGAATTTTGAGCTATAATTGATGGTTTGAACTATATTTACCCACATTCATTCTAATGAATGGCTTTTTGCACAAATATCTCAAATTATGTGTTACTTAGAGTCTAATAATGCAAATTGGACAATTATGAGAGATAATGAGTAGATTATGTTAACTGTGGCTTTTTGGAATAAGAAATAAGAATTAATGTGAAATTGAGTTTAATTAATGAGATAATCACCCTCTTATCTTCTCTCTCCTTGTAATAGTTATTAAAACATTAAAAGGGAGCATAAAAGGTGGGACATGGCACTTGAATGAAATTATAATATACATCTCGAATTTTATTAAAGGATTTGCTAAGAAAATACCTTTGTATAAATTCACCCATTTTAAAATGCATTAATATACACATTAATGGACAATATAGTGTTTGATGGCCATATATCATGAAAAACGAAAATCTAATTACATATCATTAATTTAGGCATTAATATTAGTCTGTGTTTCAAATTTGAGGTCATTTGACCCATGTTTGATCCTTCAAATGAATTAAACAAGATTTGCCTATGGTTTGAATATAGTTTAAAATCGATTTCATTTATGCGAGCAATTAAGTCTAAAGTTCCATTATTTCTCACCTGCACATGTTTCCCATAACACCCACACTCATCGGATGACCTATATTCGATCATCTGAATCTCAAGTCGATCTGACGGCCGCTGAGTCATCCTCCTCTTCCGTTTCATCCTGCAAGTCAGCAACTTCATAGGATTGATTCTGTGATACCGCTCTTTCTCTTCAACGATGCGTTTCATAGAATTCCTTCACCTTCAACTTTGCCTTGTCATTGTGAATCCGAAGAGCACTAACTTACCTCCTCTCATGACCGGACGAGGAAACACTCATTTAGGGCTGTTCACCTCCTCTCCGCCCTGAATTACAGAGGGACCTAGGGCTTATCTCTTGCCTATATAAGGAACCCAGAGGCACCATCAGACATTCAGAGAGCCTCCTCTGCCTCCAACTTCTCCTCAACTGCCCCAAACCACCCCACCCTACTTGAGGTACACCTTCGGTGATGAGGACCCTATCTGGTGTCCTCCACCTCACTCGATTCAATTGCCACAACAGTAAGCACCTTCGACCACCCTTCTTCATTCCCCTAACTTCTATTTGCCTCGTGAGAGCCCCATTCATCATAGACTACAACCCCATCGTTGTTCTCTTGCTGGAACCTTGCATTTTCCTATTTTGGTGCACCTCCACCTGTGGCAACACTGGCATTGGCCTCACCTTGCATCCACGAATGTGTTGAAGACTTTAGTAAGAGCTTTTCTCCTTGTTTCAATGGCTTTGATCCCAGTTTTGGTCCCCTATTTCGGCCATGTTCTCGATGCTCCAAGGTGCGAGAAGATTGGCCCGAGATCCCTGTGATCGTGAGAGCTCAGGGAACTCATTCCCAGTCCTCAATTGCATGGACGCACATTAGTTGCGAGCTGGATCCATGGAGTCCCAATATCCAGATTGCACTCGACACCCATGGCTTGAAGTAGCAAGATCCCAGGTCTTGAAAAGACCTAGTTGTCCCCGCACATTCAATCAGCCAATTTATCTCACAAGGGTATTTTCAGTCTTTTACAATTCATTTTGATCAATTACTAAAACATTGGGGAAAGACCTCTTTACCAGTTGGCAGGTGCCAATTAGCCCAAGTCAGTGCGGGCCTAGGTCCATTAACTACTGACTGACGTGGCTTTTTCTTGAATTATCATTGGTCAGATTTTTGGACATTTACAATAAATCATAGAATGGTCCAAAAAATGCATATAAATAGTCATTGGAAAGCATGTTTCGTGTAAAATCCGAATTTATGGTTTTTAAGCATTGACTTGCATCCCTATTTCTATGATTATTATAAATATTATGTTAATTATATAAAACACCTTAAAATATATAACTAATTCATTTTAACTCCAAACTTAAGAAATAAATATGTTTTCTTAATTAGGAGAAATCAAGTAATCGATTGGTCCTAGTTTTGAGTCCTAGATTGATGGTTTTCGTAGAAGGTCCAAAAATTAGGGTTTCTCACATAATATGCTTTATAAACCCTAATACATGTGTATAAACTTGTATTTAGGACAAAAGTGAGATTGGACACATTTAATTGATGAAAAGTCTTCTTTAAGAATCTCAAGTGAGGTATGTATGTGCAACCCTATTTATTTATGAGTTTGAACACTATTATTCAGTTGGGAATTTGATATCCAACCCTAATTTCCAATGAGGCATTGCTTAGCCTTTATTCTCTTTATTGCCTTCTTGTGGCACTTTTAATTCAATTATTCTAGGGTGTTGGACTCCATTTGCAAAGTTATTTAAATTCCTTATATCTTCCATTGAAATACTTTAGCATGATGATGAAAATCACTAATTGACTAATGTAGTTTACATGAGTAAAAACCACCCATAGTTTTGGGCATGAGCCCAGGGGAATGTGACCACTCTCCCTAGGGGAATGTGATAATTCTCCCCACTTTATATATATTCAGGTGTTTGGGAATGTGTTACTCTCCGTCACCCTGAGGTTGAGGTCTGGTAGGTGCCTCAACCCTATATTAGTTTAATGTAGTCACATTTAATCATGCCTCAGCCATTATTATTGTTTAACTTGCAGAAATTTTTATTTTTTTTACTTGCCTCATATTCTTGACCCTCTTAGTATAGTGAATCTTGATTATTTCCTACTTTAGTTTATAGTTGTCCTTATTCTTTATTTGATACATACATTTTCTCTTCTCTTGTTGGGTGATCCCAACCACCTAGGTTAGGATCAGAGTGTGCAACCGGAACATGGTGAACCATTCTAAGACTAGAAGAAAGGAGTCCATCCTTCCCTCATGAATATATTTGTTAAGTTATTTATCTTTGGAGACATATCGATGTAGTTGAGTTTCCCTCTACTTAGATCCTCTTTTTTATAAAGTATGTACACCCTTATTGGGAAAATCATGTACTCTTTATTTAAATTGAATACAATGAAAATTTTATTTCTGCTACAATGAAAATTTTATTTCTGCTACTATAAAAATTGGATTTTGCTTAACATTGTCATTAGTAAAGAGAGAGGTGATCTCACTTCTTTATAACATGGTATCAGAGCCAATGGTAGTTGGATCCTTGACTATTTCAATTTGTCTCCCTAGTTAGAAACCCTTATCTCATATAGTTTCCCTTTAGTTCACCTTAGAATTAACCTATGATGAAAGGTTGATCTAGAACCATAATAGTTTCATATTAGATATATCTTTTGTCAACTTTTAGGTGATTATCCTATTATGTATCCACTAGGGTAAGAAGTTTAAAGTGATGGTGTATAGAAAGGGTCAGAACTTGGGGGCTGGTAATATTTTCCTCCGTGCCACTAACTTGGTTTACGGGGACTCCCAAGTTCATATGACATTGGCCTGGCCTGATCTGATGCAGGATGCTCAAAATAGCATGCCTTTAGGCAAAAAACCTCAATGTTGAG
Source organism: Alisma plantago-aquatica (assembly GCA_963693085.1). Classification (NCBI taxonomy): domain Eukaryota; kingdom Viridiplantae; phylum Streptophyta; class Magnoliopsida; order Alismatales; family Alismataceae; genus Alisma; species Alisma plantago-aquatica. Next base: position 1,265,725,073 of record OY856412.1, on the reverse strand, counting down.
TATCCTTAGGAACCTAATATGATGATTTGGGTAACCAAATAAAATCACCTTATATCCCATACGTTCCTTATATGAGTCTTATATTTCCATCACTACTACAGAAATAGCATTCAGTGTCGCTTTTCTGGGCGTCGGTTATTAAGGAAAACCGACGCCTAACATATAAGACGTCGGTTGTTTAATAAAACCGACGTCTATATTCGAAGACCAGCCAGACACGGGTACCGCTTTGTATTAAGCGTCGGTTGTTTATAAAAAACCGACGCTTAAAGTCGCCCGTGAAATCCATTTTTCGATAAAAAAAAATAGTGTCATTTTCAGCGTCAGTTATCCTTGTCTAACCGACGCTGAAGGTGGTTCCCGCCAAAAATTTCCATGAAAATATCGCCCAATTAGACGTCGGTTGTTTCAACCAACCGACGCAAAAGATGTTTAGGCGTCGGTTGTTGTAAACAACCGACGCTATTTGGGAACTCATAACCCCCCGCGATCGCCCAACTCTTCCCCTTTCTTCTGTTTCATTGCTACCCTATTGCGGCGATTTTCCCTGTTGCGGCGACTTTCCGGCGCTTCTCAGCTGCTGCTGCTCTCCGGCGCTTCTCTCCGGCGCCCCATCTCCGGCGTCCTTCTTCTCCGGCGCCCTTCTTCTCCGCCGCCCCTGCTGCTGCTGCTGTCCGCTCGTCGCCGCCGGTCGTTGCCCACCGCCCCTGCTCTCCTCTAGTCGTCGCCGCCAGTAGAAGCAGCTACGGTGCTATCGTCGTCACCTCCGCCCCCGCCGGTAGAAGCAGCTTTACTCGTGTTGTCCTCGTGCAAGGTAACCCACAAACCTTCACCACCATTTTTGTCCTCTGCCTTGCTTTTCTCTGCCGCCGCCGACCTAGAACTCACCTAGGCAGCGCCTAAGTAGGTGCCAGGGCACGCCTAGGGTCCCAATTTTTTGGTAAACATGAAGGAGCCTATGGGCAGGTTAGGATAATAGAAATTTTGTAGGATAGGTGTGATGCAATTTGGGTTTCTTGGATAAGGAATTGTGGTGGAAATTGGTAAAATGGTAGAATGTGTTGCAACTAGAGGTTATGCTCCTACATTTTTCCAACAACAACATTCTACATAGGTGGTCCTCAGTAGAACATACATCAATTGGATATCCACCATGGATGATAGCCTTCCAACTGTGAGAAATTGTTAGTTTAGTTTATGAGTAATACATATTATTGTAAATACTAGGACCTTTTCTCAATGAACTCATAAGGTCAAAACTATAGCATAAAAATAACTTACACATGGGAGGTTAGTTTTTGAAATTATCAAGAGATTTGGAGATATTAAAATACTACCTACTTCATAGATCATGCATCCATATATGACTCACCACAATCATCATGCTCCAACAAATGGAGAAGCAAGTATCTAGAGGAGGAATATATCACACAACTTCATACACATACTTTCCTAAAGATACTAAGACTTGTAGAGTTTGGATGATAATATCACATTCCAACACCTTCCAATCATCCATGATATATTCCCACTCATGGATGCACGTCTAGGCTGCACGTCTAGTGGATTTTTTTTTTAAAAGTTATTTACTGATTGTGTTTATTTAATAATGTACTGATACATATGTGATATACCAATCTGATAGTCCATGATAGAACAAAACATAATGATGTTGACTGCAACTTTGTGTGTCATGTTTGGAATGTAAATGATGAACTGTAATGCACACATGTTTAACTTATTTTATTGTTGAGTATATTGAGAATCCTAATCACCCTTCTTGCTTAATGATGAACTGTAATGCACACATGTGAATGCTTGGAATTTAAATGATGAACTTTTCCCTAAATTGCCAATCATGCTTTTAAAGACATCAATAATCACCCTAATTTGAAGAACTAGGATTTTAGGTATAAGAATGACAACACATTATTTGTTGGCCTAGAAACCCGTCCAAGATTTACTCATTAGGAGTAAATCTTGGATAGTCCCCGGTTTGGGACTGTTCTTGAACACCTAATCTCACTTAGGATGTAAGTGTATAATGTGTATTGAGTTTTCGAGAAAATTTTGGTAGCATTTCCCCGTTTGTTCTCTAAGTACATATGTACTTAGAGAACAGCGGGGAAATGCTGCCGAAATTTTCTTGAAAACCCAATACACATTATACACTTACTAGTGAGATTAGGTGTTCAAGGATGGGATAGGTGGTACACATTTATTATATATAAGAATGACATCACATGTGTTTGTTGGCCTAGAATGTGAACAATCATTGTTTTTTATATTACTTGTACATTGATATAAATTAGAATGAACAATCACTAAATTATATACTGTTTGTATGGAGTCCGGCTTCATTGTAGATATCTATTATTGTGTTTGTTGGCCTAGAAACCCGTCCAAGATTTACTCATTAGGAGTAAATCTTGGATAGTCCCCGGTTTGGGACTGTTCTTGAACACCTAATCTCACTTAGGATGTAAGTGTATAATGTGTATTGAGTTTTTGAGAAAATTTTGGTAGCATTTCCCCGTTTTCTCTCTAAGTACATATGTACTTAGAGAACAGCGGGGAAATGCTGCCGAAATTTTCTTGAAAACCCAATACACATTATACACTTACTAGTGAGATTAGGTGTTCAAGGATGGGATAGGTGGTACACATTTATTATATATAAGAATGACATCACATGTGTTTGTTGGCCTAGAATGTGAACAATCATTGTTTTTTATATTACTTGTACATTGAAGGATTGGTAATTGATAAAAGATCACAATTTTAGAGACGTATGTTTATACAAATGCTAAATGTTTTCCTTATTCTAGTAGATACAAATGCTAAATGTTTTCCTTTTTAATGAAATTTTCAGATGGCTCACCATGATGAGAATGATGTCCATGATGAGCATGAAGTCCATGATGAGCATGTTGTCCATGACGAGCATGGCGAGGATACCAACGTAAGTTCTAAAAACATATCCCGTATTTCTATAAAATTCATTATCTTCTAGTTATGTCATATATCCTGTATTTCTATATTGGCTTAATTCGGTGTGTTTATTTTTGTCAAATTTTAGGTTGATGATGCACAGCTACCCACTGAAGCAATTGAGCAACTTGATGCGCAGCAACAAAAACTTAACAAGAAAAGGGGTATCACTCTGTTGAAAACGTTACTTGCGCTGAGTGGCAGTGGATCCAAATTGGTTGTGGATTTTGATAATGGAGGGAATGCAATTGGAGTGAACCGCAATAATTTTATAAACTATCTTGGGGTTGTCACTCGAAGCCATTGTGGTGTTAAGTATGATAATTGGCATAAAGTTCCTCAGGCGAAGAAAGACTTGATATGGAAAGATTTATGCGTGAGTTATTATTATTTGCAATTCTATTTTGTAGATTACAAATTCTATTATTTGCAATTATATTTTTGGTACTAGTTAATAACATTTCTATTTTACAGAATCTGTTTGCATTGGATGAGATGTTGCATCGTAAAAGTGTGATGCAACGCGCTGGAAAGATGCTTAGGAATTACAAGACAAATCTGAACAGAGAATACATAAGACAGGGTGATAAGAAGAAGAAGTCAGCCCTTGAACAATGGAACTTCTTGGACAAAGAAGATTGGGACAATTTTGTTGCTTCAAGAAAATCTGAAGAATTCAAGGTATTAGGCGTCACTCCCATTTTAATTAATATACATTGTATTCACCTATTCAAGATTAACATTTAGTGCTACTAACCTAATTATAAATGTGCATACTAACTAGGCCCTCAGTGACGCACAAAAAGCAAGGCGTGCACTGAATGTACATGACCATACTATGGGTCCAAAAGGCTATGCAAGCGTTCGCCAAAGACTACAGGCGGAGTTTGCGGCTACTCAGGAGTCTGCGGCTACTCAGGAGTCTGCGGCCACACCCTTGCCTCGCCATGATATCTGGATAGCTGGCAGGAAAAACAAGAAGGGTGAAATAAAGAAGCCCGAAACTGCTGAGGCGGCTGCAAAAATGGTAAAATACAACTCTTAGAGCAATCATTTGAATATTGATTATTTGTGGTGTTAACTTACCAATTTTTGCCTATGGTGATTAGCGGGAGCTGCACGAGCAGAGGAAACAAGGCACGTTCATCCCTCAGGGCACAAGGGATGAATTGACAGTTGCTCTGGGTAACCCAGAGCATCCTAGACGTGTTAGAGGTGCCGGCGCTGGTGTGGGCATCAAAGCATTCTTTGGGCCATCCCAGCGCAAACCCAGAGCGAGACTTTCTCAAGAAGAGGTAACATATTCTATTTTTAGAATGTTACTGCAAAAGGAAATTCATTAATAAAAAGCTAATATTTGTTTTATCCATGTATAGGAGAATAAGAGAGTCGAGGATATAGTTGCTAAGAAGCTCAACGATGTGGTTGCTGAGAAGGTCAAGGAAGAATTGCTGCGGTGGCAGGCATCTCAGGCTTCCAATCAGCCTATGCCGACCCACTCTTCTCCTGGTGCACAGACTGCAAGTAATCCTGGAGACCCATCGCCTAACACGTCTGCTGTAAGTATTGTTTATGACATTGTAGCTAGTCTTTTCAAGATGATATGTTTTCAAGATGATATGTATATATGTATAACATTCTTTACGTAAATTTGTAGGCATTGAAGCCATGCCGCTTAAGAATGGAAAACTATGTTGTTGCAGAGGCGCAAGCTTACCAGTCCCTTCCTGGGGCAACGTTTCATGGGACTCCAATGCCGCAGGGCTACATTCATGTGAGCCCGATACATGTATTACCCGATTGGAGGGAAGTTGAGTTGCCATATGCCCACCCAGATATTGATACACTTGGTGAGGCAGAAAGCGGGGTCATATTGTGGCCCAAAGCAGATGTCCTCTACACGACTGAAATTGTAAGATAAATTTACATTGATTTAGACTGTTAATGTGTATATATGATGTCAACTGATCTGAAATTATATATACAGGTTAAAAAGAAGACACCAGGAGCACCTAGGCCTCCACCTCCATTTCCCGCATTACCAACTTGGGTTCCAACTGACCTACCATACCCGTTAGGTCCTGCTTGTAGGGGAATGGCATGTTGGCTACGGGCACATAATATACTTTGCCCTATAATTGTTTCTTTAGATGCAGATTATGCAGGTCAATCATACGACAGCTCTTTATTTATACAAGATATTATTGAGCTGTTTATGTATGATTGGTTGAATACATCAATGATAGAGACATGGATAAGGTGAGATCTTGTTTATACATCCATATACCTTGTGTAAGATCCGGTGATCTAGTTTCTTATATATTAATGCATACGTCTATATGTTTTGCAGCTACTTAATCGAAGATCATTGCAAACAATTTGCATATGATCATGTGGGATTTTTGATTCCATCATTGATTAGTATGGTAGCTCAAGACCCTGATAGTGTTCAACAATACTGTATAGATGCTTTTACAATTTTTGGTCATCAAATGAAGACGATAATAATAGCTCCATTCAATGTCAAGTAAGTTTGCTTTATTTATAATTTGGACTTAAGAAAATTCCATTATTATTTTGCATTTTGAGTTATTAATTGTTAACTTTTTACCTCTAGTGGTAGACATTGGGAGTTACTAGTTATTGTCCCCGGGACGTTCACTGTTTATTATCTAGATCCCGCAGGAAGTACATTAAACACTAAAATTGGACACGTAATGAGAATGGCATTATTCTGGTGAGAAATATTTCATTTTTTATATCCGTTAACATCTTTTATTACATTACTATTTACTTATGCAACGTAGTGTGTTATATTAACATGTAGGGGTTTAGATGCATTCAAAAATGCTGGAGGAAAGGTCCCAAGGAAAAAGAACCAGCCATTGTCTTGGGAGAACGTAAAAGTAAGTTCCCGACTCCCCGACTCCAATGTATATATTATTGATGTGAATTGTGCTTAGTTGTATTATTTTGTATGTTTCAATTTATAGTGCGCTACACAAGACAATGGCTGGGCATGCGCATACTATGTGATGCGATTTATGCAGATGATTATCAAACATGCCGCATTGGACATCGATACCATACATGAGGTATTATATATAGTCTCATTAGTTAGTATGAAATATATCAATCTTATTTTTATATTATTACTTATATATATACATCATTCTCTTTGCAGGTGTTTAAAACTGACCACACTATAGGCAAACGCTTAAAAAATGTACATGCTCCATATACGAGGGAAGCATTAGATGAAGTAAGAGAAGAATGGGCAATAGCTGTACAAACAGTGGCAACTGTAAGATATAATTAGGATGTTGATAGTGATGATGAATGATACTTTGTAAATGAATGTTTCTGAATGTTAAAACATGTATTTGAATGATTCTATATGTGTGAACGTGACAATTGAATTGATGTCTGAATGTATCTACTTGTGTGAATCTTTTTATGTTAATTTTGCAGGTTTGTGGCCTGTTTGTAGGCTGATATCAATGGATGTCGTAAACCTACAGTTCAGAAAACTGAACTGCAGGTTCTCATCCTTCTGACCAGCCACAGCAGGCCTGCAAACAGATTTATAAAAAAAAAATAGATATAGGCGTCGGTTATTTACAGATAACCGTCAGCACAGACTTACAGCGTCGGTTTTTTGTTGAACACCGACGCCAAAAGTGTTCGCGCTACAGGAAATGGGAGTCATCTAGGACACTTTTCTGCGTCGGTCCTTTAGTATATAACCGACGCAGAAAGCGTCCTAGATGACGCCGTTTTCTATGGCGCGAACCCTTTTGGAGTCGGTGTTTTATAATAAACCGACGCCTTGATGTTAAATAGGCGTCGGTTTTTTAACCGACGCTGAAGTGTCCAACCTTTTAGCGGCGCCCACATAGGCGTCGTTCAGAAACCGACGCCAAAGGGGGTTAAACAACCGACACTAAAAGGCACTTCTGTAGTAGTGCATGTTGAGGGTAGTCTACTTTATACTACACCTTGAGGGTTGGTAATTGTGAATAGTAAAATAATTAAGTGTTGGTTTAATTAGACTCACTATTTCACCTCTGCTTTAGTTTGACTTGGTAGGTCAACCCTTTTAAGGGATGGAGTAGTAGTAGTAGTAACACCTAGATAGATTTTGTATTTGTTAATTTCGAGGACAAAATCCCTTTTAAGAGGATGGAATCCTATACATAGAAAAATTTAGCCACTTTGGAAATAGAAACCCTAACTCCATAGACAAGAGATTAGTGTGCTTATATGATTAGTATTGACCAAACAAATTATAATTTAAATTTAAATTTTTTGTTTATATAATAATGAGTACATAATAAGTCATCTAATTAATAGTTCATATGCTTGAACCCAAACAAAAATTTAAGGCACATAATATGAGTAACTCACTAATTATGAATATACATAATGTTGACCATGTCACCCTAATGATATGATAAATGGAACTACTGCATAGGTAACATATAATGATCATGTTGACCTAAACCCTAATATATAATCATCTAACCTTTATATATATATATCCTTGATGCCTTCATGATACATCAATGTCATTTGGTGTCATCATCAGATAATATAGCTTGATACACACATGTGACATATAATCACCTTATCATAATTTGGTATATGGATCAATTCATTAATATGAAATGTGTTTAGGGTTGTAAATGGGTATGGCTCTACCCGTTTACCTACAAAAACCTATCATGGGTCAAGATTTCTAGACCTGAATACCCGTGTACCCGCTTACCCACATACCTGTATTATTGTGGGTACAATAATGGGTACAGTCATACCCGTACCCTCTATACCCGCATATTCGTATTAGTAAATAAATAAATATAAATTTTATATACATATATCTAATGGCCAACAAACCACCTAGGCCTGATCTAATGTCATGTATTCCTAACCTAATTTAAGTCAAAACTAGCAGTGACATTTTCTTTTCCAGAACTGTGCTTCCTGCCATTCTTCTCCCAATGTCATTACTCTCGCCTCTTCTTTCTCATTTACTAAGTTGTAACTTGTAAGTTATGAAGGTAGATGTCACATAACTAGGGCTAATAAGCTTCTCCTAGCTGCTTTGGAGCCTCCCACTCTCTACAATCAAGTACTAATAGAGTCATCGCCTCCTACTTCCCCCATCTAGCATCTACCATGCCCCAACCTCAATCCGGTGGACCATGATTCTGGCTTCCGACTTTTGTCTGTTGCTCCAAAGTACAATGTCCATAGTGTGTAGGTGACTACCAGGGATCAAGACCATCTAGCCCGCCATGCCCATACTCCCATTGATGTCGGTTCCCAGTTCCAACCGCCCCCTCCAGGCCGCCCATGTCCAAGGTGGAGCCCAAGTCTGGATGATGCCCACATTTACAGAAAGTTCTCTCAGTCGACACCCAAGGCCCAACTCTTACTGGATCTAAAACCCAAAATTTGCACAATCACCTCGGCTCAACTACTCTAGCTCCAACTCCTCCCAATTGACCATCTTCTTCTTCACCTCTGTGCTGATCCACAGACTGGGAAAAGGTACTACGAATGCAAGTTTCTTGTTTTCCCCTTCTAGCTTCCTTAATTTGTTCCTTACATTCTTGTGCTATTTCAGATTTTAGTTTCATGCAATGTGCTTGGTTCCTACTCCGTAATCCTATCATGAATTTTGGTTTCCTATTATGTATGATGGAACCGAACCATATACCCGTGAACCCGCACCACATACCCATATTTTATGTGGGTCCAGGTATGGTGCGGGTCTGGTTTTGAGTAATGCAGGTATGTACCCATATCTATACCCGCTAAATTAATTGTGTATGGTTCTGGTTATGGTCATACCCATAGCGTACTTACACCATTTACAACCCCAAATGTGTTCTTCCTTATTCACTAAAATTCATATAATGACTCAAATGTGATAAGGAGTAATTGAATTCACATATGCATGCATGAATGCCTAATGTGATGGTAAATGTATAATTTATAATATGAAGTGTAAATAAGAGAAAATGATTAAGGATGGCATTAATGTGAGTATGAAAAGTGATGTGACCATGTGTAATATAGGTGTACAAAATTAATGTGACATTATTTAGAGTTAATAATTTATTGGAAAATATTATCTATTTCTTACAAAATAATTTGTGATATGAGAATAATGGAAAATAAATTCAAGTTATTAATGTTTGTGACCTAATATATTAATACATATTGATTACTTAGTAAACCCTAATTGTGCTTAAAATTCTTATTTAGTAAATGAGAAATACATATGATTTGTACATAATATTGAGATATAATTCGATTGACATGAATGTGAAGGTAACCTAACACAATTAATAGAATATTAATGATGATGTAATTTCACAATGAAGATAGTGCTAATAAGACAAAATGTCTATTGTGTTATATTTGATAAAAAGTAATGTCATTACTAGGAACCTTACTAAACATGACTTATGAGTAGAGCATGTGAAGTACCTTAGATCAGAAGTAATCACATAGTTGCTAAGTGTTGGGATGTTACACACTTAGCCTTCCCTCTTGTTGTGATTTTGGGGATGAAATTATCTTTAAGGGGTGGAGTGTTGTAACATACTGATCAGATTCAATTCCAATTTAATCCATTTTCAATCCTTTCATTTCTTCTTATCGTTTTGGAATTTTCCCTAAATTTTCCTAGCTTTCTCTATCCTCTTTGGCCTCAATGTTGAATTTGAGCTATAGTTGATGGTTTGAACTATATTTATCCACATTCATTCCAATGAATGGGTTTTTTCACAAATATCTCAAATTATGTGTTAATTAGAGTCTAAAAATGCAAATTGGAGAATTACGAGAGATAATGGGTATATTATGTTAAATGTGGCTTTTTGGAATAAGAAATAAGAATTTATGTGAAATTTAGTTTAATTAATGAGATAATCACCCTCTTATCTTCTCTCTCCTCCTAATAGTTATTAAAGCATTAAAAAGGAGAATAAAAGGTGGGACCTAGCACTTGAATGAAATTATAATATATATCTCGAATTTTATTAAAGGATTTGTGAAGAAAATACCTTTATATTAATTCACCCTTTTAAAATGCATTAATATACACATTAATGGAAAATATAGTGGTTGATAGTCATATCTCGTGAAAAATGAAAATCTAATTACATAGCATTAATTTGGGAATTAATATTATCTTGTGGTTCAAATTTGAGGTCATTTGACCCATGTTCGACTCTTCAAAGAAATTAAACAAGATTTGCCTATGGTTTGAATATATTTTTAAATCCATTTCATTTATGTGAGCAATTAAGTCTAAAGTTCCATTATTTATCACCTATCATGTGTTACCCATAACACCCGTGCTCATCAGACAACTTATATTCGATCATCTGAATCTTAAGTCGGTCTGACAGCCGCTGAGTCATCCTCTTCCTCTCTTTAGTCCCACGAGTCAGCAACAGTTTCATCAGATTGATTTCACGATCCCGGTCCCTCTCTCTCTCTTCAACGATCTGTTTCACATAATTCCTTCACCTTCAACTTTGCATCATCATCATGAATACAATGAGCATTTACTTACCTCCTCTTGTGACCAGACAAGGAAGCACTCATTTAGGGCTTTCCACCTCATCTCCTCCCCAAATTGCAGAAGGACCTAGGGCTTATCTCTTGCCTATATAAGGAACCCAGAGGCACCACCAAACCTTCAAAGCTCCTCCTCCTCCAATTTCTCCTCAACTACCCCGAACCACCCCATCCTACTCGTGGTACACCTCTGGCAACGAGGACCCTATCCAGTGTCCTCTACCTCACTCGGTTTAATTGCCACAACGGTAAGCACCTTCGACCACCCATCTTCATTCCCCTAGATTCTGTTACCTCATGGGAGCCCAAATCATCATACCCTACAACCCCACCATCATTGTCTTGCCGACACCTTGCATTTTCCCATTTCAGTGCACCTCTTCTCGTGGCAACACTGCATTGGCCTCACCTTGCATCCACGAACTTGTTGAAACTTTAGGAAGAGCTTCTCTCCTTGTTTTCAATGGTTTTGATCCCAGTTTCGCTCCACTGTTCCGGCCATGTTCTCGATGTTCCTGGGTATGAGAAGATTGGCTTGAGAGATCCTTGTGATTGTGAGAGCTTGGGTAACTCGTTCCCATTCTTCAATTGCATCAACACACATTAGCTGTGAGCTTGATCCATGGAGTCACAATCTCCAAATTGCACTCGAGACCCATGGCTCGAAGCAGCAAGATCCCAAGTCTTGAAAAGACCTAGTTGTCCCCGCACATTCAATCAACCAATTTATCTCACAAGGGTATTTTTGGGCTTTCACAATTCATTTTGATTGATTACTAAAATGTTGGGGCGAGCCCACTTTACCAGCTGGAAGGTGCCAATTGGCCCACATCAGCGCGGGCCCAAGTTCATTGACCGTTGAGTGACATGGATTTTTCTTGAATCACCATTGGTCATATTTTTGGAAATTTACAATAAATTGTAGGATGGTCATCAAAATTATAACTAAATAGTCATTGGAAAGCAGTTTTTGTGTAGAATCTGAATGTATGGTTTTTTGGCATTGACTTGCATCCCTATTTTGATGATTATTATAAATATCATATTAATTATATAAAAAGCTTTAAAATATATAACTAATTCATTTTAACTCCAAACTTAAGAAATAAATATGTTTTCTAAATTAGCAGAATCCAAATAATAGATCGGTGCAAGTTTTGAGTCCTAAATAGATGGTTTTCATAGAAGGTACAAAAATTAGGGTTTCTCAAATAATATGTTTTATAAACCCTCATCCATGTGTACAAACTTGTATCTAGGACAAAAGTGAGATTTGACACATTTAATTGATGAAAAGTCTTCTTTAAAAATCTCGAGTGAGGTATGTATGTGCAACCCTATTTATTTATGAGCTTGAACACTATCCTTTAGTTGGGCATTTGATATCCAACCCTAATTTTTAATGAGGCATTTCTTAGACTTTATTCTCGTTATTGCCTTCTTGTGGCACTTTTAAATTTAATTATTCTAGGGTCTTGGACCCCATTTGCAAAGTTATCTAAATTCCTTATATCTGCCACTGAAATACTTTAGCATGATGATGAAAATGACTAATTAACTAATGTAGTGTATATGAGTACAAACCACCCATAGTTTTGGGCATGAGCCTAGGGGAATGTGACCACTCTCCCTAGGGGGATGTGATAATTCATTCCACTTTATATATATTTGAGAGTTTGGGAATGTGTTACTCTCCCTCACCCAGAGGTCGAGGTCCAGTAGGTGCCTCATCCCTATATTAGTTTAATGTAGTCACATTTAATCATGCATGCAACTTATTATTGTTTAACTTGGCATAAATTTTTATTTCTTTTAGTTGCCTCATATTCTTGACTCTCTTAGCATAGTGAATTTTGATTATTTCCTGCTTTAGTTTATAATTGTCCTTATTCTTTATTTGACACATACATTTTCTCTCCTATTGCTGGGTGATCCCAACCACCCAAGTTAGGATCAGATTGCACAACAGGAGCATGGTGAACCAGTCTAAGACTAGGAGAAAGGAGTCAATCCTTCCCTCATGAATATATTTGTTAAGTTATTTGTTTTTGGAGACACATTGATGTAGTTGAGTTTCCCTCTACTTAGATCCTCTTTTTATATAAAGCATGTACACCCTTATTGGGAAAATTATGTACTCTTTATTTAAATTGAATTTAGTCAAAAATTTATCTTTTGTTGCTATCCAAATTGGATTTGGTTTACTATTGTTATTAGTAAAGAGAGAGGTGATCTCACTTCTTTACAATCCACTTAGTCAATGAGTTATAATGTGCACAATGTATATCCCTTCCTCTTTTTCAAATACAAAAATATGGGTGCAAGAAAGATGCTCCCCCCAAAGTATGGTTCTACCCCTCACTATGATACTCCATGTATAAATAATATAACAAAGTTTGAAAGATCATAAGAAACAAAATTTAAATATAAGGGAGTGCACAAAAATATATTTGATAACCAAAGAAAGTACAAAGATAACATGATAGGATAGAATGAGAAAATAAACAAAATAGATAGATTGTGCCAAGAAAAACAAGCCAAATTACATTGTTTTCAAACCTACTACAAGAACTAAGACCATATGATCAAGAATTGTGAAACATGTGGATTGTGTGATCAACATATGGATCATGTTCTAGTGAAAATTGAGTGTGATAGAGAGTGGATGGTGGTGGAGTGGATCAGGTGTAGTCATGGCCAAGTATGAACGGGACAATGCTTTTGAGATAGAGATGAGTAAATACTTGTACACAAGACTATGATTCAAGGCATTGAGCATGACATGACGATTGTAGTCCATATGTCTTCCTCCTTAATAAACACACCCTTAAAATAGTAAATATCATTTTTATGGGTCAAGAAGGAGTAAAAGGAGGTGGTATTTCATTTGAGGTACCTTCTTCAACTCTATCCCTTTTTTCACCAAATCAATGCCCATCTTTCCAAAGGTCGAGCTCTTTTTCAACTGAGAGCCCCAATGATCAAATAACATCCAGTTTTGTTTGAGGAGCTCTCTAGTTAGAGGATCCTCGATTGAACTTATTTTTTAGGATGAGGATATCAATCAAACTTCTTATAGACCAAAAAACTATTTGCAACTCAATTTGATAAAATGGATTTGACAATGATGGCACTTAGTTTATTAGTGAAAATGAATAAAAAATTTTGAAATACATAAAAATTTGAAGAATAAAAAATTTATAACCTTATTTTTACTAATTTGAAGAAGAGTTCCGCACTAGTAGTGAAAATGCATAAAAAATGAATGAATAAAAATAATGAAGTATGTTTAAAATGGTATATGAAAGAGAAAATTTTGAGATTTTCCTTTAATTTTAGTTTGAAAATAGATCAAAATGAATTTCTTTTAGAGGAACAACATGTAATTTGTCTCTAAAAATCCTAAAGGAGTCCAAAGAAAAGGTTTTGTGAAGATGTCTATCAATCTATTTTCTATGTCTACATGATATAAGAAAATGTCATGTTTGGAAATATGATCTCTAAGAAAATGATGTCTAATTTCATTATTTTTGGAGCGACTATGCAAAATAGGATTAGGGGATAGATTTATTACACTGGTTTAATCACATAAAATGAAATTCATAAATGAAGAGAAACAATAATCTCTTAAAACTTGTTTCATCTAGTGTACCTGTACACAAAAACTATCAACAACCATATGTTTAGCATTAGTATTAGATAGGGAAGCCATGTTTTCTTTTTTAATAAACCACAAGACTAGAGAATTCCCATGTAAGAAACAAGCACCACTACTACTTTTTTGGTCAAGTCGAAAACCAACATAGTCAATATCAGTATAGGCTAGCACATTTAAACTATAATGATTAGGATACCAAACCTCATAATTTATCATAGAAACAAATATCATAGGATTTGTTTGACAACAACTATATACATTTCATAAGATTTGATTGAAAATGAGCTCATAGACCAATAACAAAGACAACATTCAGGAAAGAAGTAGTTAAGCACAACAAACTTTAGATCATATCCCCACATAAGGAAGTGTCAATTGGTTCACCATCCTCATTTTTATCAATTTTAGTAAACTTGACCATAGGAGTAGAAGTATGTTTATAGTCATCCATGTTAAATCTTTTAAGAAATTCTTTACTATATGTTCTTGATCTATAAGATTCCCACAAGCATTTTTTTTATTTGAAACCCTAGAAAAATGTAAATTCATCCATAAGACTCATTTCAAATTCTTTTCTCATAATATCACTAAATCAGAATATAGAGATTCTTATAATTCTCCAAATATAATAACATCAACATCAATTTGGACAATAAGTAAATATGAATCATACATCTCAATGGATAATGTAGAATTAGGTTTTCTAATAGAAAATTCATATTTAGAAAGAAATGTGTTACGATGATCATACCAATTTGTAGGAGCTTGCTTTAACCCATATAATGCCCTTTTAAGTTTATAAGCATGATCGAGATGCTATATCTCCTA
Source organism: Alisma plantago-aquatica (assembly GCA_963693085.1). Classification (NCBI taxonomy): domain Eukaryota; kingdom Viridiplantae; phylum Streptophyta; class Magnoliopsida; order Alismatales; family Alismataceae; genus Alisma; species Alisma plantago-aquatica. The sequence goes on along the minus strand of OY856412.1, from coordinate 1,265,710,000 downwards.
AAATACTGGGTTTTGAGCAACATAAAATTCCTATTCAATTATTCCATTTAGAAAAGCATTTTTCACATCTTTTTTGAAATAATTAGATATTCTTATAAGTTTCTAGAACCAAAGACTTGTAATGGCTTCAAGTTGGAAAACTAGGGCATATGTTTCATCAATGTCTATGCCTTCTTGTTGATTAGATCCTTGATGAACTGGTCTACCTTTACTTCTTACTACTTCCCCAACTTCATTTATTTTATTATGACAAACCCATTTAGTACATGTAGTAGTAGGATCCAATAGGGGATTCACTTCCCTACTCGAGAGAATAATATAAAACCATCCAATTCCACCCAAGATAATAAATTTTCACAAAGGATGATGAACTAAAATTCAAGCCTGTACTGTATCATTCACCAAAAATGTACCAATGAAAGATAAAATACTAACTATTAAAATTCTCATTTCATCATAGTTTCATCACTACACATGGAGAATTCCAATAACTAAATAAAACAAAACTAAAACTAAGAGGTTGCAGAGGGAAACATGGCTACTCCAATGTATCTTCAAGCAAACAACAACTCTCGAGTATGCTTCAACTTAGACCCCATGAAAATCTTCTTCACCTAAGGGTTTGGAATCATAACCCACAAGAGAAGACAAAGTGTATGTTGTCTAATAAAAGCCACTATGTGCATATAAATAGACATTCGAACACAACATGAAAAAGGGATAATAAATAATATAACAAGTCTTCTAAAGTTAGTAATAGATAAAGAATATTCCAAATAGAAATCAAAATAAATCTTCATATACTAAGACACAAAGATTATATGGAGAAATAATAAAATTTACAATTAATAATTATTTACATTGGATATAAAATTAGAAAACAACACCAGATAGTAAAAATTACACATGGAAATTATCATGATAATAAAAAGTATAATAGAATTCAAGGTATATGACATCACCCCATATCCACATATTATGAGATCACCACCATAATCTTCAGGGGAGTAATGGCATCACAAAACTAGTACCTAGGGACATGAACTGCCTCTGATCCCTCTGTCAATGGTATACATATTAGGGACACACCACCTAGTGTGTACGTTATACAAGTTATTTAAATCAAGCATACATTTAAATAGTGAGTCAAACATCAATTTAGGTAGATCATGAGATAGTATCCAAAGTGAAGAAAAACATCATTAAGATTCATTAATGTAATCAGTGATACAAACATGGCCAACATAGGGCAATTAGGGTTTCCATTGAATATAGATCAATAAATTTGACAGAAAGAAAACTAAATGATACAACAATAAGATACAAGAATAGGTTTCAATTTGCAATAATAATAGTCTATAAGAATATATCCAAAAAGTCTAGATGCAATCGAGTCAAATTGATACAAACATGTCTCACTCAATATATTATATGTCAGCATCAAGTCAAGGAGAGAGAGAATGAGAAAATATGAATCATTGTCTAATATGAATCAAAGGAGAAGAAACATACGTCAAAATGTGTATCCAAGTCAAAGTCCAATATTGGACATAATCAAGGAATTTCTTTAGTTAATAACATTCACATATAAGTACCATCAATCAGTGTGAATATATTTATAAACCCTAGATATCAAATACTTACTTCAATATAATTAGGTTATGAAACTTAGACCACTAGGTAGGGTTTATTTTTGTGAACCAATGAGTATTTTTTTGCATTTTACCAATGATTAAATAATTACTTATGAGATCATCTACAATACATCCATGTTCTGAAATACTAAAATGGATTTCTTTGTCAATTACCAAATTTCCCCTACATCACGCATTGATACTTTGATGTGTGATGAGGTATACTAGTAAGTTTTTAATAAATCAAAACCTCCACAATATCAATTAAACAAATTGTCAAAAGGCTATTTTTCCAATTAAGGAAAGATAGGAATCAAAATATATCGGTAACAAAACAAGGAACCATATTCTTCCTTCTTTCAGCCACATGATGAGAACACACAGCTCCACAAGACCTAATGTGATGATATCAAATTGCTAGTTTACTACAGACCAAATCCAACAAGATATTCATGTGACATCCTAATGTTCCTTCAATCTCAACAAGTTGAAGAAAAGGTTGTGAGACACCTAGGACAAAGTCCGTAGGTGTCTGCATAGATGCTTCAAGGTGGCCCTCAAGATGCCAAGATAGAGAGTTAACAACACCAACAGAAGGCTTCTTCCATACAATGGAAGACCTCTAGACATCAAAGGTGAGGATACATGGTGGAAGAAAATTGTTCTATGGAAATAGCAAATTGCAACAACAAAACCAGAAAAAAGAATCAAAAAGAGGAAAGAAAGGAAAAACCCCTTAAATGACCCACTTGGCAACATGAGAAGATTGGATCAATGAAACTTAATGGATTTGGGTACTTGGCATCAACCATGAAATCCTCTACCTCGTCGTTATAGTCAAAGTAGTACATACAAATGATGGGGTCTGGGTATGTATGCTCCGACACGATCGAGACCAAATGAATAGTTGGAAAAGGTTTGTTGAAGATTAAGGATAGTGGAGATATGATAATATACAAGCCCAAAGTCCCACTATGATGGGTGTATGCAATGAGTTTGGAATAGGGGAAAAGAGAAACCAGGGCTTGAGGTGGACACCTCAGGGGCTCAAACCCACTGGTCTTTGAACTTTTTGAGGCCAGGGGTGATTGACAAAGGTTAGTATGAGTTCAAGATGCCTTGCGGAGAATCGAAGAGATAGATAGAGAAAAACGAACTGAATTGAGGAGACGGAGAACACCAAACTATAGAGTCCCAGATAGAGAGGGGCACGAGGTAGGATAAAATCTCTAATCAGTTGGATCCCAATCCAATGGTGATGGATTGGGCCAGTTACAAAGAGACCTTATGATAGCAAAACTTAGGTAAAGATGCGAGAAATCTGGGAAACAAACTAATAAACCAAAGTCCGTCTATCATTGGGATTATATAATTTAACATTATTTTCCCTAATAAAACTAGGATAGAAACATTACATGATTAGGTTGAAACTTTGCACCTCATATAATTCAACCATTTAAATTATGATTTTCACGTTTGATTTCACTTTTAAGATTATATTTAATGAGTTACAGTGAAACTAATGTTTAACTCGATTATATCATTAGTTATCATTACATATCACATTACTTATCAATATTTAGGATTTAGAATCCTACTATCCTCATATCATTATTTGGAGAGTTATGGTGTATTATGTTCAAGAATTTTCATATTTTATTTATTGAACCCACTAAGTACATCAATGAAATTATTAACTTAGATGATTGCTCATTAAGTATTTCTATTTACATAAAAAGTGTAATTCTTATTCCAAACACATATCAGGAACATTAGATACCATAATGAGCAATTATGTACATTTATACACATCCAATCCTTATAAATTACATTAGGTTATTATATGTGTATTAGTGAACAATGTGACATATATTAGGTATTTCATGAAATAATTTGCAAATTAAGTCTTGTCTAGGTTATCCGGTCCGTTCAATATGTTCAAAGATACACTATTTGATTCAACAAATGATGTTACTAATGCCTTCATGAATGTCACCAAGAATGTATAGGTTAGGGTTAGTCAAATACAACTTATGGTTTATGTCTACATGGTTACTATACATCACATACACCTCATCAGTATATACAAAAACCAGGTTTAGGCTCCAACTATTCAAGACATGATCTTATTAGGCTTTATTGGTTCTAAGAATGGTCTAGGTCACATGTATCCATTGTTAGGGTTACATTTGAGTTATCCATTTTATGTGTATTAAATTGTCATTTGGGTTAAAAACAAGTGTATTAGGATTTAGATCCATCCTTGTTTGGTCAAATCTAAATGCTAAGTATACTAATCTCATAATCCTAGTATTATGGTTTATATATTTAGGATATGTAGATTTTGGTATGTTATAGAATTCCACCCATTTTAAGATTTAATCCTAAAAAACAGAATTTCCATATACTATAAGGTATAACACTCCATTCATATAAATAATTAACCTAATAAGTCAAACAAAACCAAAGTCACAAAGATAAGTCTATCTAGACCACATGTAACATCATGTATTAACAACACTTACACTTCATCTAGTCAAGATACCAAGAAACATGGAAAATAGAAGCATACACGTATAGTTAGGTTAACTATGAGCAAAAGGGTTACCTTCATCATTTTATTCATAAACTTCTTCACCACCAATGGCATTCAGATGTGATGCATGCCTATCATTAGGTATTCCTCCATTGTTGTGGTTGTTACCGTAACCCCTACTTCTTACTGGTACTTAAACTCCATGAAGTTGAGGGTATCAAGGTTATATGACCATTCTCTCCACTAGGATCACATATGACCATCCTTTAGGTTTAAGAGGATAATTCCCAAGGGAATGGTTCTCATGGAACTTAGAACATGTATCACTATTAATATTTGAGTCTTAACTATGCAACTTCCTCTAATGATTAATCATAACTTGATATCTAGGGTAATCTTTTATATAAATGGGTTTATTAATCAATTGAGGAAGGTTCAAGGGTAGTTTAGAAATCAAGAAACATCCAATACTATAGTATAAACCTTCTAGAAATATACTAGAACATCACTCATTATTCAGAACATTAGCATAATGCTCTAGGCGTACTAACTTATGCACATACTCAACTATAATCATGAAATTGTAAAGTAGATTGTAGAACTCAGAGTCCTTCTTCCTTAGTTTTGTAGTTGATTTTTACTTCTATTTAAAAAATTCTAGAAAATGATCCCACATCATGGAAGAAAAATCACAAGTCTTGGACATGTTGTTCCACCAACATTGAGATAGTGTCACGGAACCGTTCTTACCCCAATCCCAATCCTACCGCCTAGACAATAGTAAGAGGATTGAAGCACCCATCCCTGAGTGGCCCAATATGATCTATCACACTGGCATATACAATAAGAAATAATAACTCAAAATCTGGATAATTGAATAAAAAACTAACCCAATATGGAGATATATCTGATTTATCTTTGTCATCAGAGTGTATGAGTGCATAAGTGATCTTATTCAATATTCCATTGGTATTACCTAAAATCAATAAAATCGAGACACAATCATGCAATTACACAGTACGCTATCAAAATCAAGAAAAATGGTTTATAACAAAATAGTATACTTGGAAGGACTTATATTCAAAAGAATAACAAGCAATTTGCAAAACCAACATTTATTCGAAAAGTTTTTCAAGCAATTCGACTTTTATTACGAGTTCCCATTATGCTGTAATTTGAGAAGCATGGTTATATATTTTTGTGTGACTTTATCACCCCAACGCGATGGGGGAAGTCACTGGGATCCTTCTCACGATAGGAACATAGGAGGCCAATGTACAGGTCCCACCTTCAAATGAGGGGGTTGTTGTACCCAATATCAACATTATCAACATTATCAATATCATCATCATTATCAATATACGGGCAGTCATAATGGGCATTAAATTTATGTTTTCATGTTTTTCAAAATATAGTATAGAAAAATAGAAGACTAATCATAGGGAACAGTAGCTCATCCAAGTAAATAGCCAAGTATACGGTCAAGAGATACATAAAAGTATCTTCATTACAATCAAGGAGGAGTTATATAATAGCGTACCTTTCACCGAAGATTTCGAGTATAGATCAACAAGTTATAATTCAACCCTTAGAGTTAGATCCTAAAACACAATGTTTGGATCAAGGGTCAAGATTATGATATTTGCAGATCAAGTTTTAGTATTCGAGATTAGGGTTACACTTTTCCAATGACAACCTTAGGGTTGGGTCATTCACTTATAATCAACCAATATCTCAATATGCCCAACATTATTTCAAATATCAAGTATTTCGAGTGTGAATGGCCTACCTAGGTTTTCTAGGTACACATGTTAACCCTAATTATCTTGGTCAATATGCAAGTCCAAAAATCAAGTCTTTAGATCATTATCAAGTTCTAACATCATTTGGGTTCAAGATTAGATCAAGTTCTAATTAGTATTATTAGTAAATCAGAGATCAACTTTTAGGTCAATAGATCAAGATACACTACAAGATTTAGATCAATCATATTGTTAATATGTCATCATCATATTCAAGATTGAATCAAATAAATAGATCTAGATCCCTAATGATTCATTTTTAAGAGTAGATGATTCAAATATATTAGATCTAGGTTACAAGATAATCATCAGAGTCCAAATCTAGGGTTTTTAGTATTTAGTCAAGATTAACCACAAATATAGTTATTTAGACCAATTACATAAGAAAGAGATCTAGATTTAATTATATCAGTGAGCATCATTCGGAATTAGGCTTCACAAGTATTTTTAATGGATTCACTTGATTTTTCTAATCAAGATTGACTACTTGTTCATAATATTTGGAGCTAGGATGTATTTTTTACAATTAAAACAAGATATGGGCATTAAGATGAATATTTTACAGAGAGATAAAATCACCTTATTTGTCAAAAAAGAGGGTCGTTGGATGTCGATTTGGATGGTTTGGATCTGCCCATATAGACAAGGAGCTCCTTTGCTTGGTGGTCTGGTTCAATGGCTAACTTGACCGGTTCAACTCTCAATTAGTCGGTCTAAGGAGCGGGTTGGTTGGTACTTGGGTCAGTTGACTGAGCCACAACTCGTCTCTGTCTTCTGTCCCCGCTGGGTCTCATGCAAGCTCGATACCAGGATGACGGTCTCACTGGAGTAGATAACTCTAGGGGCAGGAAGGCACAAGGGAAGCCGCGAGTAGGCCGGTCGGTTTCACCTCGGCCTCAAGGAGGCAGCGGTGGCCAGAAAGGATGAAAAGGGGGTGAGGTCCCCAATCACCCAACTGGGATGGTGCAGCGGCGCTGCCGAGGGAGCAGGGAGAAAGGGTGAGGTTTAGGGGTGGTCGAGACCATGAAATAACACAAAAAGTGGTGGGTTCTCTTTGTGGGGTGACGACGGATCTAGAGGGGTATTTATATAGTCACTGGGGACTAGGGATTGGCTAGCTCGAGTTTTAGAAATGGCTATGGCCACCGGAGGAGAGGAGCAAGAAAGAAACTCCTAAGGAGGGAGTAACGACACAATAAATATGGTCAAACAAGGGCTCATTGAGCATGAAATCATGAGACTAAGCGATTTTCTCGGTTAGAAATTTGAATCGGGTCTTATTCGAGCGATTTGCAAGTCTCGATCCTCCTTAACTCCTCCCCACTGATTGCGGGAGGTAGGAGATGAGTTAGTGGCTGCTTGATTTGACCTGAATATGCGTGGCCCCGATCTAAGGTCTGGGGTTCGTCCCCCCAAGCGAACCCTGGATCGCTGAGGTGGAAAAGGGGCAAACAAAAGGCAAATAAAAGGATTTTCAACATATAAACTTCAAGAAATCATAGTAAAGAGTCGGAATGTCTAATTGTTCTCAAATTTGGACCAAAGCCTCACAAAAACGTGGAGAATCTTTAGAAAAAGTTTGATGACTAGAAAATGAAGGTTGACAGACAAAATTACTTCACTGGATAAAATGATGAATTAATCAAATTTGTGATGTCACAAAGTGTATAAAATTCACATTGATCACTATATTTTGTATTTGAGTCTCAACATTGATTATGAAGACAAGAAAAATTATTTAAGGCCATGAGAGAATATAATGAGGGAAAAAGTATAATTATTTCATTATAATGCAAAAATCCACTTTATCACATCCTTCCCTCCTTAAAAAGAAATTTTTCCCCAAAATTAAAAAATATCCTCAAAATTTGGGATTATTCAACCTAATTCATTTCCTCAAATATTGGGGTATCCTCAAGTATAAAGTCAAAATCATGTCCTCAAGTTTCAAGTAATCCAATAATCATATTTGGGATTCCATATTCCTTATCATAATCAACTTGGTACTAACACCATTTCATCATTAAGCAATTGAGTATCAAGATCAACACATATATTGCCCAAAGTCATTATATGAGTCACAAATATGGAGACAATCATATTGATCACAAATTTGGGGAGATCATATTTTAGGTCAAACAAATAGAGTTCAAGTGTACAAGGTGACTTTCAATCCCAATATCTCAGGCTCTTAGACTCTACATTGGCCTAGGAGGGGTTATACATCCATTATTTGAGATTTCAGATTTCAACATTTCAAGACCACATCATACTTTCAATATCATGATTTTTGAGCTCAAAATCACTGGGAGGGTCCCACCCTAGTCCTCATGAGAGCTAAACCCTAAGTCATAAATCGAGAGAGTCAATATAGTCGTTATTTCAAAATTTTCAAAATTTGGGATTTTGAAGTAATTAGTCATATATATAGTATCATCTGTAGATCCAAATAATGTGAACATAGGATTTGTATCATTATTGAGGTTGATAAACATGAGTCACAATTCTATAATCATTATCAAGAGTCGAGATTTTAGACACCAAAAGTCATAGATCCAAAGTTTGATCATATGCATATATATTTCAAAGCTAGGGTTTATATTCCTATTTAGACCTAAGGAGAGATCACTCATCTATATTCAATTTTCAGCAACAATATTCAAGAAATATTTGATCAACATGTCAAGATTTCATTATCATGGTTTACAAGGTTGATGAATGATCTAGACCTAGGTCTATCTAGGAAGTCAACCTCAAGCTATAGTCAATATTTCCATATGTCAAGGTCATTATCAAATTAATATTCAAGATCGATTATCAACCATGGGTTTAACCTATTAGGCTTAGGTCAACCAGTACAAACAGGGTGGAAGGAAATACCTTTCCAAACTCTAAATAATCAACCATATGGAAAATTTAGAGGTAGTCCTAATAGGGATGTGACCTAGGTTAGGGGAGTCATGAGTCAACTACAAACCTAAGCTAGCACATTACCTACATTGGTCATGATGCAAAATAGGGAGAGAGTATCAATGATCAAATCATATTTATAAGGTCATAAGATCAAAATTCAAATAGGGCAATAATGTCAAGATTTTATAAAGTCAAATTAATATATACATTCCTTTTCTTTCATGATCAAGGTAGTGATATAATTTAGAAATGAAGGATTTGAATTTCTCATTCGAGGACTTAGAGAATAAAAGTGCAAAATCTAAGCCCATCATCATCATATCAAAATTGAAATTGCAAAAGGCATCAATGATTAATAGAAAATTGCTTTTTGCATCATAGGTTTTACATCATGGTTTTGTACGTCCTAGACTTAGCTACTTTGATAGCATAATCAAGATGTGTATAGAATAGGCTACGAGTTTGCTTAACTATGTTTGAGGTTTAATCAACAATAGGGCAACATGGGCTTAATCAAATAGAGACCTCATCAACAATGAGGTATAAGGTTTAAGTTTTTCTTATTTCACCTGATCAAAATTATCAATATTTACCTCAAACATAGCAAACATGTAGTCAAGATTAAGTTAAATCAAGTTTGCGTGATATTAGGGGTCATTCAGGAGTATTTGATTCAAGGTTTATTGATCAAAATTGAGTTTTCAAATTTAGGTCAAATCATGGTATCAACTTTCAAGATTTAACGATATTCATTATTCTCATGCATAAGCTACCCATAATCGAGACATCATGTGGTAAAAGGACACAAGAAAGGACCACATGAGGGGATGAGAAGACTACCTAATCTTCATCTACATGGGTGGCTTAAGATAGTTCTTAAAGAAGAGATGAGATGCTAGAAGACTCTCTAGGGTTTCACAAGAGAACCTTTAGGTCCATTTCTGGATCAATAGAGGCCAGGTAGAGCGAGGGATCTCAGCCACCGTGAAGACGGATAGGAGAAATTATGTCAGGACCCCGAGCCTAGACACCTCAATTTTCACCATTATGGACTTTAGGGTTTCTTGGGTGTAAAAGACTTGAGAAATTATTCACTTAAAGTATATGGGAGTGTGTAGGATCTGATACCAACTATCACAGAACCATTCTTACCCCAATCCCAATCCTACTGCCTAGACAGTAGTAAGAGGATTGAAGCGCCCATCCCTGAGTGGCCCAATATGATCTATCACACTGGCATATACAATAAGAAATAATAACTCAAAAACTGGATAATTGAATAACAAACTAACCCAATATGGAGATATATCTGATTTATCTTTGTCATCAGAGTGTATGAGTGCAGAAGTGATCTTATTCAATATTCCATTGGTATTACCTAAAATCAATAAAATTGAGACAATCATGCAATTGCACGATACACTATCAAAATCAAGAAAAATGGTTTATAACAAAATAGTATACTTGGCAGGACTTATATTCAAAAGAATAACAAGCAATTTGCAAAACAAACATTTATTCGACAAGTTTTTCAAGCAATTCGACTTTTATTACAAGTTCCAATTATGTTGTAATTCGAGAAGCATGCTTATATATTTTTGTGTGACTTTATCACCCCAACGTGATGGGGGAAGTCACTGGGCTCCTTCTCACCATAGGAATATAGGAGGCCAATGTACACGTCCCACCTTCAAATGAGGGTGTTGTTGTACCCAATATCAACATTATCAACATTATCAATATCATCATCATTATCAATATACGGGCAGTCATAATGGGCTTGCAATTTATGTTTTCATGTTTTTCAAAATATAGTATAGAAAAATAGAAGACTAATCATAGGGAACAGTAGCTCATCCAAGTAAATAGCCAAGTATAGTGTTAAGAGATACATAAAAGTATATTCAATACAATCAAGGAGGAGTTATATAATAGTGTACCTTTCACCGAAGATTTCGAGTATAGATCAACAAGTTATAAGTTGACCCTTCGAGTTAGATCCTAAAACACAATGTTTGGATCAAGGGTCAAGATTATGATATTTGCGGATCAAGTTTTAGCATTCGAGATTAGGGTTACACTTTTCTTATGTCAACCTTAGGGTTGGGTCATTCACTTATAATCAACCAATATCTCAATATGTCCAACATTATTTCAAATATCAAGTATTTCGAGTGTGAATGGCCTACCTAGGTTTTTGAGGTACATGTGTTAACCCTAATTATCCTGGTCAATATGCAAGTCCAAAAATAAAGTCTTTAGATCATTATCAAGTTATAACATCATTTGGGTTCTAATTAGTATTATGAGTAAATCAGAGATCAACTTTTAGGTCAATAGATCAAGATATGCCATAAGATTTAGATCAATCATATTGTTAAGATGTCATCATCATATTCAAGATTGAATCAAGTAAATAGATCTAGATCCCTAATGATTCATTTTTAAGAGTAGATAATTCCAATATATTAGATCTATATTACAAGATAATCATCAGAGTCCAAATCTAGGGTTTTCAGTATTTAGTCAAGATTAACCACAAATAGAGTTATTTAGACCAATTACATAAGAAAGAGATATAAATTTAATTATATCTGTGAGCATCATTCGGAATTAGGTTTCACAAGTATTTTTAATGGATTCACATGATTTTTCTAATCAAGATTGACTACTTGTTCATAATATTTGGAGCTAGGATGTATTTTCTACAATTAAAACAAGATATGGGCATTAAGATGAATATTTTACAGAGAGATAAAATCATCTTATTTGTCAAAAAGAGAGGGTCTTTGGATGTCTATTTAGATGTTTTGGATCTTCCCATATAGACAAGGAGTTCCTTTGCTTGGCGGCCTGGTTCAATGGCTAACCTGACCGGTTCAACTCTCAATTGGTCGGTTTAAGGGGCGGGTTGGTTGGTACTTGGGTCAGTTGACTGAGCCACGGCTCGTCTCTGTCTTCCATCCCCGCTGGGTCTCATGCAAGACCGATACCAGGGTGACGGTCTTGCCAGAGTAGATAGTTCTAGGGGTAGGAAGGCACAAGGGAAGCCGCGAGTAGGCTGGTCAGATTCACCTCGACCTCGAGGAGGTAACGGTGGCCAGAAAGGATGAAAAGGGGGTGAGGTCCCCAATCTCCCAACTGGGCTGGTGCAGCGGCGCTGCCAAGGGAGTAGGGAGAAAGGGCAAGGTTTGGGGGTGGTTGAGACCATGAAATAACACGAAAAGTGGTGGGTTCTCTTAGTTAGGTGATGATGGATCTAGAGGGGTATTTGTATAGTCATTGGGGACTAGGGATTGGCTAGCTCGAGTTTTGGAAATGGCTATGGCTACCGGAGGAGAGGAGCAAGAAAGAAACTCCTGAGGAGGGAGTAACGACACAATAAATATGGTCAAACAAGGGCTCATTGAGCATGAAATCATGAGACTAAGAGATTTGCTCGGTTAGAAATTTGAATCGGGTCTTATTCGAGCGATTTGCAAGTCTCGATCCTCCTTAACTCCTCCCTGCTGATTGCGGGAGGTAGGAGACTAGTTAGTGGGCACTTGATTCGACCGAAATCTATGTGGCCCCAATCTAAGGGCTGGGGTTCATCCCCCCAAGCGAGCCCTGGATCGCTGAGGTGGAAAAGGGGCAAACAAAAGGCAAATAAAAGGATTTTCAACATATACACTTCAAGAAATCATAGTAAATAGTAGGAATCTCTAATTGTTCTCAAATTTGGACCAAAGCCTCAAAAAAACATGGAGAATCTTTAGAAAAAGTTTGATGACTAGAAAATGAAGTTTAATAGACAAAATTACTTCACTGGACAAAATGATGAATTAATCAAATTTGTGATGTCACAAAGTGTATAAAATTCACATTGATCACTATATTTTGTATTTGAGTCTCAACATTGATTATGAAGACAAGAAAAATTATTTTAGGCCATGAGAGAATATAATGAGGGAAAACGTATAATTATTTCATTATAATGAAAAAATCCACTTTATCACAGATAGCGCGCTAATCACATAAGTAGAAAAAAACCTTTTCATTCTCAGGAAAAGACATGCCATCACAAGTTCATTCATTGGAAATAATCCAATCATCATCTTTGTCTACCATATTGTATTCATTCTTACCATGAAAGTACACATGGCACGTATTTAAGAAATCAATGAGGCTATTATGCTTAGGCATGTCCGTATAAATAATAGAACAAACTTTTCCCATTAGGATTGAGGAAACTAACTTTCCAATATTAAACAACACCTCACCACAAGGAATACCCAAACTCAGGGTTTTTGATGCAGGTATCAATGTATATGTAACAACTATAGATTGACTCTTAGTTGTAGGGGGATCTTGAGATATCAGAGGGGAAAAAGAAGGATTCGTCCTTGGCATTCCGTACTTTGAATCCTGGGATGTTTCAGAACCAGATAGGTTTCAAACAATTTAATTGTCTCCATTCATGTCGATGTGCTTGCACAAGGAAAAAGTATAAGTTGTAAGAAACCAATATGAGGGGAAAAACTTAAGGGATATAGTATTGAAAAAATCAGATTAAACGACTGTCTTGGCTTTGATACCATACTTGTAGGGAGTTTCACCTGATAGGGGATCCACTCCCTTACTTGAGAGAAAAATAGAAAACTATCCAATGCCTCACATGATAATATATTTTCGCAAAGGATTATGAACTAAAATTCATGTATTGTATCATTCACCACAAATTTAAAAACAAAAGATAAAAGGATTCTTTTGTTCCCAAGAAACTTGTTTCATTTTTAGTGTTTTTTGTAAGTTTGTACATGAAAGGATGAGAGATAGATAGAGATGTTAGAAAGGTATACCCGTAGATCCAATCATATGATGATTGACATGGCATAATTACCTAAAAGGATTTGATTAATAATACCATAAATATATAAAAGGAAAGCTTCCAATTCATCTGTTTCACTCAGTTATAAAACAATGAAGATATAGAGTGAATGTCTAGAGAATTATTTTACTCAATGACATATGTTGTCAAGTTCCAATCCTTGTGATGAGATCATACAAATGTTAAGAGTATATATACATATTCTCATTATGTCCATGATCGGTTGTTATTATGGAAGGTTGATAGACAAAAATAACGCATAAGACCAGAGTGTTAGTTGGTTGATGACTAATGGTATCACAATATCAAATCAAGCACACAGATACATGTTAAAGAATAGTGTATCAGACAGAACCACCTTGAGAGTTACACATGGTTTTGTGGTCACAATCATCTCTCATAGTGAAGGTGGTTATTGTGATTCTTAGACCTAAAATTACTACACTTTTCACATGTCGTTGGGTACACTTTGGCATCACCAAATGCAGTCCTGAAACATGGGTTATTATAATAGTGATGATTGGGTGACTATGACACATGTGGATAGACTGTGAGTGATAGATATGGGATTTATCCCTCCTATTAGAGTATGCTATCATGGCCACTTGATTAGTGAGACTGAGAAACACATGCATATGCACATGTAAATCAATATATGATATTGAGGCCACATTATCTCAGATAGTCTGCTCTTAGTTCAAGAAATATGGATTGAATGTTGAGAGAATGACCAACCATGTCTCGAGTTCATCATGGATATCAAAGACAAATGAATTATACAATCACTACAACACCTTACATAGATTGTAGGTTGAAGTTATTCTCCAACTTTCTATTTCACTTGGGTAGAACTGATGTGTGACTAGGCACCACTCTTTGCTTTTGATGTCATAAGCTAGTTATGGACATTCACTTCCAACGTGACATGGGACCTATACTGTCACACACATAGGAACTCATCTAGAAGAGGAGTTTGATATTGAACGAAAATTGAATTGATTACTAAAGTGTTTAGGTATTTAATTCAAGCAACTCATTACTTGATTGGCTGACCAGGACTACCAAACGACCATGTCACTGTGTGAGACGGCCATTTGAGTAGCCAGACGGGCCTCTCAACTAGGTGAGGCATCCGTTTGGGGGTCATGTTGATCAAAGATTGATTTGTCTAAGTTCGACCCTTAAACCGAGCGTCTCACTTGGGTGAGATGGCCCGATTGGGTTGAACGAAGGTTCAGGATGTTTCTTGAATAGTTTTGGTAGTTCTTTACTTGGGGAACAAGGACATTAATATGAGATATTAATTGGATTCGAAATAGCCAAATTCATTTTCCATTGGAAACTGCCAAACGGACATTTGGCAGTGCGAGACGACCGTCTCGCGTACCAGACGACCATCTGGGTGTGCGAAACATCTATTTTGACTGTTGCAGGTTGCAAAAATTCAAGATCTTCTGGTACTTTCTATTCCCACACATTTATCAAGTATCAGATATTAACTAGGAACCTTGACCCTGGACTCTGCTATATATAGAGGGGTACTGGGGGCTTCCCAAAACACAACACAGACAATGGAGAATCAGTTCCTCTAACAACTATTGTCCTCTTTGGTTGTGGTAACCAAGAGAGCTTGGGAAAATCCTACCTGAAAAGGAGGGATAGCCAATGGGAGAGAACAACAGGGAAGTTGTCTTTGTGGGAGAGCTGATTGGTGACTAGTACACCAATGGGGAGGACAACTCCTTCATGTTCGTTCTTAGTGAATGACATGAGTTCTAGTCGGTCTGTGTGGACTACTCTAGAGGTAGGATTCCTTTGGTTGCTGCTCAAAGAGAAAAGTCAACCTGTAGTCTATGGTGAGACCACCAGAGTCACTATAGAGGTTGCGCAGACGTTGTTCGTGGTGAAGACCAGGACCTGCACAACCACCGTCCAAGAGAAACTTGTTAGCAATTGCAAAGAAGTGAGTTTTGTCACTGGACTTTCTCGAGGGCCAGGTATAACTTTCTAAAACCATCCTTCCTATTCATAGTAATTGACGCGATCTTATTGTATTGGGTAATACAGATAGATAATTTTTGTTTCTGCTGCTATACTTTGTGCCCGTATTTCCCAACAGTGGTACCCGAGCCTCGTCAATTTACTATGTTTTAGGATAATCAATATGATTAGATTTTTTTGTTTTATTGTCTATTTATTTTGTACAATGTGAATATTTAAACTTCTCTCATATGAGTGTCCAGTCAAAGACCACATAATCCCAACTATATATATATATATATATATATATATATATATATATATATATATATATATATATATATATATATATATATATATGCAATTTCACGCGTCATCCTAAAAGGTGTTTTGATGGTAGATGTGTAGCGTGGTTATGGCCTAAACCTTTTATCCTTATGTGGTTGGATGGTTTGGTTCCTTTAATCTCGATTTGCGTATCGAGCCTCTACCTCTTTCTTCCCAATGTAAAGTTAAAGCTTTCCTATCTTTGCTCCCCTCGAGTGTAACTCGAGGTTTTCTCTTATTCAATGTGATAAAGTAGAGATAGGATAGTCTCTTTTCATGCAACGATGTTGAAGATGTTCATCGCCAGTTGAGATGACTAATTTGTGAGATGAGTCAACCATCTGGAGGACCAAGGAGGATAGAGGATGATGGAACCAGACGATCGTCTGGTGGACCCAACTGACCATCTGGAAGGGGTCCAGACATCGATTGGAAAGGAGGCCAAATGACAGTCATTGGAGGCCCAACCGACCAGTTGGAGGGAGTCCAAATATCTGTTGGATAGGAGGACCACTTGACCGACCAAGAGGCGAGATGACCAATTCAAGGGTTGAACCGATCTACCCAGATTGGCAAGCACAAATCTACATCAACTACAGGATCATACATGTGATGGGATGATTGACCTAGGTGGTAGTAATTTCTTGTGGCTCCAAGGAATTACATGTAGACATAGCCATAACCAGCGCTCTTTGTTTTATATTGCATGTTTACATTGTGGGATATAGCATGTATATGATACATACTATATATGTGGTGATTGGATACAATATATGTATATATATGATTGGTCCTCATGTACTCAAGATGATTAGGTATGTAGAGAACCTAACCAAACTGGGATTCCCCTTGGGCCAAGAGTTGACCACTGACGTGATTCTATAGTTTTTGTCAGAGTCATATAGCTAGTTTGTCATGAACTACAACATGAACGACTTTGACAAGACGTTGATAGAGTTGTTGGAAATGTTGAGAACATGTAAGACACAAATGAAGAATGACAAGCTCAAGTCTGTGATGATGATCAACAAGATAAAGGGGAATTCTAAAGGCAAAGGCAAAGCTAAGAAGGGTTCTAAAGCTAGCCAAAAGCACAAGTCTTCAGATCTCAAGCCAAAAGGTGGAATAAAGAAACAAAGAGGTGATTGTCACCATTGTCACCAGCCTGGACATTGGAAGAGAAATTGCCCACTCTGGTTAGAGGAACTAAAGAAGAAGAAGGATGGAAATGAGGCCTCCACTCCAGGTATAAAACATATAAGATAAATTTGATCACTTCTTCATTTTGTTATGTGATACCAAATAGAGATATGACTTGCTGATGTGCATGATCTGACAAGAAGTAAAGGCCTTCATGGAAGGAGGAGGAGGGATAAGACGGAGCAAGTGTTTCGGAAGACATAGTCTACATTTATATTTATCTTAGCCCAATGGGCATGTAATAGAGTTATTAGAACTGCTATTTCATTATGCCATTAGAATAGAAACATTTTCTTTATGCAACTTGTGTAGACAAGGATGGTTATCAATAAAGAATTATTAGTGCTTCTATTTCAAAGATATGATCTTGCATGGAATTGGCCCTAAAGCATCTTGTGATATTTATGTGAAATGATAAAAAATGAATGTTTATAATGTTTATACCAAAAGATTATAATTGATAACTCAAGGGTATCACTAGCATTAGTCATCTGTATGAATATGAGAGGTGCATACCTAGATTACATATTGATGTTGATCTAGATTCTCTTGGTTATTGAACCTGATGAAATGTGCAAAGTCTTACTTATACACACTATGACATGACGTTCTTCACTAGATGTGGTGGGAGTCTTCCATTAGACCTCATACATATGATGCATGAAGATCTTATGGAATGAATATTGTAGATAAATAACTCATACTTCATTTTGATTTATTGGTAATATGATGATATTTACTAAATGAAATGAAAGCGTCAATCTCTTGCAAATGTTCAAGGAGATTGTAAATTAAGTATACCATTAATGAAAGTAGTAAGATACTTTGATATGATCAAATGTTGAAATACTTTATATCAATACCTTGGGTACCTTTAGGAATGAATTGTGATAATGTATCACATGAAAATCCGCATGAACATGATGATGTGTCAGAATGAATGATTTATACCATGGTGAGTCATGATATAATTATCAATTAATCTAATCTTCTTACATCCTCATAAATATAAATACCTATCACTAAATAATGTACCATCTGGATGGTTTAAAAGGAAATCATATATGATATAATTTGGGAATATCCCAATGGGTCTAAAGGATTGAAACCCACATTGAGAAAGTAGTTTCTTGAGAAGGTTTATCCATAAACCATGATAGTTGAACATTACTATTAGTCTCAATCCAATAAAAATTTTTGTTTTGTTAATAGGATAACTGAGTTCTTAAAAGATTCAGTGGGAGTAAAAGTAATCTCAAAGTGTCTGAGTGATATGCATCGCTAAACACTCCAATCACTAAGATTGTTAATCCTAGAGTTTAAACCTTTTAACTTTCTGGTTAAGGCTAGTATAGAAAGGGTCGAACCCCAAAGGACAACTTTTTAAGATTGTTTCTTCTTAACCCAATTGTCAGAAGAACTTATTTATTTGTTTTTGGTATTTTTAGATTTTGAACGAGAATGTAAAAAACGATTTGGGTGATGATTGGTTACACTAAGAAAGAAAATTGCAGAAATTAAATTGCACTAAACAAATATTTTTTGCCCTGCAAAAGGTAAACAAGATTGTTATTAGCACAAGAAAAACTAGAATGAAAAGACTAGAATGTAAGAAAGCAAACGAGCCGTGATTGAAATCAAAGGGAGAGAATCGAGGCTTTAGGGGGTTTCACCACATTATCCATGGCAAGAAAATGAATTAACAATTAATCGACAAATAGGCGACGACATGTGAATCATAAAAACCCACAAAAGATGAACTCCACATGAGCCCATTGGTCCTAGTGCTCATGTTTCCTAATTCATCATCCGAAAAGAGATAAATCCACAGTCACTTTAGAATCTCTATGTGAATTGGTTTAATCATTCTAAACCTAGATTTCCATGATCATTTCCATCTAAGTTAACATATACAACTAAGTGAGTAATTACTTCGCTAGATCATCGATTAAATAAACCAATTGTCGTATAAAGAAGTCAATTAAAGTTGATTTGATCAAACCATGGATAAGGGGCTATTCCCCTTGCCTTGATAAGGAACTACTCGCTCATGGTTGAGGAGAAGGGGGAGATGGAGGAAGAAAATACCTTAGCCATAGTCTAGGCTTAAATTGGAAATTAATCCTTATGCTAGAGACAATGAAATGGCCATGTTCTTAATTCCTTACTCCAGAACTAAAGAAAGGGAGGAGTAGAGATCTAGATCTAATAGTAGAATAAAAAGAAACCAAGGAATAATCTGAAGAATGAATAATGCTTCAAGTAATAAACTACTTTATTGCTGAATCAAAAGAATACAAGATTAAAGTTGTTCCAAGAATTCCAGTACAAAAGTGATGAAAAAAGATGATCCAAGGAGGAGGAAGTGCCCCTCCTTTTATAGGATAAGGAGGAGGCAACATTTACATTAGGGTTAGAGAAATGGTGGTTGGTGTCTGCCTTTTTGGGCTATTTGTACGGTGCCAACTGATCGGTTTAAGGCTGAGTCGATCGACTGGCGGCTGTGGGGAAATAGCTTCCAAAGGAACAATCGCCAACCCTAATTAGGGTGGTGGCGCGGGAAACACCCACTTGGCTGGGATGGATTTCCTCCCATTTTTAGGGCTTCTATCGAGCGTTTAATCTTGGGAAGTAATCCAATCTGACCGGTCATCTGACAAGTGAGACGATCGGTGTTAGAGAACGACACTATCGATTGGATATATGAGACGATCAGCTCATCAGAATGAAACGATCGGTCGGAAATCTGAGGCGACCGACTCATGCTCTGAACCTGTGAGAAAATGCACATAATTGTTAGATTTGTGATAAAAATGAGAAAATATGAATTTGTACAATTTCAGGGGATGAAATGAATATCTTTATTTGACAA
Source organism: Alisma plantago-aquatica (assembly GCA_963693085.1). Taxonomy (NCBI): domain Eukaryota; kingdom Viridiplantae; phylum Streptophyta; class Magnoliopsida; order Alismatales; family Alismataceae; genus Alisma; species Alisma plantago-aquatica. The sequence goes on along the minus strand of OY856412.1, from coordinate 1,265,689,866 downwards.
GCTTAAATAGTTTGCAGAAAAGAGGTTCTAAAATAGCACGCATCAAAATACCACAGACTTAAAGCTTTGCTTGTCCTCAAGAAATTCAAAGATTTTGGAATAACAAGTTCATGCTCCCTAGATTAGCAATTCTTCTATCCTTTTCATGGCCAAGTGACCCATCTCCTAGAACCATGAATTGCTAGCACAATGTTTCTTTTGAAAACATTTTTCATAATTTTTTTTAAACTTATACTTTGTAGAAACACTCTTATTCTGACTGGCGCTTCTACACTCAATTTTTTTAAAGGGTTAATTGTTGCACGGGAATGGAGAAAATTGAGGTGTGAAGGAAGAATCCCTCCTCTATTTGACTTGGGATATTTTTTTTATGGACTTGCGGTTACATTGAACAAAATTTTTTTGTGCTCTTTTTTTTTGACATCTTTTAGTGGTACACCCCCATTAAATTTATGAGGGGTATGGAAGAAAAGGAGCATGTCACCCTAGACATAGGGTTTGGCGTGCGGATTATTTTTCCCGTGCAACAAAAAACTTTTTTTTTCTTCTAGATGAGTGTTGTTGCATAAGTTAGAAAAGACATGTAGCTACATTATATGAGAGTAAAAATGATAAGTTAATCTAATGCTAAAAAATAAGAAAGTCTGCATTTGAGTCTATTTGATACTCTAAGGCTTGCCATCATTTCCAAAAATTACTATCATGATCATAGGGAACTTGATATTTCAAAACATTTGAATAATTTTGAGAATGCAAAGGTTTTAACTAATTTCATTTTTGAAAATAAAATACAACATTTGTCCGACTAGATAAAGGCATATGTTTGAAAGGAAAAATAATGCAATACAATGTAAAATGCAGAAAAGAAATGCTAAAAAGGTAAGATAGAGGGTGGATCACGTACCACCCACCCCCACCCCAGACTTAGAATTTTTCTCGTCCCGAGCAAACTCTTAGAATGAGATGGAGGGAAGAGGATCACTATGGTGGAGGGTGCTGCTGGTGGGAGGAGTAGTAGATTCCCCAATAAGGGGAGTCAGGACCTGGATAGCTCTGCTGGGCTCTGGACTCCTCATATGATGGTTGATTGGGGGCATAGTGACCGCAGTACACATGCCAGGACTCCTGTGAACACTACATCAAGTACATGTGATTGAGCTGGTGGCCCTGTCTCTACTGCTCACGCTGAATCTCATCTAGCTGGGTCTGGACCTCGTAGAAGTTTTAAGGGCTGGCGTCGTTGTCTGGTCATTGCCTGGTGCGACATCTAGAAGGTGGCGGTGGTGGTCCAGTGGCTCTAAAGAGAGGCTCCTCCGGTGGGGCTGTGGCTCGAGGATGGTGTCTAGGTTTGGATGCTCCAGACTGAATCTATGGATATGGCCCTATAAGCCAGTCAACTCATACACGTAGTTTGTTGTCGCAAACTACACATGTAAAGGGAGCTGGAGGACCACCTGAGTGTCTTTAAACAAATGATAATAAATGCCCTCGATACCCAAATGGATGAACCTACTATTCTTCAAATAGTGAGTGTGGATGAGGTGGTTTTTGAGCTCAAGTGGAGGAAAGGCGATGTGGGTGTAGCCCAAAAAGACGGCGAGTTGGGTGACATAGTGGCCGATGCGGAAAGAAGAGGAAGTGGCATGGCTGGCTTGGGTACCAAAGTGCTCATTGATAGCATTGCCCCAATTGAAGGGCTCTTCATGTAAAAGACACCAGAGAGCAAAAAGTTATACATGTGTGATTGCTCCCTAAGTGCCTTCCAGACTAAAGATGGTGCAGACCAGGATGCAATGAAGGTAACAAGCCACCGGATTGTGAATACAGGAGGCCTTGGGCCCACTAGGAAGATGGGGTAGAAGCCCAGTGATCTCTGCCCAGAACTTGTCTCTATTGTAGTGGTCTGGGTAGGAGTCATGAGAACGCGCCATGCAGCATTCTAGCCAATAGTCATCTCTACCATCGAGGATAAGAGAAGTGATTTTCCTGGTAGAGGACTCCAGATTTTTCCTGAAGATCCTGAATTTGCAACTTGAGTTTTCGAAAGAACAGTGGAACTTGTGGAAAGTGCTCAAAACTCAAGGGTAAGATCACAGGGGAAAGATAAGGATGTGGTTTCTGTGGTGGATGTTGTCGGTAGCCTCACAGATTCCTAAAGCATCTAGGGTAGTACCTCACACCCCACGGGGAAGGGAAACTTTGATCGTGTACATGTCCTCATAATGCTGGCAATGTTCGACGCTGGTGAACTAGACTTAGCCACCCCGAATGGGGGCTATGCGGGGTGAATAGGGGGTGGTGGATTCTGGGTCATTGGTGGCCTTCTGAGTGCCCTCCATCTCGTAGAGAAGCTCATCCGCCCCATCGATGTCTCAGTGCATTGACACAATTTTATTGTGCGTATAATACAAGTGCACGTATCAATGTAATATAGGCCTTGTGAGGCCCGAGTTGAACTCATGGAAATGTAAATTTCATTAGACTACTACTAACTGGTCACGATCAGCTAGGCCGATTGGAAAAGTTGATTGTTTAGTTTAAAACAAAAATAAAAATAAAACAAAAAGAAAGCAAAAGAGAACGATGATTAAATGTTTCGTTTAATCAAATTAATTGGGAATCCTTAGGATTGTGGTTTCACTGTGAGGTCTCACTGCATGCAAATCTACACAATTAACATAATTCGTTCTCTTTCCCTGATTATGGCCCTTAGTCAGAATTGCTTGCTTCTACAATACAATTCACTACCTAGTTCTAGGTCAGTTCCATGACAGTAGCAGCTTATACCCTAGATCTTGGTGCTTTGATTATTTCTATGAGTATCCACCATTAATCATACATTACCTTGTCTAAGGAATTTATTGATTAATGTGTTAATCATGCCTTTTTAACCACTAATTCTCTGTCAGAAGTAATTAACAGTATTAAAAATTGACTATGGTGATCAAGCATAGTAAATTGTAATGGAAACACGATAACATATCAAGGGAAAGTGAGACAAATTATGATAATCAATATAACATTGTCATACAGTGATTCCCCGGGCTACTCCCAATCCTAAGGATAATGGGGATTAGCCCCGCATGTTCATCTTAACTGTACACATGCAGAAGAAAGAGGGAAACATGGAGAAATGAATGAAAATATGATGTAACCCCTGAAACAGAGAAGATCTGGATGATCCTCGGTGTGAGACGCACGATCTACAGCCTTCCAGTGGTGAAATTGTCCGTCTGCGGCTCCAAAAACATCCAGGGCATAACTATGGGATCCGTCCTTCTCTCTCCTCTTCTCTGAGACTCGTGCAATGGAATAGAACGTGATCCCTAGATTTGGGCCACCTTTTCCTAGGTATAAGCATGACTTACGACCGCCAAAAGATTGCAACCATTCGATCGTGATCATTCTGAACAATTTCCTGATCCGACGGTGTCGATACCATCGACAGGGTGTCAATGGTATCTACCCACTAGGGTCCGACGCTTTCTTCAATTTCTAGAATCTGCCTGTTGGCATCTCGATACTATCGACCAATGTGGTCGATGGTATCGACCTAGATGCTTTCCCTCTGGCCTGGTCACTGTTTCCATGTCGATAGCATCGACGGATCGGTCGATGGTATCAACGGGTCCTGGAATGTAAAATACCTGAAACCAAGAGAAAAACAAAAATCAAATCCAAGAAATTTGATAATTCATACGACATAAGATAAAATAAGATAAATTTGATGCATACAATGATTATAGGCTGAAGGAAATGAATCATGCTATTATAGTCATAAAATGACACATAAACACACAAAACAAGTATGAAATTAGCCTATAAATGCGACTCAAAATCCCTGCATCAAACTCCCCTAAGCTTGAGTCTTGCTCATCCTTGAGCAACAAAACTTTAAAATCTGATTGAGTAGGTTAACTAAAGAACATAATCACAAAATTGATATCTCAAAATGATTTACGCCTGCAATCCACATACCGACCCTTACCAACCACGGAACGATAACTACCCTTCAGGCGACAATAATCATTCATAAGAAATGTCTACCCCAAGATCAACGAACACCATCAAATAAGGTAGTTAACATAATAGAATCTTCAGGTTCAAGCTTAGTGCATCTTGTGATTTCCTATCTACGTTGCTCCTTTCTTAACTACCATCTAAATGGAAGCAGATCTCCTGATATACATGAATGAGGAGGACATCATGGGTGGCCTACCACTTAGAGCAATGGGTGGATGGAATGTGTGGCTATGGAAGAAAAGGAAGAACAATATAGCTGATCATACACAAACAAAAATGAATGACCTATCATGATGCAAATGAAAATGCCCTAATGCTACATTTTTGGTGGAATGATGCATGCGCTATCATTCTGTCTCAAAGTGAGATGGAATATCTAAGTAACTACACCATGTGCTTGTTCTTCTTAAGATATAGGTGAGAACATGTTCCTTTCTCCCTCTTATTCATACTTTTTTTCTTTTTTCTTTCTTTAATTTTTTTCAACCCCTCATTTTTATAAATGGTAATGGATAATTTGTTGGGCTTCCTTCTTTTTCTAACTGGCACACTTGATGCATTCTATTCGGAGGGTATGGAACAAGTTCAACACATTTAATTTTTCAGAAGAACATACAACACATGATGTACAACTATATGCTCAAAAGATGTGAATGCACTTCATTATGACAATTATGCAACTAAATGACGCACCTAAGGATAATGTGCATGTATAACTACTTTATATCTTTCTTTTTCCATTTTTATGCCAAACATGCAAAAATAATTGTAATACATGACCTATCTACGTGGGATGCAATCAAAGAGTGAAAGACAATAATGTGCTCCCAGTTCTTATGGTGGAGAGTGAATGAAATTGCGGTGGATCAGATCATAAGACTAATTGACAAAACCTTCAGATAGAATTATATGTCCCTCCTTACTGACTTGTATACCATTTAATCAAGGGGTCTCTCTCTCTCACTTCAAATTAAAGTCACATTATCATTTGGTTGGTTTAGGCTCAACATCCATATCAATCCTCTTAACATGAACCATACAAATACACAATCATGTTCAAATGTTTTTAAGTTGACCTACCTAATGAGTTTCACAAGCAATGTCCACAAGTTCTCACAAGACAAACTTACAATTTCTTAAGGATTTTTAATTAAAAATCATTTTCTCACAAAGCCCCACGTGAAAACGCGATGACATGCAATGAAATTAGACTCCACTGATTACACTAGATAGATAGTGGATCCTAGAAAATAGGATATCTAGAAATTGAGAAAACTAAGATAAAGAATGATAAAAGTTGCAAAAATAAATAAAAGATTAAATAAAATAAAATAAAAAAAACTAGATAGATGTTGTTCCAGCACCCCCCAAGCTTGAACTCGACTATGACCTCATAGTCGAAATCCTAACTTAAGAGGTGGAACAAAAATACCCCTTTATTTCTCCGGTGGTGGGTGTGGCAGGTACTGGTGGTCGCTAGGGTCCCAAGTAGGAAATTGCCCCTGAAATTTGATGGAAAGAATTTGTCCTCTTTTATAAGTGTGGCTGACACTGCTGACAGTCTATCGATAGTAGTGACAAGGTGTCGATACTATCAACACCGTCTATGGATACGCATTGCAGACCGCTCGATGAAGACTGTGGATCATTGACGTGTGCGTCGATACCATCGATGTGGCATCGATAGTATTGACATTGGCATATGCCTTTTACCCTCGTGAGGTATGGCCCTGCAACTGTGTTGTTGATGTGTCGATACCATCGACCAATGTGTCGATGGAATCGAGATAACTAAGAACATCCAGTCTGAATATCTCCAGAGATTTCACTACCATCGATGACGTGTCGATACCATCGACTCTCAACCATCTTTCTGCATGTTCTTGTGTCGATTCCATCGATTAGGCCGTCGATAGTATCGACGTGATGAAGTTTCGGTAAAAATTTTAGCTGTTCCAAATTTGATACCATCAACCCCGGCATCGATGGTATCGACCATTTCCCAGCCTGCACACTCAACAAACATATCAGGGTATCATTTTTACAAACTAACTACAACGGTAATATAAACTACTTAGGAAAACAAAAAATAAGGTAAATAAACATGTAATCTACCAAGGTTGGGTTGCCTCCCAAAAAGCACCCTTCTTTAACGTCTTAGGCTAGAAGATATATATACCTTAACCTGGGTTGTCAAAGGATGTCTCTAATGATTCATTTAGCAATTTGAATTCAAATCTATCATCACCAATCCCCAGTGACAAGTAGCCTCGCCCAATGTCAGTGATTACATCAACCGTAGCTTGGAATGACCTTCCCAATAACATATCGCATCCTTCTAGCTCATGCATGTCCATTACTATGAAGTCAACATGGAAGATGAATTTTTCGACTTTGACTAGCACATCCTCGCATATACCTTGTGGCTTAACAATGGATCCATCCTCTAACTCGATTGTCATTGAAGTTTGTATTGGCTTCTTCAATCCCAGCTTTTGAAAAGTGGCAAGTGGCATAAGATTAATGTCTGCTCCTGAGTCACATTGTGCCTTTGGAAAATGTTGACTACCTATGTAACATGGGATGTAGAAACATCCTGGATCTTTCCTCTTTTTTGGCAGTCTTCATTGAATTATCGAACTCACTGTTTGGTCGACACATACAACATATGTATCTTTGATCCACCGTTTCTTGTTGACGATGTCTTTCATGAATCTTCCATATGAAGGAATTTGCTCGATAGCTTCCACCAACAGACGTTGATGTGGAGATTCCGGAAGAACTCAAGAAATTTCTGGAAGTGCCTTTGCTATTTCCTCGGCTTCAGACTATCCGAGAGTGGCACGCTTGGCTCCTTAATGAGCTTGTGCGGTGGTATATATGGAACTTTAGGGATCTCCTCCCCTAAGCTTTCTTCAATTCCACCGTTCAGGATTGTATTTGGTACATCATCTATGGATGGCATGGCTTGTTGCCGTTTCTCCGTCTTGCTAGTGGCTGCTCCACTCTGAAGTACAACTTTCACCTGCTCTTCTGGACTAGGAATCTCTTCATAAATTTGAGATGTGGGTACAGCAGTGGTGGAATCTTGGAATGAGCTACATGGCATCCCGTATCCTCCTGGCAATCCAAATAAGCTGCGCGGGTATGGAACTTTGGGTTTGTCCTCCAAGTCTATATGCATGATACTCTACTCATGTACCTCCTCAACAGGAAGCTCTGATACTTTGCAGACTGAAATCTATTTAACCTGTTGATGTGGCTGAGTGGGCTCTACATTCCTAGCTGATTTTTGTTGAATGATTTGCTTCATCGCAGCCACCTCAGTCACAATTTGGGTCATGGTTGTCTCTAGAGTCCTCAGTTGTGCACCATGACTCTGTAGAGTCTGACCAAATTGGTTCAGAAATCCCCCCTGTGACTGAATTTGCTTGCCGAATGTATTCATCAGCTCTTAGTTTTGCTTTATTACTTGATTGAGCAACACATTGCTCTTGTCCTCTACACTCAGCTATGGTTTTTGCTCTGGATCTTATAGAAAATTATTTAGATCCTTCCATGAAAATTTCTTATCCTTTCTGCAAGAGTAGTCATTGCTCCTATAGCCCTGTTGATGCATATATTTCACATATTCTTCCTCCTCAGACCCACTTCTCTCCTTATCTAAGAGCTTCTTGGCCAGTAGGTCCATCTTCTCATTTAATTCTTGAATGGCCTTTGCATCACCTGCAACTTTGACATGTTCTGGTGCATCTCTTTCACCCCAGGATTGCTTCTTAGGCATGTTCTTTAAAATTTCACTACACTTTGAGCCTTTATTGTTCAAAAAGAAACATGTCCCTGTTGAGTCCAAATTACTCCTGTCATGTTCATTAAGAGCAAAATAAAAAATCTTCGCTTGGGTTTCTAGATCAAGCCCATGATGTGGGCATCTTCGGAGCATGATATTGAATCGCTCCCAAGCCTCCGAGTATGTCTCGTCGACATATTGTTTGAAGTTATGGATCCTTCTGACAAGATCATTTGTCTTCTTGGGTGGTAAATACCTCTCAAAGAACACTTCTATCATCATGTCCCAAGATTCAACAAATTCGTCATCTAAATTGTATAGCCACTCCCTTGCATTTCTTGCCAGAGATGATGGAAACAATTTTAGGTAAATGGCTTCCTGTGGAAACCTATCCACCTTCACCATGTCACAGTTCTCCACAAATGTGTTGATGTGGGCCACTGGGTCTTCATTTTTAAGCCCATAGAAAGCCAGTGACTTGACCAACTAGATCAGCCCTGGGTCAATCTTGTAACTGGGTATGTTGATAGCCTATTTCTTGATTGGCCCCTTCTGTGCAGAAGAAGAAGAAGCCTTAATATTCTCCCATATAGTCTATTCCTCAGCCATTATGAAAGGCTCAAGTTCTTCTTCAATGTCTTCGAGTGGTGTATTTATCTGCTCGTCTTTAGATCCCGAAGGTGGAACCTCAGGTGTCGACTGTGCGTAGTCCGTACTATACATCTTCACCATGCACTAGTGCCTGAAATGTGGAAAATCGAATAAGTACAATGCTTTAAGAATAAAGAATCTGAAAGATAGACAATTAATATCTATAATTAAATTGCAAATAAAAATAAAAAGTGGCCTAGAGTGGCCGCTTGTAGCACTCATAGTGCCAAAATTTACCGTTTCCCCGACAACGGCGCCAAAAATTTGACACAATTTTATCGTGCGTAAATGCAAGTGCATGTATCAATGTAATATAGGCCTTGTGAGGCCCGATTCGAACTTAAGGAAATGTACATTTCAGTAGACTACTACTAACTAGTCGCGATCAGCTAGACCGATTGGAAAAGTTGATTGTTGAGTTTAAAACAAAAACAAAAATAAAACAAAAAGAAAGCAAAAGTGAACGATGATTAAATGTTTAGTTTAATTAAATTAAATGGGAATCCTTAGGATTGCGGTTTTACTGCGAGGTCTCACTACATGCAAATCTACACAATTAACATAATTCATTCTCTTTTCCTGATTATGGCCCGTAGTCAGAATTGCTCGCTTCCGCGATACAATTCATTACCTAGTTCTAGGTCTGTTCCACACTAGTAAAAACTTATACCCTATATCTAGGTGCTTTGATTATTTCTCTGAGTATCCACCATTAATCGTACATTACCTTGTCTAAGGAATTTATTGATTAATGTGTTAATCATGCCTTTTCAACCACTAATTCTCCGTTAGAAGTATTTAACGATATTAGAAATCGACTATGGTGATCAAGTATAGTAAATTACAATGGAAACATGATAACATATCAAGGGAAAGTGATACAAATTATGATAATCAATATAACATTGTCATACAATGATTTCCCGGGCTACTCCTAGTCCTAAGGATAATGGGGATTAGCCCCGCATGTTCATCTTAATAGTACACATGGAGAAGAAAGAGGGAAACATGGAGAAATGAATGAAAATATGATGTAACCCCTAAAACGAAGAAGATCTGGATGATCCTCGGTGCGAGACGCACGATCTGTAGCCTTCCGGCGATAAAATTGTCCGTCTGCGGCTCTGGAAACATCTGGGGCATAGCTCTGGGCTCCGTCCTTCGCTCTCCTCTTCTCCGAAACTCATGCAATGGAATATAACATGATTCCTGGCTTTGGGCCGCCTTTTCCTAGGTATAGGCATGACTTACATCCGCCAAAAGATTGCAGCTATTCGATCGTGATCGTTCTGAACAATTTCCTGATCTGACGACGTCAATACCATCGACGGGGTGTCGATGGTATCGACCCCCTAGGGTACTGGAGATTTCTTCAAATTTTGGAATCCGCCTATTGGCATCTCGATACTATCGACCAATGTGGTCGATGGTATCGACTTGGATGCTTTCCCTCCAGCCTAGTCACTGTTGCCATGTCGATAGCATTAATGGATCTGTCAATGGTATTGACGGGTCCTGGAATGTAAAGTACCTGAAACTAAGAGAAAAACACAAATCAAATCCGAGAAATTTGATAATTCATATGACATAATATAAAATAAGATAAATTTTATACGTACAATGATTATAGGTTGAAGGAAATGAATCATGCTATTATAGTCATAAAATGACACATAACCACACAAAACAAGTATGAAATTAGCCTATAAATGAAACTCAAAATCCTTGCATCAAACTCCCCTAAGCTTGAGTCTTGCTCACCCTTGAGCAACAAAAATTTAAAATCTGATTGAGAGGGTTAACTAAAGAACATAATCACAAAATTGATATCTCAATATGATTCCTATCTGCAATCCACATACCGGCCCTTACCAACCACGGAACGATAACTACCCTTCAGGCGACAATAATCATTCATAAGAAATGTCTACCCCAAGATCAACGAACACCATCAAATAAGGCAGTTAACATAATAGAATCTTCAGGTTCAAGCTTGGTGCATCTTGTGATCTCCTATCTATGTTACTCCTTTCCTAACTACCATCTAAATGGAAGCCGATCTCCTGATATACATGAATGAGGAGAATATCATGGGTGGCCTACCACTTAGAGCAACAGGTGGATGGAATGTGTGGCTATGGAAGAAAAGGAAGCACAATATAGTCGATCATACAAAAACAAAAATGAATGATCTATCATGATGCAAATGCAAATGAAAATGCCCTAATGCTACATTTTTGGTGGAATGATGCATGTGCTATCATTCTATCCCAAAGTGAGATGGAATATCTAAGTAACTACACCATGTGCTTGTTCTTCTTAATATACGGGTGAGAACATGTTCCTTTCTCCCTCTTATTCATACTTTTTTTCTTTTTTCTTTCTTTCATTTTTTTTCAAGCCCTCATTTTTTAAATGGTAATGGATTATTTGTTGGGCTTCCTTCTTTTTCTATCTGGCACACTTGATGCATTCTATTCAGAGGGTATGGAACAAGTTCAACACCTTTAATTTTTTAGAAGAACATACAACACATGATGTACAACTATATGCTCAAAAGATGTGAATGCACTTCATTATGACAATTATGCAACTAAATGATGTGCACTTAAGGATAATGTGCATGTATAACTACTCTATATCTTTCTTTTTCCATTTTTATGCCAAACATGCAAAAATAATGGTAATACATGACCTATCTATGTGGGATGCAATCAAAGAGTAAAAGACAATAATGTGCTCCCATTTCTTATGGTGGAGAGTGAATTAAATTGTGGTGGATCGGATCACAAGACTAATTGACAAAACCTTCAGATAGAATTATATGTCCCTCCTTACTATCTTATGTACCATTTAATCAAGGGGTTTCTCTCTCTCACTTCAAATTAAAGTCACGTTATCATTTGGTTGGTTTAGGCTAAACATCCATATCAATCCTCTTAATATGAACCATACAGATACACAATCATGTTCAAATGTTTTTAAGTTGACCTACCCAATGAGTTTCACAAGCAATGTCCTCAAGTTCTCACAAGACAAACTTACAATTTCTTAAGGATTTTTCATTAAAAATCATTTTCTCACAAAGCCCCACGTGAAAGCGAGATGACATGCAATGAAATTAGACTCCACTGATTACAATAGATAGATAATGGATCCTAGAAAATAGTAAATCTAGCAATTGAGAAAACTAAAATAAAGAAAGATAAAAGTTGCAAAAATAAATAAAAGATCAAATAAAATAAAATAAAATAAACTAGATAGATGTTGTTCCAGCACCCCCCAAGCTTGAACTCGACTATGACCTCATAGTCGAAATCCTAATTTAAGAGGTGGAACAACGATACCCCTTTATTGCTCCGGTGGTGGGTGTGGCGGGTACTGGTGGCCGCTAGGGTCCCAAGTAGGAAATTGCCCCTGAAATTTGATGGAAAGAATTTGTCCTCTTTTATAACTGTGGTCGGCACTGCTGACAGTCCATCGATAGTAGAACCAAGGTGTCGATACTATCGACACCCAAGGATGTGGTCGAGCGGTAGCGGAGCAGGCCTAGCCGAGTGCCTGATGCTCTAGGCAAGCGGCTGCAGCAGCAGTGGGTGTCAAGGTGAAAGGGGTGAAGTAGGGCCGCTCGGCGTTAGCAACTAGGTGACCAGCGGAGTCTGGCATCGATCGTCCCGAGTGTGAGGTGAGCTAATCTGAAGTTTGTGTGAGGGTACGAGAGTGAGATCTCGTGAGGGTGGGGTGGCGGATAGGGTTAGAGAGTGAGATGGGAGGGCTCGGCTCGCCTTGGAAGGAGCTTTATAGCAAAGTGAATCCTCTGAGCCAATCAGCTAGTGTCTGAGCCAATCAACTCATGCGCCTTCTGCGCTGACCAAGGTTGAGTAAAGAGGGACTTCCTCATTTAAAGGGAGAAGAGGGGTGGCCGCATTGTGGGATTTGTGACAAGGTCAGGACCCGAGCTGAGTGGCTAGACGCTGAGCCGATCGGCTGAGCTGTGGAGAAGGCCCAACAGTGATGGTAGAACCGATCGACTGGTGAACGAAACTGGTCGGCTCGCTACCCAAAAAGGAAGGTAACAAGAACAAAAACAAAAAAAATTAGTGGAAAGAAAAGGGAAGGGAAGATAGTGTTGGGTTGCCTCCCAACTAGCGCCTTGTTTTATGTCATGGCCCGACAAGGATCAATCTATTTGGATTCTGGGGGAGTTGTGGGTTCGGTTAAGTTCAGGTCTTCCAAAGGTGAACATATGGTTGAATCTGAAGTGACAAGATGTTCAGTGTTGATGTATCTTTTAAGTCGGTGCCCATTAACCTTAAATTCACCCAAAACATTATCCCAAAGAAGAAAGGCGCCATGTAGATAGGCACACTTGACAATTTAGGGGCCATACCATCTTGACTTGAGTTTTCCTAGGAAAAGTCGTAATCTTGAATTAAAACTAAAACATGATCCCCTTCTCTAATATCTTTACGCTTGGTGTGACCATCATGCCACATTTTGGTTTGGTCTTTGTAGATTCTAGCATTTTCATAGGCACTCATTCTAAGTTCATCAAGCTCATTCATTTGGAGAAGACATTTTTATCCATCCACAGAAAGATCAAATTTAAACTTTTGATGGTCCAGTTGGCCTTGTGCTCAAATTTTATTGGTAAGTGACATGACTTGTCATAGATTAGTCAGAAGGGGGTAGTACCAATGGGTGTTTTGTAAGCAGTATGATATGCCCACAAAGCGTCATTGATTTTTAACGCCCAATCTTTCCTAGTGTGTCCAACGGTTTTCTCTAAAATGGATTTGATTTGTCTTTTGGATACTTCAACCTGTCCACTGGTCTTAGGATGGTAAGGAGTGGCGACTTTGTGGTAAACCACATATCTTTTCAATAGAGCCTCAAAACTTTTCTCCAAAAAATGGGATCCCTCATCGGAAATGACGTTGCAAGGGACTCCAAATCTAGGGAAAATGATGTATTTAAAGTATTTCTTAACAAGTTTCGAGTCACATGTTTTAGTGGGTATGGATTCAACCCATTTTGACATGTAATCGACTGTGACTAAAATGTAAGAAAACCCATAAGAAGAAGGAAATGGGCCCATATAGTCGATCCCACAGACGTCAAAAATCTCTAATTCCTACCAAGATGTGAGGGCCATTTAGTCACGCTTGGAAGTGTTACCCGTCCTTTGACATTGGTCACATGAGAGAACATAATCATATGAGTCTTTGAAGATGGTGGGCCAGAAGAATCCGCATTGTAGGACCTTTCTAGCTATTTTTTGGGAACTCATATGATCACCATAGGGGTAGAGTGACATTGTTCCAGAATGTCAATGCTTTCTTCATGGGATACACAACGATGATACAAACCATTAACACAAAGTCTAAAAAGATAAGGGTCATCCCAATAATAATTTTTGACATCATGTAAAATTTATCTTTAGAGTGTCCCGTATACTCGGGGTGCAATACACCTGCTTCCAAATAGTTCACTAAATCGGAAAACTAAGGGAATTGGGAGTCTACCTTGAGCAGTTGGTCATCAGGTAAAGATTCATTTATGGGTTTTTCATCAATGGGGCTATTGCTTAGTCTACTTAGGTGGTCAGCCACGACATTTTTAGACCCCTTTTGTCTAGAATTTCTAGATCAAACTCTTGCAATAACAAAATCTATCTTATGAGTCTAGGCTTGGCATCCTTCTTTGTCATGAGATAGTGAATAGCTACATGATCAGTGTAAACAATAACTTTTGAACCAATAATGTATGAGAGAAATTTATCGAATGCATAGAAAATGGCTAGCATTTCTTTTTCAGTGACAATGTAATTTCACTGAGCCTTATCTAAGGTCTTGGATGCATAATAAATGACATGGTGTTTCTTGTCAATTCTTTGTCCTAAAATGGCACCTACGACAAAGTCACTAGCATCGTACATGACTCCAAAATGTAAGGCCTAGTCGGATGCATGAATGATAGGAGTAGTGGTAAGAGAATATTTCAAGCACAAAAAGCTATCCATGCAAGCTTTTTCAAATTTGAAGGGGACATCCTTTTGAAGAAGGTTGGTGAGAGGTTTGGTTATTTTAGAGAAGTCACGAATGAAACGTCGATAGAAACTCGTGTGTCCTAGAAAAGCTCAAATGTCTTTTACTGAGGTCAGGGGAGGAAGCTTGGTGATGACCTCAATCTTAGCTTTGTCCACTTCAATGGCTTAGTTGCTCACCTTATGGCCAAGAACAATACCCTCCTTAACCATGAAGTGACACTTCTCCCAATTAAGGACTAAGTGTGACTCAATACATCTATCAAGGACAAGGGAGAGGTTTTAAGGCAAGAATCAAAACTATCTCCATAGATAGAGAAATCGTCCATGAACACTTCCATGACTATTTCGGTTAATCTTGAAAAAATGGCAGACATACATCTTTGGAAGGTGGTTGGCGCATTGCACAAGCCAAAGGGCATTCATCTAAAAGTGTATGTACCAAAGGGACATATGAAGGTGGTTTTTTCTTGATCTTCATGATGGATAGGAATCTGATAAAATCCTGAGTAGCCATCTAGATAACAAAAGTATTGTTGATGGGCTAAGCGTTCAAGAACTTGGTCTAGGAAGGGAGGTGGGAAGTGGTCTTTCCTAGTTGCTTTGTTGAACTTCTTGTAGTCAATGTACATTCTCCACCTTGTGATGGTGCGAGTGGGAATGAGCTCATTCTTCTCATTTCGAATGACAGTAGTCCCTCCCTTTATGGGAACAATTGAACTGGGATGACCCATGGACAGTCAGAGATGGGATAGATGATTCCTGTAGTCAAAAGTTTAATCACTTCTAGAAGGACTACTTCCTTCATGTTTGGGTTGAGTTTTCATTGCGGATCTCGAGAAGGCTTGTGGTCTTCTAACATTGGGATTTTATGGATGCAGATGGATTGGTCTATTCACAACTAGATCTTCCATTTTGTACCCTAGGGCATCTCCTCTTTTCCTAAGTTCACCCATAACTTTGGTTTCTTGTTCGAGGGGAAGGGCAAGATTTATTATGATAGGGTACAGTTCTAGCTCATCAAGAAAGACATATTTCAGGCCTATGGGGAGAGTCTTCATTTCTAGGGCCTTTGGCGGTTCAGGCTTTTCTTCTATGGTGGATATCATCTTAAGGTCTTCAATTTTAGAATTGGGGATCTCATCAAAGTTATCTAAATGAATCTTGAATTGATTTAATGGTTCATTGTCAAAATCACATTCGGCGGGGATAGTGAGGGCGGTGTGTAGGGGGTCATCAACTAACACCCATTCCTGCCTTAGTTGGGATAATTTATCAATGCAATCAATGAGATAGACCTCTTCCTCAAGACTTGGCCCCCTCGTGCTTTCAAACACCCTAAACTCTAGGGTTTGCTTCCCTAATCTTAACAAAATGGTACCAGCCTCAACATCAATCAAGGCACGGGCAGTGGCTAAGAAGGTATGTCCAAAAATGAGAGGGTAGCATAAATCTTCCTTGATGTCCATGATCACAAAATCACAAGGGACATAGGCGTCTTTTTCAAATTTAACCAGAATGTCTTCTATGATTCCCATGGGTTTGGTTGTGGATAAGTCTGCCAGTTGGATAGTCATGGTTGTGGGTAACATGTCATTAAATCCTAGTCTTTTGTAAAGGCTATAGGGCATGATGGATATACTGGCTCCTAAATCAGCTAGGCCCTTTCTACAAGCATTGTCACCCAAGTAGCATCCTATTCCAAAAGAACCTATGTATTTTGGTTTTTTAGGCATCTTACTTAGGATTATGTCTGAAGTGGTCCTAAAAAGTTTAAAAAACTCGTATTCTCTAGTAACATACTTCCTAGAAGAGAGATTTCATGTACTTGGACCAGGCAGGCATGTCTATCAAAGCATCAAGGAAAGGAATGTTGACATGTATTTTTTTCATAGCATCCCTAACTTTCATGAAGCGAGTGTCAAGTCATGTTTGTTTGAGGCGGGCTTGGTAGGGAGGTCAGGGTTTGTAGATTGGTTCTTCATCTTTTGCCTAAGGGGTTTTAGGGACAGATGGTTTGGGTGTAGCTTCGGGTTCAACAACTACCATGTCCTCATCCTCAAATTCTAGAGGTGGGTCTGAAGGTTTTTCCAGAGGGGGAGGGGAGTGCACCTTTCTCGAATGAGTGGAGACAACCTTGAGTTGTTCAGGATGTTTGGGGTTGTTTTTAGGTTGCCCTACAAAAGTTCCAGAAGGGGGTTTCTGTTAGGAAAACAAACGAGCTAGCTGGGCGTCAATTGCCTTTTGATGAGCTTGTTGGGCAATGATGATTTGCTCCGAGGCATCTATCCTTTCATCAGCTGAGGGGGTGGGGGTAGGAACATTTGGTGGCGGTTGAGGAGGTGGCTGATTGAGATTTTGAGAGGGGAGGTTTAAGTTTTGGAATTGTTTTCCTTGATATGGTGGTCGGGTTGCGTGATTTCCTCGGTAGTTTCCTTGGGTTCCAAAGTTCCTTTGGTTGTTGTATGGGAATCCATGTGGTGGTTGATTTTTGCCTTGAGGGTAGGGAGGCCTTTGTTGGGATTGGAGTTGGCTAGAGTTTTCAGCACCTGTAGGGTTCCTGTACTGGGAACCAGGGTGGTTTCTAGTCTGGTTGGGGTTGTAGTAACCTTGGCCTGGTATGGTATGGATTGAATTCAGGTCTTCTAGTTGTTGTCCCATTTCTGGCTGCATGTGGGTGTTGTAGAGGTATTGACAGTGTAGGGTGGTATGATCGTATCCTTGGAAAATGCCACAAAGAGAGTCCACGACTTTTATTTAGTGGGGTGACTCCCTAAGGGTGCCTAGGTATGACTCTAACCGATCCTATTATATTGGGGTGACTCCCTAAGGGTGCCTAGGGATGACTCTAACCGATCATGTTTTAAGGCAATTAATTTGAGGCTTTCTGCTATGCTTTGGATATCATGATTAACTTCTTCCATGGCTACCTTAAGGATTCCACCGATTCCCCATCTAGCCCTTATTTCAGAAGCTCGTTTGACTACCTCCCATGCACTAGTCAGACTTTGGTGCATGAAATTTCCTCCAGATGAGGAATCGAGAAAGAATTTGGTATCATCATCAACACCATGATAGAAGATCTCTATGAGCTGGGCTTGAGAGATATCATGGTGAGGGCACTTCCTAAGTAAGTCTTTGAACCTTTTCCAGGCTTCTCCTAAAGATTCTCCTGGGGACATGGAAAAGTGAGTGATTTGTCCCTTGAGTTCATAGGTGAGAGAAGGGGGGTAAAATTTCTCAAGAAACTTGCTTTGTAGAACTTCCCAAGTTGTGACATGTTCTTCACTCTCCATAGTATTGTACCAGCTACTAGCTTGGCCGGAGAGAGAATACTTGAACAATCTAAGACGGATGGCATCTTTAGATACACGTAGGAGTTTATTTAGAGAGCAAAGGTCAAGGAACCTTTGAAGGTGATCTTGGAAACTTTCCCCATTGTTGCCTGAGAAGGGATTGGCTTGCATCATGGTGATCCATTCAGTTCGGATCTCAAATTGGGGAGCAATGATGTCAGGCGGCATGACCGGATGTTGTGCATAGGTGGTTTTGGGAATAGAAAAATCCTTTAGTTGTTTTTGCCTTTCGGCTTCCCTCCTATCTGCTTCTATGGTTTCTTGTTCATCCATATAGGCTGCTCATAAAGCAGCTTCTCTTTTCGCTTGTTCGGCTTGAATGAGCTCTCTTTGAGCTGTGAGAGCTTGGTCGATCCTACGGGTGACTTCTTCTTCATTCATTTTTGTTTGATTTTGAAAGTTTAAATGATGAAAAGTCCTTTTTATCTCCGGATCAAATGATTGAAACTCAACGTTTGGGTGACGCATGCACAAATTAAGCAGTTAATCGTGTGCAGAAAAAATAGACTTCCATAATGGAAACTCAGTAGAAGGAAGAGTAGCACTTCCAGAATTTTACTCAAAATCCATAAAAAAAAGAAAAAAAAATTCAAAAATTTTGGGGTTCGAAAGAAACAAATATGTTCTCCCTGGCAATGGCGCCAAATTGATATGAGTCGCTTAACATACCAATCACTAAGATAGTTAATCCTAGAGTTTAAACCTTTTAACTTTTCGGTTAAGGCTAGTATAGAAATGGTCGAATCCTAAAGGACAACATTTTAAGATTGTTTCTTCTTAACCCAATTGTTTGAAGAACTTATTTATTTGTTTTTGTATATTTAGATTTGGAATGAGAATGTAAAAGTTGGTTTGGGTGATGATTGGTTACACTAAGAAAGAAAATTGCAGAAATTAAATTGCACTAAACAAATATTATTTGCCCAGCAAAAGGTAAATAAGATTGTTGTTAGCGCAAGAAAAACTAGAATGAAAAGACTAGAATGTAAGAAAGCAAACGAGTGATGATTGAAATCAAAGGGAGAGAATCGACGCTTTAGGGGGTTTCACCACCTTAGCCATGGCAAGAAAATGAATTAATGATTAATCGAAAAATAGGCAATGACATGTGAATCGAAAAAACCCACAAAAGATGAACTCTACATGAGCCCATTAGTCTTGGAGCTCATGTTTCCTAGTTCGTCATCCAAAAAGAGATAAATCCACGGTCACTTTAGAATCTCTATGTGAATTGGTTTAATCATTCTAAACCCGAATTTTCATGGTCATTTCCATCCAAGTTAACATATGCATCTAAGCGAGTAATTACTTCACTACATCATCGATTAAATACCCCAATTGCCATCTAAAGAAATCGATTAAAGTTGATTTGATCAAACCATGGATAAGGGGTTATTCCCATTTCCTCGATAAGAAACTACTCTGCTCATGGTTGAGGAGAAGGGGGAGACAGAGGAAGAAAGTACCTTGGACATAGTGTAGGCTTAAATAGGAAATTAATCCTTATGCTAGAGACAATGAAATGGCCATGTTCTTAATTCCTTACTCCAGAACTAAAGAAAGGGGGAGTAGAGATCTAGATCTAATAGAAGAATAAAAAGAAATCGAGGAACAATCTGAAGAATGAACAACACTTCAAGAAATAAACTACTTTATTGCTTAATCAGAAGAATACAAGATTAAAGTTGTTCCGAGAATTCCAGTACAAAAGTGACGAAAAAGATGATCCAAGGAGGAGGAAGTGCCCCTCCTTTTATAGGAGAAGGAGGGGGAAACTTTTACATTAGGGTTAGAGAAATGGTGGATGGCGGCTGGCTTTTTGGGCTGTCTACGTGGCACCAACCTATCAGTTCAAGGATGAGTCGGTCGGCTAGCGGAAGGGGGGAAATGACAATCAAAGGAACAATCGCCAAACCTAATTAGGGTGGCGGCACAGGCAACACCCGCTCGGATGGGATGAATTTCCTCCCATTATTAGGGCTTCGACAAGCATTTAATCTTGGGAAGTAATCTAATCTGGCCGATCATCTGACAAGTGAGACGATCGGTGCTGGAGAACAAAACGATCGATTGGATATATGAGACGATTTGCTCATCAGAATGAAATGATCGGTTGGATATCTGAGACGATCGGGTCATGCTTTGAACCTGTGAGAAAATGCACATAATTGTCAAATTTGTGATGAAAATGAGAAAATATGAATTTGTGCAATTTCAGGGGATGAAATGAATATCTTTATTTGACAAGCTTAAGTAATTTGCAGAAAAGAGGTGCTAAAATAGCATGCATCACTGAGATCTACAATATGGGTACATTGAGAACAATGGGAATCACAAGTTGTTGTGGAATCTCAGGTTTATCATATAACACAAAACAAAATAGTTCTAGTAAAACACATCTGAGATTGGAGGATTGTGAATCCAACAATTCAGATGGGTTCGTCATACAAGATGAGCCAACTAGTCAACTAGAAGATATTTATGAGTAATGTGGGATCCATGTAAGCTAATAAGGTAGAACCTTGATAGCGCTACGTAAAAGGGTAATACCCAAAAGGTGTAAAAGGGTCTTATGATCAAGACCTACATGGATAACATAAAAGAACAAATTGGTTGAATAAATCATGTTCAAGTTGTTAGACATGGTAGAAATTCCTTTACCAATTGTCACACTTGTTGTTGTAGTTAGAATGGACTATGATATTTTTCATATGAAGATAGAAACTAGACTCCTTAAGGGAATACATCATAGGATGTGAACGTGGCACAAACTGAAAGGTTTCATAACTTCATGAAAGCAAATTAAGTTTATAAACTAAAAATTTCAATATGGGATTGAAACAAACAACTTGGAAGTGGGATCTTTTGACTTGACAAGATAGTCAAAGAGTTTGACTTGAATCAAGATAAAAGAAGAAATCAATGTTTACAAAAGATTTCACGGGAGGATATATGGATATTCCACATATGATGAGGAATAACATCTCAATATTGTGAATATTGAGAACTGGCATGGAAACTCCTTTAGAAATGAAGGATAAGGTGAAACGTCCTATGAGATAAGAACCAAAGCCTATGAGATAGTTCTTGAATGTTTCACAATGGAAGTTTGCATTAAATAGCAATATGTTGAAAGATTTCAACATGGAAGGATTTATTGAGAAAGAATTCAGATTAGTCTCTCATGAACCCTATGTTCCAATTCTTGTGAAGAATGGAAATATTATGAATAAGATTCCATGGGCCAGCCCAATAGTGGATCTATCATGTAAGCAATCAACAAACGTATCCTATATAATCTTGCATGTATTAGACATGACAAGATTCCAATAAAGGTTATTGGAAAGTCATTAAAGATATCCATTAGTACTTGAGAAGTGACTAAGGATAGATTGTTAGTCAATGATGATAGCAATAAAAGGAAGAGTTGGATGTAAAGAGTTACATCGATGCAAGCTTCCATAAATGAAAAAAGTGATCACAAAATTAAAATATATATTTGATTTAAAAGGAGAAAAGGATTTGATGAGTTGGAAAGGGTTCCAAACTAATAGCCATTAATGATAATCAACAATAGAGGCCAAGTATACTTGTGTTATGAACACATAGTAATACTATATGTATCTAAAAGGTTCATGTGATGAACTTATAGATGTTCTGACCATTGATGACTCAGTGGTGATACTGTGACAAAAATGGATCTAATTGTTATGCAAGGAATATCAGATACCATATAATGGAGGTTTCATCTTAGAGAAAATAGATAAGAAACATGCAATATAATACTATAAGTAAAGTGTTGCTAACCCGCTAAATCAGCACTAGCACAATAGAAGCATGTTAGACATGTTTAGATCACTAAGGGTGAGATCCATTGGTGATTGTCTCTAAGTGCAAGTGGGAGTCTATTGGTAAGGTATGCCCATAGATCCAATCATATGATGATTGACACGACATAGTTAAATAAAAGGATTTGATTAATAATATCATAAATACATAAAAGGCAAGCTTCTAATTCATCTTTTTCACTCAATTATGAGATAATGAGGATACAAAGTGAATTTCTAGAGAATTCTATTACTTAATGACGTATGTTGTCAAGTTACTATCCTTGTGATGAGATCATACGGATGTTAAGAGTACATATGCATATTATCATTATGTCCATGATCGGTTGTTATTGTTGAAGGTTGATAGACAACAATAACACATAAGATCAGAGTGTGAGTTGGTTGATGACTAAATCTCATTAGTCATGATATGGAAATATCAAATCAAGCACACAGGTACATGTTAGAGAATAGTGTATCAGATAGACCCACCTTGAGATTGACACATGATTTTGTGGTCACAGTCATCTCTCATAGTGAAGGTGGTGATTGTGATTCTTAGCCTGAAATCACTGCTCTCATCGCATATCGTTGGGTATGCTTTGACATCATCTAACATAGTCCTAAAATATAGGTTGTTATAATGATGATGATTGGGTGACTAAGACATATGTGGATAGACTATGAGTGATATATATGAGATTTTCCCCTCCTATTAGAGTATGATATCATGGCCACTTGATTAGTGAGACTGAGAAATGCATGTGCATGCACATGTGAATCAATATATGATATTGAGGTCACATTATCTCAGATAGTCAACTCTTGGTTCAAGAAACATGGATTGAATGTTGAGAGGATGACCAACCATGCCTCGAGTTCATCATGGATATCAGAGACAAAGGAATTATACAATCATTGCAACACCTTACACATATTGTAGGTTGAAGTTATTCTCCAACTTTCCATTTCACTTGGGTAGCACTGATGTGCAACTAGGCACCACTCTTTGCTTGTGATGTCATAAGCTAGTTATGAACATTCACTACCAACGTGACATGGGACCTATAGGGTCACACAAATAGGAACTCATCTAGAAGAGGAGTTTGATCTTGAACAACAATTGAATTGATTACTAAAGTGTTTAAGTATTCAATTCACACAACTCATTGCTTGATTGGCTGACCAGGACTACCAAACGACCATCTCACTATGCGAGACTATCATTTGAGCATCTATAGGGGCGTCTCAAGTAGGTGAGATGACCGTTTGGGGGTCAGGCTGATCGGAGATCGATTTGGCTAGGTTCAGCCCTTGAACCGACTGGTTCAATATGTTGGAACCGATCGAGTCATCTCAACTAACAAGAGGGCTGTATGAGTGAGTGAGATGGGCGTATCGCTTGGGTGAGATGGCCCAGTTGGGTCAAATGAAAGTTTAGGATGTTTCCCGAATAGTTTCAGTTGTACTTTACTTGAGTAATAAGAAAATTAATATGAAATATTACTTGGATTTAAAATAGCCAAATTTTTTTCATATTGGAAACTACCAAATGGCTGTTTGGCAATGTGAGATGATCATTTTGTGCATCAGATGACCGTATGGGTGTGCAAAATGGTTATTTCGACTGTTGTAGGTTGCAAAAAGTCAAGATCTTCCGGTTCTTTCCACTCCCGCACATTTATCTCGTATCAATATTAATTGAGAACCTTGACCCTAGACTCTGCTATATATAGAGGGGTACTGGGGGCTTCCCAGAGCACAACATAGACAACTGAGAATTAGTTCCTCTGACAACTATTTTCCTCTCTAGTTTTGGTAACTAAGAGATCCCAGGCAAGTCATACCTGAAAAGCAGGGATAGCCAATGGGAGAAAACAATTGAGAAGTTTTCGTTGTGGGAGAGCAGGTTGGTGACTAGTACACCAACGGGGAGGACAACTCCTTCCTATCCATTCTTGGTGAATAAGATGAGTTCTAGTTGGTCCATGTGGACTACTCTAGAGGAAGGAGTCCTTTGGATGTTGCTCAGAGAGCAAAGTCAACCTGTAGTCTATGGAGAAACCACTGGAGTCGCTGTAGAGGTTGCGCAGATGTTGTTCGTAGTGAAGACCAGGAGCTGAACAACCACCATCTAAGTAAAACTTGTTGGCAGTTGCAAAGAAGTGAATTTTGTTGCTGGACTTGCTCCAGGACTATGTATAACTCACTAAAACCATCTTTTCTATTTCATAGTAGTTAACGCGATCTTTCTGTATTGGGGAATACAAATAGATAATTTTTGTGTTTCCACTGCTATACTTTGTGCCCGTATTTCCCAACAAGAGAGGCTATCTATTCAAAAGAAAAAAAACAATACATAGATATACAATTTCTATAACAAATAGATAGAGGCCATGAACTTCAAGGGTAGGAACAAAGAATAAACTACAAAGAAGAGTCAAGAAATTAATTATGATTTCCCTAAAAATGATAACTGAAAAATGAATAATCTAAGAAATTATTTCCTAAGCCATCATATTCTAATTTAATAAACGTCCACATGGTCAACTCATAGTTCTCCGGTCTTTATGGATTTTGGTATTTCTTTGTCTCCACCCCCTAGTAAATAACATAAATGCAAAACAAATGTTTACTCTACTCATAAAATTGGTAAGATATTCCTTAGAAACATGGACATTATGTGAAATATGGTCACTTGCTTTGTTCCAAATCCTAGAACTCAAAGATAATGTGACTAATATTTCATTCATTTTGATTGCAACGGAAACAAATATGATGGAGTTGAATGGACATATTTCTTATATACCTTGATGTGGCTAGTATACCATGACCCACTTTCCAACACTAAACTTGAATCCTCCTGAGAGCTTAAAATTTCCACAACCATTAAAAAAGGGTAAAATGGTGCCCACACTTCTAGTTATTTTCCACACATGATTTATCTTGATGTGGGTTTCATTATCAAAAGTTATTTCATCATTGGTGTTTCTCAGTTTAGGAAGCTTGACTAACATATTATTCATACCTTCATGTAATCTTAATCTTGATTTCTAGAATATCCACTCGTCTCCATAAATCAAGTCAGTAAGCTTTGCATTGGCATCAATCCCAAGTTTTCTCACCTAAATAGTCTAAAAGAAAAGAAGTATTAGGAGCCCAAGGGTCCCTCTAGATAAATGTGTCTTTACTATCAACTATAATGATTCTGATATGCTTTCTGAGAAGCTTCGTATTATACATAATCCAATTGAAATACAAAGAATGGTTGCTATTATTACCAATAGTCTAAAAGAAAATTTTAATGAGATTTTTTCCGTGTACCCACTTAATCCACAAACTATCCTTTTTTATCACAATATATAACCTTGATAAATTAGAGAATAAGAAACCATTTTTTGATAGCCTTAATGCCCAAACCACCTTCATTATTTGGATTGGCTATGTTGTCCCATTTGTAAGGTGAATGTTAGCTTTGTTTTTCGTATGTCCCCATATAAACTCCCTACAGAGCTTATTAGTGTCATCATAGACTAACATAGGCAAGGGAAATGATGAAGTCCAGTACAAGCGATTGCAAACAAAGTATACTACACCAACTTGATTCTACTTGCCATAGAGAGGCTCTTAACCTTACAACTTACTATTAAACTTATCAATAAGAGAAGAGAGGTCCCTTCATAACAACTTTCATATGAATAAGAGAATAGCTAAATATCTCCGAGGTAAGGAACTTTCACCAATGTTCAGGATCTCAAAAAATGTATCTTTATCTGCACCCACACTATAAATAGATGAACTTTTCTCAACATTGATTTTTAGACCAATAATAGAATGAAGATCATGAATAATGTCTTTAATAAAAAGTGCACCTTTAGAATTGCTTCCATAAAAAATAGTAAGTCATCTACAAAGTTGAGGTGTGAAACCTCATATTCAAAGGAAGGTATATAAGGTCTAAGCCTTCCCTCCTTAAAAAATTTCCCATCAGTTAAGAAAAATTATCCATAACTAAGAAAAAGGTATGCGTCTAGGGAGTCACCTTGCTTAAGCCAAATACTATGTTTGAAGGCACTAGCAGGCTCAAAATTAACAAGAATCTCATAATAAGTTGATAAAAAATACTTGAGCCAAACAATCCATCACTTAGCAAAGCCCATAAGATCAATAAAATGAAAAAGAGCATCCCTAGAGATAGTGTCATATGCTTTAGATAGGGTCTAACTATTACAATTCTCATTCCATCATAGTTTCATCACCACATAGGGTGAATATAAAAAATTAAACGAAGCTAAACTATAAGTAAGAGATTGTAGAGAGCAAATTGGCTACCCCAATCTATCTCAAAGCAAGCAACTACTCTCCAACAACTCAGAATCGACCAAGATCTTCCCATTTGATGGGGTTGGAGGCATACCCCACAAGAGAAGACAAAATGAATTAAAAGATGGTATGTGCATATAAATAGAGATTGGACAAAATTTGGAAAAAGGGAAAACAAATATTATAACAAGGCTTCCCATGCCAAATAGAGAGAAACAATCATGAAAATGAATATGAAAAGAATTATTCATACAGTAAGACACAAAGATTGTATGAAGAAACAATAAGTTTTACAATTAACAATTCATACCTTAAATATCAATCAGAGAACAACATTAAATAATAAAAACCATGCATGCAGATTGTCATAATAATAACTAGTACAATAAAATTCAAGGTATATGGAATCACCACCATATCCACATATTATGGGATCACTATCATAATATTAGAAGGAGTAATAGCATCACAACATTGTTAACCAAGGTCAAGAACCACCATATGATCCCTCTATCAGTGGTACACAAAATAGGGACACTCCATTTTGTGTGTACATTATATAAGTTATTGAAGTCAAACATGCATTTTAAATAGAGAGGCAAGCATCAATTCAATTGTATCAAAATATAGTATGCAAAATGAGAAAACTTCATGAAAATTTATTATAGTATCCAATGATACAATCATGGACAACATAGAGCAATAAGTGTATCCATTGCATATGGATCAATAAATTCATTAGGATGGAAATTCAATGAAACAACAATTAGATACAAGAATTGATTTCAATTTTCAATAACAATAATGCACAAGACAAATTCCAAGTGTCTAGGCCCAATCAGGTAAAATAGATTTAAACATGTGGTACTCAAAATAATATCTTACTATCAAGTCAAAGAGAGAGAGAAAATGTAAATTCGTTGTCCAATATGACTCAAATTAAAGGAAACTACCTAAAACATATATTTGAAGTCAAAATCCAAAAATAGATCCAACTAATTAGGTATTTCTTTACCTAATAGCATTCACATATAAGTATTGTCAATTAATATGCATATAATTATAAACCCTAGATATAAATTATTTATTTCTACAAAATTATATATAGTTTATTTTCTTGTATCCAACGAGTATATATTTGTATGTATTGATGAGTAAACTATCACTTATGAATTATCTAAGATAAATATCATTTCTAAAACACTAAAAACAAAGTTCTTTGTCATTACCAACTCTCCCATGCATCACACATCAAGAATTTGATGCATGACAAACTACACTAGTAAGTTATTGATAAATCAAAAACCCAATGGTATCAATTAAACATGCTATCAAAAGAATATTTTTCCCATTGAGTCACGATAGAAATCGATGTAGAACTAGGGTAGATAAGTAAAAAAAAATAGAAGTCCTCTTCTTCCTTTGTTAAACCACATGACCAGAACCCAGAGATCCACTACCCCTACAATGATGAGATAAAAATGCCAGTATACTACAAACCAACTCCAACAAGCTCTTCATGTGGCATCCTAATGTTCCTCCAATCTCATCAAGATGAAGAAAAGGGTCGTGAGACATCTAGAAGAAAATACAAAGGTTTCTCCATGCACTAGTACACATACCATTTGTAGCATTGATTATTTCAAGGTTATTTGGTCCAATATATACCGACACCTAAGTGGGAGATATTGTAAATTAGGACCTTCATCGTTAGTTTCTAAATTCAGTTTATATACCACCACCTAAGTGGGAAAAACTATAACTAAGGACATTCATCATCGGTTTCTTGGGTAAGCAAAAACTGATGACTAGGATGTAGTGTCAATTTCTATGAAAGGAAAAACTGACATAACAATTGTCATTTTGTTTCAGTTTATAATCGAGAAGCCAATGGTGTAATCCAATATCATAAACAATAATAAGATTGATCTAGGATTATAGTTGTCCATTCTATTTATAGCAACCGGCAATATAGGTATATGTATTCCTATGGAAGGAAGAAACTAACGTTGATGTATGGCATGTGTCCTCAGTTCAATTGAGGTAACTGATTATGTACTTCCTTATCAGCTAATATTTAGCATATAAGTATAGTTGTGTTGTCAATTTTTTTGAGAAAAATGACACTGTAGATATGCATCATCGATCTTTCTAGGAAACAGACATTGTAGGTCTAGGTTTTTTTATATCAGGTATGCAGACCTACTTCCAGCTATTCAATAGGATGCATAACCTATAGTTCATTACAACCTAAAGTTCCATCTTGTGTTCAACTTAATAATTTCTTAGAAATAACTACAAAACCTACAATGACAAACACATACAAGAGTCCACATCCACACAATTCATTCATACACATAAAATTTCATTCTCATCCACACTTCATTCCTTCTCATGCACATATGCACATATATAATTCATTCACACACATTAATTCAATTATCATCATGTATAATTTTAACTCATCATATTCATTTATCTTGACATCCATTCACATACATATGCATATATAATCACATCATTAACATACACAAAATTTTACTTGCTTCAAATTTAAAGTTGCAAAATTCATTAGCATAACATGTATATAGATATAGTGACATCAAAGTTGTAAACACATCATACTTTACCCCAATCAATTACAAAGTTGACTTGATAAAGATTCAACCAACAATTCTTAATCTCATCCAACTCTTCTTTTCTATAAGTTTTTCTTATGTTAAACAACTAAAAAGAGAATGACATAATTCAAGAGTTTGATTTGATTTTTTATATTAGTAAATGAGGTTATTTACTTATTGTTTCAAGAATATATATATTTTGTAGACAATGGATGTCTTCTGATGCCTCTTTGAAAATCGAATTTGTATATTGCATCACGTGGTATTTGCATGCCCAATTAATATCTTGTATATGAGCCTATAAATGTGAAGTTATGTGAAACATTAACAAATAAAAATTAGAATAGGTGGCATATATATATATATAATAATTGGCATATATATATATATATGCATATGAGTCAGAAAACTACCATAATATTCTACCAATGTATTGTTTTCTTTTTCTTATATACCTCTTCTATGGTCTGCTTAAATACTTTTATACCCCTATAACTTAAAGTAATACATTTAAACAAACTAGTAATCAGTCATGTAAAGATGTAGACATTAATATATGCTGAAAGATTAATAAATTATTTATACTATAATGGAACAAGATAATACACAAACATTGTCTCAGAGAAAATTATCAACAACTCTCAATTCATATTACTGAGTTAAAAGAAGGAAAACTAACGAAAACTCAAATTCCATTATAAATATAATTCATAAGTTATATTGAAAAGAAAAGATCTTGATACTTACCAAAAATTGAAAGGATATATAATCACGTTCTTTTGCATAGTAGAAAAATATATAAATGTGCTAGAGAAGTTATCACTTACAGAAAATTGGTGTCTAACATGGCTAAATAATGGTGGAATTAGAAATTCCACATATGTTAATGAGAGTTGCACACTCACCCTATATAAGTAGCTTCAAAATGTATATATGTGTTAATATATTAGAAAAAAAATCAACATATATTTCACATATAATGTGGTATTTATCAATAAGATATAACCATATTCAAATTTTTGTATGATTGTGTTCAACCAATAATATTTGAATAACTAGACAATATCTGACAAGAATACACTAGTATTGTGGTCTTTCCCTACATCATCCTTCTGAATACAACCATTATAGTTGACCTTTTTTTCTATATTGTCTAACTATAGTGACAACCTCCTGCGTATAGGACCCAACAAGTCAAATAGGACCTACAAAATACAAGAAGGACTGAATGCTTTGGAGGAGGAATTGTAGGGGGTCTTCATCAGTAATATGGCATACATGTATACTCATATCAATTCCCAATTATATATAATAATAGAAAAGAACCAAAAATACAAATTAAATGTGAATTTATCATACATTCTCACGAGAACTCTAGCTTTGGGACAAACAACCATGTTGCCTTCTACTTCTCCTATTGTGTTGGGTTTGGGGTGGCCAAGTGGGGGTGGTGTGTTTTTTCATTCTTGATATACA
Organism: Alisma plantago-aquatica; assembly: GCA_963693085.1. NCBI lineage: Eukaryota > Viridiplantae > Streptophyta > Magnoliopsida > Alismatales > Alismataceae > Alisma > Alisma plantago-aquatica. The sequence goes on along the minus strand of OY856412.1, from coordinate 1,265,659,750 downwards.
AGTTGGATACTTACATGAAACACATCCTCAAGCATTGGAGCACCATGAAACTTTTCACCTGGAAGGTGTGGAAAAATCTTTCCCAATGCCACAACATAGAAGGTAGGTTTTAGTAATTCAAGACAACATATTTTCAACATATACAATTTTAGACATAGTGTAATATATAGTCAAACACAACATAGTATACATTCACTTGGAAGACTATTATATAAAAAAGCTTATACCAACATGCAAACTAGTGGGTCCATCAAATTACTCTCAACCAGCTTTGTCTGATCAATTTCAACCATGTAAGAAGAGTGGTGTTGTGTCTCAGGTACTGTATGAGGAGTTTGAGACTGAGAAGACTAAAATAGTCTCATTATTTCTTATATTCTCACTGCTACTATATTATCGAACTCGTCTTGTAACAATCTTCCTTTCTAAAGAGATCTCCACTTTTACTCTAATGTGAAAAAAATAGATCTTATGCCGACAGCAAGGCAAACACCCCTTAAACATATAGGATGCTCTAGAGTATCTTGAGCGACCATCAATTCATCATTTGTCCATCAGGAATGAAAATGCCTTATTTTCTTTTCTCATAAAGCTCCCAGCATAATAAATAATCATTCATTAATAAAACATAACAATTAAGATAAAAATGAACATGCACTCTGAGAGTTCAATTTTAACATCTTTGCAACCATATTAGCAGTTGAAAGGTTGGGTATTTCTCCATAATAGCTTGTCTTCATACCTATCCACTCCTCATGGTGAGGTTGAAGTGCAGGAGTAGTAACAGACTCAACATACCCAATAGTAGGTTGTTAGAACAAGAAGCTTGCTCTCATTTTTGGTGACACCAGGCATAACCACTTGGACCCAACATGTGCTTGTGCACATTCTTTCCATGTCTTTCTTCTTTAGCATCATCTATAGCATGGTTAATCCAAAATGTATGTTAATTATATAAGAAATTGGAACCATTTGACTAATCATAAGAGTGTATTTTAAACATCGGATTAATACCTTGAATATATCAGTTTCAATCAAAGCAACACACACTTCCATTCAACTCTTATCAAGATTAGTCCATTTCTTATTGGCACACTTGTTCCCCTTGTTGTTCATTATGTAATATCTTGTCAAATATGTCATAAAATTCCTCAATATCTTCCCATAATGTTTCAACACATTTTTACGATGTAATATTTCATCATCATCAAAGATGTCCTGTAAACGTTCATATACTCAATGGCAGGATCGCTAGCATAAAAATTGCCATATCATTAAGAATAGAATTGTGAGTGTGTATAAAAACAAAATATCTCATATCTATGTCCTCTAGATTAGGTCTTTAATGCAAGGCTCAACTTTATGCCAATATTTTACTAATGTTGAGACTTTTCTACAAACAATAACTTCAAAATATCACCTGAAAGAACTATGATTATTTCTTGTAGGATTTCATGTTGCATCAAAGTCAATGGCCACCTTCGTACCTTTGCCCATTTTCACTGATAACTTATTCATCAAAGTGATGCCTCTTTTATGTGCACAATCATGCTTCTCCTCAACAGACCCAACAAGATCCTTAGGGTGCTCATCCAAAAATAGTCAAGAAACACATATAAGTGATAAAGAATGTTACTTACATAATTTGATAGAGAATGTAAATATCTATGCAATAAAATAATGAAAGTTACACATGAATCGTCCTCATCGAGCACATCCTCACGGTCAGATGCCAATTAAAAATGTCATATTAAAAATAGTAAAAATGAAATAGAAGTGACAAAGAATGTAAAATGCACATCTAGCATATGGAACATATATAACAATGATAGAGAAGTAAACTGTAGATCTATCATATAAAATATTTATGTGATAGATAATTTTAAATACACACCTCTGGTATTGGTTGGATCATTGATCACTTAATATTCATTCTGAGTGATCTCCATGTGTATATTCATCAGTGTTAGCTTTAACATTTACACTTTTCAAGCCAAGTAAGAATGGCTGCAATCATCATACTTGTCATAATATTCTTTTTCATCTATAGGTTTTGCAATGAACTTCCTATTCCCATGAAGAATGACAGATCATTTTTATTTCTAGGATCATCGATATAAAATACTTTATTCTCTTGCGTTGGTATGATGAATGGTTCATCCTTCACACCAATTTTTCAAAGTTCACAAATGTGAAAACCAATTCATCCACTACAAATCCTTTGTTGTTATCAACCGCATTACAACTAGAGATGAGAACTCTAATATCTATCTAGTCAAACTCCAATATGTCTTCAATGACATTGTAATAAGACATTTTTGCTTCACGTGAACTCTTATCCTTTACACTAGAAACATATAATGAAGACGCTTGAAGGGTGACCCCACTATATTGAACAACATTATTATCATCTTGACATTTTGTTTAGTATGAAAATACATTTATGTCGAACCCTTTGTAAGATTTAACATTCATTTTTGGATTAACGAAAAATCATTTGATATTTTTAGCAACATTAATTGGTGTTTGAGATAGCTGATAGAAGACTTTATCTTCAAACCACCTAATAAATGTCTGATTATGCTCTTTGGGAAGCCACATTGAACTGGCTCAAGAATATTTTGTCTTAATAAAGTTGGTTTGGTCGGTGATATAAATACCCACTTCATGGATGTTTTGTAAAGTATACAAGCATGCTTGTTCCCACATCTCAGGACTAATTAGTGTCACTCATGCTCCTAAAGTCCTTGTGCCAGATTAAGCATCAATTTTCTTTGAATTGGTAGGACCATCATTATAGCCTACAAATTCATTAAAAAATTCTATAACCTCCTTTTACACATAATCCTCAATAATACTTCCTTCATGTCAATAATAACTTTGAACATCATCTTTAAAAACAATAATGTACCATAATGCAATAAAACTAGACACAACATTTTCACTTTCCTAGTCAAATGGACATCAAGATGTATCATGATATAAAAGAATGAAGGAGGGAAATACAACTCAATATAGCACATGGTAATGACCACTTATGTATGAAACTTATCAAGATTATTAAGATTGATAATTTTTGTTGCATAGAGTGTTGAAGAAGAAAGAAAACCTAGTGGTAAACCTTATATGATTTGGAAAATATATTAAATATACATGTGTAATATTTGTTGCATTAGAGTGTGACAATCATGAGGTTTATGACATGTCACCTTCAAATCCTTCATTTATACTAATCTATGGATATTGCAAGAATATCCCTATGGTACCTTAACATTTAGAAAACACTTGGAAATAGTTTTCTTCTCTTATCTGAACAATATGTAAAAAGGAGGCAAATATGCTTTTTAATCGCTGCTAAGTTATGTTGTTAATTGTTTCCTTATAACCATTTCACGTAGTTCCATTTTAGATTTCATGCCATCTTTAGTCTTACCCAGTATATTAAATAGAGTACCAATTACGCTATTTTTCTCAACATGCATGGCATCGATACAATGTCTAACTATCAAAGACTCCAATAAGGAAGATCCCAAAATATTGACATCTTCTTGAATTACGACTTGTCACTCCATGTGGGAATGTTATATTATTATCTATTACCAACTGCATTGACAGTGTATTTTACTCTTTCATAAACATCCTCCCCTTATATTGGTTTAGGGGCACTCCATCACTCAGTTGGAGCATTGAGTGCTTTACGCAACCTTTGACAACGATGCACTTTTAGAACAAACCTATGATGCTCAAGATATACAATCTTTCCACCATATTTTAATGGTGTTAAATCAATGTTCTCCTCATATATAGGGCATGAATAGGATCCTTGTAAGTTGTATCAAAAAAAATTCCATATGTTGGAAAGTCACTAATAGTGCAAAACAACATATCATGAAATCAAAATGTCAATCTAAGAGAAGCATCATAGTTCATCACACCTTCTTCTAAGAGTTTTGTTAAGGGATTAATCAGAGGTTTAAGAAAAGCATCAGTATCATTGCCATGTTTTTTGGGGCCCGATATCAACAAGGAGAACATAACATAGTCATTTTTCATGCATAACTAGGGAGGAAGATTGTATATAACAATCATAACATGCCAAGTGCTATATTGGCTGCTTAATGTGTCATATAGATTCATCACATTGATACAAATCAGGTCTTAGATTCCTAACTTCTTAACTAAATTCATGTTACAATAAATCAATTTTCTTCCATTGTGGGGAATCAGACGCATGTCGTAGGACCCCATCATTGTTTTTCATTACCTCTACATGCCAAGATAAATTTTGTGCTTCTATGTTAGTGGCAAACAAGATTTGAAACTGTGGTTTTGTAGGTAGATACCACATCACCTTGGTAGGAGGGCCAATTTTGGTCTAACCCAAAGTCGTCATTTTATACCTTGAATCCCACATTTTGGACAATCTTTCAAGTCGATATAGTCCTTTTGAAATAAAACACAATCATTCTGGCGTACATGAATCTTCTTATCCTCCATTCCCATTAGGCAAAAAAATTTCTTTGTTTCATATGTTGATATTGGAAGCTCATCGCCTCTAGGAAGAATTTCTTTTAATAAGAGATGTGAAGCTTCAGTCAATCCATCTATTATTAGACTTTAGATTACACAATATCAACACATTGCTCATCCTCATAAACTTAGTAAAACATAAGTATAATGGTCTCTTAGCATCAAGCACAATATTTCTAACTAAATACGGTGGATCAATATGATTAATCCACAACTATCTAGCATCAACCATGTCTACCCAAATGGATTCATTCACATCAACATTGTCATAAATTTCTTCTTCAACAAACGTATTTCTATCAACAACTAGTGATCTCATAGTAGAAATATCTTCATGCCATTACCATTCTTTATAGCCATGTACAATCATGTTGCACATGACATGAATTTTCATTTCATTAACAATGTCAACTTTCAATTTGTTACTACGAATTCCTACATGGACAATAGAATCTATCTCCAGGCCATTTCCTATGTTCCTCTGTAATATTCTGAAATAATTTGGAATGGACATCCATGATCTCTCCATTCTATGATCACAAGGTAAACAAGTAATAAATTTGTTGTTAACTATGCCAATTTAAGATAAGATACGTTCAAATTAATTTATATTTCAGAATTTAGGGTTTGGATTTGGTGTTAGAGTTTAGAGATTGGAATGTAGGGTTTAGGGTTTAGAAATTACAGTTTAGGGTATATGATTTAGCATTTATGGTTTTGGGCTTAAAGGGCTTAGAATTTAGCATTTATGATTTAGGGATTAAGGGGTTTGGAATTTAGCATTTACCTATCCCATTCTTGAACATCTAATCTCACTAGTTTTAACTACAAAATGCATATTTGACCAGCCTAAATCACACATCCAAAAAGGAGTGGTTGAAGAGTAATCGGGCTTTTAAATTTGTATCATGACACTCAGGCCCCCCAACTATAATATAGCATTTGATGTAGTAAATCATGGTCGATCCAAAGGGACAAGGGTTCTATGTGTCAAGAATGGAGATCTTTGTTTTAGTTACAGGATCCAAAGAGTGAGATAAGGTTTGTGTTTCTTATGGAATGGTGGTTCTTCAAGAAACAAGAAAGTAAACAAACAAAGCAAATCTGAGCAGTAGAATAAAATAAAAAGAAAGTCAAAAATTAAGATATCAAATATGGATGGGAAACTTGAATTGGGTTTCACCATCTAAGGTCTCTCACCAACACGCAATACTCACACCCATTATATACCCTTATCAAAATTATAAGAAATCACCACAAATGCATATTCCCTCCTTTCTCGAGCTTAGGATAGATCTATATTATAAGGTTGTCTCTCTCTTGAGATGGAAAACAAACAACCACAGTAGAATCATATGATTATTGGCTTAACCATGCCAACATTCTCATCAATTCACACAACTCCATAAAACTTAGACATGGGTAAATACTACTCTTTTTAGGTACTAACAATCAAGCAACACAAGATGGTAGCTAAGCATACAACTGAATCATTGAACCAAGAATATGAAAATAGACATTACTAAGAGCATATATTCAATTGATATAAGCACTTTTATGTTGGGAGAGCCTTAGTGGATCCTCTAAACCCAAGATAGATGTTTAGCCACTCATGGTGTTGAGTACCATTATGGATTTACATGTATAATGAGTCATGGAGATGGATGACAAAATGGAATGGAGGTGATGAAGAGTGGATAGATTCAGAGAAGAAGGAGATACACCAATAATGACCACAAATGGACAAGGTTTATGGACATACCCTCTGATCTGAAGATGGTGCGGTGATATGGAGAACGTGCTCGTTAGACCCATTTTTTCGATGAAGAGGTCGAAGTAGATTGAAAACACACAGTAGGAAGGTCTTCATACTTTCATCCTTACCTTTCACATACCCATGGAGAAGGATCTAGTCAATGGTGTGAGTTGGTTCCAACAATGCTTTTGTGTCTTCTATGAGTGGAGACCCCTTTCTCTATACCATATAGATTCTATTTATAGCTTTGGTCAGGTGCACTTTACTTGCACCACAAGTCTGGTAACGTGCCTTGGGGCACACACTTAACAAATTTCAATTACCCTTTAGTACGACCATTGGTTGTAGGATGTGTTAATGAACCATCAATTGTTCCCCTCTTCTAGTTTGGCTATCAACTGATGGATTTGGCTGAACCATCAGTTCATGGGAATCGATGGATGATGGTTTGAGTGCTAGCCTTTGGTGGACCATCAGTTTAAAGGATTCGATGGTTGAGCTGTAGAAGGCAAGATGAGAGCGGTCTAGGTGAGCCATATGTTATTGACATACAATGGACACACTAAAGGGACATTGCCTGACTATCCATCAGATGTTGAGAACCGATGGACAATTTGACTTGTCTATCATGCTTTTGTTGGGGACCATCAGTTTGGGAACTGATGGTTGGTCTGGTTATGGCTCCCTTGCTCTAGTGTGGCCTCCATCGGTTGTGGAAACTGATGGACGTCCTACCTAATGTTAAAAAACATTATTTGATACATCACCTGCATGGGATCTGGTAGTTATCTTCAAACTAGAGCATAAGAGATATACATATGCGTGCAAAATGGGTGAAAATTAGGGTAACTCTACATAATAAGATGAGATCAAAAGTAAAATTAGGTATGAAATATCCACAAAATTGGATGTTATCAACACCCCCCAAACTTAAAGTCTAGCTTGTCCTAATGCTAATAAATAGAATAAAGGAATCTAGAAAATCTTAGGGCCTTAGTTGTTTAATGTTTTTTTTACTTGTCAATCATGATTTCATATCATCCTTAGGTCAAGACTTTATGGAACATCGTGAACGACCTACTACACTCCCAATTCATCCCTCCTCAATCTAGAGTTGCATGACACCATATGATCCACGTACCCTCTTTTAGGAGGGGATTCTTCTTCAAAAATTGTGTTCATCCTATTTTCAAACCATACTTATCCAAATTGCCAAAGAGGTATCTTTCACACAAACCTTTATTTTTTTGGGTAGCCTAGCTAATTGTGTAATGCTGGGCTAGGGCTGATTGTATTTCCTATCTTTCTAGGGCTTACTCAACCATGAGTATTGTTGTAGTACAATCTTCCTCAACTTTTAGTTTTGATGTAGTTTTTGGTGGTTATGTGGCCGTTGAAAAACATGTTTTTGTTTGTTAGCTTCCAAGTTCTATTACCACGCATGACATATATGCATTCTTAAGCATAGAAATATACCAACCGAACGGGGCCTTTCAGCATCTTTCCAAGCACAACTCTCATGCTTTTATTCGCACTCAACTTTTATTCTTGCTCTCAAGGATTTTAGGTAGTTGGATTTTTAAGGGAAGGTGGGCCTCAAAGCCTCTTTTGTTCCTGAACCAGGGATTAAGAAATGAAAGGGGTAGCTATTTCCTCTATCATTGGCATTAGGTTATTTCCAGCATGTAATTTGAATTTGGGTGGTCTATCAAGGGTATGACAGGTGGGTCCTCCTTATTTTAGATGTTTTCTATGGGTATAGTAGCATTATTTTGCTACCCATAGTATCTTGAGATGAGAATGGTGTGAAGGCCTGGTCAAGTAAGTGTATGTTAAATGAATTAATATCCCATTACTCCTGGAATGATTTTGCTAAGAATTAGCCAGAAGACAAGAAAGTCCAAGAGTAAGGGTTATGATAACATTTAGGAAAATTGGATTCAAAGTTTGCCTTTATGATTTCCTATCCATCAAAAATTCCACTTATAAAGTTAAAAATACTAGATTATTTACATTGGCAAAATTGGTGATTTGACTTAAAATAATTAGCAAAACTTTTGCACAGGATAAGGAAATAAGGATCAAAGTAGTGTAGGACATTTGAAATGAAGGGAATGAAAATGTACCATGTTATCCTATTCGAACCCCCCAAACTTATCATGCACCCTATCCCCAGGGTGTCAAATAGTGAGGTTGAGTAAGAAAAAGCAATTTTAGTGTCGGGAGTTGGTAAATGCCCAGTCAGACATTATACTTTCGAAAGCATAAGTTCCCCGGAGGTGGTGATAATAGTCTATCTAATAGAAATCCACCTTCTTATCTGTTGTGGACAACATCAACATCCAAAACAACACATAGAAGTCATAGTTGTTTAATCATGGTCGTTGTTGTGGGCACCTATGGAGAAATTGTGGCTTCTCAAATTTTAGGCCCTACTTCGTAAGTCCCCTGCCAAACATCCCTATTATATTGACTATTTTTGTAGCCACTTTGGATGCTTTTTGTTCAGTGACACTTTTTATAGTTTTATGCATAGGTGCTCTTTTTAAGTTGAATTGAGCATCAAAGATATTGTACATGCTGATCATTTGAACTGCTATATCTACAGATCAAGTATCCAATGTCCATCATGTAAAATGGGGATAAACATGAAACATGGAAGGTTGTACTATAGATGATCAATAAATTGTTGTATCCCCCCTATTTCTTTATTATATATAATGTCCCTGAATATGTCATAGTAGGCCATGTAGACATTATTGATCCTGTCAGCTAAAAGGCAACTAAGAAGTTTTCATGACATTAACTCTCATATAAACTCCTACTATCAGTATCTCACAGAGGCCTGGCCAAAACACTTGGACACTTTCCCACTTAAATATTATGATGATCTTATCTTCTTGTGGCTGGAGTTCCTTCATGTTCAACGATATATCTTTTAGAGATAGTCCACAGCAATCATCCATGTCGAAATTGTTGAACATGGGTTGTATCAGATCTATGGGTGTTGTCTCTACTATTTTTTCTGGTTCATTATGACCAGTCATCTATCTTTTAGCCTCTTCTTTGTCTCCCTCTAGGTTGGACATTGTAGGGGCATCTACTTCTTTGTCGTGTGCTACTTATTCCTCATCATTAGGTATATGTGTATCTTGCCGAGGTGGAGAAGTGCATGCTCTTTTTGGATGAGTAGTTTTTGTACTAGTATCAATAGGAGGGTGTTCTAGTAGGGTACCCATGGATGTTGGAGCAAGTGTGATAGTGGGAGAGGGTGGATTGTTGATATCTATATAAAAGGTGGAGGTATATAGGAAGCCATGAATTTGTCCCCTATTTTTTTCAAGGGTGTGATTGTAGGGGTAGATGTTTCTGATTGAGGAGTAGACCATGGTTGTGATGGAGGAGGAATCACCAGACAGGTTGTACATTAATGTGGAGCTGAGGTTTCAACTTTTTATCAAGTTTCTCAATTTCTACCTCCATAGAATCTTCTTAGGGAGAGGTACAGGAGTGTACATCCTATCGGGAGTGTCTACCATGTGTGCATCATAGGTGAATCTCTTATTGTGGATGAATTCCATGACATATTTACCTCGTAGAGCATGGAAATAATCAGTTGCAATCCATTCTAGAGGGACTCCCCTATTTATTGCTTCAATCATCCGTAGTGATATGAATGCAATGTCCCCCTGAGTTTGGAGTTTCCTAGGTACGTTGAAGTTGATGTAAGTTTCCCTCCAATTTGGACCATATCATCCGCTTACAGCTTGAGTCAGACATTTTAGTCATGTTGAGTGTCACACCCCGATCTCACACTAACCACTAATCACGAGATTAGGGCGCGACGGAGGGATTATCACATAAAAAAATCACTGAGAACTTTTCCTTTTTAAAACCTCGTAATGATATCCGGATTATTGCTATAAACTAAAACAAAATAAACTATTGCGGAAGCATTTCAACTAAACTGGCTAGAGTACGTAAATAGAGTTTACAACATGTAACATTGTTTAACAGAAAGTAAACATAACAATTAATTTACATATTTATACACATTCCACATGCACACTCTCTCTCACCCACACCATGTCCCAAGGATCGAGGGGAAAGGACTAAGAGACCTCTAACTAAACTAACTACATATACCTTCTACAGACTAAGCGTTAGGATGAAAAGATCCTTCAGATTTCTGTTGCTGATGATGACCTGAAAATGTTTGAGTAGAGGTATGAGCCTACTCGCTCAGTGAATACCCTTTCATTTAGCTATCACTAAACAACTCGTCAGGTTTATAAAATTGAAATAAAACATATATACAGTACAAGCAGGGCAGTTCTAATGACATAGCAGATTTGCAGATAATAATCACATTTCTATGCAACGGCAGATATTTTAAGTAAATAAACAGATATATAGAATTTGGACAAAAGTTCGGATCTCTTAGCATATTAATTTACTGTGATCCTATATGATTACATATTTATATTATTATGCCCTAATCATATGCAGTGTACTCTGCATATAAAGATCCGTAGCGAACTACGATCCCACCGTACAAGACTTAGTGACACACCCGGGAAATGCTAAGTCTGACGCCAGCCCTGCTCTACCACAGGACCCCAGGCTCATCAGCCTTCAGGCTCATCGGCATCACTGCACTACATCGAGTGCTCTAGACTCCTCCTCTAACCTGAGTACACAGGCGGAGAGTCTCACGGGGTTACCTCCATGACTCCACACGGATCTTGTTGCAATAACCCCCAATTTTCACCAGTACCACCGTGACATCGCACGCGTTGTTGTTGGACACTGGCTCTCTGTCCTCGTGTCTCCATGACTCCGCACGGATAATGTTTCAAGACGAGTTTCACCCCTAAGAAGCATATCTGTCAAAGGGGTTCTACGGTGTTAGGGCACCTAAGTCTATTAACTGATTAACATATAACCATTTAAACAGGAATATTACATTTCATGCATATTTCAAGTTTCCAATGAATCAATCATACACTATTGTACGTGCTACACTGCTTAAGAGTCATACCAACTGATACTGAAGCAAATAAGCATTTAAAATGAGTTAAATAATGATTTCTGAATGAACTGCCACTCACACTCTGAAACTCGGCCGGTCACTCTGGAACTCGGCCGATCACTTCACAGTTTCTGAAACTCGTCCGACCAACTTCGGCCGATCAGCAGGAAACTCGGCCGATCCACTGGGAAACTCGGCCGATCGAAACACAGCTCATTTACCTACAAAAGAAACTCGGCCGATTCAAGACCAAACTCGGCCGACCAAAACACTGTTCGAAATCCTAAACAAGGAACTCGGCCGACCAAAACACGAACTCGGCCGAACCGCACACAGACAGAAAATAAAAACGGACCTGCAGATGTCGATTTCACTCGAATCGATGGGTAAAACCCTCGAATTGGGTTGCAAATCACTTGCAACAGGTGCACATCACCAAGAACTAGCTGGAGGGGGAGGAAGGACGAGCTAGGGCTGTTGTAACACCCCAGGATTTGAGGCCTCCGATAACATGATCTTAAAAGGAATGATTGGACTACCCATATAACCAAGGTGCACCTCCTTTTCCGGGAGCCCATCTCTAAAGAACTCCATAGTTAAGCGTGCTCAGCTTGGAGTAGTACTAGGATGGGTGACCAGTCGGGAAGTTGATCCTGGATTGCGCGTCAGTGTGGACAAAGTGCGCAGTTAAGGCTAGTGGTGGTTTGTGGGGCCAGTTGTCATTCCTGAAACTCTACTAGAGCCTTGGGCAGTGGGCTCGGGCATTACAAATGGTATCAGAGCCATAACCCCTCCAGTAGGTGGGCCATGGGTCATTGTAGGTCTGCACTGAAATGGGGTCAGATTATGAGGCCATATAGTTGAGCCTTGACGAGGACGTCAAGAGTCTAAGTGGGGGAGATTGTAACATCCCAGGTTTGAGGCCTAGGATAACATGATCTTGCTCTTTGCATCCTAATCTCCAGGCCATCACCTTGCAAACGCAGCTCCTGCTGCAAGCTAGCTCGAATCAATGGAAAAGAAGGTGGAAGGAAGGAAGAAGATGAGTCGCAGCTGCTGGCCGGAGTAAAACCAAGCTCCAAACGTCCTTCTCCTCAGCTCTCTTTCTCTCTCTCTCTCTCTCTCTCACGCAGAAGGAAGAAGAAAAGAATGCTCTGCGTTCTCTCGTTTCTGGAAAGAAACGGATAAGGGGAAAAGAAGAGATAAGGAGGAAAACTTAGGGACCAAAACGCTAAGTCCAAGAACTTCCAAAAACTACAAACGGGTCCCTACAACCCAAAAACATGCAACTTTTGACTCGAAGGTCGGATTCGAACAATTTCTCTAGCAACGCTTCAAGCATAAGATCCTACATGTTTTAAGATCTAGGATTCACACTAAGCACATATCATATCCGTTATAAACATTATTAACAAAAACAAGCTTACAGCTTAGCAAAGCAGCTAAAACACATGCTTAACATCATACTTACAGGTTAAGCTCGACGCGGGTCGTAACAATCTCCCTCCCTTATAAGAATTTCATTCCGAAATTCCTAAAAGAGAAAAGGAAACTTGCTACGCATCTCAGACTCAAGCTCCCACGTAGCTTCTTCAAGATTATGATTCCTCCACAGAACCTTTACCAAAAGAATCTCACAGTTCTTAAGCTTCTTAATCCGGTGATCGACTATCTGCACTGGTCCTTCCACATAGGACACATCTGTCCTAAGCTGTGCCAGATCTGGATCTAATATTTTCTTTGTACCGGGGTGACACTTCTTCAGCATAGACACATGAAACACATCATGAAGATTTGCCAACTCAGACGGCAAATCTAACCTGTAGGCTACATGTCCAATCCTCTCAACAATAGGATATGGGCCCATAAACCTAGGAGTCAACTTGCCTTTCTTGCCAAACCTTAGAACTCCCTTCCACGGTGAAACTTTCAGATACACCTCATCACCCACCTCAAACTCAAGAGGTCGACGTCGTCTCTCTGCATAACTTTTCTGCCTGTCCTGTGCAGCTTTCAACTGCTCCCTGATCACAGATATCTTCTCTGTAGTTATATCAACTATCTCAGGTCCAAGAATTTCTTTCTCTCCAATCTCATACCAACAAACTAGTGATCTACACTTCCTGCCATATAGAGCTTCATATGGGGCCATTCCAACACTAGAATGGTAGCTGTTGTTATATACAAACTCCATCAGGCTTAAGTGTTCTTCCCAGTTACCTCTGAACTGCAGAACGCATGCTCTCAGCATGTCTTCAAGGGTCTGAATGGTCCTCTCAGATTGACCATCTGTCTGCGGGTGAAACGTTGTACTAAACCTCAGCTTTTTGCCCAACGCACGATGTAACTGATTCCAGAACCTAGATGTAAACTTAGGATCTCTGTCAGAAATAATGGAAACTGGAATTCCATGCAATCTGATTACCTCATCTACATATATCTTGGCCAGCTTCGGAACATCAAAGGTTGACTTGACCGGAAGAAAGTGAGCAGACTTAGTTAGTCTATCCACAATCACCCAAATCGAGTCCGAACCTCTAGACGTCCTGGGTAATCCTACCACAAAATCCATCGTGATGTGTTCCCATTTCCATTCAGGTATAGGAAGCGACTGTAAAGTACCAGCAGGTTTCTGATGCTCAGCCTTAACCTACTGACACACTCCACATCTAGCCACGTACTCAGCCACATCTCTTTTCATACCAGACCACCAGTACAGCTCTCTGAGATTCCTGTACATTTTCGTGTTACCAGGATGCATAGCATACATAGAAGCATGCGCTTCTTCAACAATCTGCTCTTTCAGCTCACTGTTCCCAGGTACACACAACCTGTCATAAAGATACAACACACCGTCGTCAGAAAACCTGAATTCTGTTCTTTTACCTTCTGACATATCCTACATAACCTGCCACAACTCGTCATCATTCTGTTGCAACTCCTTAATCTGATTGTAGAAAGTAGGTTTGACCTGCATCTGAGCAATCAACCCACTCTGTCCAGTCACATTCAAGTCTAAGTTCAACTTTCGCATATCTACAAGCAAGTCTCTCTTGAAACATGCCATAGAAAATGCATCTGCAGTTGAACTTGACTTTCTACTCAAGGCATCTGCTACAACATTCGCTTTACCAGGATGGTAATCGATTGTCACATCATAATCCTTGATCAGCTCAAGCCATCTGCGCTGTCTCAGATTTAAATCTTTTTGAGTGAAGATATACTTCAGGCTCTTATGGTCCGTAAACACCTGACATGTCTCACCATACAGGTAGTGACGCCATGTCTTAAGAGCATGAACTATAGCAGCTAATTCGAGATCATGAGTAGGGTAGTTCTCTTCGTTCTTCTTAAGCTGTCTAGATGCATAAGCCACAACTTTGCCCTCCTGCATTAGCACACAGCCCAAACCTCTCCTGGAAGCATCGCAGAACACGGTATAACCTTTATCTGCCTCAGGCAACACTAACACTGGCGCTGTGGTCAACGTCTTCTTCAAAATCTGAAAACTCTTCTCGCAGTTATCAGACCAAACAAACGGTGCATCCTTCCTCGTCAAGCGTGTCAAGGTTGATGCTAGCACACTGAAGTTTTGTATAAACCTTCTGTAATAGCCTGCTAATCCCAAGAAACTTCTAATCTGAGTAGGAGTCTTAGGTTGTTCCCACTGAAGCACAGAATCAACTTTCTTAGGATCAACGCTAACTCCATCTCTCGAGATAACATGTCCAAGAAATGCTACCTCAGCCAACCAGAGCTCACACTTGCTAAACTTAGTATACAGTTGGTGTTGCCTCAACAACTACAACACTACTCTCAGGTGTTGCTCATGTTGTACATCATCTCTGGAGTAGATCAGGATATCATCTATAAAGACTATAATAAACTGATCTAGGAACGGTTTGAAAATTTGATTCATCATATCCATAAAGGCTGCTGGGGCATTGGTCAGCCCAAACGACATGACCAAAAACTCATGATGCCCATACCTGGTTCTGAAAGCTATTTTGGAAATATCAGAAGCCTTTACTCTAAGCTGATGGTATCCAGATCTCAAATCTATTTTATAGAAAACTGTTGCTCCACACAACTGATCAAACAGATCGTCTATTCTCGGCAAAGGATACTTGTTCTTAATAGTGATCTTGTTTAGTTGCCTGTAATCTATACAGAGACGCATGGTACCATCCTTCTTTTTAACAAACAGCACTGGAGCACCCCACGGCAAAGAACTGGGTCTAATGAAACCCTTATCCAGCAACTCCTGCAGCTGCACCTTGAGTTCCTTTAACTCTGCAGGTGCCATTCTATAGGTTGGCAGTGCTACTGGATGACTACCTGGATATACCTGAATCTCAAAATCCAGGTCTCTGACAGGAGGTAAGCCTGGAAAATCTTCTGGAAAAACATCAGAAAACTCACGAACCACGGGCACATCATAAACACTGACGGTGCTCTTCTCTGCTCTAGTGTCAACTACATGAGCAAGGAACGCTTCACATCCTTTCTGTAGCATATTATCAGCTACTACAGCCGATACAATGCACGTAGGCAGAACTTTCCTGTCTCCAGTAAAGACACAAGAAAATTCACCTTGTTGAAAGGTAGCTTCCTTCTTCCAACAATCGAGTTGCACTCGATATGTCTCAAGACAATCCATACCCAAGATGACTTGAAAAGTATTGACATCCAAGGGTATGAGATTAGCAGCAAAGGTGTAACCTCCAAAGGATAACAAACATCCGGGACAGAACTCAGATAAAACTATTGGTCCACCTAGTGGAACCCTCAACACTAACTCATCTACCAACTCTTGAGTTAACAATTTAAGTTCACCAACTAAAGAACGTCGTATGAAAGAGTGAGTAGCACCCAGATCTATCAAAACTGAAACTGGTATACTATTAAACAAAAGCATTTCTCCTGTAATGACTTGTGAAGAGATTATACCTTCCTGAGGTGTCAAAGAGAAGAAACGTGCTGAAGCTCTCCCTCTGACAAACTGTCCTCTCTCACCACTTCTGCCACTGGGCACTCCACCACCTCTGGAACCTGAAGCCACAGAAGAACTCAGAACATCATGGTACTGAGGCTGGAAAGCTTGTGATGCTGCTTGTCGAAGCTGAGGACATTCCTTTCTGAAATGTCCTACTTGTCCGCACACAAAACAACTTGCACCCCAACACGGACCAGTATGTGGTTTTCCACATTTGTCACATGGCGGTATCCCTTGTCCCTGGGGACCTGTCACTGACATTGACGACCCAGAAGACTGTCCACTAGCGGCACTGCCCCATCTCCCTGGGTTGTATCCCCCTCTGCCTCTAGAAGAAGCAACATCCTCAGATCTCTGTCTGCCGAAACAGCTAAAGCCACGCCCAAGATTAGAAAAGAAACCTCTACCTCCACCTCTGTATCCACTACTGGACTGTCCTCTACTGAAATTTGCAGATCTCTTCTTAGACTCAGGCACCTTATCAGCATTCACAGATTCTTCAACCTGTCTAGCAGCCTCAACAAACTCACCAAAGTTCTCTCTGTTCCTCCTACTAGTAGCAGAAACTGTATGTCGAATCTCTGGCCTTATCCCTTCTTGAAACCTTCTGCATCTTTCTAAGTTGTCGGGAACAAGCTGCGGACAGAAGTTCACTAACCGGGTGAAAAGCGCTTCATACTCAGTAACTGACATGTTCCCCTGCTTAATGTTCTGTAACTGCCTGATTTTCTCATTAAGGAAGGTAGGTGGATAAAACTTAATATGGAACTCTTCAGAGAAATCCTGCCAAGAAAGCTCTGTACCTCTCCTCTTTTCCTCCACACTATGCCACCACATCTCTGCATTGCTTGTCAAAAGATAAACTGTGTGATTAATCTTCTTCTCTTCTGGAAGCTCCATTAAGCGAAAGATCTTCTCTATCTGCCTCCACCACTCATCTGCCTCTGCAGGATATGTAGTACCACTGAATTCTGTACCACCAAGCTTCTTTACAAGCTCATAAGATCGCATCAGATCCTTACTGCTGGTAGAAGTAGAAGCTCGCTTATCAGCTTTGTACTTCTCCCTGGTCTCCAGAAACATCTTGTACATACGGGACGCTTCATCCACATGGTCACCACCACCTGGACTCAAGTGCAGAGGATCAGGACCAACACGGCTCTCGGCCTGATCATCACGATCAAAGCCTCTTCCTGCCATCTGCAATAATATAACAGAATATTTCCTGTTAGAAAACTACAGATAGAAGAAAGACACCTAAACCTTAATCCTATTGGTCTCTTATCATCCCCTGACTTGGACTCTGAGTAACTATGTACTCAACCTATGCTCTGATACCAAATTCTGTCACACCCCGATCTCATACTAACCACTAATCACGAGATTAGGGCGCGACGAAGGGATTATCACATAAACAAATCACTGAGAACTTTTCCTTTTTAAAACCTCGTAATGATATCCGGATTATTGCTATAAACTAAAACAAAATAAACTATTGCGGAAGCATTTCAACTAAACTGGCTAGAGTACGTAAACAGAGTTTACAACATGTAACATTGTTTAACAGAAAGTAAACATAACAATTAATTTACATCTTTATACACATTCCACATACACACTCTCTCTCACCCACACCATGTCCCAAGGATCGAAGGGAAATGACTAAGAGACCTCTAACTAAACTAACTACATATACCTTGTACAGACTAAGTGTTAGGATGAAAAGATCCTTCAGATTCCTGCTGCTGATGATGACCTGAAAATGTTTGAGTAGAGGTATGAGTCTACTCGCTCAGTGAATAGCCTTTCATTTAGCTATCACTAAACAACTCGTCAGGTTTATAAAATTGAAATAAAACATATATACAGTACAAGCAGGGCAGTTCTAATGACATAGCAGATTTGCAGATAATAATCACATTTCTATGCAACGACAGATATTTTAAGTAAATAAACAGATATATAGAATTTGCATAAAAGTTCGGATCTCTTAGCATATTAATTTACTGTGATCCTATATGATTACATATTTATATTATTATGCCCTAATCATATGCAGTGTACTCTGCATATAAAGATCCGTAGCGAACTACGATCCCACCGTACAAGACTTAGCGACACACCCGGGAAATGCTAAGTCTGACGCCAGCCCTGCTCTGCCACAGGACCCCAGGCTCATCGGCCTTCAGGCTCATCGGCCTCACTGCACTACATCGAGTGCGCTAGACTCCTCCTCTAACCTGAGTATACAGGCGGAGAGTCTCACGGGGTTACCTCCATGACTCCGCACGGATCTTGTTGCAATAACCCCCAATTTTCTCCAGTGCCACCGTGACATCGCACGTGTTGTTGTTGGACACTGGCTCTCTGTCCTCGTGTCTCCATGACTCTGCATGGATAATGTTGCAACACGAGTTTCACCCCTAAGAAGCAAATCTGTCAAAGGGGTTCTACGGTGTTAGGGCACCTAAGTCTATTAACTGATTAACATATAACCATTTAAATAGGAATATCACATTTCATGCATATTTCAAGTTTCCAATGAATCAATCATACACTATTGTACATGCTAGACTGCTTAAGAGTCATACCAATTGATACTGAAGCAAATAAGCATTTAAAATGAGTTAAATAATGATTTCTGAATGAACTGCCACTCACACTCTGAAACTCGGCCAATCACTCTGGAACTTGGCCGATCACTTCACAGTTTCTGAAACTCGGCCGACCAACTTCGGCCGATCAGCAGGAAACTCGGCCGATCCACTGGGAAACTCGGCCGATCGAAACACAGCTCGTTTACCTACAAAAGAAACTCGGCCGATTCAAGACCAAACTCGGCCGACCAAAACGTTGTTCGAAATCCTAAACAAGGAACTCGGCCGACCAAAACACGAACTCGGCCGAACCGCGCACAGACAGAAAATAAAAACGGACCTGCATATGTCAATTTCACTCGAATCGACGGGTAAAACCCTCGAATTGGGTTGCAAATCACTTGCAACAGGTGCACATCACCAAGAACTAGATGGAGGGGGAGGAAGGACGAGCTAGGGCTGCTGTAACATCCCAGGATTTGAGGCCTCCGATAACATGATCTTAAAAGGAATGATTGGACTACCCATATAACCAAGGTGCACCTCCTTTTCCGGGAGCCCATCTCTAAAGAACTCCATAGTTAAGCGTGCTCAGCTTGGAGTAGTACTAGGATGGGTGACCAGTCGGGAAGTTGATCCTGGCTTGCGCGTCAGTGTGGACAAAGTGCGCAGTTAAGGCTAGTGGTGGTTTGTGGGGCCAGTCGTCATTCCTGAAACTCTACTAGAGCCTTGGGCAGTGGGCCCGGGCATTACAAATGGTATCAGAGCCATAACCCCTCCAGTAGGTGGGCCATGGGTCATTGTAGGTCTGCACTGAAATGGGGTCAGATTATGAGGCCATATAGTTGAGCCTTGACGAGGACGTCAAGAGTCTAAGTGGGGGAGATTGTAACATCCCAGGTTTGAGGCCTAGGATAACATGATCTTAAAAGGAATGATTGGACTACCCATATCACCAAGGTGCACCTCCTTTTCAGGGAGCCCATCTCTAAAGAACTCCATAGTTAAGCGTGCTCAGCTTGGAGTAGTACTAGGATGGGTGACCAGTCGGGAAGTTGATCCTGGCTTGCGCGTCAGTGTGGACAAAGTGCACAATTAAGCTAGTGGTGGTCTGTGGGGCCAGTCATCATTCCTGAAACCCTACTAGATCCTGGCTTGGGCAGTGGGCCCGGACGTTACAGCTGCTCTTTGCATCCTAATCTCCAGGCCATCACCTTGCAAACGCAGCTCCTACTGCAAGCTAGCTCAAATCGATGGAAAAGAAGGTGGAAGGAAGGAAGAAGATGAGTCGCAGCTGCTGGCCGGAGCAAAACCAAGCTCCAAACGTCCTTCTCCTCAGCTCTCTTTCTTTCTCTCTCTCTCTCTCACGCAGAAGGAAGAAGAAAAGAACGCTCTGTGTTCTCTCGTTTCTGGAAAGAAACGGATAAGGGGAAAAGAAGAGATAAGGAGGAAAACTTAGGGACCAGAACGCTAAGTCCAAGAACTTCCAAAAACTACAAACGGGTCCCTACAAGCCCAAAAACATGCAACTTTTGACTTGAAGGTCGGATTTGAACGATTTCTCTGGCAACGCTTCAAGCGTAAGATCCTACACGTTTTAAGAGCTAGGATTCACACTAAGCACATATCGTATCCGTTATAAACATTATTAACAAAAACAAGCTTATAGCTTAGCAAAGCAGCTAAAACACATGCTTAACATCATACTTACAGGTTAAGCTCGACACGGGTCGTAACATTGAGATTTCATGTGTTGTCATGTGATCTGGCTTCTTGAAGATCATCCTTCCACATGGAAAGCCTTTTACACAGAAGTTGTAAGTAACTACCCGCTTGTGGAAGTATCTCCCATGGTGAGAAGACAATGGTTGAAGGCCTAAAAATGAATTGTTATGTATTGCAGCTTCTTTGTTTATTGTAGTGTAAATTGTAACTCTTCAATTGAAGGTGAGTTTATGTTTTCCTTGTACTGTTAGGCTTCTAGTGTAGATATGGCATCAAAAATCATGTCCATTTTGTCTTTGTACATGTATTCTTCAATAATAGTTTTGTACAAGACTTAGAATAACACTATGTTGATGTTCTACTTATGACAACATGCTGGACTCAAGTCTTACCTTGTCAGATTATATTTGTTGTTGTTGTAGACGATGTCTTTTTTGGGTTTTTTATCATTTATAATGTCACCTAGACATGAATGTCACATAGGATCATTCTTTGTACAGACATCATATCCATGTTCTTCATCTTTCATGACATCGGTGGTGATGCTTTTGGGCTTAGACTAGCTATCACTTGCGGGTCGGGAAACACATGGTTATTTGGTTTTTGTGGTGCATCACTGAATATCCTATGCATATTTCACTCATCTTGTTCAACCTCTTTATCCTAATTTCTATCCCAAAGAGGTTGGTATATACACCTTCTTCAATAGGGTCATCTAATAGTAGTTTGTTGACGAATTCCTCATAGTCTCATAGAGGTGGTGGGGCTTTGTAGTTGAATATAGGGTCCAGATTGTTCATTATATCTTCAATATTTCTAGATCCTCCTCCCCTCCCTCTGGTGACATTAGGGTGACATTGTTCTAGCCTATTTCTTTGACATTAGTGGCAAGAACAACTTGTTCCAAAACTTACAGGGAACCTTGATCTTCTAGTTTTGTGGTTCCCCTTTCCTCCTTATTGTTAGTGGAGTGCCCTAGCGAGGCTGGGAAATGGCCTAGTTATTCCTCCCCAATGGGAACTTCCCAGTTCTTTGTTGACTCCTCCTCACTCTTGTTGAAGGATACTTCCACAGTGGCTTCTTTCTCTATAGGTGGTCCAGACTTACGAGGTTGCATTTTTGCAAGGACCATGTCTACCTTCAACTATTTGTCAGCGTCATCTGCGCTTGAAGGTGAAACCCGCTTATCATTTATTTGTTGTTGCTTTGGCGACTACTTTTTTCTAGATGATGAAGTCGAAGATGCCTCCTTTCGCTTCATTGCCTTGGCGCATAGCCTTTCGTTTGCTTGAAATAATTTGCCACGCTCTTGTCAGAGGAGGGTGACTTCCCATGTCATTATTGTCAAGGCCTCCATCAATTGAATTTGATTTATAGCCAAAAGGTAAATTTTTTATGGTAGGATTACATGGGGTTGAATATTGGCGGTTATTTTGTCTACCTGTGAGGTTAGTGTATACATATTCACAATAAAAATCAAAATATTTAGAGCTGAAGTTGAGACAATCTAATAAAGGTCATCTAGCTCCTACCCTATCTCCATAAATCTCATCACAATAGGGTTTCGTCGTGGTTGCTCTACGTGCCTTCTTGATCTGGCCTCTTGCTCAGGCACCTTGAAGTAGATCAAGACTCCTTGCCTTTCACTTATGTGCAAGCTTCTCTCAACCTTGTGACTTGATGAGGATTCCTCTTCCTTAGACACTTCCCATGTCGATTTCTCTAGAGTAGATATGTTGCTGAGTGAGTGGTTCCCAACCCTACGATCTACAGTTTCTTTGTTGCCACTATCACTGACGGGAGTATCAACTACGGATTTGTTGTTAGCTATTTTGGAAGAAGTGTGCCAAGATGCCACATTGGCATTTATGGAGGGTTCTACGATCTCAACCTCCTAGTGTTCAAGCTCTTCAGGCATCTCTGTTACAAGATTTCTAATTATATGTATACATTTGAACATCATGTCATTGTTTATATTTATCGAGGTTTCACCTTGTTGTGATACTTTTGGAATGGTGATGACAGGTGTCAACATTGGGTGTTCTGGTTGTTTCACCCATAGACTAGTTTCCTCAAGTGTGGGGGACCGCTTCCTCTTGGGCTTAGATTCCATTTTCTTCAATAGTCATAAGATAACTCTTTTCTCTATCAGCCTTGCATATTTGTCTTCTATATGCTTTAGCTGAGGCCTGGCTAATGCTTGTTCACTTGATAGGGGAAGGGGTACTGCTCCTCTCTTCATTTTTAGGATCTTGTCTTCCCCGAATAGAAATTATTCATAGTCATAATTTCCCATTTCAGTGAGGGGAAGAATATCGTTGCTACTACAAAATGTGTAGATATACTTATTCTCCTCTCTTCTTAAAACATTGGCACTTTTCAAGTACTTAGCGTCTCTATCTCCAACACTTTTTGCTAAAAATTATAATTCACTAAGCTAGCCTAGACAATGTGCAATGTAGGTAATTAAGCATCCCAAGCAGAAGTCATGTGACCCCTCTGGGCCCACTATACCTACTAGTTTGTCTATCAGGATTTTCCCAATGTTTACCAAATTAGTTTCTAGTATGCTCCTCAAGACGTGGAGGTCCATTCTTGTCACGTTACTAGTGTCAGTTTTGAAGATGAGGGCATTGGCAAAGAGTTTGTGCAATATGTGCATCATCTGTAACTGCATCTTTGCAACTTTTGCCAGCCTTGAATTGAACTTGTACTCTATGCTAGTTTCTCCTATGTTTTGTTAGTTTTGAAACCCCAAATCGCTTTGTATCCTCTAGATTTATCAACATTCATGGCTTCCAGCCCAGGGAAAAAGAAGTTGTTAGGCTGGTCCTTGCATATGACATTTGCTGTCTGTGGATTTGCCTTGGTGGAAGGTTTAGTTGTAGCTACAGTCTATGGTTGTCCTGGAGTCAGACCTATTGTATCAAAAGGTTCTGATATCCTTGCCAATTTGCTTGACATGTCCATATGAGGAGAATTGGGTTTCCTCCTCTTCTTTGGGTTTTGTATTTCTTTGAGGGTGCGTACTCATAGGCCTCCGTTCTTGTTGATGCATTAGAATTGGAAGAATCATCATTTCTAGATGATTCTTCATTACGGGAGGACTCCTTGAAGATTTTCTCTCATTGGTATTGCTCTCTATCTTGTGTACAGGTAGGGGTAGACTCTCCATGCAAGTTTATAATTTTTGCTTCATCTTCCTAGTTGATCGGTACACTAATTATAGTATCCTTTCTGACACTTGATTCCTGATTGAGTTACATGCCATTATGACTTTTTGTTGTGATGTAGGTATTGGTATACCTCTATCAAGATTTGGCTAACAATTGAAAATGGAAGGCAAGAATTGTGCAAGAATGATAGCCGATGATGTTTTAACACTCGATGGTTTCAGAGTCAAACATCTGATGGTTTTGTTGACTGAAGGGCTGAAAACTGATGGTTTTTCTTTGGAAGCTCAAATGTTCCTTAGCTCTTCCAAATGATGGTTTGAAGAGTCAAAGAAAGAACTGATGGTTTTGTGAGCTCAATTTTTAAGAAAAGATTTGACTATTTTCAAAAGAAAAGATTTAATGGTCTTGTGGTGAATGTCAGAAGCCATTCTCAAAAGAACCAATTTCTCTTCAAGACTGGGATCAAATCAAATGATTTGATGGTTATTCACAAAAATAGAGGGTGAAGTTAGAGGAACTGATGGTTTGACCAAGAGGGATAATGGAAGTTATAAATCCTATGCCTCGTGATAGAGACTGAGAAGATGTACAAAAGAAGCAAATGGGGGTGGATTATCAGAGTAATGGAGCCAACTAAGAATGAAAATCGTTTGGTTATATAAGAGTACATGAGACAGGAAAATAGGTTATCAATCGTCAACGACGTCAATTGTCATGCTATTCTTGGCTCACTGAATGACCATCCATGCCCCTCGCTCATCGAAGTTGGACGTTTTCTCAGAAGTGGTGTGTTTTTTAGCACTTGAGCTTTGTTAGAGTTTTGTCTTGCCTAACTTATAATGGAGGGAGGCAGGAGATGATGTGTGAGTCTTAAAAAATGTTAGCTTAATCGCGTTAATAACTATGGTTAGGTTAATCATCAATAGAGGTAGGTTTCTAGGGTTTTGATCCTCTAATGTAGTTTTTCTCTCTCACTATCAGTAAAAGGCACTGGAGTTGGGCCCTCCCTCCTTTTATAGCTCTCTTTGGGTGACGTTGGGCCCCAATGTAGCCATTGGATTTGGCATTATGCCTTCTAATGTTTCACCCTTGTGTAACAACCTGATGGTTCCTCTGTATGAAGGATCTGATGGTTTCCCAATTAATCATTCCATGGGTTCACTGATTCTAAACCATCAGTTCTAATGATCTTATGGTTAGGTAGATCCAAATTTGATGATTCCACTGAGTACTTGTTATGGTTATAAGGCTTCATCTGATGGTGGTACTGTGTAGGTGCCTTAGGTAATTCGATAGGTTGGTCGAGTCCATCTTATGAAGATCTTACTCGTATCTACTTTAAATTTTGTACGGTGGTACTAGCCTCTAAAATCCAATGGCTAGGCAGTGCATACCAAAATCGATGGTTCTTATCCTAAACAATGATGTTTGTACATACACAAACATCTAATGTTTAATTGATATGCTTGTAAACCATTGATGGCATCATCCAATAGTGATTACATCTATAGATCTAATGGTGAGGTGGATTAAAATGAATTATTGGTTGCCATAGATGGTTCAAAGAGATCCTAAGAATTGATGGTTCTGATATCTGCTGGCCTGATGGGATTGAACTTGAATGCCTTTTTTGGTGAACTAATGGTTCCTACAGTGGAAGTAAAAAGTAAAAGGTCTATATTTATTCTATGTACACTATAGATTAGGAAATGAAGAAAATTGGTAACACTATGGTAAAACCTAAACTAGAAATTAGTAAAGATTAGTTACTATAAAATAAAAAGCCAGAATTCAAGAGAACATGTAAAGGAGATCCTTGGTTGCCTTCCAAGAAGCGCTAATTTATAGTCTTTGGCTTGACTATATTTGATTGGTTTTCTTATTTCTCTTCTGATGGTGCAAGTGGTGGTTCCTCTAACTCAACTTCTTCTCTCCTGTTAAAAGCCTTCATTTTCATAGTATTGTTTCTCCCTATGTCCACTCACATAAAAGGTTCTTGTCTTGTCACTAGATCACTCCTTCATTCCTGAGGGGTATATTTTCATCACAATAGGTCCTGGCTTACTTGGCTTTAGTTTTCCTAGAAAAAGTCAGACTCTTGAGTTGAAAACCTGTCTCTCTCTAACAAATCCTTTCTTTTTAAGTGGGCATCATGCTACACCTTGGCCCTTATTTTATATATTCTTGCATTTTCATAAGCATGGAGCCTAAGCTCCTCTAGATCTTGTGCTGTGAAAACATATTCTCGCTTGCCAATCCTAGGTCCATATTTAGAGATTTTATTGCATAGAAAGCCTTGTTCTCTAATTAAACCATAAAATGGTGGGCCTTACCATATATCATTCTGTAGGGGGTGGTCCCTATAGGAGTCTTATAGGTAGTGAAGTTTGCCCACAAGGCATCATCCAACCTCATAGACCAATATTTTTTTGTCCTCCCAACTATCTTTTCTAAGATTTCTTTAAATTGTTGATAGAAACCTCTACTTGACTGGAAGTCTATGGATGGTAAGGGATGGCAACCTTGTGCCTTACTCCATACTTCTTCAACAATGTTGGAAATTGTATTTCAGCAAAATGGGATCTTCCATCTCTAATGACGGTGTGCGGGACTCCAAATTTGGGGAAGATAATCTTTTCAAATAACCTTATCACAAGTTTTGCATCACAATACAAGGTAGCTATTTATTCTACCAATTTTGAGACATAGTATGCAATGACTAAAATGTAGTGATTTCCTTTAGAGGATGGGAAAGGTCCCATCTAATCAATTCCCCAAACATCAAAGATCTCTACCACGACCTAGACTGACATGGGCATTCATTTCTTCTAGAAATATTTCTCATGTGCTAACACTCCTTTTAGGTCTTAACAAATGTGTGTGCATCCTTAAATAGAGATGGCCAATAAAAACTAGACTGCATAACTTTTGTTGCGATCATGTCTCTGCCTAAGAGACCACCGTAAGGTAAGTAGTGACCTTCATAGAGGATCTGAGGTACTTCTTCTTCTGGGATACAATGACAATACAAATTATCAGTGCATCTATTAAATAGAAGAGTATCATACCAGTAATAATTTTTAAAATTAGAAAATAATTTCTTCTTCTAATTGTAGGTGATGTAAGGAGGTAGTTGCTAACATGCTAAGTAATTGCAAATGTTTGCAAACCAGGGTAAAGTAGGTTCAACAAATCTTGCCATCATCAAATCTTCATCAACATAGTTGTCATTGATAGGTAGTGGATATTTTTAGTAAACATGAGTCATGAAAAATGGTCGGCAACAACATTCTTTGTACCCTTTTTGTCGAGACTCACATGATCATACTCTTGTTGTAGTAGACCCTCATAGGAGTATTCTATTGGTGTCTTTTTTCTGGATTAGATACTTGATAGAATGTGGTATTTGTATACTTTCACTTTCGATCCTATCAAATAGGACCATAAATTGTAGAAATCAAATACCATTGCTAGCATCTATTTCTCCATGGTAGTACAATTAACTTGGGCATCATCCAAAGTTTTTCCAGCATAATAGATCACATGGTGTTTCTTATCTTGTCTTTTCCCGAGTACTGCTCCAATAGCATAATCAATTGTGTCGCACATTATCTCAAAATGTATGTTCCAAACTAGTGCATGGAGGATCAAAGCTATCATTAGGGTATCCATCAAAGTTTTGAAGGCTTCAAGGAATTCATCCATAAAATTGAAAACAAGCATCTTAAATGAGAAAATTGGATAAAAGTTTTCCTATCTAGGAGAAGTCCTTGATGAATCTTCTGTAATAACCTGTGTGCCCTAGAAAACTTCTCATCTCAATTACATATTTAGGAGGTGGAAGCACAAATATGTCTTCTACCTTGCTGAGACTGACTTCGATCCCTTTTTTGGGAACTTTGAGTCCAAGAAAAATTCCTTCTTGTACCATAAAGTGACATTTCTCCCAATTCAACACTAACTTTTGTCTTCACATCTTTTCAAAACGTGGGACAAGTTCCTTAGGCAATTGTCAAAATTAGTTCCATAGCGGGAAAAGTCATCCATGGATACTTCCATAATATTGTCTAGAATGTCAGAAAATACTGAGATCATGCACTTTTGAAATGTTGTGGGTGCATTGCATCACCCAAACGACATCCTTTAGAAGGCATATGCACAATAGATGTAGGTATATGTGGTTTTGTCTCGATCATCTAGGTGGATAGGGACTTGATAAAATCTCTAGTACCCATCCAAGAAGTAGAAATATGAATGATGGGCTAATCATTCTAGAACATGATCTAAGAATGATAGTGGAAAATTATCTTTCTTGGTGGAGGCATTGAGCTTTCTATATTCGATGTACATTTTCCACCCTGACACTATTTGTGTTGCTACTTCATCCCCCTTTTGCCTTTCACCACTGTCATTCCTCCCTCTTTAGGGACTACATGTATTGGACTTACCCAATTGTTTTTTCTTATTGAGTATATAATATCTGCATCCTGAAGCTTTATCACCTCTTTCTTGACCACCTAACATAGGTTTTATTTTAACTTTCTTTGAAGTTGGGCTAGAGGTTTGGCATTCTCTTCTAGATTTATTCTATGCATATGAACGACCGGGATTAGACATTTGATGTCTTCAACAGAGTATCATATCACCTTCTTTCTCAGCTTGAGTTCATTCAACAACTTCTCTTGTTGGTTGTCTATCAAGGAAGAATTTATAATCACTGGATTCCTTTCCTTGGTGTCTAGAAATTCATATTTTAATCCTTTAGGTAGTTTCTTCATCTCTAGGTTAGGCTTAGGTGCCTCCTTCTCTTATGGAGTTTTCTCATGAGAAGCATACTTCACTATCTCAGTATTTGCATATTCTTCATCACTAAAGTCCTCTAAAAAAAGTCCTCTTCATGTTGATTTAGATGATCTCAACAACCTCGGGATCTTTAACATTCAGGGTTGTTCAAAGCTCTCATGATCATATCAACTATAGTTTTGCTCTTGTACTTTTTCACAAAAATGGTTATAGCTATCCATGGAACAAACTAACTCAAATAGAGATGGTCCTCTCATGGATTCTTGAACATGTAAATCAATGTGATCATTACCTACTCTGATGGTGATGATTCCAACTTCAACATCTATCAAAACTCTCCCACCGAAGAGGAATAGTCTTTAAATATCATTGGTCATGTCGGGTCTTCCACAATATCAATCATGACTATGTCGCATGGTATGAAAAATCATCCCACTCAGATAGGGACATCCTCTCCAATCATACTTCTGAAAGAGTGGTCAGATAATTGAATTCCCATTCCTTTTCTGACCATACTAGTAAGTCCTAGCTTCTGAGGTAGAGTGAGAGGCATACGGCTAGTGGCCACTTCAAGGTCTGCTAAACCTTGTCTTACTTTGTTATATCCCACATTGAATGGGATAGTGAATGTTCCTGGATTTTTTTTTAGGAATATTTTCTAGTCTCATGGTTGCAACATGGTTTCCTCTCCTTCTTTTTGTAGTCAAACATTGTAAGAACTTTGCACATGTAGGAATTTCCTCAATGGCATATAGGAACAAAATATCCATATGTAGTTTCTTCACAACTTCCATAATTTTTTCATACCTTCTTTTTAAGTGGGCTTTGATCATATTATATGGAAAGGGAATTCTCGGTGCATAAGGATCCCTATCTAGGAAGGATTCTTTAGATAGTATATATTTACTTTCTTTCACAGTCTTCTTTCCCTTACCCTTCTCTTTTTCTTTAACCCTTTTGGTAGAAACCTCTACCTTAGCTTCTTCTTCATCTACTGTATGGGGGTCAGGCTAGGATTCAATAGGAGGATTGCATTCTTGTATGGTCTTACCTGTTGACTCTTATAGAACTTTTTCTAATCAGAGAATTTCCATTTTTACACTTTAACTATTTGAAGGTATTTTCCCTTGTGGGTTCTTTATCAGCTCTAATTGTTGCACCACATGTTGATCAATTTGCTTTTGGTGTGTATGCATGTCAACCATCTGAGTTGTCATGCCTCCCAACTAGGTCTCATTGTGTTCAATATACCAATGTTAGTTATAGCACTCTGGATTAGTTTCTTATTCATTGATGCTTGTCTTTTTGTGAATTTGAAAAGTTCAGTAATGATATCTGGTTGATTGGTATTTCTATTTTGACCTTGATCCTGACTTGGCCGACTCAAATTTTTGTTTAGTTTTAGCCTTGGCCTTGACCTTGGTAGTTGTTCCTATTTTGTTGGTAAGTCATGTCATGAGTGAATACATATGGTCCTCCACCTGTACAAAAACATGACGGTCTTTTAAGTGGGTTCCTTAGCTGATGGGAATTTTCAGCGACATCTTTATTTCTATAATAGAAGCCTAGTTGATCCATCCTCTTGAAGTTAACATAAGAGACATTTTATGTTCCTTCTCTATTTCTATCCTCTTTAGGTTGGATATAGGTGCAGTTGTCTATTCCATGTCCCTCTTCCCTGCAAGTAACACATTTAATTTATTTTTTTTAACTTTTTTCTTTCCCTTCTAAAATTCTTCATTTGTTTGACATCTAAAGCAATCTTCTAAATTTAGTCAGTTATGGTCTCTAGAGCTTTCGACTCGACAATAGTAATTTCAGATGATACCTTCTTTGTCGTTCCCCTATCATAATCCAAATTGGCCTACAAGGCAGACATGTATCAATGATCTTCATGGTTTTCTTTGGGTTCTTGCCAAGGAAGTCGCTTCCTGTTGCAACTTTCAATGAATTCCTTTTGGCTGAGGTAATCCCATCATAAAAGGTAGTGACTAGAAACCATTGTTATGGTGAGGTAGTCCCTCTGATACTCTTGGAATTTTTCCTAGGCTTCATACAAGTTCTCTACTATCCATGGTATGAACCAATTGATCTTGCGCCTATTTTTGAAAGTTTTCTTTACTGGGTAGAACATGATGACAAAAGCATCAACCAAGGGTACCCATCCATTATTGGTTTTGTTAGGTACAACAAGGTACCACGATTGAGCTTTATCCTTCAAAGATAAGTTGAATCCCTTGTAGTTGATTACCTCATGTGGCACCTTTTTCATCTTAATGGTGTCACAGATACTTTTAAAGGAATCCAAGTGATGGTAAGGGTTCTCTTGTCAAGAATTTCCCCTAAAGGTTTTGTTTTGAATAATGTCAATGATTGTTGGATTGAGTTTGAAGTTTGGAACATTAAACCTAGGAAAGTTGACTGGGAATATAAATTCATCACCCATGGTAGCGGCCAATTCACAAATGGAGGGTCCTCCATCATCATCGTCATCATCATCATTGTTGTTATCATTATTTTTTTCCAGTTGTTATCATTGTTGTTGGTATTATTGTTGTTGTTTTTGTTGTTATTGATGTTGTTGTTGTTGTTTATCCCATTTCTCCTTGCTCTATCATGATGCCCTTCAATGTGGCATTCTTCCTTGTACTCTTCTTGGCATTTGTCCTCATTATGTTTCTCTTTCTTCTCTTCCTCATCGTGCTCTTCTTCATGTTTTCCTACGATTTGATTCACGGTCTTTGTGAAGATATTCCACCCTAGTGTTGTGGTGGGTTGCTATACAAGGATCCATGATGTTTGTAGTTAGTGGTGGTAATAGGCAGTTTCGGTTCAGTCTACCTAAAATAGTTCACATAGTCGAGTCAAAAATTGGACATGTGATCGAAGTATTTGAGGTAGTTAGAGTTATTGGACGTAAAATTGTGTAGTCAAATCTATCACTGGACTTGAGGCACAAGTGTATGCTAGGTCGAGTCATGTTCTCAATAGTACCATTTGCCTTGTGCCCTACAATGGTGCCAAAAAGTTGAACAACCTAAATCACACATCCAAAAAGGAGCTTATCTAGAGTAATCATACTTTTATATTTATACATGACACTTAGGCACACACAACTGTATATGGGGGTCCAATGTAGTAAGTTGGGATCGATCCATAAGGATGAGGGTGGTATGTGTCAAGAATGGATAGGCTTGTCTTAGTTACACCAACCAAAGAGTGAGATATAGATTTGTGCTCCTTCTGGAAGGGTGGTTCTTCAACAAACAAGAAAGTAAACAAAGAAGGCAAACCAAGAAGTAGAATAAAAGAACAAGAAAGTTAAAAAGTAAGATATCAAGCATCTATAGGAAAATTAGATTAGGTTTCATCATCTAAGGTGTCTCACCAGCATGCAATACTCACACCCATTGTATACCCTTAGCAGGTTTTCAAGAAATCATCAAAAATGTGTATTCTCTCAAGATCAAGATAGATCTAGATCATTAGGGTTCTCTCCCTCTCGAGATGGCAAACAAACAATCACAATAGAACCATATGACTATTGGCTTAAGTATTCCAACATTTGAATGCATTCATGCAACTTCATAACACTTAGATATGGGTCAATACTATTCTACTAACAATAAAACAATACAAGATGGTATCTAAGCATACAAGTGAAGCATTTCTACTAAGAGTATGGAGATAAACATTGCTAAGAGCATATATTCAATGGATATAAGTATCTAAATGTCGAGAGATCCTTAGTGGCTACTCCCAACCCAATCTATATGTTCAACCACTCATGATTGTGAGTAGAACTATGGATTTAAAGTATAATGAGAAATGTAGGTGAAAGAAGAAATAGAATGGAGGTGATGGAGAGTGGAAAAATATAGAGAAGAAGGGAATACACCAACAATGACCATAGATGGACAAGATCGATGGATAGACCCTCCAATCTGAAGATGGTGTAGAGATGTCGAGGACATGCTCATTGTTAGATTTCCTTCAATGAAGAGGTTGAAGAAGATTGGTGGAAAGCACCAGGGAAGGCCTTCAGACTTTCATCCTCTAGATTTCACAAATCTATGGTGAAAGAGCCAGTCTATGATGTGGGTTGGTTATGACAGTTCTTCCTCATCTTCCTTGGGTGCAACCCCTTTCTCGGTACCCCAGGGGTGCTATTTATAGCTTAAATTAGGTGATTTTTACTTGCACCACAAGTTTGGGCACATGCCTTGGGGCACAAGCTTAACAACCTTGAATTACCATTCAGTATGTCCATCATTTGTAGGATGTGCAAATGAGCCATCAATTGCTCCCCTCTTCTAGTTTGGCCATCAACTACTGGATTCAATCGTACCACCAATTCTTGGGAGTCGATGGCTGACGAATGGAGTCCTAGCCTTCTATGAACTATCGGTTCAAAGGATCCCATGGTTGAGCTATGAAAGGTAGGCTGGGGGGATCTAGGTGAGCCATCGACTCTCGACATATGATGGCCACATAGAAGGGTTGCCTAACTAGCCATTGGATGTTAAGAACCGATGGTCAGTCTGACATGTCTCTAATGTTTTTGTTGGGGACCATTCGCTTGGGAACTGATGGTTGGTTTAGTGATGGCTCTCTGGATCTTTTGTGGCTTTCATCGGTTGTGGAAACTAATGAACATCCTATCCCATGGTAGAAACCACCATTTAATAAGTCACATGCATGGGATCTAGTAGTTATCTTCAAACTAGGGCATTAGAGTAAAACATATGTAAAATGGGAGGAAATTAGGGTACCTCTACATAAAGAGAGGAGATCATAAGTAAAACCCGGCATGAAATATCCATAGAATTGGATGCTATCGGTATTCAGTTTCCAAAAGATATTTTAGCAAAATTTCCCCATAGTTTTCCAAGTAGACCAATGTGAATGGGAAAATATCTACTTACATATGTACTAATAGAAAAAAGGGGAAGTGCTGGAAAATTATCTTGAAAACTGAATACACATTATACACATACATCTTAAGTGAGATTTAGTGTTCAAGAACATTCCTAAACCGAGTACTATCCTTGACCTACTCCTAATGAGTAAATTTTGGATGGGTTTCTAAGACAACATAAAAATTGTATAGTTTTAAAACACAAATATAGTTAAGGATAAATTCTTAGTGTTTTTAAAACAATTGGAAATTCTTTCATTCAATTGACAGAGGGTTTTGAACTTGTGACCTCTTGGTTGTACAACATCAATTTTACCACTCGAATTCCAATATATTGGATAGGTTTTATTCTTATGATTTAAAAATATATATAGTTAATTTGAGTCAGTTCTTTTATTCATAAACATGCATGTACTTATAAACTAAAATGCATGTGAAATAATTTAGGTTAATACATTCATGAATTTGGGTTAAATCATTCATCAATATATCACTCAGAAACATAACTAGGCATGTAACCCTACATATGTTTCTAGATTAAAAACATAACAACTACTGCAATCATGATATCTACATCAAAAGTATAGAAGGTTCTAACTAGACATGATAAATTAGATAGGATAGGGAAATGATGAGAAGAATAGGAAAAGAGAAGAAGAGAAATAAAATATACCTAAATGAACTAAAGATGGTGGAGAAAAGAAGAACAAGTAGAGATGGAAACTGCAAGTAGAAGAAGAAACAACACCAATGGTATCGATGGTAGCATCAAATTGAGTCAATGATGATAACCTAATAGACAATGAACTAAAAATAGAGGTGTAAGAAGAGGAGTTGTGTCAAAACTTAGCACAAAAGCAACAACAATGGTGGAAACAATGGCAGCAAATAGCAGCCATGGTGGAGAGAGGAGGTCAGAGAACCAGTGATAATAATAATGGAAACAATGACAGATGCAGCCGCGACAATGACGACCACAAAGGAGGTAGCATCAAGGGATAGAACTAACAGAGAGAGCTAGTAGCTAGGTCTTCGTCATTAATAGATAGAAGCTAGGTATCACATGATGAAACAGAGAATGGGGTAAAGAAATCTTTGTGGATTATATTAAGTAGCACTTAGTTGTCAGTTGAGATTAGGAAATCAAGACGAAACACTATGTCATCAATTTGTTGACCAAAACATACCACATACGTTCAACTATATTGCAGGTTGAACATTAAGAAATCAATACATATTTCCTTATCCCTATTAAAAAATACCAACCTAACTAAGACATATATTATCAGTTTTAAGACCAAAATCAACCACATAATATAATTTGGGGAAACAAATTTTTTTTGGGTGCTGGCAGGAACCTAATATTGTCAGTTCTAGTATGAGGAACTGACACCAAAGGTTTTTTGGATGTAACAATTTTCACGGGGCACATGACCTAACACATCAATTTTTATAACACAATAACCGATGACATCGACTTTTTGAGGATAAAATTAATTTCACAGGAAGATATGCATTGTCGGTTCCTTGTCAACAATCATGACACATGCTTTACCAATTTTTCTCCCGGAAAATGAATTTCACAGTTGTCAATGATGTTGGTTCTTCCCCAAGAAACTGAGGTAGCAATGAAAGCGATGCCCATGTTTATTTCCTAAATGGCATGACATGACATATGAAACATTTATGCTTTATTAACCGACATCATAAGTTTGTAATATTGATTTCCCTTAAACCTCAACTTTAAGAAAAGTGACACCACATGTAAAAAAATGTACTAGTGATGGATTCTCCAAGGCGGCCCCCAAGATCCCTAGATAATGAGTCAAAAACACCGACTGAATGCTTCTTCAGAACCTAGGAAGCCTGATAGATATCATAGGAGAGGAAACATGGCAAAAGCAAAACTATGTAATGAAACTTACAAATTGCGGCATTGAAACTAGAAGAAAGAACCAAAGAGTGGTAAATAAGGAAAATTCACCTTAAATGTTCCAATTGCCTAAACAAGAATATAGGAGCAAAATAATGAATGTATTTGGGTGCTTGACAGTGACAATAAAACCCTCCCCTTGATGCCAAAGTCAAGGTAGTATCTATAGATTATTGGGGTTGGGTAGGATGCTAAGACATGATCAAGACCAAATGAATAGCTGGAAATGATTTTTGGGAGATCAAAGATAGTGGCGATACAATAATATATAGGATTAGAGTCCCATCACGATGAGGAAATCCAATGGAATTTGGAATAGGGGAGAAGAGAAACCAAGGTTTGAGGAGGACTCATGCGAGGCTCAAACCCACTGGTATTTGGAGTCTTTGAGGTTAGGGGTGATTGATGAAGGTGAGCAGGGGGTCTGAATGTCTTGAGGAGGAAAAATGAGAGAGAAACAAACTGAAGGGAGGATATGGAGAACTCTAGGACTATAGAGTCTTAGAAAAAAGGGATGCGATGTAGGAGAAAAGCTCCAATCATTTGGATCCCAATCCAACGATGCTGATATGAGTCAGATACAAAGAGATTACATGATAGTAGAACTTAGGTCAAGATGCAAAAAAGCTTAGAAATAAATAGATAAATGAAAATCCAATTATTATTGGGATTATATAATTTAAGATTATCTTCCTAATTAAAATATAGCAAACATTACCTATTAGGTTGAAAACTTGGCTCTATTTTATTATAATTTTGGAGTTTTATTTCACTTCTAGGATTATTTTCTTTGAGTTCAAATTAAACTAGGTTTTCAAAAGATTATATCATTATTATTATTGCATATCACATTACTTGTCAATATTTAGAATTTATAATCATATTATCCTCATATAATTATCAGGAGAGTTATCGTGTGTAACATTGCATGATTTCCATATTTTATTTATTTAACCCATTAAGTCCATGAATGAAATTATTAACTTAGATGATAGCTTATTAATCATTTTATGTAGATGAAAAGTCTAATTCTTATTAAATGCACATATTAAGCACATTAGATACCATTCCAAACATTTATGCACATTTATACACATCCAAACCTTTTAAATTACATATAGGTCATTATATTTGTCTTAGTGAGCAACGTGACATAAATTAGGTATTTCATGAACTCATTTACATATCAATCCAAGGCTAGGTTATTGGGTCTACTCAATATGTATTTAGATACATTATGTGATTAAACACCTGATGTTACTAAATGTATTCATGAATGTCACCAAGAATGTATAAGTTAGCATTAGTCTACTCCAACATAGAGTTTAGGTCAAAATGGCTACTAGACAACACATACACCTCATCAATATATATAAAATTTAGGGTTAGGCTCCATATTTTTAACTCATCATCTTGATAGGATTTTTTTGGTGTTGAGCATGGTTAGGGTCACATGTATCCATGGTTAGGGTTACATTTGACATATTCATGTTATGTGCATTAAAAGGACATTTGAGTTACAAACAAGTTCATGAGGTTTTGAATCCATCCTTGTTTGGTCAATATCAAGATCAATCATATTAATCTCCAAACCTTGGGATTGTGGTTTCTAGATCAGGATAGGTATATTTGGTATGTTACAATACTAATGATTGGTTTATGCTTGAGTTTTGACATTGAATATCAAACATCAATTTTTGTAAATTGATTTAATTCCTCTTCCATGGATATTATCCAATAATCACCTATAAGAGATTCCTCCACCTTTTTTGGTTCAATAATTGAGCAAATGCCATATTTTCTCATCCCTACTAGATGATCTAGTTCTTACTTTGTCAAAAGGATTTTCAATTATAAATTCTTGGGGATGATACTTAATTAACCTAGGTGGGATTGAATAATTTTCGAAATTTGTTAATTTTCAATAAAAATTATTCTTTGCATTTGAATAATTACATTTTTATAATTGGGATAATATCATTATCTAATGTATTATTTTGTAAAGTTTCATGGAATTTTATATGACCAAACTTCTAAGTGATAAGATCATAAATTATTTAAGTTTTTATTATGGTTGAGTATCCTAAGAAGAGAGCATTTTGGGACATTGGATCAAACTTGATTCTATTATCCTTAGTATTGAGAATAAAACAAAGTGTTCCAAAAGTCAAAAAGTTGTCAACTATAGGCTTATATAGAACAAACGCTCATTAGGAGTCTTTTTTAGACAAGGATGTATGAAAACCTAATTTTGCACTATTATGAATTATTTACAGCCTCAGTCAAAAAGTTTTGGGTTTTTATGTTCTAAAGTCCTTGTTCTAGTCATTTCTTGTAAATACTTATTCTTTCTTTCTAAAATACCACTTTTTTGTTGGGTTTGTGGTGAAGAAAAATAATGATAATATCCATTTGAAAGAAAAAAAATCCTCAAATTCAGGACTTTCTAATTCTCCATCATGATCACTTCTACTGGTAGAACTTTTTGTTTGAAATTTCATTTACAACTCAAGTACAATATTTACAAATATCTTAAGTGTATCATCCTTCCCAACTAAGAAATGTACCCTTACATATCTACTATATTTATCAGAAATAAAAAAATAATATGTTTTACCACCAATACATTGAGTTTGAATGGGACCAAATAAATCTATATAAATAAGTTCAAGTGGTTGAAACATATTAAACATAGATTTTGATTTTAAATAAGTTTTTGTTTTCTTTCCTATAGTAAGTGGTTCACAATCTTCAGGTTTATCAAAAGTAGTTTTAGGCAATCCTCAAACTAAATTAAGTTTAATTAAATCATTTAGTAAAATGAATACTAGCATGGCTTGACTTACTATGCCAAGAATTGAACATCATCATTTGCAACGAGGCATTTTCCTTAGATATGATTAATATAATTAGGTCTAAAAAAGATTATGTTTCCAACTCTATTTCCTTCACAAACAACACTTACGTGTTTTCATTCAGTAATCTACTATTCTACTCTACTAAACACCAAGTCTAATAAACTCGTCTCCGTCCTCCTCAATCCCCATCCCGTGTAGGTAATCTAATAAGAAACAACACGTAAAATAAAATTATATATATCAACACAGTCCAAGATAAACCGGTTTCCATCCTCGTAGTCTGATTCCTATCATAAAAACACAATCCGCAACACATTTCTGGTCAGCTTCTTCATCCGAACCAAACAGTTCTTCTATGACTTTTGCATTGGAGGCCACGTCTACGAAGGAGACGAGATTACCAAGTTGTTGTTGTTGTGAAGCACTGCCGACGTGTTATTGTATGCACCTCACCGCTAACAATTCAGATGAATGTTTAGAATGAAGTAGGGCGAGTCGTTTGCCACCCGTACACCACAATTGATGGAAACATCGTACAGTCGACACCGACGTCCAGTTTGTGTCTACAGACGAAAGTTTGCTCATGACACGTGAAATTAAGACCAACTTTGGGCAAGAATTAGTATCCTCGAAAGAACCTGGTTGCTCCGGAGATGGGTACTCGTCAAGCTTGAGGCCTATGCTAGAAATGGATGTTCTTGGTTCGTATGTCAACTCTTCCTTGTTAATCACAAGATAAAGATTCAGACTTAGCTATTGTTTAGTATTGCATTATAGTATGGAATACATAGATCTTTTTACATCTTTATAGTTTGTCTAAAATTAATTGTACATTTACAGTGCTCCGCCGCATCATCTAGGATTTTGAAGACCGCATTGTAGATGATCTTGTTGTTGCTGCTCTAGTTTTATGAAAATTCAAGATCCTGTGCCAAAGAGGACTGT
Source organism: Alisma plantago-aquatica (assembly GCA_963693085.1). NCBI lineage: Eukaryota > Viridiplantae > Streptophyta > Magnoliopsida > Alismatales > Alismataceae > Alisma > Alisma plantago-aquatica. The sequence continues at coordinate 1,265,620,481 of OY856412.1, read as the reverse complement.
ATGATAGACATGGTATTCGTCATTGTTCCAACATTAACAACGCCACCATCTCATCCTATGTCTCCACGACGTATCTTTCTGAAATTACGCATTTGATCTCTCTGCTAAAAAATAATAGGACAGCCACCCTCTCGTCCAACTATTTAATTCTAGGTGACGGGCTATTGTGGAGTTGAGGAGAAGTACATGCATAACTCAAGGGCCGAGCCAGAGTGGACTGGCAGCGGCCATGAGCACCCCCCCCCCCCCCACAACCCAAAAAAAAAAAACTAAAATACGTATACTTTATGTAGTTATTTTAATATATATTTCAAGGAACGTATTTAGTCATAAACAGGTATCTGGCTTAGCGGTGGCAACGAATCCCAGCTTTTCGCTTGTGAATCTGTATACTATTCTTTATACGTAGAGTCTCTAACATATCTTAAATTATTTACTTTTTATTCTTTTGTCCCTCTATCGTGTCTATGACGAATGTATAAATACTATGACAATTCAGAAACATGGATTGGTATTTGGCTTCGTGGTGTATAGATGATATATATTTCAACGACTTCTAGGTACGAATTTTAGTTTTTAATTTGTAAATCATTTTTATTCAGTTCACCATTGAGTCTGTGATTTATGTATGAATATACAATATATACATATTATGACAATTAATAGATACATTTCTACAACCGGTTGAGTTCAACTTGTCATAGGTTCAAAACTCACGTTACAATATTTATCTTTTATTCTTTTGTCCCTCTACAAAGTTGTTAAGTTCATTCTTGAAGTGGCTTTGGGGACTTATAGCTATAGATAAATGTTGTCAATAATTTATATAACCTCTTTGACCTCATTTAGATGCCAAAAAATAAGTTACATATTGATTTTTACGCAGTGACTTTAAATAATTGTTATTAGATAAGAAGTGCAACAACTACTAAACATGTTGAATTTTAGAAAACATAATAATTTATAAGTTTTATAAAAGTCAATGATGTTTTGTAACACCTTCAACTTACTTGTTCCTTGCATCCATTGCTTACGTAAGAATATTGGACTACTATTTATATATTTAAATCTTATTGTCACAAATATTTCATTAATCTATAATTTTTGTACTTGAATATTGAGAAAGATATTTCATATATTTAATGTTTATGTTATGTAGAAACTTCTTTTAGATTAAGTGTTTATGTTTATAAATTTTCTATTCATGTAAATTGGCGTGGTAGGATACTATGTCCGATAATAGGTTCGTGACTTAGAAATTTTAATCACATAACTTGGTTATATTGATTGCTTTAAAAAGCACTATTTTATGAAATTTTATGTTGTAAACACATGTTAATATTATATTAAAGTATATAACTATCTTATTTTCTCAATAAAAAATAAGGGCAAACTCCAACGCAGCTGACTACAAAGTTGGGTGAGACCTCATGTGTAGATAGAAGTGTTTAAATTTGTTCATTTTTGCTTTGTCAAATGAGAGTTATTGGGAAGGAGGGGGAGGCCAGACTAACAAAAGAAACAAAATTTGTAGAAACATAATAATCTTTTAATGATTTTATCATATATTATGAATAAAAACTTGTCGTACTAAGATATAACACACATAGAAATGGTTTTTATTTGGACATATAATTAGATTGAATTCCCCCCCCCCACCACATGATGAAATTATGACTCCGCCCCTTCTTCAACTAATATGTTCTCTCGCTCCTCAAAGTTTGTATTTTCTGGCCTTTGGCAGCATCCACTTCTCAGTACAAGAATTGATGTGACCACGTTTCTTACAACCTTGTGTAGTGGTATTCCTTCAGGTATTTTATACTTCTTCTCTGTTTTCTTTGTTCATAGTTGTTCTTCTCTATTTTCTTTGTTACACAACTCTCATATTATCCATGTATTCATTTTTGGAATGCATCTCTAATTGTAGTATGAAGATAGTACTAAGATAAGTTGCATGTATTACAAACAAAGGAAGTGATTATAATGCAAAATATTGTCTTATTTTGATGGACAACGTATAATAATTCTAGATAATAATTTAACTGAGCTACAATCTTTAAATAAAAGAAGATGACAAGATTCATTTATGTAGTAATCTTATAGATTCTTCTCGAATTTTCACCAATCGGCCAGTCTGCTAATGATAGCAATTGGATTGGAACCATGCTTCAACAATTGAAATTAATATATCCACATTAGGTTCAAAAGATATAGTGGTATTATATATGTGATCTTTTTTGTGCTCAAAGAAGATATCATTTCTATTCTTGGATACTATTGTGTATGCAATTGTGTCTCACATGGTGAAGAGTTTGAATAATATTACCCAACAAGCTAAAAACAAATATATATACTTTATTAAGAAAACTATTTTTTACATTGACTTACCTCTTTAGGTTCCTATTGTACCTAAATTTTTTTCCCCTCCCAATACTTTCCACAACTCATCCCTATTGTGAACATTGTGTCCTTTTTATATAATATGTTAATGGTTATCTAAAACTGTAGTTATAAATGATATAAAAACTATCACATAATAGCTAAAAAATATATCATTATTGTAGACCATTTTAGGCCTTATTTAGCAATTGTCTCGGTATGAATGTATGTTTTTGCAATACAATTTTTATATAACCACTAAACTTTTTTATGTAACTTCCTATGAGAATGGATGGCTACAGAAATTTCATTGTAAGAGGATAGCCATTACAAATTCCCACAAAATAGGATTTGACTTTACATGCATCTTTGAGACTGTTTACAATTTTCTTAAAAATCTCCAAATAATCCCTCTCTATTCAATTGCAATCTACTATTCCTCTCCTTAGACATGGAAGATCATAGCAATAAGGCACAAACCAGAAAAGCATCTCATCAGATGATTTTTGGCTATCTTCTCAAGAATCCAAGAAATACGTTCTATAAGGTTGCTTAAAGGGAATTCCCTCAAATCCAATTTGAGAGCAACTCTACAATAGATGTATGTGGGGAAAGAATAATTCCATGACAAGTGTTCTTGGGATTCACCCTCACTTTTGCATACAAAATAAAGGATACTAGAAATAAGACCCCGTCCACTCAATCTATACAGTGTAGGCATCCTCCTCATAATGCCTGAATATAAATAATAGCTTCATTTAGGAGTATGGTATTGATTCCATAGAAGTTGGAACTAGGGTACTTGGGGTCAAGGATAGGAGTAGACCAAGGTCTAGCACTTAAAAATACTCAACTAGGAGCTACTACTATCTAACATTGCTCCATCTACTTGCCATAGCCCTCCATACTCTCGAGCGATTGGAAAGGATTATGCCCAGCGAGTCCATGTGTCATCTCATCATCCAAGAGACGACTGGAAAGATGGTTGTAAGATCCCCAAATTTGATAAATTAGGATAAATATATTACGGATATCTGAAGTCTTAATTTTTGTAATATAAATTGATTGGATCATTTTGAGGGCCTACTTATGAGCCATGGGCCTTAGAATCCAATATTATTTGTGTGACAAATGGGCCCATTGGTAGATAAATAAAGTAATAGGAATTTTGTGCATATTTAGGATTCCATTAATATTTAGAGGTGATTGAGAAATTTATAATGAGATCGCAAGTTTCCAGAATATTCTGAGAAGATATATGACTCAAATAATTAAATGGTCAATTATCTACTCTTTACTTGGATTCCAAATATTCAGACATCAAATGAAAGCAATATGACCTAATACTTGGTATACTACGAGATTATGGGTAAGTGGAGATAAATCCAAGAGTTGAACCATTTTTATGAATATATGTGACCCAGGTAACTAAATTAGTAAGAAACTTGAACACGAAGAAAAAGGTATTTATTATACTCCTTTTATGTCGAACTTTACCTAAACCTAGATATACATAAAATAGAAGTACTCCTAAATAATGGGCTCAATCAGATAATCCTACTGGCCTATAAGATTTTATAAATTTGGTTACTTTTTTATTAAAGTGAGAATAATATCATTCGATATCAGATTTATTGAAAATATTATATAAGTTTTGGTTAAGCCAGAACCTTAGGGTTGTGATGTGGCATGTGTGAATCTTGGTCGTGATCGCATGATTGAATGGCTGAGATGTTGTCATCAACCTCTCAACTAGAAACCCACACAGGACAGACATTGACCTGATATTGATGCCTCTATCTCTCCATCCATAGGGTATCATTGGCCCTAATACTGGTCCTACGGGATTCAAGAGAAAAAGACGGCCACAATGGAACTTGTCTTCACCACTATCACCTCCAGTAGCGATAACACCCAACTTCTTGATAAGCCAATATTCTGGGGTAAAGTGGGAATCCCTTGTATTTCTCCATCCATGCCTATTTAAGACATTAGAGTGTTTTGTAGAAACATGAATAGATATTGTCTCCTCTAAATTTCTTGCAAAACATTTTGAAACTATATTCGAGCTCCATCACCATCATCGGCGACCTTTAATATATTTCATGGAGTTTATGCCTCTTAGGATCCTTTTTGTCCAAAGAATTGAAACAACCTCTTCAAGCGATCCCAAACCTCAGAAGAGGTCAAGGGACTCCTACAAGAGGTACTTATAGACCAGCACCTACTCTGACGAAATCTACATTAGAAGTGCAACTCCTGGCCATTACAGCATATCGTAAGACTTCTAGAATTCTACTTTGACCTTCAAAGCCCCCCACAACCACAATAATCTCTCTCCCTAGTCCTATGGTTCTCTATTCCTTTTTACCTCCCCTCCAACAACTCTGGCCACCATGTCAACATCTAAAGGACCATCAAGTCTAAGGAGGCTTGTTGGTGAGGACTTGATCCCAACCAGGCACTCATCTAGCCCCAAGCAAGGGGTCAACCATGGAGTTGACCTCCCTAGTTGTTCCATGTAGTCGGCCTTCTGCATGAGCTAGAAGGGATGAATCCCCTTTGGGGATTTACCTTCCTACCCACAACCCATGTGATAATTATGTAACTGTGTAGGTGCAATGGGGTAATTCCCAACTATGCCAAATGGGTGGTCGTGTTAGAGTGACTGGATGATATGGCCCACCCCATTGGCTACAGTTGGTCCCATGTCTGGTTTGGATAATAGGTTAATTAATTACTTGGCAATATCTGATTGGTCAGTAAATGATTGTCTTGTGTATATACTAGTAAATTACAGGTAGATCAGAACATAATGGAATTGTATATGGTTTTGATCAAAAAAATTTGTAGATAATGAATAAAATGAATTCAAAGCCTAAATTGGTCCCTTTTTAAAAGGTATAGGGTATATATGAATCTAGTGTTATTAGTACACTAAAACCCTATATTTAGTTAATATTTTGATCAAATTAGTAAATACATTTATCTTGTGCTAATACACAATGTTTCTAAATATGAACATAACTAGAGAATGATGATAATAATGATGATGAATAATTAGGATTCTAGGTCAGTAATCATACACATATAATTAGGTTTTTAAAGCCAATGTGTATATCTTTCTATGATCCTAATGTCAATAACCTGGCCTAGGTATTCATAATGAAATAAAATGTTAAAATTTATAATTAGGGTTTATAACCGTAATGGATCAAGATGTGTTGTAATTAGGGTTTATACCCATATTCCTAAACCTGATATAACCTAAAAGCCTAGTCTAAGACCTAGGTTAGGTCTTACTGGCCTATTATGAATATATTGGTGACACTTGAGAGTTCTATGTAATTACATATCATGTTTATTAATTGGATGTATGCTTTCTTGTTGAATATACTTGATGATTGGATTGCATAAAGTATACTTAAAATATTCAAAATGGAAACTACATGGAAAAGATGTGTGGTTACTCCTATGGATTCTTGGATTATCGAATTTTGAAGTTTGCTGAAGTTTCTCAAAGATCGAATGAATAATAACTATTGGATGTTTATTTAATTCATGTTCAATTATAGTGCCAATATGACTATCATATAAAGTAAATTCTAGTATTCTAAACCCATGGTTAGACATACCAAGGGCTAGTTCACTTAAGTGTAATGATGGATAGAGAAAGGTGATTACACCCAAGGCATTTTGACAAAAAGAGGTTATATTATCTTAATGAAAATACAGTTTATATTTGCATCTATTTGATGGTTGAGAATATATATATTTAAAATATATGCCCACTTTTCTATGGACCCCACGTACACAGTATAGCAATATACTAATCCATTTTTTTGACGTTTTAGGTTAACTTGCAAATATAAGTTGAATACATGAAGAATCAAGAAATCATGAAGATATTAAAGATAAGCTCAAGGAGGAATACTTAGATGTAATACTACTTCTCATGTATACACTGTCTTTGACAATTCATGTAAATCTTTAGAGAAGTGTCATTATACATTATGTCAACAATTTTGTGAAATAAATGGAAATTATTTCCTATTATTTATTATTTGTTATATCTATCCTATATATTTAGGTAATGATACTTGACGTTAACGTCATCTCTTAACCAAGGGACACTCAAAAGTGGGGGTTTTTACAATGGAAGCATTAGAAGAACATTAATTCTCTTCTAGGTGGCCTAGAGCACAATGTCTTTAGGGTTGGGTAGGTTCATGCCACCAAGATCATAGGATCTATCCACCCACGACCAATCCATAGCATGTCTTTTGCCAGCCAAAAGGAGATATCCACAAACTAATCGAGCTTTGTCAAGGATGAAAGGTGGTAAATTTCTTGTCTTCACCAGATAGTAATTTTAGTTTCTAGCAAGGTTTAGATGAGCATATCTACAAGAGAAAGGGAGAGCCTAGTCCACTTATCAATCGTCTCATGTAGGTTATAGATGATCAAAGAGTATACATACCAAAAACTTCTACCCCCAGAAGTAGGGATACCTAGATATATGGTGGGGAAGACACCTTCCTCCATATTTGCCACCACCTTAAACCTTCCTCTTCTAGCATTACAGGACATAGACAGAAAAACCCTTTACTTGATGTCACTAATATATATCCATGTGAGATTACCAAACATCTTTAGGATGCGGTACAACTAATTGAGATGTTTGTCGTACCCTACAAAAAGAAGCACAACATTTTTGAAAATGAGATGGGACATAATCGAGGTGTCTAATACCTTAAAGGTAGGTAGAGCACCCTTCTCTTCTACTTACTTTATTAAAAATATCATGGCCTCCATGATAATGGTGAAAAGGAGGAGGATAAAGGTCCCCTTGACCTAGCCCATTATACAAATCAAAAAAGGCCTTTAGGAATGCCATTGATTAGTATAGAAAAGGATGTGGTCTAGATGCATTGCTTCATCCATCTCACTCATTGATAGTTGAATCCCACTGAGGTCATAATCTCCCAAAGAACTGATGCACTAAGTTTTAATAACTTTTCATAGGCTATTTTTCCATATATTTCGTGCATAATTGTTCATTTTGACATAAGTTATATTTATCATTATTATCCTGTGAACCACTATTGCAACAAATATTGGTATTTCTATGTAATTATGCTATATTATCACCTTTTATTTGGACTTATATTATTTTTCCCCTATTTTAGGTCATTTGAGATTTTACATGATAGCTCGGGGCTATTGACAGTTATGTCGGTGGTATCGACATGATGTAAATTCCAAAAGAAAATTCTAGAAATTTGGTGCCACTGAAACAAAGCTCGGTGCTATCGGGAAGTGATTTGATGTTATTGAAGAAAGGAGTCAGTGTTACTAGCTCACCATCCTGAGAGTATCAAGAACTAGAATTAAATTATTTGGTGCCATGGGCACCTTAGTCGGTGGTACCGCCTTAGCGCCCTGAGCAAGTTAGAACTAACAAAAACGCACTCGGTCCTATCAACATACTCATCACTAGTATCGAACTATTCAAAGGTTTCGAGTCAGCAAACAACTTGGTTGCACCGACATTCAGTCAGTGGTATTGACTTTACATTATCAATACAGATTGAAAATTACAAAAGATCCCATATCTACAACTTAATAACAACAAAAAGGCCCACTTATGACATGAGGGGAGTTTGGCTAAGAGGGGGGATCAAGTTCTATCTCATTGCAACAGAGCACGAAGCCATGAGAGGAATTTACTAAGAAGTTAACCATAGACTGGATGCTTTGGACACTTATGTGAGACATATTTATAGTTAAAATACTATGGATCAAGATGTCTACCAGAGGGGAACTCTAGGACTGCTTCATCAGTGGTTTTTCATTGGTTTTATAATCTCTATCTTATTTTCTCTCTCTTCCTCTCTTTTTATGATGATATAAATCATGTGGGACTAATCCCCACATGTTTTAGGACCCTGGAGTAGCATGATTGCTTTGTATTCAACTCTTATGAAATGGTAATGTATTTCGCTTAACTTTGGATGTGAATCTATAATTTTTGTTTGAATTGTTTGTTCTTGATCACCACAACCAATATAATAGGCCTCTAATTGCTTCGAGAGAGGGATTAAGGGTTGGAAAAGTTATAGATTTACACAAATCATATCGTTCCTCGAGAAAGGTCTTATGAATATGAAAGAATAACCTATTGTAATCGATAATTCACCTAACTAATTCCTCAATTGATATGGGAATGGGGTTTGTCTTAGTTTAGGTAATGTGTTATGTTCCAATAGTAGGTAATACTTGCTTCATGTCTTTAGTCTAGGTTTAAGGGTGAATAATTATTTATGAAAGGAAGTTTGAATGCAATTCATATCATGGTGAAACTGTAATCCTAAGGAATCCATACATTCATGATACATTCAATTAATTTAGATTTCATTCTTTCTCTTAGATATAAAATAACCCACCCACCATATTTTCTAGGCCTAGCTGAATAAGTTGTGTTTAGTAGTTGTTTTTTTTTAATGTTTCTCTGAGTTTGACACTCTGGTCTTATATGCCTATATTACTCAACAGATTCACTTGCATTTTCCATGCACAGAATTGGCGTGTCAAGATTTTGGTGATGTTGTCGGGAAACAACAAACCAGAACTATAAGTGTTGCAACTGGCCACTCTATTCCATTTGTTTTTCTTTTATTTAGTCTTTCTTATCTTTTCTTTATAGAAAAGCATAATTGAAAAAGATTATTTTCTCAATTTTTATTACTTGGTATTTCACATAATAATTTCTCAATTGTAGGTACTAGTGTATGGTTTGCACTCAAACAAAGACTATGGAGAATATACTCCACCAATTACAAGTTAGGAGGATATTTCTTGCAAGGCAAGTGAGTTTAGGGTTTCAACTAAAAATTTCATCCAAACCCCACCACTACAGGTAGAGTAGACATAGGAAGTAGATATGGATGAGAAAAATGAAGAATATGTTGAGGGAGAGCCTGAGGAACAAATAGTTTGGTAGAAGATAAAATTATATTCAACCATAACAAAATTAGAGCCAATGAATTGGCAATTAGTCAATGTGGAGGGCTATAAGAGAGATCCCAGACTGGTTTCACTAATCAAATCTCAATCATTTCACGGCCACAACATGAAGGACCCAATGGTGCACATAAATAGCTTCATGAAAAGTAGTGACATGTTAAAGTTGGATAGGGTTCTAGCCACAATCATATACTCAAAATTGTACTCTTATTCCTTGTTCGATAAAGCCAAGCCATGGTTCCTTAGCCTTCTTATAGAATAAATAGAGACATGGTATGAGATAATTGATGCATTCTTTGAGTGATATTTACCTCCACAAAGTACAAATTAACTAGTGGGGAGGATCCACAACATCAAGCAACATACATAGGAGTCATACTCATATGCTTAGGAGAGTTTCAGAATATGCTCAAGAAGGTCCCTCTTCATGGTATTGACCTGTATGGACTGACTAAGAAATTTTACTATAGTCTCCATGAAGGGGAAAGAACTACATTTGACAATGTAGGTGTGTGTTTCTTCATGAACAATAAGGCTACTAGGTTTCATGAGATCTTGAGGAACATGGCTAAAATCCAGTCTTTGGTGAGGAGAGAGAAGAACTAGCAACAATTAAGAGTGATACTAAATCAAAAGAGGTCACAAAACTTAAGGATCAGATGGAAAGGCTCAGAAGGAAGTTGGATCACAAATTTGGCACCTCATCTGGAGGTGAGGGTGAGGAGTGCATGTTTGCATGGAAGCCAAACGACAGGGCAACAATGAGTATGTATAGAGGAGGAATCCCAAATTCTCATGGAAAGATCCCAATAATTTTCAAAAGGACCCTTCATAAATGCAATAGCTGAAATAAAAACAAGGCAACATGTCACAGTCGTATTAACAGGATAGGGGTCCCAGTAAGATAGACATGATTGAAGATATGGTAGGAAGACTATTGAGTCGGGAAGAAGTCTTGTTGGACTAGAAAAAGAGGGAGTAGAAGAATTAAGGGGCACAAATCTGCACCATTGAAAATCAAATTTCTCAATTGGCAGCTTGAGGTGGCATCCATTAATAATCCCAATCAACAAGGATTTCCAAGAAAAAATAGATATTCCTCCTAATAGCCAATAGGTGAAGGCAATGCTTCTTTGTAGTGGCAAGGTTTTAATGAAAGAGAAGAAGGCAACTCCAGAGTAGAGCACCACATCAGCTGACATTGGTCTAGTGATAGATACTATCTCTCTACAGCAACCACAAGACACCATACCACAGGAGGAAGCCCTACAAGAGGAATTCATAGGTCAATAAGGACCCTACATCCCACCCCATCAGTACAAAAACATGACTTTGGTACCATTTCCTAATATCTTGAAGGCCAAGAAGGTTGATCAACAGTACAAAAAAATAATGGAAACTTCAAATCAACCTACCTCGTGTGGATGCTCTTGAGCATATTCCCTCTTATGTTAAGTTCTTGAAGAACATTATCAAAAAGAAGAGGAGGATAGTTGATTCTGATGTATTGATCTTAAGGGAAGAAGTTACTGCCTTGATACAAAGAAAGTGTCCACAGAAGAGATATGATGCATGGTGTTTCAACATACCATGATACATTGGCTAGGTTAAGTTCAAAGACGCCCCATGTGATTCAACGGCAAGCATCAATCTCATGCCACTGACTACATTCAAGAAATTGGGACTCTGAGAATCTAGGAAGAGCAACATCACAATGTAGTTGGAACATATTTTAGTGGTGAGGACGATAGGAATCTGTGAAGATGTTCTAGAAAAGGTTGAAAAAACCATATTTCCAAAAGATTTTGTAATCATGGAGATGCAAGATGATTATGGAAATGAACTACTCCTAGGTAGGTCCTTCTAAGACACAACATATGTAATCTTGGAGATGGGATGAGGAAGACTGGCATTGGGTATTCATGATGATTGTTTTGAGATGAAGTTGCATGATTATAACCCATTGGCCAAGTAAAAGGTGAAATGTCACAAGATGAGACATTTGGGAAATGAATATCCCTACTCTTGGAAAAACCATTTTTAGACATGGAACATGACATGACAAAGGTGGACAAGGGAACTCTTATTGTTGATATTATCGAGCATACAAACTAGATATCATTGACAAAGGATGTCAAGTCTCATGATGATCTAGAGGAGGAGATGTACCCAATGGTAGTTATAGATGTGGTGTCTTCTTCCATCATACAAAATATCCCCATCTACCCTTAGAATCTTGTTTCATGAATTTGGTGGATGATTGTACATTCTATCATTGATTGAAGGAATGTGCCCTATTTTTGAAGACATTGTCGAGTTTCTATTCAAGACACTATGAGATATGGGACCACAACTTCCCCTATTAGTTCCTTTGTTGAAATGCCCCCTGAGATGGAAATAAAGTCACTACCACGACACTTGAAGTACAATTCATGGAAGTCTCGGTGATAATTTTTGCATCATTGAGTTTGAAGGAGGAGCAATTGTTTATCTTCAACCATCTGGCTACATTTGGGTGGTCCATCGTTGACATCAAGGGGATATCCCATAGTCTATGTCAAAACAAGATTATAATTGAAGAAGGAGAAAAACATGTAGCAAAAACATAGTGGTGATTAATCCTATCATGACAGAGGTGGTGAAGAAAGATGTAGTCAAGCTTCTCTTGGCAGGTATAATTTATTTTATTTCTAATTTAATGGGTTAACCCAACTCAGGTTGTTCCCAATAAGGGAGGAATAGGTATACTTTTACAAGTGAGTTAGTTATGACTAGGCTAGTGACCGGTTGGTGGGAGTGTATTGACTATTGCCACTTGAATGTTGTCACTTTGAAAGATAATTTTTGCTCTCATTCCTCGATCAAATTCTTGAGTGGCTCAGCGGCTGCTCAAATGTTTGCTTCTTAGATGGTTACTCTGGATATAATCAAATTTTAATTAAGCCACATGATCAAGATAAATCTACCTTCACTTTCCCCTATTGTATATTTTCCTATTGTCAAATGCCCTCTAGTCTTTGTAACTCTCTAGTGACATTTCAAAGATGTATGCTCGCTATTTTTTAGATATGATAGAGTGATGTCTTGATATTTTCATGGATGATTTTTTGGTTCATGGAGAGTTATTTGAGGACTCCCTTTAAAGTCATTACAAAGTCTAGCAAATATGTAAGGACACTCATCTAGTTTTAAATAGGGAGAAAGGCCACATGATGGTGAGTCAAGGAATTGTGGTAGGACACAAGGTGTCCAACAAAGGGATGGAAGTCAATCTCATAAAAGTAGAAGTCATCTCTAAGCTACCTCCACCATCCTTGGTGAAGGGATTTGAGATCTTTTAGGACATCATATTTTAGTGATGCTTCATAAAAGATTTTTTTAACAATTGCAAAGCCACTTTCTGAGTTACTAGAGAAATACATTGAATACAATTTTGGTGATCATTATTTGAAAGAGTTTGAGATTTTGAAGGATAATTTGATATCTGCACCCATGACGATGTCTGTAGATTGGAGAAAACCTTTTAAATTAATTTTTGATGTCTTTGACTTTTTAGTAGGATTTATTCTAAGCCAACATAAAGATCGGGCTCTTTTGGTCATTTACTATGCGTCTACAACCCTTAACAACGCATGACTTTAACTATATTGCTACAGAAAAGGAAGTTGTAGCCATTTTTTTTTGCCTTTGATACATTTATACAATATCTAACAGGGTCAAAGGTGATAGTGTGGATGGATCATGTTGTTATTAACTATCAATTACAGAAATAGGATGCTAAACTGAGGTTCATTTGCTAGAAATTGCTATTATAGGAATTTGATATGGAAATTAAGGATAGGACAGGAGCTTAGAATGTAGTACAAAATCATTTATCTCTGTTAGAGAGGGTAAATGAGCTGGGGAAAGAGATACTGATTGTTGAGAAGTTCCCCAATGAGAAACTTTTTGCTATGAAGTACAAAGATCTCTGGTTTTCACACATTGTAAATTATTTATGGGATTAAGAGAAAAAGATTCCCCCCTCTCCCACGCCCGTGGCAGAGGCCAAATGCCCAGGAGGGTGATATATCAAGGCAGAAGCTGGGATTCGAACTTGGGTCCCTTTGTTAGGAGACAACGTGCTTGGCCACTTGAGCCACTCCTTGTTGGCTATTGTAAATTATTTAGCATGTGAAGAAATACCAGAAAATTGCAGATATTGAGAGAAGAATAGGTTCTTCCATTCCTTGAGGTTCTATGTGTGGCATGACCCTATTTTTCTTAAATGCCGCAAGGCTATCATTTTGAGGAAGTGTGTTCTGGAGTGTGAGTTTGAGATCATACTTGATAACTATCATTCTCTACCTACTAGGGGTCATCATGCTAGCTCTAGGACAGCGGATAAGATTTCAAAGAGTGGATTTTATCTACCATCATTATTTAAATATGCCTATGATTTTATGCAGATGTGTGATTCATGTCAAAGGTCAAGAAAAATATTTATAAGACATGAAATGCCTCTTAATACATTTTAGGAGGTAGAAGTCTTTGATTTATGGAGCATTGATTTGATGGGACCTTTTGTGTCTTATAATTATAATATTTACATTTTTCTTGTTGTTTATTATGTGTCGAAATAGTGGAAGCAATTTCAACCTGCACCAATGATGCACAAGTTGTAAGTAATTTTGTGAAGGATTATATTTTCTACAGGTTTGGGGTAAGTAAAGTGATTATAAGTGATGGAGGATCTCACTTCACTAATAGGAAATTTGAAGATTTATTGAAAAAAATATGAACTGAATCATAGATAGGAACCCCATATCATTCCCAGACCCAAGGGCAAGTCAAGGTGTCTGATAGGGGAATTAAGATGGTTTTAGAAAAGACCATTTTTACCAATAGGTCTAATTGGAACATGAAGCTAAATGATGCTCTATGGGCTTATAGAAAGACTTTTAAGACACTGATAGGTACACCCCTTATAGGCTATTTTATGGGTGGGCATGTCATTTGGCTGTGGAATCACAACATAAAGCCCAATGGGCCTTGAGGAAATTGAATTTTGAGTTTTGTAATGCAAGGAGGAAGCATAGATTAGAATTGAATGAATTATATGAGATTAGTCTATATGCCTATGAGAGTTCTAGAATCCACAAGGATAGGGAAAATAAAGTGCATGATCAACACATTCTCTATAGGGTGTTTCTATTGGGTCAATAAGTTCTATTGTTTGATTCTAGGGTGAAATTGCATCTTGGGAAATTGAGATCCCAATGGAGTGTGCTCTATGTGGTAGTAAAGGCATTCCCTCATGTCATAGTAGAGATTAGTGATAGTTCCAAGACCTTCTTGAAAAATGGATAGAGTCTCAAACACTATTTATGGAGGAGAGGTGGTCCACGAAGGGGAGGACTTGATGCTCATTGACCTTCAGTGAGATTTTAAGGGAAATCGATTGTCGAGCCCAAGGCATTAAACAAGGATACCTATGGGAGACAACGTATCCATTTTATTTTTGTCATGTATCTTTTGTTAAGAAGTTTTTTGTTATATTTTTTGTTTTAGTTTCATTACATTACTATTAAGTATAAAAGAGGTACCTTGGTGATATTGTGTGTTGTACATGCTGAATAAATCTTGGTACCACCAACGCAATTTTTGGTCGCACTGAATGAATATAGAAAATGAATAGGAAATTCAAAAAATATTGCTACCATGTATAAGAGGGTTGGTGACATAGAATCAGTGATAGATCAAAGTCTACCAAAAGTTGCCACTATATATATGGAGGTTAGTTGCACCAACATCTTTCAAGCAAGGAACATTTCCTAGAAAAAATTTGGTCAATACACCAAGAGGCGGCTTGGTGGTATTGACTAGCTCTGTTCGAGGATGGTAGAATTGACATAGCTTGGTATCACCAACACAAAATGTTAGTGGCACCGAATTGAGACTTCATAGACACACAAATTATAGCTTGATACCACCAACATCTCAGCAGTGCCACTAACATTGAAGGTTGTTATCTTTGGCACTGACAAAGAAGATCATGATCTTCAACATCCAATAGTCAGTGGCACCAATTTGGGCGCACATTCAAGAAGTTGATACCATCAACAAAAGTCAGTACCACCAACTTAGAGGAATTCAAGGGTTGGTACATCAATGGCTCAGGGTCTTCAGTATCGATGGATGACACTGAAACCCACTAATAACGACAAAAGTTAGTACCACAAATACCACCTATCGATGGCATTGTCACAGCGTAATAGGGAAATTCATCTATTATATAAGAGGAAGAAATGGATGACCTCAAATCACACCCAAAGAATCCCCACACATCCAAGAAGGTGTCAAACATTGTCAAAGACCACCCGAGATTCCTGGTATATCTGAGTCTACACCAAGCTCCCTTTCTTGATCCTCTTTCTAATTTCTACACTGATGGCATCGAGGAGACAAGCTTCATTGGTAAATGTGTCTGAGCATATGGTGCTAAAGCCATCTCAGGTAACCTTCCTAGACAAAGATTAAAAGAAGCTCTATGCCACCATGATGAAGAGGAAGACAATACCCATGTGGTATGTTGATCATGCATTCCTCAATGGTACCGGCTTCATTGATAGTGTTTGCCAATTTTGTAGCAACCAAGGTGTGGTGGGTGATCACCTTTTACTTGGTGATTGGTTCACCTATCAGAAGATAGCTTGTGAGTTCCTCACAACTATGGATATTTTGTTGCTTCTTTGAGCATGGAAAGGCTGGGAGGAAGGTTGCGCAAAGTTCCAGTTCTATAACGTCGATCACTACCTCACCCTGATAGATTTCAATACCATATATGGCTGGATAATGGGTCGTTCATGCTTCACACCAAGAGACTTTGATTATAGCATGTCATGGAGGTAGATGACATGCCTTCCACTAAGGTTCATCATCAATTGGCACCGATCGTCGGTCATGGACATCTAGCACCCCTTCCCCAGGAGTCTGCATCAATACCTGACAAACACCATTTTTTTAAGTCTACTCAGGGTAGAGTAAGGTCCAAAAGGCAGACCTATTTGTATTGTGTTTGTTTCTAACCTTTGATAAGGAGACAAGCAATCTCGAGTCATTCTTCCTTCAACACATGTTGGTAGTGAAGAGACAAGCTCATAGGAAACCCCCAATTCACTTTGGGGGGCTTCTTATGCCACTCGCCCCACATATTCACCTTAACCTCTCGAACACCAACGCACTCAGGACTTATTCAACACTTTACTTTATGAACTTCAAGAATGCACACCTCATGACCAACACTAGGGTATGGTATATGATCGTTGCACCATCAGATAATGGGTGAAGGAAAGGGCCCTTCCTGACTCCATCTTTCGCCAACGGAGAGTGTAACACCTTTGCTGGCTGACCAACGACACAGAGGATGTACTAGAGGAGGAAGATGTTGAATATGATGATGAGGAAGAAGAAGAAGAGGAGGAGGAGGATGAGGTTGTTATGCCTAATATAGCAAGGTGGAACCTTCACCATATTCTATGTCACTATGTGTGTAATATACCGAGTCTTGGGTAAATTGCTAGTTTAACCCTTAATCTAAGTTCTTGTATCCTCTATATCCTTTTTGTGTCTTGATGTTTAATTTGTGGAAATAATAATGTTTTGGAATGAAATTGAACACTAATTATGAAATTCTTTCATTATACTTAGTTTATGGCAAGCATCTGTTGAAAGTAGCCCCATTCTCTTATTATCTTCATCTTATGATGAACCTTAGCATGTTTTATTTACTTTTCTTATCTTGTTATCTTATACTAGTTTTTGTGACACATACTTTTTTTTTCCTTTCCCTTTTTCTGGTTGCCTTCCCAACCACCCAGGTGCTGAGCAAGGTGATGGATAAGATAGGAAGAACATAGCTTTGGCTTGGACCCAGCTGATGGAGATATTGATGGGAGACAAGATTGTAGTAGTCTAGACTTCTCTCTATCTAGATCTTGTTTATGTATCTTGATGTAAACCCTAAACGGAGAATGATGTATACTTGTATAATCTTTTATGAAATTGAATATAGTTATTTATTCTTGATTTTGCTACTTTCCAATGGTCTTTTGTATACGATATAAATAAAGATTTGAAAATTTTACACTTGTTTCAACATACCTTTTGAGTATGTTGGTAATTGGAGGTTTGATATTTCAAATTTTTAGTAAAGGGGTGATTCCACTCTTGTACAATGTGGCATCTAGCTCTACCTCTCTACCACCTCCATCGCCTAGAGACTCTTTCTCCAATGATCATATGTACGGGATGGCATAGTCTATTCAGCAGGGTCAATAGCCATAGTTAGACACCTTAACTGAGATTATGGGTGTATAGGAACAGCCCCTTTGGCAATAGTAGGTGATCTATGTCAATGAATGCCTTCTCCTGGTCAACCAGGAGAACATGCACACTTGCTTGTAACAAATCGAGAATCATCAGTAGTTTCTCTACAACCACTATTGGAATCAAGGCAACTTTTCTAGGTACTTGCAACCTCCACCTATGCCAGTCAACCCACCCACATTCACCGGTACTTTCTTTCCTCTAGATCCATAGATGTCACCAGGAGCGCTTTAGCCACCAACACCATCCTACTAAACATATTGTACCCCCCGTCCCACCTCTGTACCCCTCGTTCTACCTCTTCATTTGAGTTCTAACTATGAGGGCATAGTCAATTTCAAGCTTAGGTTGGTTCTAGAAGGGATTTATCTTTTTTATATGTATTGTTTTAGTTCTTGTTTGTGAGTAGTAGGATCCACAAGCTATCTAGTGTAATCATGGAGTTTAGTTATCATGGTTTCATCTATCATTAAAAAGAATGTGTTTCGTGCTTCTAAAATGAATCTAAAATTAAAATATATCACAACCTATTAAATTTATTTTGCAAAGTATAAGGAAACACCAAGTGTAGGAAGTGTTTGGTTCAATCAGCTTAAGTACACTTAATATGAATGAAAATCACAAGTCCTACAGGACTTGTGTATGATGATGAGGTTTGAACCTAAACCAACTAAACAGATAACGAGACCATAAATGGTATTTTTAGAAAGAAATTTCATCATCATCATGTACACAAGTGTGATAGGAGAGGCACATATCATAGTTAAGAAAGGAATTGTTTCTTAATCATGTGATTCCATCCACTTTTCATGATAATTCATCCACCACTACAACAAGTTGATCTAGTAACCCAAATTGTTTTCTTTTTTACTTAATTATATAGCATAATAGATAGCATGATAATTAATTTACTATAGTACATTATTTAGAAAAAATACACAGATCTACTTATCAATTAGTTGCATAACAAGTTTCATGTAATTGCATTCTCTTTTTGAATCATTGTTTGCATATGTTGCAAGATGTATATATGTAGTTTTCTCCACAAATTAAAATGAAAGGATATACATCCATATCACTCACAATGAATGAAAAAAATGATATATTTTGAAGAAAGCATGAGTATAAATCATAAATCATATTGAAATAAGAAGGGCAGATAAGAAAGAGAGAGAGAGAGAGAGAGAGAGAGAGAAGTCAAATAAGAGGGTGAAAAGGATGCATTGAACTCAATCTGAATTTTCTACATGGAGTAGATGAAAATTGTTATGTGTATGCATTTTTCTACCCACAATTCATCATGTGGATGAGACATTCAGTTCATCCATCATTTCACCATGATAATAGGCATTAGGATTCATGCATTTTTCATTACCTTTATTTGGTAGGTTCATCATATTTTGTTTTAGCATAATAATTTGGATGTCTCTTGTGATTTTTATCATATCCACCTTTTTTTTTCAAACACTACTCTTTATGGTATGCCACATACATCATTGATCCCCTCATTCATTTTTATATGGGGAACTACTTTCAGCATAGTTTGGTAGGTAGATAAGAGTAATGTAGATAGGGGATCACATGGTGCATCAAATGTTTGCTCTATGGATTATGATGTTAACTACTCTTTATTATTATATTTTCATTAATCTAAGTGTCAACATATTTAATGAACACTTTTTGTCACTCCAGGGTAGTTATTCGTTTAGTGATTGGTAAGGACCAGCTCAGGACCACCAGGTGGGGGTATTTTAAAAATGTAATGCATAGAATTTGTCCTCTTGTTTGCTTTTTCAAACAGATACAAAGGTAGCATTTCTCGAGGGAAAGAAACATTCAAGCTTAGGGGGTCCCCATGCATTGAGTATTAATCGATTTTGCGGACTATTTCTTCATTTATTTAGTGCATAATTGCTCATTTTGACATAAGTATGCATGGTTTATAATTATCATGTGAGCCATTCTTGCATCAAATATTGAGTATTTCTATCAAAATTTGCAAAATTATCACCTTATATTTGGACTTATGTTTTTCCATGTTTCAGGTAATTTGATAATTTACATGACAGGTCAATGCTACTGACATCTATTTTGGTAATATCGACATGACACAAAATTGCAACAGGAAATTCAAGGAAGTTTGGTGCTACTGAGATAGAGCTTCATGCTATCTAGAAGTGATTCAACGCTACTGATGAAAGGAGTGAGAGTTACTGATTCACCATCAAGAGAGCATCAGGAACTAGAATTAAATACTTTATTCCCACTAACACCCTAGTTGATGGTATCGAGTTTATCACCCAGAGCAAGTCAAAAATCACAGAAAGCAACTCCATGCTATAGAAATATTTGTATGTAGTATCAAAACAATTCAAGGACTTTGAGTCAGCTGAAAACTTGGTGCCACTGACATCCAGTCAATGCTATTGACTTTATGTAATCATTGCTGATTGAAAATTACATTAGATCTGATGGATATGACTTAAGGATAGAGAAAAGCCCCACTTATTACCTAAAGGGAGTTTGGTTAAGAGGGTACATCACATTCTATCTCATTGCAATGGAGTATGAAACTTGGAGATGTTGGCTAAATGGACATCTATAAAATCCCTTTGTTTTGATTATGACAAACATTTCATTCTTATTTATCTGACGAGCTACTTGAGTGTGTAGGATGACAAACCTATAAGGGAAATTCAACAAGAAGTATTTATATTTTCATGCAAATGTAATCATTGTAAAAACTTGTACAGAAATATAATGTACAAGTACTTAGAATCGCATGTAAATCAAGCATTGGATTTTCCCTAGCTAAACACCTTAGTCATCCATTCAATAGGATCACCTATGCACACTCACACACATAATTAATGCCTAACTTGAAATCTTAAAACAGGATCTATCTCGGTCGACCAACTCCTCGACCGAGACATTCTCGGTCGACAAACTCCTCGACCGAGAAAGATCCAAAGTAGCCGTTAGACACAACTGACAAGTTAGTTGGCAGATGAAAATAGACGTTGATCCAGAGAGCCTGTCGGTCGACAAAACTTCGACCGAGTAGGTGTCTCGGTCGACAATTTCTCGACCGAGACGATCTCTGACAGAAACTGCAGAGTAAAGTAATTAGCCGTTGCAAAAGCAACAAACTTGTACCTAACGGCTAGTTAAGCACTTAGAAACCCCTAGAAGTTATCTAGAACGTCCTTAAGCATACTTAGGCCATTTCTATATATAGGACAAGCCATAGGACACTAGAACTCACTTGATACACTTGCTATACTTGAGAAAATACTTGAGCCCTCTTGTGCAATCTGTTGTGAATTGAGCATTGTGATAAATTGGCCACTTTCCTCTTAGCTCAAGCTCGTCCTATAGGCTAGATTTTCCTAACCCTAAGCAATCACAAGTCCATCATCTTAGCTAGGAAAATCCAAACGCTTGATCTAGGCTAATCAAGCCTTGAGCTTCAAGGATAAGTTGTACTTTCTCTTATTTCTTTCTTGTTCCTAGTATTCCTTGTACTCTTCTTGCTACTCCAGGTAGGAGGCTATGGATTGGAGAGGGAGAAGCTCTTCGTGGTGAAGAGGAGGAACTTTGGACTACTTCAGAAGGCTGTCTTGACGGGAAGCTACTTCAGGAGGAAGGCTACTTCAAGGGGGAGCTTGAAGTTACTTCAAGGAAGGCTGCTTCGAGGTTGGCAAGACTACTTCAAGGCGAAGGCTGTCCAAAGGGTGTTTGGAAAGTATTGTAAATTTTATGTAATATCCTTGAGAGGTAATAAAATTTAGTACTTTCAAAATCCCGGTTGGGTAAGCAACCGGGTAGTGGATTGACTCCTTAGTATTTGCTAAGGTGGAACCACTCTAAACACCTGTGTTCCTCTTCTTAATCTTTACTTTGGTTGTTTGAGTTTAAATTACTTTAAAATCTATATAAAACTCTATTCACCCCCCTCTAGAGGTTTTCAATTGGTATCAGAGCAGGGCTTCAAGGAACCTTAACACGGTCTTAAAGAAATGGGTGATGGAGTGCTCAACCACCTCAACATTGAAGGAACGCTCGTTGCTAGACCTCCGGCATTCGACGGGACAAACTATCAATACTGGAAGAGAAGGATGCAATTCTACTTCCAAGGAATCAACTGGGATCTTTGGAGAATGGTATCTACACCATACACACTCCCATAAGACGATTTCGCAGTATGGGATGCTAATACGGTAAAAATGGCCCAAATGAATGCAAAGGCAGTAAGCATTTTATATTGTTCCATTTCAGTAGGTGAATTTAATAGAGTATCAAACTGTGATACCGCATATGAGATTTGGCATAGATTATCTATAACATATGAGGGTACCGTTCAAGTTAAAAACTCTAAAGTTAGTTTGCTTAAAACCAAGTTTGAACATTTTCGTATGGATCCAAACGAAACTATTAGTGAAATGTATTCAAAATTTTCTACTATTGTTAATGGTTTGAGTGCTTTAGGGAAACCTGTTCTTGAGGAGGATCAGGTATCAAAAATACTTCGATCTCTTCCTCCAAAGTACAAACCAAAGGTGACAGCTATTGCAGAAGCAAACGACCTCACTCGCCTCAAAATGGAGCAGCTCATCGGAAACTTAGAAGCTCATGAGGCAGACCTAGAAGAGGAAGAGAGAAGAGAACATGAGCATCAACGTGGGCCAAAGAAAGACGTGGCTCTCAAAGCATCAAAAGCTCTCTCACAAGAGAGTGAGGAATCCAGTGAAGAAGAAGGAGAAGAAGCATTGATAGTCAATGGTAAGAAATACAGAAGGTTTAAATCTAATAAAATTTCTAGTTCTTCTTCCACTCCCAGGTGCTTCGAATGTGGAAAGAAAGGACATTTCAAAAATGAATGTCCCAAAGCTAAGAAGGGAAAGAAAAGCTCACATAAGAAGAAAGAAAAAGCTTATAAAGCGGCATGGGATGAAACGAGTGAAAGTGAAAGTGGAGATGAAAATGTGGAATGTCTAATGGCAAGAGAAGACAATGAAGACTCTCAAGAGGTAAGCCTTATTGATCTTCCTAAAGAAGAATTAGTTGCTAGCTTACAAGAAACTCATGATAAGTATGTTGATGCCAAGAAGAAACTAAAGAAGACTATGAAATCAAATAATGAGCTCATTGCCAAAATAGATGAACTTTCTTCTGAAAAGAATAACATTGATCTTGAAAATGTATCTTTAAAAACATCTTTAGATGATTGCACTAGAAAGCTACTTACTTTGGAAACCAATCTTAATCTTCTATCAAAAGAAAAGACTGATTTGTTAGCCAAACTACAAGCTTTTCAAACTCAACCTATCTTGTGCAATCATTCGGACTATGACAATATTGTAAAAGAAAAGGATTCATTGTTTTCTGATTTCGACCAGGCAAGAAAAGATATACATAAGAAGATGAATGACATTGCTCAGTTGCAAAGAGAACTTTATGAGTTAAGAAGAAAAGATATTCTTGATAACATATTAAGAAGTGGTACTACCTTCAATGGAAGAAAAGGTTTGGGATATGTTCCAAAGAAAAACCAACCCAAAAAGACCCAAACTATGTTTGTACCCAAAAACACAATGGCTAGAAAGAGAAATGAAGTTGATTCTATTACTTGTCATTTCTATTTACTTCTTGGACATTACTGTTTTTCATGCCCCTACAAGACTAAGAAGTCCAACTTAGTTTGGACTCCAAGACCCCAAACTTAGAAGAATGGAATGTAGTTGAGATATGACAAAATACTTAATTTTTGCTATTTATATTGTTCTATCTCAACAAACGATGCTATGCTTATTGGTATTAATTTTTCTGCATTGCTGTACTAAAACAGAAACTTCGTCGGTCGAAGTACTGTCGACCGAGCTCTGGGTCGGTCGAAGTATTGTCGACCGACTGGATGTCTTTAACAAATCGAAAATCTTCCAGTACGTATTTCGGTCGAAAATTGGTCAACCGAGAAATTTTTTGTGTTTTTGATTGTAATACAGTAACTTGCTCGATCGACAAATTGTCGACCGAGAATGATATCGGTCGAACAATTGTCGACCGACTGGTTTTCTGTATCAGAACTTTTATACACATAAGCAAATTAAAAGTTTCTAACCTTATCGGACCATCACATGGGTACCAAAATCTACATTCTAATGCAGGAATGGGTAGTTGACAGTGGCTGCTCCAAACATATGACCGGAAACAAGGACGCATTTCAAACTTTTGAAGAAAAGAAAAGTGGAACGGTCACCTTTGGAGACAATGGTAAGGGCAAGATCGTTGGAATAGGTAATGTTGGAACAAATCTTGAAATCAAAAATGTTCTACTTGTTGATGGATTGCATCACAATTTAATTAGCGTAAGTCAACTATGTGATAGTGGTTATGATGTGTTATTTAACAAAACCTGCTGCAAGTTGTTGATAGAAAACACTACAAATGTCATTTATGAAGGAAATAGAGTTGGAAATCTTTATATCCTTAAACCAAACTCTATGAAATCAGTAATAGGCAAATGCTTGCTTGCAAATGAAAATACCTTACAGCTATGGCATAAAAAGCTAGGACATGCTAGTTCACACACTATTAAAAAGTTAGTGAAATATAATCTTGTTCGTGGATTACCTGCTCTGTCTTTTGATCAAGCTGAAGACTGTGAACCTTGCACAATGGGAAAGCAAACCAATACATCCTTTAAATCAAAACATGTACTTAGTACCAGTAGATCCTTAGAATTAATTCATATGGACTTATTTGGACCAATGAGGACACAATCTATTGGTGGTAAAAGATATTGTTTTGTTATTGTTGATGATTATAGTAGATTTACATGGGTACATTTTATTGCAACTAAAGATGATACTATTCATGTCTTTATGCAATTTTGTTCTAAGATTGAAAATCTTTTACAACATAAAATATGTACCATTAGAAGTGATCATGGTGGCGAATTTGAAAATCATACATTTGAGACCTTTTGTACATCTCAAGGGTATACTCATAATTTTTCTACTCCACGTACCCCACAACAAAATGGTATAGTAGAACGGAAAAACCGATCCCTACAGGAAATGGCTAGGACCATGATGCTTGAACACAACACACCTAAAACCTTTTGGGCTGAAGCCGTAAACACTGCTTGTTATGTGCTTAATAGAGTAACTATTCACTCTCATTTGAAGAAAACTCCATATGAAATACTACACTCTAAGAAACCCCGAGTTGACTACTTTCATACTTTTGGCTCCACATGCTACATTTTAAATACCAAAGATGATAGAGACAAGTTTGATTCTAAATCACACAAAGCATTCTTTTTGGGATATTCCATTTCTAGCAAAGCCTTTAGAGTATATAACACTATATCTAGAAAAGTTGAGGAATCCATTCATATTTCTTTTCATGAAGAGTCAAAATCTGAACATCTAGATATCATTGATCTCACTAATCAATTCGAAAATACAACCATTTCCAATGATAGTGAGAAAACTCCTATATCAGAACCCCAAGTTGAAACACAACCTACACCTAGGCTTATCAAGGATCATCCCCAAGAACAAATTATTGGAGATCCAAATGATAAAGTCAAAACTCGGTCTTCCTTCAAAGATGTTGCAAACATGGCTTTCATTTCTATCATTGAACCTAAGAAGATATCCGAAGCTCTTAAGGATGATTACTGGATAATAGCCATGCAAGAAGAATTAAATCAATTCACTAAAAATGATGTATGGGATTTAGTTCCTAAACCACAAGACAAAACCATCATAGGAACTAAATGGGTTTTTAGGAATAAGCTCAATGAAGCAGGAGAAGTCATAAGGAATAAAGCTCGATTAGTAGCACAAGGATATAATCAACAAGAAGGAATAGATTTTGATGAAACATATGCACCCGTAGCTAGACTTGAAGCTATTAGGATGTTACTAGCTATTGCTGCCCATAAAAACATTAAGCTATATCAAATGGACGTCAAAAGTGCATTTCTCAATGGCATCATACAAGAAGAAGTTTATGTTGCTCAACCACCGGGCTTTGAAATACCAGAAAAATGTGACCATGTTTATAAACTTAAAAAGGCACTTTATGGTCTAAAGCAAGCACCTAGGAATTGGTATGAACGGCTCAAGACATATCTTTTTGATAATGGTTTCTCTATTGGAAATTCAGATTCTACTTTATTCTTCAAAACATATGCATCTGATTTCCTAGTTGTGCAAATATATGTTGATGATATTATTTTTGGAGCTTCAAATGATTTATTATGCACACAATTCAGTGACATTATGCAAAAAGAATTTGAAATGAGCCTTATGGGTGAATTAACATTTTTTCTTGGTTTTCAAATTAAGCAAACGCCTGCAGGAATTTTCATAAGCCAAGAAAAATACACTAAAGAACTTTTAAAACGCTTTGGGATGGATCAATGCAAACATGCTACTACTCCTATGGCTACTTCTATCAAAATTGATAAGGATGAAACTGGGGAACCTATTGATGATTCCTTATATAGAGCTATGATTGGTAGTTTGCTATATTTAACCGCTTCTCGACCGGACATTATGTTTTCCGTTGGTCTTTGTGCTCGATTTCAATCCCAACCTATGCAATCTCATTTTCTTGCGGTCAAACGGATTCTTCGATATCTAGCTGGCACTACTTGTTTCGGTTTATGGTATCCAAAAGGACAATCCTTGGATTTTAAAGCATATACTGATGCGGATTATGCTGGTTGTTGACTTGATCGCAAAAGTACTAGTGGTGGATGTTTCTTATTAGGAAGAGCCTTAGTATCTTGGTTTAGTAAGAAACAAAATACGGTTGCCCTATCTACAACTGAAGCTGAATATATGGCAGCCGGGTCTTGTTGTGCTCAAGTACTTTATATGCAACAGGTTTTAAGCGATTATGGTTTTAAACTTTCATCTACACCTATCTTTTGTGATAACACGAGCGCCATAAACTTAGCACATAATCCTATTTTACACAGCCGGGCAAAACACATTGAAATCCGTCATCACTTCTTAAGGGATCACATATCAAAGAATCATGTTTCCCTTCATCATGTTGATACGGAAAATCAATTGGCTGATATTTTTACAAAACCACTTCCTTTAGATCAATTCAACAGCATTAGGAAGCAACTGCTTATTACTCCTTTGGAAGATGTTTTCTTTGATATCTGCGGTTCTTAACACGTATACTTGTTTAATTGTATCATTTTGGCTTTTCAATGGACATTTTCTTATTAGATTTGATGGGATATCTAATTAAGGGGGAGCTTTTATTAAAATGGTTATCTTTTTGAAATGACAAAGGGGGAGAGATATATAAAACTATAACTTAGTATTTATGACAAATTCAATCAATGAGTTTCATAAATATACTCTTGGCTTTACATTGAAAGTTGCTATATTCCCAAATGAACTGGATTTCATGTTCCATAATTCATTGGGAATAATAAGCACACATTTTATAAACAAGAGGAAAAGTTACAAATGGCAATCTAAAGGTATGACATTTATATGTTTTATATTTCCTTTATTTATACTTTGGAAATGTTTGTCATCTTCAAAAAGGGGGAGATTGTTGGCTAAATGGACATCTATAAAATCCCTTTGTTTTGATTATGACAAACATTTCATTCTTATTTATCTGACGAGCTACTTGAGTGTGCAGGATGACAAACCTATAAGGGAAATTCAACAAGAAGTATTTATATTTTCATGCAAATGTAATCATTGTAAAAACTTGTACAGAAATATAATGTACAAGTACTTAGAATCGCATGTAAATCAAGCATTGGATTTTCCCTAGCTAAACACCTTAGTAATCCATTCAATAGGATCACCTATGCACACTCACACACATAATTAATGCCTAACTTGAAATCTTAAAACAGGATCTATCTCGGTCGACCAACTCCTCGACCGAGACATTCTCGGTCGACAAACTCCTCGACCGAGAAAGATCCAAAGTAGCCGTTAGACACAAGTGACAAGTTAGTTGGCAGATGAAAATAGACGTTGATCCAGAGAGCCTGTCGGTCGACAAAACTTCGACCGAGTAGGTGTCTCGGTCGACAATTTCTCGACCGAGACGATCTCTGACAGAAACTGCAGAGTAAAGTAATTAGTCGTTGCAAAAGCAACAAACTTGTACCTAACGGCTAGTTAAGCACTTAGAAACCCCTAGAAGTTATCTAGAACGTCCTTAAGCATACTTAGGCCATTTCTATATATAGGACAAGCCATAGGACACTAGAACTCACTTGATACACTTGCTATACTTGAGAAAATACTTGAGCCCTCTTGTGCAATCTGTTGTGAATTGAGCATTGTGATAAATTGGCCACTTTCCTCTTAGCTCAAGCTCGTCCTATAGGCTAGATTTTCCTAACCCTAAGCAATCACAAGTCCATCATCTTGGCTAGGAAAATCCAAACGCTTGATCTAGGCTAATCAATCCTTGAGCTTCAAGGATAAGTTGTACTTTCTCTTATTTCTTTCTTGTTCCTAGTATTCCTTGTACTCTTCTTGCTACTCCAGGTAGGAGGCTGCAGATTGGAGAGGGAGAAGCTCTTCGTGGTGAAGAGGAGGAACTTTGGACTACTTCAGAAGGCTGTCTTGACGGGAAGCTACTTCAGGAGGAAGGCTACTTCAAGGGGGAGCTTGAAGTTACTTCAAGGAAGGCTGCTTCGAGGTTGGCAAGACTACTTCAAGGCGAAGGCTGTCCAAAGGGTGTTTGGAAAGTATTGTAAATTTTATGTAATATCCTTGAGAGGTAATAAAATTTAGTACTTTCAAAATCCCGGTTGGGTAAGCAACCGGGTAGTGGATTGACTCCTTAGTATTTGCTAAGGTGGAACCACTCTAAACACCTGTGTTCCTCTTCTTAATCTTTACTTTGGTTGTTTGAGTTTAAAATACTTTAAAATCTATATAAAACTCTATTCACCCCCCCTCTAGAGGTTTTCAGGAGAGGAGGAGACGAAGGAGATAGCCACTAACTATATGCTCTGAGAACTTTTGAAAGGTGGATTTGAAGCTAGAACATTGTGTACCAAGGTGTCTACCGGAGGGGATTGTCGGGACTACTTTTCCTAGAGTTTTTACCGGTATTCTAATGTCTATCTCATTTTCTCACTCTTCCTTTCTTTTTACATGATAGAAATCACGTGGGGCTAATACCCATATTCCTTAGGACCAAGGAGTAGTCAAGTATTTCTTTATATTCAACTCTTATGGATTAATAGTTTATTCCCCTTGATTTTGGATGTGAATCTATAAATTTTTATTGAATTATTTGTGCTTGATTGCCACAACTAATATGTTAGACAACTAATCACTTTGATAGAGGGATTAGGGATTGGAAAAGTTACAGATTTACATAGCTCATATCATGCCTTGAGATAGGGGTTATGGTAGTAAAATAATAACCTAGAGTTATAAATAATGCACTAAGCTAATTCCTAAACCGCTACACAAGTGAGGTTTATCTTTGTTTAGGTATTTTCATACGATGTGGGAGTGGGTAATACTCGTTACATGTCTTTAGTCATGGTTAAGGGTGAATAAAAAATTATATGAGAAAGTTTGAAGGCAATGCATACCTTGGTGAAACTATAATCCTATGGAATCCATCGATTCATGGTCGCATTCACTTAATTTAAATTTCATTCTTGCTCTTAGTTATAAAAAGACCAATCAACCATATTTTCTGGCCTAGCTAATTTGGTTACAGTTAGTAGTATCTTTTGGAAAACATTTCCCTGAGTTTTACACTCAGGCTTCATAGGCCTATATTGCTCAATGTGTTAACTTGTGTATTACACACATGGTTTTGGCATGTCAAGAGATTGTCAATTGACATGGTTGTATGCCTTTAAGATTTCAATCTTGAAACATTATTTCTTCATATTATTCTTATTGTTGAAATCAAGCAGACTATCCCCAATAAGAAAAGCACTACTAGAGAGTGAGTGTCCCTTAATAAACATCAATTAGTTGGAAGAGATGATATCAAGAAGGACCTTCTTCAACCTCCTAGAAAGGAATTGTGTAGAGATCTTGTAGAGCATCGAATAACACACAGTAGACCTATAGTTCGTAAGTGACGCATGCATCATCTTCTTAGGGATAAGCCTCAAAAATGTGTAGTTAACCTTCTTCACCATTCCCCCACCACCACACAAAAGGAACCAGTGGATGGCACAATAGACATCCTCTTTTATGATTGACCAGTAGGCTCGAAAAAAATTTCCATTAAAGATGTCTGGTCTAACTTCCTTAGAGGCGTCAATGGAGCAGACAATCGTCTTGATTTCCTCTTCAGTGGTCAGACCACATAGAATGTGATTCCTCTCTGTCATGACTCTTTCTTGGGGTAGATAGCCAATCACAAGTCTCTACTTTTGATTATATAGGCTTCTAAAGAAGTCCTTAGCCTCATTTTCCACTTCTTTGGGACCCCTAGTCGAGCTACCATCTTCCTTAATGAGGGTGTTAATATAGTCTCTGATATGTATTTTCTTTGTGGCCATGTGATTGACTTTGGTATTCCTAACACTATCCTTTATCCATCTCATTCAGCTACGTTTCCAATAGAGATCTTCTGTAACATACCAGAAATAGAATTCTACCGTAATAGTTTTACCCTTTTTACTTAGCCAAACAGGGATAAGCTAATACATGTAATTAAGGGAATACAAAATACTTTGTGTTTAATAATGACTCATTTGGATGATAATAAGAAATTAAAGGACTCAATTGGATAAATATTTCCGTATATTCTTAATATAGGGTTGTATGCACATATACACCAGTTTGGTTTTAATTAATGGGTTTGAGGTGTAAATTGTCACTAAGTAATAAAAATAATAAGATATTTTGTCCTAGAACTTTCCCGTACATTTTGGAATAGTAAAAAGAAGAGAAAACTCAAATTATATATAAAGGAGATGATAAATGAAATAATTGGAGATAATATGGAATTTAATGGATAAAAGAGGATAATGAGGAATAAATTGTTCCAAAAATCATTCACAAAAATCCATAAAAATAATGTGGCACTCAATCTCGTTTTCTTGACCTAAAAGAAACTTAAGGGCCAAGTATCACCTAATTTGGAAGTTAAATGCATATATTAAAGTCTTTATTAAAAGAAAATAGGAGATAATCCAATAAGGTGAAATAAAATAGTTAATGCCCTCAAATTAGAAAACTAACTCCAAATTCGTAATCTAAACATAAAAATAAGCCTTTGGGCAAATTTGCAACTAATTTGGATAATGTTTGATTAATGAGTATATTTAGGTGAGAGAAAATGTGTAGAATCTTCTCATTTTTTTAATAAATAAAGAAATAATATCAACTTGAGAAATTAATAATAAAATCGTATCCAAGTCTCTTAGGAAGACTTAAGGGTGAAGTTTCACAAATTTTAAGGAATATTATCACCTCTTTTGAAGGAGGAAAGAGAAAATGTGATTTTAATTATTTAACCCATTAAAGGTTTCCAAAAGGCAAAACTAAGTGTATATTTAGAATCTACACATTTATCTTAACTTATGTGCAAATTTTGGGTTAATTTGGATAATTATAGAACCCCTAAATGAGGAAAGAGAATATGCATGTATTATTGGATTTCACTTTGTTTAATTCAATTTTATTTCCCGATTTTTCCTTTGCTTGGGTTGTCACGTGCCATCAGACGGCCCACGTTCTCCCCGCTCAAACCTAGTTTGATCGGATGACATCTAGATGTCTTCCTCGACCGTCCTTGTCCTACTGCGACTCAACAGGGATGGAAACTGAATTTGACCCCGATCATTCTCTCCACACCACGTTTTCCTTTTCCAACCTTTCCATTGCAATCCTCTCACCTTTTCGCTCCCTTCTATCCTATATTTTCTAGGGTTTCATTGTGTTGTTTTCTCGATCGGCTAGGAGTGCTTCCTTTTCCCCTATTTCCTATTCCATGAAGGAACCCCGGCCTCAATAACCCTCTTTCCCCTATATAAACTTGCCCTCTACCATCCTTGGACCTTAACCAGTGCTCTTGTCAGCTCGTTCAACCCCCAAAATCTCCGAACATTGCCTGACCTGAAGCGGCTCCCTCCGGCAACCTCGCTGACTTCAGCCACATGCTTTTGGCCTTCCGACTCTCTTCCAACCACTTCTTCATCCTCGTGGAGATCTTGTTGTGCTTCTGGACTTCTTGATTGTGCCCTGGTACGTCAAATTTCCATTTCCCCCTTTTTCTTTGGTTTCTGACCTTCGAGTCAATTTTCATCTTTCTCTTCACCTCGGCACTTGTTTTCTTTACATTTGACTTTGTCTGGGCTTGTCGGCGCTCCCTACATAGTTTCCTTTGAGGACCTCGCTTTCCTTCGTCATTCTGTGTTTCATGATCTCAACAGCTTGGCCGGTCGATGTTTTTTCAGCCCCTGTGCTTCGATCAGCCTGAGTTTGGGCTTAGGGTGACTAGAAGCATGCCAGGGTCCCAACCCCAACGTCAGTTTTGAGTTTTGTGGCTTCAATCGTCATCGACTTCACTTGGTTCCTCTTTGGCAAGCCTGTTGTCGCATAGACACAAGGAAGGAACAATGGTTGTGATGTTTTCCCCATTGTGCCCTTCTCAACTCTTCTGTTTTGTTTCACGACAGAGGGTAATATCGTCTTTTCGCATTCTGGTCTCTTGCTTTGCGATCGATTTTCTTGTAATTATCTGATTGGTCAGTAATTAAAAATTGATAACTAATTATTGGATGATCAGAAAAATATGGAAAAATATTCGTTGGAATCAGAAAAATACGATCTAACTAATGGTATAGGTTTTGATGACTGAATCTAAAGATTAATAATAGGTGTTTCAATGGATCTAATTAAGGATGAATTAACTTGTAAAAATCATAATTAATTATCTATAAGTTAGAAAAATATAATAAAATATGTTTTGGACTCCTAATAACATAACCTAAAATATGGAATAGTTTTCATAACTTAATTCACACATAAATAAAAAGGTGGTTTTTAGGATTTGGTTAATGCGTATGAAATTGACACAAAATATGTATATGTATTTATTAGGCCTTTGGTGACCTAGACTTAGATTTAGGAGTGCTTTGCAGTTTGGACTCTGATTTGAGGTATGTTGTATCCCCTATTCCTCTATAATGAGCAATACACCTATCTTTTCATTCTCTTAAATTTGGCCTACATAATATGTCTTATCTCTTGTTATCATGGTTCGTGTGAACTATCTTGCTTGTTATGGACTTGGATATTTTCTTGATATCTTATCTTGTGACTTGTTGCAAGTTGGTCTCTTATATTGGTATGTGCCACTTTGAGTGGATATTATATGGTTTGTGTTGTCCATTGTGTGATTGCAACCTTTGTTTCATCTTCTGACTAAACTATTTACTTGCCTCTACATTTACATGCAATGTGAATCAGTAGCACTAGAATAATGTAAATTACTTTGGTTTTTGGATGTGTGTCCTTTTTGTTTATGGGATGGTGGTGGTGGTGCCCCATACCTGAGTTTCAAGGATCTGAAGCCTTGAATCAACTTTTATACATATTGGGAGTTTGACGGTGAGTCATTCTCTATCAGGTTTTCAAGGATGTGAAGCCTTGGCCGCCTTTGTATTTTGTATTTCTCTAGGACTATGTTTATCTCACATGCATTCAGCTTGATGATGTTTGTGGGGTGTGTTCCCTACTACCCATCTATGTGCTTTTGTTACACAAATTTATTTATTTGTTCATGACAAGTATCCTCTTTTATCAAGTTATGATGTTTCTTTTCTTTTATGCCCATGTGGGTAGTCCTTATCTCTTGAATGGGAAGCATTTTACTTTTGATGTCCTTATTGCCTTAATTGCTCAAAGTTTCATTTAGCATACACATAGCAGCTTTTTGCTGACGTATTCCTTTTTATTTCTTTTGTGGGGTATGCTTCCAACCCCAGGTTAGATCAAGGAGAGTGAACTTCAACATCAACCTTGTAGCTGATCTTTGGGAGGCTTGAAGAGGTGGTTAGATGACCCTCGGCTTGATCTTTGGCTTTTATTTTTAGTTTTCCTTTAGATACCTATATGTGGTGAAGTGTTGTATCATGTTACCAAGCTTTGTAAATTGTTAGATAATGATATTTTCCACTGCTACTCATTGTGTAATGATACATACATGTTAATTGAATCAATCTCCATCCCTTTGGTGAAATTTCTTTTTGTGGTGTTTGGTTCAAGGGATGTGATCTTTTCCTTTTAGTAGAGGAGTGGTTTCACTTCTTTACAGCATGGTATCAGAGCCACTAGCAGTCAGTTATCTAACTATTTCAAACTCGTCTTCCTTAGGATGTTACCTTTATCTTAGGTTGCTTATACCTAGTACCTTGCCTTATGCAGGAAAACCCTAATGGTGGGAGATAACTCAACCGTTGACAACCAGTATGGTTATGAGACACCTCAAAACACTAGGTTTGGCCAGGGGACCTCAGCTTCTGCTGGTTCAGGAGGAGTTATGACTCCAGAGCAAGAGTTGGCCATGTTTCGATAACTCTTTGCATCTTCCATGGTGGGGAAGATGAAAGACCATTTGTACCTGAAAAGACTAAGGAGTTCTCTATCATGGAGTTCATGAAGATGCAACCACCTTCCTTCAAGGGTGAAGGTGATATAGAGATGGTTGATAAAGTTGATGATTGAGTGTTAGCTTTGGAGAGGACTTTTGATGGTATGGCCTGTCCTCCACACCAAAAGGTTAGGTTTGCTTCATATGTTTTGGATGGACCTGCAAGAGTGTGGTGGAATGGAATTGCAAGGACTAGAGATATCTCAACCATGTCTTGGGTAGAGTTTTTGACTCTCTTCTATGGGAAGTATATCTGCACTGCTGCCCTAAAGAAGAAAGAAGCACAGTTCTACAGTTTGAAGCAAGGTTCCTTATCCATTTCTGCTTACGTGCAAAGGTTTCTACTGTTGGAGAGTTATGCAGTTGGTTTGGGTGAGGAACGTAGGGCTGACCTTTTCCTCCAAGGGCTTAACTACAATGTGGGGCGTGCTCTTATCCCACAACTACCTTTGACCTTCCAGTAGATGGTTGATAAAGCTTTGGATGTGGAGTCTTACCCAGGGTTTCAACATAGGGAGTTCGACAAGAAAAGGAAGTCCTCAGGTGATGAGAAGAGAAGGGTCAAGTGTGCTAAGTGCAATGGTTACCATCCTCCAGGAAAGTATTCTCAGGACAAACCTCGTCATAATACCCCATTGGTATGTCACTATTACAATGAACCTGGACACATCCGACCTGATTGCCCTAAGCGTTGTAATGGTCAAGCTCCAGTACAGCAACAACAAGCACCTCCTCAATATCAGGGTAACAATAATGGTAACAATAATAGAGGAAGACCTATGGAAAGAAGAGTTGGTAGAGTTTTTGCCTTGTATGGTGAAGAAGTTAATGATGTTGAGCAAGAGTAATTTAACCCATAGTCCCTTATATTAGTCCTTACAAGTTGTGTTTCCTTTTGCATGTTGCTTATGTAGTTGTATGTAAGAAGTATAGTTGAAACTTTTGTAACTGAAGTTTAGTTTTATATAATAAGATGAACCCTTTTAAGGGGTGGTGAATTAGTTTTTGTATGGATGTTTTCATTTCGAGGATGAAATCCCTTTAAGGGATGGTGTGTTGTAACATACCAGAAATAGAATTCTACCCTAATAGTTTTACCCTTTTTACTTAGACAAACAAGGATAAGCTAATACATGTAATTAAAGGAATACAAAATACTTTGTGTTTAATAATGACTCATTTGGATGATAATAAGAAATTAAAGGACTCAATTGGATAAATATTTCCCATATATTCTTAATATAGGGTTGTATGCACATATACACCAGTTTGGTTTTAATTAATGGGTCTGAGGTGTAAATTGTCACTAAGTAATAAAAATAATAAGATATTTCATCCTAGAACTTTCCAGTACTTTTTGGAATAGGAAAAAGAAGAGAAAACTCAAATTATATATAAAGGAGATGATAAATGTAATAATTGGAGGTAATATGGAATTTAATGGATAAAAGAGGATAATGAGGAATAAATTGTTCCAAAAATCATTAACGGAAATCCATAAAAATAATGTGGCACTCAATCTCATTTTCTTGACCTAAAAGAAACTTAAGGGCCAAGTATCACCTAATTTGGAAGTTAAATGCATATATTAAAGTCTTTATTAAAAGAAAATAGGAGATAAGCCAATAAGGTGAAATAAAATAGTTAATGCCCTCAAATTGGAAAACTAACTCCAAATTCGTAATCTAAACATAAAAATAAGCCTTTGGGAAAATTTGCAACTAATTTGGATAATGTTTGATTAATGAGTATATTTAGGTGAGAGAAAATGTGTAGAATCATCTAATTTATTTAATAAATAAAGAAATAATATCAACTTGAGAAATTAATAATAAAATTGTATCCAAGTCTCTTAGGAAGACTTAAGGGTGAAGTTTCACAAATTTTAAGGAATATTATCACCTCTTTTGAAGGAGGAAAGAGAAAATGTGATTTTAATTATTTAACCCATTAAAGGTTTCCAAAAGGCAAAACTAAGTGTATATTCAGAATCTACACGTTTAACTTAACTTATGTGCAAATTTTGGGTTAATTTGGATAATTCTAGAACCCCTAAATGAGGAAAGAGAATATGCATGTATTATTGGATTTCACTTTGTTTAATTCAATTTTATTTCCTGATTTTTCCTTTGCTTAGGCTGTCATGCACCATCAGACGACCCACGTTCTCCCCACTCAAACCTGGTTTCATCGGATGACCTCTCGATGTCTTCCTCGCCTATCCTTGTCCTACTGGGACTCAATAGGGATGGAAACCGAATTTGACCATGATCCTTCTCTCCACACCACGTTTTCCTTTTCTAACCTTTCCATTGCAATCCTCTCACCTTTCTGCTCCCTTCTATCCTATATTTTCTAGGGTTTCGTTGTGCTATTTTCTCGGTCGGCTAGGAGTGCCGCCTTTTCCCCTATTTCCTATTCCACGAAGGAACCCCAACCTCAACAACCCTCTTTCCCCTATATAAACTTTCCCTCTACCATCCTTGGACCCTAACCAGTGCTCTTGTCAGCCCGTTCAACCCCTAAAATCTCCAGACATTGCCTGACCTGAAGCGGCTCCCTCCAACGACCTCACTAACTTCAGCCACATGCTTTTGGCCTTCCGACTCTCTTCCAATCGCTTCTTCAACCTCGTGGAGATCGTGTTGTACTTCTGGACTTCTTGATTGTGCCCTGGTACGCCAAATTTCCATTTCGCCCTTTTTCTTTGGTTTCTGACCTTCGAGTCAATTTCGGTGTTTCTCTTCACCTCGGCACTTGTTTTCTTTGTGTTTGACTTTGTCTGGGATTGTCGGCACTCCCTACATAGTTTCCTTTGAGGACCTCGCTTTCCTTCGTCGTTCTGTGTTTCATGATCTCAATAGCATGGTCGGTCGATGCTTTTTGTTCCCCTATGCTCCGATCAGCCCGAGTTTGGGCTTGTGGTGACTGGGAGCATGCAAGGGTCCCAACCCTGACGTCAATTTTGAGTTTTGTGGCTTCAATCGCCGTCAGCTTCACCTGGTTCCTCTTTGGCAAGCCTGCTATCGCACAAACACAAGGAAGGAACAATGGTTAGTGATGTTTTCCCCATTGTACCCTTCTCGGCTCTTCTGTTTTGTTTCACGACAGAGGGTAATATCGTCTTTTTGCGTTCTAGTCTCTTGCTTTGGGTTCGATTTGCTTGTAATTATCTGATGGTCAGTAATTAAAAATTGATAACTAATTATTGGATGATCAGAAAAATACAGAAAAATATTCGTTGGAATCAGAAAAATAAGATCTAACTAATGGTATAGGTTTTGATGACTGAATCTAAATATTAATAATAGGTGTTTCAATGGATCTAATTAAGGATGAATTAACTTGTAAAAATCATAACTAATTATCTACAAGTCAGAAAAATATAATAAAATATGTTTTGGACTCCTAATAACATAAACTAAAATATGGAATAGTTTTCGTACTTAATTCACACATAAATAAAAAGGTGGTTTTAGGGTTTGGTTAATGTGTATGAAATTGACACAAAATATGTATATGTGTTTATTAGGCCGTTGGTGACCTAGACTTGGATTTAGGAGTGCTTTGTATTTTGGACTCTGATTTGAGGTATGTTGTATCCCCTATTCCTATATAATGAGCAATATGTCTATCATTTCATTCTCTTGAATTTGGCCTACACAATATGTCTTATCTCTTGTTATCATGGTTCGTGTGAACTATTTTGCTTGTTATGGACTTGGATATTTTCTTGATATCTTATCTTGTGACTTTTTGCAAGTTGGTCTCTTATATTGGTATGTGCCACTTTGAGTGGATATTATATGGTTTGTGTTGTCCATTGTGTGATGGCAACCTTTGTTTCATCTTCTGACTAAACTATTTACTTGCCTCTATATTTACATGCAATGTGAATCAGTAGCACTAGAATAATGTAAATTACTTTGGATTTTGGGTGTGTGCCCTTTTTGTTTATGGGATGGTGGTGGTGGTGCCCCATACCCGAGTTTCAAGGATGTGAAGCCTTGAATCAACTTTTATACATATTGGGAGTTTGACGGTGAGTCATTCTCTATCCGGTTTTCAAGGATGTGAAGCCTTGGCCACCTTTGTATTTTATATTTCTCTAGGACTATGTTTATCTCACATGCATGCAATTTGATGATGTTTGTGGGGTGTGTGCCCTACTACCCATCTATGTGCTTTTGTTGTACAAATTTATTTATTTGTTCATGGCAAGTATCCTCTTTTATCAAGTTATGATGTTTCTTTTCTTTTATGCCCATGTGGGTAGTCCTTATCTCTTGAATGGGAAGAATTTTACTTTTGATGTTCTTATTTCCTTAATTGCTCAAAGTTTCATTTAGCATACAGATACCATCTTTTTGCTAACGTATTCCTTTTGATTTCTTTTGTGGGGTATGCTTCCAACCCCAGGTTAGATCGAGGAGAGTGAACTTCAACATCAACCTTGTAGCTGATCTTTGGGAGGCTTAAAGAGGTGGTTAGATGACCCTCGGCTTGGTCTTTGGCTTTTATGTTTAGTTTTCCTTTAGATACCTATATGTGGTGAAGTGTTGTATCATGTTACCAAGCTTTATAAATTGTTAGACAATGATATTTTCCGCTGCTACTCATTGTGTAATGATACATACATGTTAATTGAATTGATCTCCATCTCTTTGGTGAAATTTCTTTTTGTGGTGTTTGGTTCCAGGGATGTGATCTTTTCTTTTTAGTAGAGGAGTGGTTTCACTTCTTTACATCTTTCTCATCATTCTTCAACTGAATCACCCTCGTCACAGACTTCTTCTCTTTATCAATAAGATCAACATTGAGAGGATCACATCTCAAGGTCATAGCATCATCATTAATGTTTGTTTTTGCCTTATTTAGAAGAGTTAGGAGATCATAGAGATCCCTATATTAGGCCTTCAAATCAATGTTGGTTCGCTTTAGCTTCTCGACAACAATGAAGACTGGGTTCCCGATTACCATTGGTTCTTGATTATCCTTGACAGTCTTCTAACAACTAGGCTAGTCTAAGTAGAAGTTAAGGGACCAGAATAGTTTGTTGGATTGAGTAGTAGTCATCAATTTTATAGTCATCCAAGAGTGATCATTATTTGTATGGCCTTCTAGTGGAACGTTAGCATCCGAGAACACGTTTAGCCAGCACGTCTTGCAAGGCAGTGGTCCAAATTGTTGGAAATTATAAATTCAGGACTTTTGTTGTTGTGTCACATGGATATGCCTCTGACCATGTTCATCTTAACCAAATTAGCTACATCCACTTCCGCAAGGACTTACCCACTTTGCAAGGAGTCTTCCGCCTTCTTCCAAGGACTTACCTACTCTTGCACAAGTCTTTAGCCTTCAAGGAATTACCCACTCTTCTTGGATCTTCTGCCTTTGACTTCACCTTCACTCAGAGAAGCTTCCACCAAGGACTTACGCACTTGATCAAGGAGTCTTCTACCTTCACCAAGGGCTTACCCACTCTTGCTCCAAGTCTTCAACCATGATCTTCACCAAGGGATGCCTTCCCTTGTTTTTCTTCACCTCTCTTAGCTAAGAGAGAGATCCTTCATCTTCATGGTTGAAATGAGAGATAGGGAGGTGGTGGAAGTGAGAGCCTCACAAGATATACATGTAGGACTATCTCTCTTACATATTTCTTACTCACTCTAATGAATGTACCAAGTGATTAAGCCTAGAGAGAGAGAGAGAGGAGGTTGTAGGAAGCACTCAACTATAGAATAGGAACCTCACTTAGAGTTTTACATTGAATTCTCAACCTTAGAATGAAGCCCAAGGGGTCCTATTTATATTTGGGGATGCCTCTTAGCCTTTGGGAACACTTGAGAATGAAAACTATCCATTTTGTGACTTGCAACGGATATATTTTCACTTGTTGCAACTCCACAATGGCTATAAGCACTTTTCCATACAATGCAATCGGTCGAGTTTCTATAAGGGTAACTCAACCGATAGAGTAAAAGACAACGCCGATATTCAGACCATCAGTCGAGTTTTTCCTGGGGAAACTCAATCGACCAATGAAATTCAAATTGGTCATGTACTCCATCGGTCGAGTCCTATGAAGTGTAAACTTGACCGATCAAAAGTCATTTTCAAGATCCAATCAGGATTGGTCTAGTTTGCAACTCACAGAACTCGACCGATGAACAGCCTGATGTGAATTTTAGAAAATGGCTTTTGAGTGCTTAAACATTTGATCTAAGTGCTCCTGATTTTTTTAAGCTTAATTACAAGTCATACAATCATTACAAGTTATTTACAACATGATTCTAATGGATTTACATCATATTATGAAAACATGCATTTGTATTGACTTTGACTTATCTTTTTTTCAATTTGATATGCGCAAGTTAGGGCATTTGGAGTGTGTTTATATCAAATCTGAAATCACTCAAGTAGAGACATTAGACACAAATATGTGGAATGGTTAGTCATCATCAAAACACGGGTTTAGTCAATTTAGACGTGAGTCAACATTGACCTAATTGACCTTGAGTCAACATTCTCCCCCTTTTTGAAGATGACAAACCATTCCATAAATGTATTGAAAGCTTTTAAGTAAAATCATACCTTCGGAGAAACCTAGGGGTTTCAATAGGATTGAGCTCATATGCTCCCCCTCAATTGATGCCCATGGAGTTCTCATACTCCCCCTCAATTGATGTTATTTCTCCTGCATGGTTAGCTTTCATAACATTTATAGAAACTATGTCTTCTACTCATATATGTTCTACACATATATGTATTATCCCCTTTACCCTCTCCCTTTACATGAACATGCTTCTCCTCTTCATGTAAGACATGCCTTCTCCCTATTTTGTCAAAAGAAGACATACATTTCTCCCCCTTTTTCATTTCAAAAAGTGGGGTTATGAAGAAATAAGAAACATCACTTGTTAAAGAGAAAGGAGATAACACAAATATATATAAGGAGAGTAGAAGAGCACAGACAGGGGCTTGTCCAAGCATAGAAAGAAAAGCAAGTTAAAGCATATACTTGAACAACCCAAAATGCAAGATGAAGTGCTGCAGAAAAACAATAAAATACAATTTTGACCCTCAAGATGACAGAATTTTCCCAAAAAGAATCAAGTCTCATGGCAAAGCAATGAGCCTTGCTCAGAAGGTCGTTTCTACATAAAAACACTAATCTTGCACCAAAAACTGAATCTGGAGCTAAATCTACATAAAATCCAAAAATACTCTAATGTCTACATATAATGTAGATCTATGTACCCTGCATCACAATGTTATGCAAGCAACTCAAGATAGTAGATATGCAATTCAAGGAAAAAGCTTGAGCATGTTTGAAACAAGATACAATCATAGCATATAGTGAAATACCACTAGATGAGCAAAGATGTCAATTATAAACATGGTTAGAACTACATGTATGTGAACTACTAGTAGATGTTATCACAATTTAGGACTACTAGTAGGATCTAGATCATAGCAAGAGATACTAAAAGATACACAAGATAGATCAAGCTATGAGTGGATGTAGACATATATCCAAACAAAGAGATAAGCAAATTTAGAAGCATGAAAGGATATAACTCACTAACATGTATGCATCATTACCAAAAGATGATTACCCCTAATAACCTCAAGGTTGTATCGAAACAAGATATACACCTAGATAGATGTAGCAAGTTAGAGAACAACGGAAGAAATTTTAGACACAACCAAGAGATCCAAAGAGATCATCATCAAAGCCTGCAAAACAACTCAAAGCAAGTAATTGCAAGATATAGATATGCCAATTTAGAACAATTAGAGAGATAGAGTTTTATGCAAGATAGGAAATTTAGAGCATGGCAATATGCATATATAAAGGTACCAAATAAGAGTGCCAAAGAATAAGGCTATTGGTTGAGAAAATCTAGTTGAGAGAGAAATTATAATTCAATAAGCCAAATGTATATTCTGTGTACAGTGTTATCAGTCAAGTTACGTGCATTGACAACTCGGCCGATGATAGCTGCTAGAAACACCCATTGATGCCTATCGGTCGAGTTTCAAACAGGGCAAACTCGACCGACAGAGCTGCTGTCAAAAGGCACATATATATCATAAAAACATATTTAAAGGCATGCTAAAAATACAAACCATATCCAAACATGTCTAAGCAAGTTAGTAATGCACTATAGAAGCATTAGAAATAGTTTTTGAGCAAGAGTGTGAAGAGAAACACAAAATACCACTTTTGACTCAAAAA
The DNA here is from genome assembly GCA_963693085.1 of Alisma plantago-aquatica. NCBI lineage: Eukaryota > Viridiplantae > Streptophyta > Magnoliopsida > Alismatales > Alismataceae > Alisma > Alisma plantago-aquatica. Next base: position 1,265,577,814 of record OY856412.1, on the reverse strand, counting down.
CCACATGCATAGTTCACACTAACTTGATAAAAACAAGTTAGAAATGGTTATAAGAAAGAAAAGTTTTACATTTTTTCTTACCATTCCTTCTTCCACTTATTGTCACCCTCTACACATCTCACCTTTCTTCTTTCATGTAGATTGAGAAGTCAATTTGCAATTCAATAGCTCAAGTCAATCCATTTGCAAGTACCTACAAGAAGAAAGATGAAATGGTCCCCAATCATGTTTTTGGTCCAGAGGGGTTAGCTTAGCAACCCAAGTCCTATTGCTCTTGGGTGCTTTCCTAAAAGGACAATAAGTATAATAATTACCAAAATCATTGCAATAGTTTCATGTGCCCATAGTCTTGGAACTAGAGGATTCTCCATGGAATATTGGAGGCCCTTTACCTTTGTTGTTCCTTTGACTACTATCATACCCTAAACCATATCTACCAATTTGTTTAGTAGTGTGGTGTAGGATGTCATTAAGATTCTTTTTACCAACTAAGAATCTTTGCAAAGAAGATCTCAGACCATCATTATCATGCATAAGAGAAGTAATAGTAGAAGACAAATGATTGATATTATCTCTAGCATGCAGAAGATCATTTTCTAATCAAAGAGCTTTAGTTAAATAAGAATCTCTATCAATATGAAGAGCATCACCATCATTCTCTCTACTAGTAGAACTATAACAAGATTCATGCACATTAATTTAAGCAAGCAAGGAGGCATTTTCTATTTCAAGCAAAGAAATATTAGAAAGATAAACATCATTTTCAGATTCTAATTCTTGCAAAACAAAATCTTTGTCCTTGTTTTCATATTTAAGAACATCAATATCATGCAAGAGAGAATCAACAATTAAAGTATGCTCTTCATTAGAACTAGGCATGAGAGGTTGAGCTTCTAGAAATCTAATCTTATCAAGCAAACTAGCATTTTCAAGTTTAAGAAAGTCTACTTGGCTAAGACAAGCATTTTTGTCATCAAGCAAGCAAGAATTAGCATGTTCAAGATCATCTAGTTCTATATGCAAATTTTCAACAATTCTAGCAAGCTTTTTCTTTTTCCTTTTATAAGACTTAAGAGAGGCACAAGTATCATGAATAATAGCAATCAAAGATTCTTTATCTAAAGAGTTTAGATTTACCTCACTTGAGTCCTTATTTATTGATGTCATAAGAGAAAAATGGCATTCTCCTTCATCACTAGAGCTTGAGCTTGATCCTTCACTTGAATCTTCACTTGAGCTTGAGTTGGAGGAGTCACTTGAGCTTGAGTGGCACTTATCTTATCTTTTCTTGTGATGATGGGTCTTTATAACTTGTGGGCAATCTATCTTGAAGTGACCCTTCTTTCCACACTTGAGGCACCGTATGGAGGAGGACTTGCCTTTGTAGAGTTTACCCTTGGAGTACATGGCATCTTCTTTAACTTGAGAGGATGGAGAAGCTTGACCAACAATAGCCTTGATTTGAGCTTTGATTTTATCCTTCTTCATTCTCTTGAGTTCTTTCTCTTCTTGTCTTTCTACTTCCTCCCGATTGTCAAGTGTGGCTTCATGTGCTTGTAAATTTCCAATGAGCTCTTCAATAGGGACATCCTTAAGAGACCTTGCTTCTTTAATGGAAGTCACCTTAGATTCCCAAAGTTCTAAGGATCTTTGAGTTGATCTCTCCTCTAGACATAGGATGACCTAGAACCAAAAGACCATTCACAATGATGTTGAGTCTTGAGTACATGTTGGCTATCCTCTCCTCCTTTCCCATCTTGAAGTTCTCAAGCAGCCCTGTAAGCATGTAGACTTTTCTTTCCTTCACTTGATATGTCCCCTCATAAGTGATGCATAGCTTTCTCCATACCTCATAGGCTGTTTCATATGAAGAAATCTGATTGAACTCGGTGGGGGTCATGGAGGCATAGAGGATGTGCATGGCTCTAGCATTCAAGGTTGCTTTCTTCAAGGTAGCATCATCCCATTTTTCAATCTTTGTCTTTGGTAGCTTGTATGGGCTGTTCACCATTTGCCACATCTCAAGACTTGATCCTTGGATGTAGAATTGAAGCCTTCTTCTCCAATAGAGGAAATTACTCCCATCAAAGATTGGTAGGATGATCAAGTATCTCCCTCCTTGGTAGTCACCCATCTTCTCCTACTTGTTGAAGTATGCTTGGAGAAGCCCACTCTGATACCAATTAATGGATCTTAGATGGGTGATTAGATGCTCTAGAGGGGGGGTGAATAGAGCTGAATGCACTTAAACAAAATTCATTAGACCTTCAAGTATACCACAAGATAAGGTTGCTTAATAGGAAATTTGTGTGCAACTAAAGCATGCATAGCAAGGGAGAGAAAGATTGAACATATACCAATTGACAAGCTATTTAGAGTGGTTCCACACTTCAAACTAGAAGTGAGTCAGTCCACTACCTAGAGAGGTCAACCTCTAGGATTTCTTAACCTTCCACCTTCATTATATTCATTATAAGAGATACAATACATGACCACCAAAGGACTTACCTATCCAATACAAAGAGTCTTCAACCTTACCAAGGACTTACCCACTTTGCAAGGAGTCTTCCACCTTCTTCCAAGGACTTACCTACTCTTGCACAAGTCTTCAGCCTTCAAGTAATTACCCACTCTTATTGGATCTTCCTCCTTTGACTTCACCTTCACTTGGAGAAGCTTCCACCAAGGACTTACCCACTTGAGAAAGGAGTCTTCTACCTTCACCAAGGGCTTACACACTCTTTCTCTAAGTCATCATCCTTGATCTTCACCAAGGGACGCCTTCCCTTGTTCTTCTTCACCTCTCTTAGCTAAGAGAGAGATCCTTCATCTTCATGGTTGAAATGAGAGATAGGGAGGTGGTGGAAGTGAGAGTCTCACAAGATATACATGTAGGACTAGCTCTCTTACAGATTTTCTACTCACTCTAACGAATGTAGCAAGTGATTAAGCTTAGAGAGAGAGAGGAGGTTGTAGGAAGTACTCAACTATAGAATAGGAACCTCACATAGAGTTTTGCATTGAATGCTCAACCTTGAAATGAAGCCCAAGGAGTCCTATTTATAGCTGGGGATGCCTCTTAGCCTTTGGGAACACTTGAGAACAAAAACTAGCCGTTTTGTGGCTTGCAACGGATATATTTTCACTTGTTGCAACTCCACAATGGCTAGAAGCACTTTTCAGCACTTTTCTGTACAGTGCAATCGGTCGAGTTTTTATAAGGGTAGCTCGACCGATAGAGTAAAAGACAAAGTCGATATTCAGACCATCAGTTGAGTTTTTCCTGGGGAAACTCGACCGACCAATAAAAATCAAATTGGTCAGGTACTCCATTGGTCGAGTTTTGTGAAGTGTAAACTCGATCGATCAAAAGTCATTTTCAAGATCCAATCAGGATCGGTCGTGTTTGCAACTAACAGAACTCAGTCGATGAACATCCTGATGTGAATTTTGAAAAATGGCTTTTGAGTACTTAAACATTTGATCTAAGTGCTCCTATTTTTTTATAAGCTTAATTACAAGTCATACAATCATTACAAGTGATTTACAACATGATTCTAATGGATTTACATCATATTACAAAAATGTGCACTTGTATTGACTTTGACTTGTCTTTTCTCCAATTTTATATGCACAAGTTAGGGAATTTGGAGTGTGTCTATACCTAATATAAAATCACTCAAGTAGAGACATTAGACACAAACATGTGGAATGGTTAGTCATCATCAAAACACGGGTTAGTCAATTTAGACGTGAGTCAACATTGACCTAATTGACCTTGAGTCAACAATCCACCTCAACCAAAGGTGGAAAGTATAGAGGGTGTTCTCCTCCCTCTTCTAGCGTTGTTACCCCTACACCTGGATTTCCTAGCCACAATAGGAGAACCAGTCATCTCATCAAACAACACATCTGCATCCAAATTCTCAAGGAACAAGAATAGATTTCCTGTAATAGGGAAAGCCACCACAGCATGGGTGGGGGGCCCTCAACCTCTTCCATTGTATCATGTCTCACTGATTCATCATTTCTTATCATCATTAGTTTATTAGCAGCAACATCCATCTGGGTTAAATCCTATACACTAACTAGAGTTTCTACCACAGTTATGTCAAGTAGGGGCACATCTATAGGCACAGCCTCAGACTGCTTGTTCAAATCCCATCCATTACCCGAACTACTCCCATTCTCTCTCCTCCTTATTCTCAGTATTCTATAGCTAGACCTTCCTCGAATGATAGGAGGATCAGAATTGGTCTCTTTGGGTCCTGGGAAACCCCTCAGAAAATGGTCGAACACCTTGCAAGTGATACATATATTTGCTAAAGTGTGGTATCTGACATGGATCTCTACTTCCTTGCCTCTAGGGAACTAGACCATGACAGTAGGTGGTGGGGCTATATTGGCCTTCATTTTGATTCAAATATGAGAAGATCCAATGTTCTTTCACTTATCTAGGAAACCCACAACTATAGACACACCCATGCCATACCTTGTGATGGTGATTATCTATCAAGTCCAGTTAGGGCCCCTACATCAGGCAGAGTCACCTACACCAAGATAGAGGTGTGGGTAGCCCACCTAACATCCATTTCTGATGTTCATCTCCTTTTGATGACTAATTAGTTGTCAAAAATCATGGCCTCTCTTCCATCGAGCACTTCATATCATCCTCAAATGCAAAGTGGGCAAGAAATAAATTACCTTTGTTAGGTGATAGCTATGCTTCTCCTTTGGTTCTCCACAATCATAGCATACAACCATAGAGTAGGGCAATGTATAACTTCTTCCCCATCACCTGGATGGTGATGGTGCATCTATGGAAGTCAGCCACCACCTTCACTATAGGCTATGAGAACTTCATCCATGGTTGTGTGTTTCCAGCTTAAAAACTAGGGATCATGGGGCCTTCAAGGAAATCCATCAGTCTACAAAAATGGTGGACCTCTGTAGGAATCTAGAGAGTGTTAGACCATGATCGACCCACCGTGACATTAGTAGAATGGTCAAACAAAGGAGGGGAGGTGGTGGTGGAGAAGGAGCTTGGAGAGGAGGGGAGGGGATGAGGTGGTGGTCGGAGATGAGGTTAGTCCTCCAGAATCTCTAGCACCCAGGGGAGGTGTTGCCTCGCCCCTACTGGCGGGGGCAAAGACCGCCATGGAGAAGACAAGAACCTTCTAGATATGGAATGGACCAGTAGACCTAGATAGAAATATCAGATTATGATTGCAGTCACTCAACAGTTTAGAATTATCAAATGATAACAACTTTTATGTCTATAGGTAACTTAAAAAAATATAATGAATGATAAGAAACAAAATTCATGGTCTCATACATCAAAAAGGAAACAATAAGGAGGAATGTCAAGTAACTTCGATATATTTTTAGAGTGTGGATGTCATTCTTTATATCATTTTCATTAATATTAAAAAATTGAATTTGCAACTTGTTGAGATACCAATTATATTATCAGGCAATATAAATACATGTCCTATCTTTGTAGATATAAGTATAAACTACAAAAACCTTTATATGATATATCAAAAAATTACAATGTGATTTGTTTTATAGGACAAGAGAGTAAGGGAGATACAAAATTAGGCAATATGGGATAAAATAAAAGCTAAAGGAAAGACAATTCTAAAGCACATAGGAAAATACAGAACACAAGAAAACACATAACAAAACACACATCACAATATAACGCATAAAATGTATATACTAATACTTTCCCCCAAGTTGGAGCATAGATGTCAAACATGCCCAGCTTGTCCACTAGTGTGGCAAAGAGTTTCTTAGGATGTATCTTGGTGAATATATCAACAATTTGATCCTCATTCCTATGATAAGGAGTGCATATATATCCAGAGAGTATAGATTCATATACAAAGTGGAAATCTACTTCGATGTGCTTTGTGAGCTCATGGAAAGTGGGATTGTTGGAAATGAAAGTGGCAGCTTTATTATCACAGTGCATAGGAATAGGATCAGAGTTATAAATCTCAAATTCCTGAAGGAGTCCTTGGATCCACATTAATTCACAAGTAGTATGGGCCATTGCCATGTATTTAACTTTAGCACTCAACTGGGAAACCATAGTTTTCATCTTACTATGCCATGTGACTAGATTTCCTCCAACAAAGGAACAATATCCAGAAGTAGACTCACATCGACTGTGGGAATAATCAGAATTAGAATACTTAGTAAGTTTGCAGTGCCCATGTCTGTGATATAGTAAACCTTTTCCAAGAGAAGATTTGAGATATTTAAGAATGAGACACACAACATACCAATGACATTTTTGAGGTTTGTCTAGATACCTACTGACAAGTCAAACAACAATGGTCATTATAGCTCTTGTCACAATGAGATAGATAAGGTTACCAATTGCTTGTCAATTTTGAAGGTTATCAGGGTATGAAGGTGAAGATTCATCATCCCAACTGGTATTAGGATCTAGAGGAGTACTAGTATATTTAGAACCAAGATTACTTGCTTCCATCAGAAGGTCCACCACATATTTGCATTATGAGAGGCAGAAGCCAGAAGACAATTTGAGTACTTCAATTTCCAAGAAGTGTCTGAGTTTACCCAGGTCTTTAGTAATAAAATGGTCTTCTAGATATCATTTGGTAGTTGCAATATTTTAGAATCATAATCATACATAATAATATCATCTAGATAAGCAATAAGTACAACAGGTCCAAAGTTGGGTTTTTTAATAAAATAGAATGGCCATAATGGGACAGTCAAAATTGAAATTTGAGATGTATATGACTTAATATATCAAATGACGCCCTTGGACTTTGTTTTAGTCCATATATCACCTTGTTGAGTTTGCAAACCTTAGAAAAGTCCCTCTTACTAGAAAAAACTGGTGGTCGCTCCAAACAAACTTCCTCATGTAGGTAAGCATACAGGAAAGAGTTTTTGATATCAAGTTGATAAAGAGGTCAATCTTTATTGACAACTATATAGATAAGTATTCTCACATAGTTGATACGGGCCACAAGATAGGAAGTTTCAAAGTATTCCACTCCATAGGTTTGACTGTAGCCTTTGGCTACACATTGAGCCTTCAATTTTTCCATAAAATCATCTAGTTAATATTTAACAATAACAATCCAACCACAAACAACCTTCAGATAGTTTTCAAGATGATCAGCAAGATCATCAGTCTTGTGATCTCGTAGGGTAGTCATTTCAATTTCCATATCTTGATGGAAGGAAGGATGTTGAAGAGCTTGTGTAGCATTCGTTGGCACAAAAATAGGAGATAGAGCAATGGTAAAACATGTAAAGCTAGCACCAAGATCAGTGGAAGAGAAGAAATTACTAATTGGATGTTGATCATAGGAATGAACACATTTCCTTATGTTGATAAGAGTATGTAGGTCAAAGATACTATGGAGTGTTGTGACTGACGTATGAGGGAGGAATTGGTTGTTGAGGAGCCAAAGGGGGGACTATAACCATGGGTCTTCTCGTGGACACCTCTTCAATTTTTTCAATTTGATCATGTTCTACTACCTCAGACAGAGTAGTAGGATCCACCATATCACTAGAAGAGGAATCCCCTTCATCATAGTGGTATGACATGTTTTCAAAAAACACAACATCTGCACTTATAAAACATTGATGATTGACAAGATAATAACACCAATAACCTTTTTAAGTTTGGGAGTAACCCAGAAAAATACATTTAGTAGAGTGAGGGTCAAGTTTAGATATCCCACAGTGGATATTCTTAATAAAACATGTGAAGCCAAAGATGCATGGGGAATATAAAACAAAGGTGCATCGGGATAGGAAGGGAATCAGGGTCTTGATTATGAAACATAGAGAAAGGCATACGATTAATTCCGTAGCAAGTTGTATATATAGCTTCAAGCCAAAAATATTTAGGAACATGATAGTGAAGAAGAATTGTGCATGATACTTCAAGTAGATGATGATTCTTCCGTTCTATCACACCATTTTGGTGTGGTCTGTAAGAGTAGGAAGTATGGTGAATGATACCCCCAAAATGATTTGCAAGATTTTAATGGTAGTTTGTAATAGACTTTTGCATAAATTCTAGGGCATTATCGATTTGCAAGATTTCTACAGTAGTTTGTAGTTGGGTTTGGATCTCAGTAAAAAAGGTGGTGATAGTTTGCAAAATAGTATTATGATCTTTTAGGAGAACCAACCAAGTCGCCCCGTAATAATCATCAAAAAAATCATAAAATAGTGATATCCAGACAAGCTAGAAACATAACATAGACCCCAAATATCAGGATGAACAATATCAAATAGAGTTTCCATAACTAACATGAAAACCATCTCAAGTTTGTTTGCCAAATTGACATGATTCAGACATAAAATAATTTTCAAAAACATTAGGAAATAAACAATGTAGTTTTGTAGTAGAAGGATGCCCTGGGCGATAGTGCCATTACAGACTAGTCACAGAATCAGATAGCAGAGTTGTAGCAAAATTCAGCACATCTAGGTAGTACACTCCATCTGGTCCCTCATGGCCTGGACCAATCCTCTTACTCATACAAATATCCTAAAATACACAACCCTCAAGATCAAAAGTAATCTAACACTAAAGGCTCGTAACAGTTTTACGGATCAGTAGCAAATTAAGAGGAAATCTTGGAACATATAAGATAGATTTTAAGGG